>JASDDO010000001.1:575511942-576251220 GCA_030015575.1 Agapanthus africanus | reverse complement strand
GTATCGGGATTCTTCAAGGAGATCGAAGATGTAGATACTTGTGTATGGTATTCAGTTGATAGTAATGATTAAGAGAACTTGCTTCTCTTTCAGGTTACTCATAATTGGAAGCATTCCTAAGTTGAGTAACGTTGATCGGCCTCTTTCCATTTAGTTGACATGCACTGGAGACAGCTGCATGATTTGAATCTGCTTCAATTAAATCAGTGCCTCTGGTTCTATATTGGATATAGAACAGTTCGTATCTTAACGATGTTAAGGTACGGGGAGTTGTCCGGATTATGATTAAAACCAGACACTGGACAACTCAAGGCACGTTTCTGTAATAGCTGTTTGTGGGTTGACCCGGGCTATGACGAGGGTTGACTTTCTACTATAAGAAAGATCAATAGTGATATTGTTCTTGACTCGCCAGAGTTTTAATAAAAATAGATTTTTTCAGAAAACAGTAGTGGGAGTATGGTAGAACTGGAAGTGATTCCAGAACCACAAATGATTACTGAAGATTTGATAAGAACCTAAAGATTCAATCTGGTTTGACATTCTATTGGCCACTCCGCAGATACGGTGGGTAACCTCAGGCACCCGAGAGGTACTCCGGTATGCTCAAGGACGGTGGCAGGGAGGTTCTTGTTTACCCAGATTTTCCATTGCTGTTGTTTCACACTGTGAGACCCGGCAGGAGGATGAGTATAGCGCCGTTCTAAACTAGTTTTAGAAGTGTACGTCTATATGACTCTGCCAGAGGGTTGTCGTGGTCAGTGGGAGCAGCAGAAGTATTGGTGGACAGGTAGCTTATGTTTATTTATAGACTAAAGCAGATATAGCGGAGATAGAACATCAATTTCTGATGTGACAGTCATAGGTTTGACTTCATCAGAATAGGGGATGGATCAGTTGAGAAGGTAGTAGGGTGTGATGTCATGGTATTTGGATGATATACACAGAGTAGGAAGTGATATTCCTATACTACGATCGGTTATACTTTGGTCGTCACACAGTGGTTTCTCCACATGGGACTTGGACATTATATCAGACATACTGGTTACTAGATCTATGGTTTTAGATCTAGATTTGGGTGGTTTCCTAATCAGGGTACTTAGACTGCATTCTAAGAGTATTTAGAATGGACGACTCCTGGCATGGTGGTGTACCTGCAGGTGATGGAGTCACCCTCTCTAAAGGTGTCTTACAGACTAAAGGGGAGAGGGATGTGCATGATTGGCAGATCACTTGCTCAGGCAATTAAGTCAATCATGAGATGTCAAGTACCACACCAGATGTTGTTCTTGCACTAGATGCAATAAGTTGACATTGATCCAATCCTGGAGAAACAGTCGGAAGCAGTTTTAGAACATAAGTGGATGTTCTAGGGATATGATAACGACAGCCTCTTTTGGGAGACAGTTATCATTCCAGGCTTCCAAGGTGACCTGGACGACAAGGAGGTTGTCAGAGTTATAGTTTTCCTTCTGATGAGGGGAGGTATTTTGGACAGGTGTTCCAAGGAAATACTGAGGGAGGCATGGCGCAGGATACTGATTAAGTTCAGTTGACAATACTGTCTAAGATGTTTGGATTTGGAGTTCATTTATGAGCTAGGTCCCATCAGACATCCAGACACATTCTAAGACAAGTATTGCTCATTTCGGGAGACGGCATTCCCCGCGAACTTGAGATATAGAGAGACATAGAAAGAAACATCAAAGCGGATCCACTCACTGAGGCTATTCCTCGAACACAATAGTTTCGCAAACAAGTTTTGTGAGACCGACTAGTAGAGGAGTTGGGTGTTCGGTATCACACGGGCTGTGAGTATGCGACATCGCAATAATTAGCCTTCAGTGCAAGTGGGAGATTGTTGGAGATAGTGCCCTCAGAGTCAATTATTGGATCACAGGCACGTGATTGCAATGATTGAGGGAGGACCTATCCCGGTAGGACAGTCTTACTCAAGATGATAGTATGCTATCTGGTTTATCTTTATCATCGTGTACTGTTTTAGGTGACCTGATAGGTCGCTATTACACGTTGATAGAGCCCCTAGGATTCATGCTTGACTGCCAGCAGTATGAGGGCGATCATATACGTGAGAGCTGGTAGTCTATAAGCACATCCTTAAATGGTCCCTAGTCATGGGAGTTTCGAGATAGGGCATCGATACTCCAGAGTAGACTAGTGTATACAGTCGAGACCCCGACGAGGGGCGGTGGCCGGTCTCACAAGCCACTGGTGTCAGTTGGATCACCTAAGATGTATACATGTGCTCATTGGGTTATGAGTACACCGGACAGGACTCGCCGGGAACATGCTAGTTGGTCTTATACCTGATGTAAGATAGCAGTTCCCTGGTGACATGTGTACAGGTTAGTTCATCGACCTGGGGATCGTCATTTGTCTCGTGTGAGTTCCCACTGTACTTTGATTACTACCCTACCACGCTCAAAGGAGACGTGCAAACAGGTTTTAGTTGGGTACAGTCCCGAGCCACATGGAGGCAGTGATCGGATCTTCGGGGGTTCGTCTCTCCCGGTATTGGGGGTGAGGTCGCGCTGTGTCTAGGAGAGCCAGAACATGAAAAGTCCTTGGCCAAGGCAGGAGATTTACTGGTAGGTATTCCAGTAGTATCTCAGGGTGTTCTGGGCTGATCTCTGACACGACTTGTACCGCTTTTGGGGGTCTGACTTTTACCAACCCCCTAGGCCCGCCATGCGATGCTCATAGACGAACGGACCGGACTGTACGGATATTGTCACTGACAGGCTCAGTAGGGTGTCAGGATGAGTTGGCTCATCGACGTCCCTTTTGGTCAATAGCTGGTGGCCCGTCACGTATTGGCTTATACCTCTGACGTGCTAGTAGTTAAATCCACAAACATGGTGTTGACGAGTCTTTAGAGTCCCCCACATTCAGTTGCTCAAGTTTTCGGGCGAAAAGCTGTAGAGGCCGTATGGAGATATGGCAGGGTTCGATCAGATACGTGCGGTATTGCACGGATCAGGATCGGACGGTTAATACTAGCGGGCTTTGGTTTAAGCCGGATCCTAGTATTGCACAGTGTAGATTTTGTCTCATTGCATTTGTATTTCGGTCGGAATACAAATGCGGGTGTATATACACAGTATCGGGGTTTTCCTTTAATTTATTACGGGACCAGTTTTCTGGAGTTGCCAGTTTGTTTTCCGTTTCGGCCATTTTTCTTTGTATCTTTCATTGGCCGAAGATTGGTGGAGAGGGCTTATTTGCATTTGTGCAAATAAGCATTTGTGGAGGGTGTTCTTTGCATTTTGTTGCATCATGATGGGTGCACCATCCTTTGACTTGATTTATCCATCATGGCTTGACTTTTGTGTGACATGGTTTTGATAATGGTTGTGGTTGAGTGTGGATATGGTTGTGTTCATTGCTTTTGATCATCATTCTTTTCTTGCATCTTGATTGATACACATCCCTTTGGACTTCTCTCACTCTCTCATTATTCATTCCATCCTCACCTTGTAATGGCCGGCCTTGGCTCTAAGGGGGGATGCCTAATATTTTTGGGTGGGGATTTTTGTTCATTGGCATTGCACAAAATCCATTTTAGCTCCATCTCCAAAACTTCATTCCTCCACCATCTCAAAAGGCAACTTCCATAAACCCCAAAGTGAGACATGAGCACTACACATTCTACAGCAAATCTTGGGCACGTCGGCTCGCCAACTTCGTGCCCGAGTTGCCTCGGTATAGAGGTGGGAGCCCGTAAAAGAAGCAGGCGACGTGGTGCCCTTCCGGCGAGGAGGTGGAGACCGGACATTCCGCGGGAGATCGGGACGACGACGAGAAGACCGGAGGACTCGGATCACTCGGTATATCTCTCTTCCCCATCTTGTAGTTAGCTAGGACTAGTTTAATGGCACGATCCGGGTTTATAGTGCGCGGTGGTGCCGGTTTGAAAAGTTAAAGTAAATCACCGCTTCCGCATTGGCCGGGGCGCCGCCGTGCACTTACAGTGGTATCAGAGCCTCGCCATTAACATAGTCTAGCTTTGTCTAATGTGTTTACATTTCCGATCGAACAAAAAAATTCCAAAATCCACGTTTTCTTTGCATCGGTTTTCTGTCGATTTTTTTCTGGCTCGAAAATTTTTTCAGGGTGTCGCAGAATGATGTGCAGGGAATTTTAAGAGTTTTGTGAAAATTTAGGCTCGTGAACAGTCCAAACCACCGCGGAACCGCGGCCAAACCCATGCTGGGGCCGCGGTTCCGCCGCTACTTGAAATGTTCAGCCCTCCAAAATTTTACATAATGTTCCTGAGTGGAAAATAGGTTTTTTGGAATATTAATTTTGGGCCAAGAATTTCTTGATGTGCTACAGTAGTACTTGGGGGCCTACTTGGTAAATTTTGATCGATCGGATATTTTAAACACATTAGTTCACAGTATTTACATTATATCTGCGACCGTGAATGTCACTTGATCGGTAAATCCTGTCTAACTACTATAGCCCGGTTAGACGGATTTGCGAACGTGACTTTCACGTTGATGTTCTGTGATTGTGCTGTGATGTTGCGGATCGGTCGTGGGGGATAGCCTGGTTGCAGTGGTAGTACAGTTTTGTTGTATTATGTACATTTGATATTGCGGGACGAGCATCCGACATGTGGATTGCCGTCACTGCCTGCCTGTATATTATTATTTTGGGGCACGACCAGGTTGCGGTCGATGTACCCGTTGTATGTATATTTTACTTTCTGTACTAGGATTACCCCAAGGTGGGGTGCACGGATAGCCGGTTGTTTCCCCCAATCAGAGAAAGGCTCTGTTTGAATTCAAATTTTGAAGCAACGCTTCAAATCCCGTGCGCTGCGCGCAACGCGCCACGTGTCAGAAGTTGATACGTCAACGCAACGCCCGAGACTGTGCGTCCAATCAGAGCAAGGCTCTTTTAAAAACAAAAAGTAAAAGAAAGTAACGATTAGTTGCGCAAGCGCTGCACTGCGCGATACGTGTCTGCGCAGCTGCGCTTGATACGTGTCTGCGCAGCAGCGCAAGCGCCGCGCTGCGCGACACGTGTCTGCGCAGCTGCTGAGCGCAAGCGCCGCGCTGCGCGACACGTGTCTGCGCAGCTGCGCAAGCGCCGCGCTGCGCGACACGTGTCACGCGCTGGGGAGTTGCGCAAAAAACAGAATGGAGATTTAAAGAGATCTTTTCTGTTCTTGTTAAAACAAGTAGATTTTCTTCTGTAAAGCAGGGGCCTTTGGATCAAAGATCCAACGGTGGGGAAAATTCCCCAAATCACTCAGAAAAATATCTCTTTTAACAAATTTAACTAATTTATAGGCACTATAAAAAGGACCCCATACCTCAATTCAAAGAGAGGAACATCTTGCTAAAAAAAAAAGAAGAGAACTCTTGGGAACTCCTCAAGAACATAAAAAAAAAGGTAAAAACCTTCAAAAGAAGGGAAAATTCTCTTATGAACAGATCATTGATCTAAGAACAAGATCATTGATCTTCAATAAATAAATAAATAAAAATAAAAAAAATAGTGTCTTGCACTTGTTATGAACCTTTGGTTCTCTGAAATAAGGAAAAACTTGTTTTTCTTTGATCCGAATTTAGATCAAGGGATCAAAAAGTGCTTTGCACTTCTGTTTTTTTTTTTTAATCTAAAAAGATTCTTAATACTTTGCACAAATGCAGTGCGTTACTTAAAGGGCCAGACCCTAATCAAAAAGACCAAGCAGGCCAAAATAAATTGCAAAGCAATAAAATGGCAGAGCCCGAATGAAATTGATGCTCTGCATCATTTACAAAGGGCAGAGCCCAAAACAAATTGATGCTCTGCATCTTTTCTGGGCAAAGCCTAAATAAAAATAAAAAAGAAATGCAATGCAAAAGCAAATAAAATGTTGAACATTTTCAACTGGACTTAGCCCAATTTTGGCCGTAAGTTCTTAAATTAAATTGACTGAGCAAGATTGCTCTCTTAAATCAATTTACTACCGGTTCGAGGGTACATCTCCGAGCTCCTTTGACACCTATCGTTGTAATCCTTCAACGACGTCAGAGAGGTGATGGGTCCCGACGACCACATATCGATATGGACTGCGGGGCCCTTAAACTCGTGGACCGAAACGTTCTTAAACTAATATCGGACCGAAACGTCCTTAAACTAATGTCGGACCGAAACGTCCTTAAACTAATATCGAACCGAGATGTCCTTAAACTAATATCGAACCGAAATGTCCTTAAACTAATATCGGACCGAAACGTCCTTAAACTAACGGTGGACCATTATGTCCTTAAACTGGTATTGGACCACCATGTCCCTAAACTGGCACAATAAAGCCCAATTGCTCTTTTGTCGGATCTAAACGATCCCTATAAGTTGATCTTAGTCTCAAATTGGACTAACGTATCCTTAACAAACGATTAAGTTGATCTTAGCCTCAAATATGGCTAACGTGTCCTTAAATCAAACCTTCAAACAAACTTTAGTCCCAAATTGGACTATAGATCTCTCAACCAACTTTGGTTCAATGGTACATCTCTGAACTCCTCTGATATTTGTCGTTATAATCCTTCAACGTCGTCAGAGAGGTGGCGGGTCCTGACAACCACACATTAATACGGACTGTGGGGTCCTTAAACTCATGGACTTATGCGTCCTTAAACCAATATCCGCCCCCAAAATGGGAATGTTGGACCACTATGTCCCTAAACTGGAACAATATAGCCCAAACGCTCTTTTGTCGGATCTAAACGATCCCGTTAAGTTGATCTTAGTCTCAAACTGGACTAACGTATCCTTAACGAACGTTTAAGTTGATCTTAGCCGCAACGCGACTAACGTATCCTTAAACTAAAAAACACCAAACCCAAATCTAAGTAAATACGGATTTGGACTAATCCACGTCCTACGGGCGACGGCATTACTCAGTCTCCGTATACAATCCACGGGCAACCACAAACAAAACAAACACATACACGACACGAAGTGAAATTCTGGAGAAGGAGAAAGTGGCTACCGCGGTGCGATAGCGTAATTAACTGCAGGGGCTTGCGCCTGCAGGGAAGAGCGTCCCCACAATCAAAAACCCCTCTACCGAGGGGGAATCTGACGATGTCTGCTACATCGGCCGCATCCGTCTAAACCTCCGATACACGGTGCCATAAATCAACTTGGCATCTTCGGAGAGGTAGACGGATAAAACCATATAGCATCTGCCCCGAATCTCAGGCACAGACGTCCTAACGTCCCGGCCGCCATTCGGAGGGGAACAGATTCTGGCACGCCCGGTGGGACCTTTTCCACTTTCCACTCCACACTTCGTGTGTCGTGTTCGCGAACGAATCGCGGTTTACTGTGGTTGCCTGTAGATTCGAGGTACTAAGATTTGGTGTCTTGCTCCGTGCAGAAAACAGAAGATCAATGGCTTCAAACTGCACTGCCTACAACTGCAATTCTCTCTCGGTCCTTGCTGGAGGAGTGACTTATGGGCCCCAAGCGGCCTTCCTTTTCAAAATGCCGGTGGAGCAGGTGGCTCAAACCACCACTGGACTATTTTTTGGGACCATGCTCCCACCAATGAGCTTCAACGCCCCAATGACATTGCAAGAAGCTCCAAAGAAGTCGGTCTTCGATCGACTTACCACTGCCGTGACCCCTCTCAACAGGTCGCCCAACTCCACTGCTTCAGGTTTTAATGGATCAGGCCAGAACTCCATCGGGCCCATGAAGAAGCTTGCCATACCAGAAGACGTTATCCCGAAGCGGATAGCCATCCCAGCTCCCGTTCTTGGCGAAGTCACCAATGTTGCTTCCCATGCTCGGAAGTCCGCTTCTGACAGATTGGCCGTCCCCGTTCAACGGACGTCGATCTTTAAAAGGCTGGTACCAGCATATTCTGACCAACATGGGGGGTATGAGGAGGTCACCCCTATAGCTGAAACAACTCCATTAGCATGACATGCTCGACGTCGCCACTGGCGCCGAGTAAAGAAGGCTGGGGGCAACTCCCCCTCTGGGATAACTCCGCCAGCTCCAACGGTGGGGACCGATGCTGCTGTTCCAACCGGGAACAGCTTTGAATTGCTAAACACGGTGCGCAGAAACTCTCCTACTGCGGTGCTGAAGCGAACTCCTTCACCTATGGAGAATACTCCAGAGAAGAAGCTAGAACAGCCCCCTCAACGGCTGTCCTCTAAAATTTACAGAGTCTGGCGACAGGTCCAGGAGTCAGTGATTGATGAAAACTATCTCCGCCAACAAAAAAAAATGAAGGTTCGGCAAGAGAAGGATTACTCCGTCAAGCCCGAAAAACCAATAGTTACCCGGGTGCCCATTACAACGGCCCCCTTAACTCCAATCACTCAGAAGAAAAGGAGGCCGCAAAAAGCCCCTGTGAACATGGCGAAGCATAAAAGCGCTGAACACAAACGCCCTAAATCTGGGGGCATGGTGGTGCACACCGTTTATATGGCTTCTGGAAAAGAGGAAATCCGCACTTCTACAGGGCACCGACCGCTCACCCGATCCGTGACGAAAGCCCAGGAGCAACAACAAAAACTTCAGGAAATGATGACTACAATGGCTGCACTCACTGAGCCAAAAGAAAGCTCTGAAATGTCTTCGGATGAGCGTCAAGAACAAGAAACCGACGCTGACTTTTTACGCAGAGTCCTCGAAAAGAGGGACAAAGAAGCTGCAGAGCAAGCGACTAATATAAAACAGATGGCGCTCCTCTTCCAAGATATGGTAGGGATGATGTTACAGCCGGACCCTCCTGCTGAAGATCCTCCGATCGTCCTTGAAGACGACAGGGGAGAAACGTCAAATCCTCCGCCGGCTCTGTCAACAGCCAAGGAGGAGGCAATCTCCAAAGTTGACCTAGACGAATATATAGCTCAGCAGATCCGGGTTCATCAGGCGAATGAAGCGGCTGGGCAAATTGTTAGAACCGGACGACCGTATCCGAGCTGGTATGACCAAATCAGTTACCAGCAGGATATACGATCCCTAAATTCCACGTATATAAAGGGACAGGGAATCCGCATCAGCATGTCGCTCAATTCAGGGCCTTATGCGGCAATACTGGAGGCGATGACAAATTGTTGCTACGTCAATTCGTCGGCAGCTTAGCAGAAACAGCTTTTGAATGGTATTCGGAGCTACCTAACGACTCTGTCAAAACATTTGCAGAGATGGAACTGCTGTTTACACAACGATTCGCGAGTGCTAGTGAACGCACCCCGATAACAGCACTAATAAATGCCAGGATAAGGCCAAGCGAAACGTGGGTTCAATACGCAACACGATGGCGGAACCTATGGTCGAAATGCGAACAACGCATAGAAGAGGCACCTGCGGTAGGCATGTTTGTGGGCACTCTCGATCCGCAGGCGACCATCTCACAATTCATGATGTTCTTCAGGCCGACCACCTTCCAGGCCTTGATTGACAAATTAGCCCAAATGGACCAGATGGGCCATAGACCGTCTCCTCCAAAATCAGATTCCCGAGATGAGAAAGGAAAAGGAAAAGCGATCGTCGTCGCCAATGCTCAACAACAGTCGAGCAATTCAAAGCCGGTCGTTCGCCCAAACAACGCGCGTCCACGCCCATCCCTCGAAGAGAGGCTAGGACGTTCTTACTCGTTTCCTCAGAATAAAACGGGAAGACTGTTCGAGCTGGCAGTGCGCAACAGACTCATTAATCTGCCGAGTCTAAAGCGTCTGTCGCAGCCAGGCGATCTTAATAATCCCAATTATTGCCCTTACCACCAAACGGTAAGTCACCCAATTGAGGATTGTTTCGTCTTTAAGGGATGGATCGAGGATCAATACCTACAAGGCAAGATCGCGCTGTCTGAAAGCTGGAAGGTGAACCCACCACAGCCGCATACTCCAAAGAAGACAAACACGCCGGGGACAGCTTGTCATGTGATCTCTCACTCATTGGCAGATAATAAAGAGGCTCCTTGCGCCGAGAAAACGAGGGCGGACCCTAAAACAGAAATTCCGCGGCCGTCAGACGAGTTGATCGATGCCTTCCTAAATAAAATTCGTCTGAAAGCAAAAGCCAATCCAGAGCATGAAATGGCCATACTGGAAAGAGCCAAGGCATTCCCGTCAAATCAGAAGCCATACACTGCGGGTAAAAACAAATTCAAGACGAGGAAAAGGTTCGCCAAAGCTCTATCAGTAGGAATGAAGCTACCGCCCTCTGAAAATTCTTTCTCTGAGGTAGAGATGCACCCTAACTTCTGCTAATATCATCAGAAGATCATACATCCTACCGAAGACTGCGAATCTTTTAACTGTTGGTGGCAAGGGTATGCCGCTCAAAAGCAACACTTCGACGGGACAAAGTGTGAAGCTTGTGGACATCGGAAAAATGCGATATATGAGCGCAAAAGAGTCGCCGACGATTGCCATATAGCCGACTCTAAGGCATCGCAAATTATCACCTTTGGAAGCAACTCTGACGAAGAAGCTATCCCCAACTCTTCCCTCGGGGAATCTATTTCAAAAATAAAGGAATTGAGAAGCTGCGAGAACGTTCAGCCATGCAATCGCATGCTACTCGGAAAAAATCCCGACCCCGCAAACAACGGAGCGAACAAAAAGGATAAAAAAAAAAGGAAAAACGGCCTTCGTCGCCAGCGCTCAACAACAATTAAGTGACCCATAGACCGAAAAGTCAATAAACTAGATATTCGCCTCAAATACGGCGACGGCGGACCGAGATGTCCTTAAACTAATGTTGGACCGCAATGTCCTAAAACTTGCAAATGACCGAAATGTCTTTAAACTACTACCGCAGCATCCTTAGGCTGACGAGATAAAAAAAATATAAAAAAATATAAATATAAAGAATAAAAAAAAAGTAAAAAATGGTATGTCCATAAGCAAAACGGGCACGGATGAAAACCCGAAAGGGCTCCGTGAGTAAAAACAGCAGGACTACCAGCGAGTGTTCGTGAAAACCCGAAAGGGCGCGACCTCGTAAATAAAAAATAAAAAAAAGAGGGTATGTCCATAAGCAAAACGGACATGGATGAAAACCCGAAAGGGCTCCGTGAGTAAAAACAGCAGGACTACCGGCGAGTGTTCGTGAAAACCCGAAAGGGCGCGACCTCATAAAAAAAAAAAGAGACGGTATGTCCATAAGCGAAACGGGCACGGATGAAAACCCGAAAGGGCTCCGTGAGTAAAAAATAGCAGGGCTACCGGCGAATGTTTGTAAAAACCCGAAAAGGCACAACCTCGTTAAAAGACACTTATAAAGTCCCCTCGACCTTGTAAGGAGAAACCACCCGCGTGAGATCCTTACGACTCACAAAGGGAGCAGCACACTTAGGGATCCCCACGATTCCTAAGGAGAAAATACACTTGCGAGATCCTCATGACTCGTAAGGAGAACTCTCTTATGGGACCCCCACGGCTCATAAGATTTGAAAGTGTTAAGTTACAGAGACCTAAACCTGTGCTTAAGCAACCCCCACAACTTTCGTTATGGCCCTACAAGTGGTCCAATACTGGCTCTTGTATACAATCCACGGGCGCGAATAAACATTTCCCTAACAAAGTCTCATCCGTGACTAGGGATATACTCGTACAGCAAACAACACTTGTAAGTCCTCTCGATTTACAAGGAGAAAACCCTCTTGTAGGATCCTTACGACTTACCGAGGAACATACACTTAGGAATCCTCACGACTTCTAAGGAGAAAACACACCTACAAGATCCTCACGACTTGCAGGGAGAAATACCTTTGTGAAACCCTTACGGCTCATGAAGTCAAAAGCCTTAGTCAACAGGACCTTAACCCTGATCGCTAAGCCACCTTTGTTTGATATCGACGGAGGCAGATGATGATTCGCTCCTGGCAATATCCCAGTTGTAGCGATACTGATGCCTAAATCGGTATCAAATTCCAAGTCCTTTCAAGGCAAATGATGATTCGCTCCTAGCAATATCCCAGTTGTAGCGATGCTGATGCCTAAAACGATATCAAATTCCAAGTCCCTTCATGGAAAATGATGATTCGCTCCTGGCAATATTCCGGTTGTAGCGATGCTGATGCTGAGATTGACACCAGATTCCAAGTTCTACGCTCGCGATAAAAATCAACGAGCTGAAAATGCATATTAAATAGCCGAAATGATTGGGCAACTCGCAATAAAAAACAGCGAGTAAAAATAAAATAAACAGCCGAAATGATTGGGCAACTCGCAAAAAAAAACATCGAGTAAAAATAAAATAAACAGCCGAAATGATTGGGCAACTCGCAATAAAAAACAGCGAGTAAAAATAAAAAAAATATAGCCGAAACGATTGGGCAACTCGCAATAGAAAACAGCGAGTAAAAATAAAATAAATAGCCAAAATGATTAGGCAACTTGCAATAAAAAGCAGTGAGTAAAAAGAAAAAATAGCCGAAATGATTGGGCACCGCGAAAAATAGCCGAAATGATTGGGCAATCGCGATTTTCGTGATATAAAAAGCTGAAATGATAAAGCATCGCGGAAAGAATAAAAAAATGAAAGAATGAAACTTTTTGCCCTACAGGTGAAATCACATCGATCCCTATATACAATCCAGGGGCACAGATAAAGAGGGAACCATACCTTCCCAACAGGCTCCATCAGAAAGCGAAGCCAAATCTCGACGGTTCATAGACAACCTAGAGACAATCTCGACATTTGTCGCAATATTATAGACACGATGTCAACAAATGAAGCAAACGAAGATCTCGAGCTTCAGGGTCTCGACGTCAACATCGACAACTTAGAAATCACCAACGGCGTTTCTCCTCACTCCAACTAGATGCAGACATGACGTCAACAACCGACCTCAGAATCGCAACGAAACGGAACCATGGCAAAGTCTCTAGTTCCAAATCTCAATGGCCACATATGCAGCCTGGAGACCAACAACGGTGTGCCTCCTCATTCCAGCAGGACACAGATATTACACCATCAAGCGGAGCGATGGCAAAATCCCAGCTTCACCTCAGCATTCGTCTCGATACAGTAGACGCAATGTCAACAACAGTGTTCCTCCGCAGTCCAGCTGGAGGCAGATGCAACGTCAACAAAAGTCCTCACGGTCGAAACAAAGCGGAGTAACGGCAAAATCCCAACTCCACCTTAGCATTCGTCTCGTTACAGCAGACGCAATGTCAACAACGGCGTTCCTTCGCAATCCAGCAGGGTGTACATGCAAAGTTAACAAAAGACCCCATGGTCGAAACCAAGCGGAGTAACGACAAAATCCTAGCTCCACCTCAGCATTCGCTTCAATACACCAGACGCAGTGTGAGCAAATGAAGCGAAGGCCAAATTCCTAGCTTCAAGGTCTTAACGGCAAGTCATATAAAGCCTGAAAGACCACCGGAGATCATCTCACATGGAGTGGTCACCTCCTCAACGTTTGTTTCGATACAGCAGACGAGTTGTCACCCCAGCGTTCTTCCTCCAGCAGGGATTCAGACGTGACAAAGCAAACGAAGCGAAGGCCACATTCCTAGCTTCAACGTCTTTACGGTAATTCACATAAAACCGGAAAGACAATCGGAGATCATCTCGCACCAGCACAGAGTGGTCACCACCTTGACGTTCGTCTCGATACAGCAGACGAAATGTCAACCCCAGCGTTCTTCCTCCAGCAGGGATTCGGACGTGACAAAGCAAACGAAGCGAAGGCCACATTCCTAGTTTCAACGTCTTTACGGTAACTCACATAAAACCGGAAAGACAATCGGAGATCATCTCGCACCAGCATAGAGTGGTCACCACCTTGACGTTCGTCTCGATACAGCAGACGAAATGTCAACCCCAGCGTTCTTCCTCCAGCAGGGATTCGGACGTGACAAAGCAAACGAAGCGAAGGCTACATTCCTAGCTTCAACGTCTTTACGGTAACTCACATAAAACCGGAAAGACAATCGGAGATCATCTCGCACCAGCACAGAGTGGTCACCACCTTGACGTTCGTCTCGATACAGCAGACGAAATGTCAACCCCAGCGTTCTTCCTCCAACAAGATTTGGACACACCAAAGCAAACGAAGCGAAGGCTACATTCCTAGCTTCGACGTCTTGACGGTAACTCATATAAAACCGGAAAGACAATCGGAGATCATCTCGCACCAGCGCAGAATGGTCACCACCTCAACATCCGTCTCAATACAACAGACGAGATGTCACCCCAATGTTCGTCTCGACACAGCAGGCGCAACGTCATTAAACGAATGGAGCCACGGCAAAATCCTTAGTTCCAAACCTCGGCGGTTCACCAGTAACCTAGAGACAACCTCGACGTCCGTCTTGATACAGCAGACGAGATGTCACCCCAACGTTCGTCTCGACACAGCAGACGCAACGTCATCAAACAAACGGAGCCACGGAAAAATCCCTAGTTCCCACCGCAACATTCGTCTCGATACAGCAGACGCAATGCCAGCAAACGAAGCAAAGGCCAAATTCCTAGCTTCAGGGTCTTGACGGCAACTCATATAAAGCCCGAAAGACTATCGGAGATCATCCCCACACCAGCGCGGAGTGGTTATGACTCATCGGGGCTCACCAAAATAAGCCTAACCTCAAGTAAAAAGCGACATGGTAAATTCCTAACGCTTGCTCTTCCGACGGTCAAACTGCCTTGTCCAGCCCCCGAAAGGATCAGAGACACGGCAGTCGCAGGGCTACTCGAACAGCACGATTGCCTATCGAGGACTATATCAGCTTATGCGACGGTACGATGGCCAAAACCCTAAGTACCACCAACCTTAACGGGCTTCTGTCGTAAAGAGCAGAGGTTAAATGCGACGTTAAGATGTTCTTGCGAGAAACGCTCGATTCGTCTCGACTTGCGAAAAAAAATTGTTGAGGCGGCTCGACTCGTGAGATAAAGCCTTAGGCAGTGGGCATAAAAGAAGCCTGTTTCCTAAGCACTGGGACCCTGCAAGTTGGCCCAAAACGATCTCTTGCATACCATCCACGGGTCTCACTCTCCAACATCGAACTTCGACAAGGAGGGAAACAACCGTTTACAAGTCCTATCGACTCGTAAGAAGGAAAAATTCTCTTGTAGGATCCTTACGAGTTACAAGAGAAAACCACACTTAGGAATCCTCACGATTCCTAAGGAGAAAAAACCCACCTACGAGATCCTCTCGATCCGTAGGGAGAAAAGTCTCTATGAGACCCTCACGGCTCATAGAGTTGAAAAGTCTTAGGCAGCAGATCTGAACCTGCGGCCTAAGCCCTCGCTATCTCGTGAAGAAATTAAGAAGCTTACTCTATTACCTGCTAATTGTGGCGACATGCTGAGAAAGAGGAAAAGCAACAGAAGAGCATCCGATTTACATTTGATCAACCGTTCAAGACACATTCATTCATGCATGGGCAAAAAGACTCAGGACAAAAGATATATAATAAAGACAAGCTGGGATAAAAAAAAATTAAAAAAAAAATTCCATTAATATTGCCCGAAGTTCTTACAGTCATAAAAACAATAAACGAAAGTTACAATGGAATAACCTCAGATCCAGGGCATGGATTGAGGAATTCAAAAGCGACCCTATCTATGACTTTCCAAGCCTCGCGGACCATCCTAGTGAGCTTCCTTTCGCAAGCACAAGCGTCAGGGTCCCTCCCGATGTCTTCCACCCTCCGATAAGCAGCGAGTATGGTAGACTCTTGAAAGATCTCGTGCAAGAGGTCGATAAGATTGTCTCGCCGTCTCTTCGAGATAAAGTTCAATAGGTACACAGAGTGCACCTTGTCCTCAGCGGCATCCAACGCCCTAAGCGGCACGCCGGAACAGAATAGGGGAAGTGCTTCCCAGATAGCTCCCACGATAAGTTTAAGAAGAGAGGAACGTCGGGGAAGCAGTGGACCATTGTATGCGTCGAAGCGACTCATTATTTCAGCACACTCCTCGTTTGTGAACTCCCGATTTTGAGAGCGGCCAAGTCGGCGGATGTCCTCATGAGAGATGATCTCGTTAAGAGCATACATGTGGGCGTTCATTGTTCCTGTGAAAGAGGATCAACAGAATTATCAGAAAGACTGATTAAGCAAAATGATATAATGCACTGAGGAATAAAATGCTATCTTTAAGTTCCAAGATCCATGAAGAATTCTTAAGAGTTCTTCTATATGATTTGGAAGGAGTAAAGCTCCATTAATGAATTAAGAAAATCCAAGGAAAATCTTTCAGAGAGCAGACCTCTATGGAACCCTAGTAGGGTCCCCTTTAGTTCTCTTTAGATCCCTTTAAGACCTGTAGAGCAAAGCTCTGCTAAGTGAAACCCTAAATAGGTTTCTTTTAGATCGGGGATCTATTGAGAGCGATGCTCTATCAATGAAAATTAATTTAATTTAATTTAATCCAAATTAAAATTTTCACCTAAAAGTTTTAAGAGTTTAACTCTTAAAGTTCTTGAAAATAAAGAGCAGGGCTCTGAGTTCTGAAAGTAAAATTTTAGAGATGAGAATCATCTAAGGGACCAAAGGTCCTATTTATAGGCATCAAGTGCCCTTTCAGCTTCCAAGGGATGGCGCGACGGTTTGGAGTCTGCCACCGCTGCGCTCACGTTAGGAGGCCACGTAAGCACAACGGTGGGGGGGCATTTGTTTCCCCCAATCAGAGCAAGGCTCTGTTTGAATTCAAATTTTGAAGCAACGCTTCAAATCTCGTGCGCTGCGCGCAACGCGCCACGTGTCAGAAGTTGATACGTTAACGCAACGCTCGAGGCAGTGCGTCCAATCAGAGCAAGGCTCTTTTAAAAACAAAAAGTAAAAGAAAGCAACGGTTAGCTGCGCAAGCGCCGCGCCGCGCGACACGTGTCACGCGCTGGGGAGTTGCGCAAAAAACAGAATGGAGATTTAAAGAGATCTTTTCTGTTCTTTTTAAAACAAGAAGATTTTCTTCTTTAAAGCAGGGGCCTTTGGATCAAAGATCCAACGGTGGGGAAAATTCCCTAAATCACTCAGAAAAATATCTCTTTTAATAAATTTAACTAATTTATGGACACTATAAATAGGACCCCAGACCTCAATTCAAAGAGAGGAACATCTTGCTAAAAAAAAAAAAGAAGAGAACTCTTGGGAACTCCTCAAGAACATAAAAAAAAAGGTAAAAACCTTCAAAAGAAGAGAAAATTCTCTTATGAACAGATCATTGATCTAAGAACAAGATTATTGATCTTCAATAAATAAATAAATAAAAATAAAAAAAATAGTGCCTTGCACTTGTTATGAACCTTTGGTTCTCTGAAACAAGGAAAAACTTGTTTTTCTTTGATCCGAATTTAGATCAAGGGATCAAAAATTGCTTTGCACTTCTGTTTTTTTTAATCTAAAAAGATTCTTAATACTTTGCACAAATGCCGTGCATTACTTAAAGGGCCAGGCCCTAATCAAAAAGACCAAGCAGGCCAAAATAAATTGCAAAGCAATAAAAGGGCAGAGCCCGAATGAAATTGATACTCTGCATCATTTACAAAGGGCAGAGCCCAAAACAAATTAATGCTCTGCATCCTTTCTGGGCAAAGCCTAAATAAAAATAAAAAAGAAATGCAATGCAAAAGCAAATAAAATGTTGAACATTTTTAACTGGACTTAGCCCAATTTTAGCCGTAAGTCCTTAAATTAAATTGACTGAGCAAGATTGCTCTCTTAAATCAATTTACTACCGGTTCGAGGGTATATCTCCGAGCTCCTTTGACACCTATCGTTGTAATCCTTCAACGACGTCAGAGAGGTGACGGGTCCCGACGACCACATATCGATATGGACTGCGGGGCCCTTAAACTCGTGGACCGAAACGTCCTTAAACTAATATCGGACCGAAACATCCTTAAACTAATGTCGGACCGAAACGTCCTTAAACTAATGATGGACCGAAACGTCCTTAAACTAATATCGGACCGAGATGTCCTTAAACTAATATCGGACCGAAACGTGCTTAAACTAATATCGGACCGAAACATCCTTAAACTAATGTCGGACCGAAACGTCCTTAAACTAATGATGGACCGAGACGTCGTTAAACTAATATTGGACCGACACGTCCTTAAACTAATATCGGACCGAAACGTCCTTAAACTAACGGTGGACCACTATGTCCTTAAACTGGTATTGGACCACCATGTCCCTAAACTGGCACAATAAAGCCCAAATGCTCTTTTGTCGGATCTAAACGATCCCGTTAAGTTGATCTTAGTCTCAAATTGGACTAACGTATCCTTAACAAACGATTAAGTTGATCTTAGCCTCAAATATGGCTAACGTGTCCTTAAATCAAACCTTCAAACAAACTTTAGTCCCAAATTGGACTATAGATCTCTCAACCAACTTTGGTTCAAGAGTACATCTCTGAACTCCTCTGATATTTGTCGTTATAATCCTTCAACGTCGTCAGAGAGGTGACGGGTCCTGACAACCACACATTAATACGGACTGTGGGGTCCTTAAACTCATGGACTTATGCGTCCTTAAACCAATATCCGCCCCCAAAATGGGAATGTTGGACCACTATGTCCCTAAACTGGAACAATAGAGCCCAAACGCTCTTTTGTCGGATCTAAATGATCCCGTTAAGTTGATCTTAGTCTCAAACTGGACTAACGTATCCTTAACGAACGTTTAAGTTGATCTTAGCCGCAACGCGACTAACGTATCCTTAAACTAAAAAACACCAAACCCAAATCGAAGTAAATACGGATTTGGACTAATCCACGTCCTACGGGCGACGGCATTACTCAGTCTCCGTATACAATCCACGGGCAACCACAAACAAAACAAACACACACACGACACGAAGTGAAATTCTGGAGAAGGAGAAAGTGGCTACCGCGATGCGGTAGCGTAATTAACTGCAGGGGCTTGCGCCTGCAGGGAAGAGCGTCCCCACAATCAAAAACCCCTCTAGCGAGGGGGAATCTGACGAAGTCTGCTACATCGGCCGCATCCGTCTAAACCTCCAATACACGGTGCCATAAATCAACTTGGCATCTTCAGAGAGGTAAACGGATAAAACCATATAGCATCTGCCCCGAATCTTAGGCACAGACGTCCTAACGTCCCTGCCGCCATTCGGAGGGGAACACCGGGTTCTAGAGGACAACAAGCCCGCATCTCATGGCATTGAGACGGAGGGGGCTTCATTCTAGAATTGGCGGGCTATTCGCCGCACTCGTAGGGGGTACAAGTTGACGCAGAAGGGGTGCCCAAGTTACCGGATTCCGTGAAGTGCTGGGTGGTCCATTCACGTTGCTGAAGGGGGCTGCCTCGCTTCAGGTTTTGGCGGGTAACTTGCCGCGCCCGTAGGGGTCTAGGATTTTCATTGCACAGGCTATCCACACGACCAGGGGAACGTCGGGTTTTAGTAGTGGCTCTGTGAAACCCGGGGATCCCAGATATCTGTATTGTTCTGTGATGCTGTACATTTCTGTGATGTTGCATTTTTATCACGTCTTGAGCAAAATATTATATATTGATATATATATATACTAGTAGATATTGTATATGTTTTGCATCCGCGCTAGTCCAGTCCCCGCTCTGTCGTTAATTAGCTAACCTAACGGGTAATGACGGGACCCAGCGGCGAATGCGGATGGCATATACGTACATCAGTATATTTTTCGTTCTTTGTGGTGTGATCAATTGATGGGACTGCGTTGATTCGGATCAATACAAGTTAAAAACAAACCTATTCTGATGTTGTTGGAACACTTTTCAAAAAGCTGTTATTGCAAGGACGTTCACTTTTGTTTTGCACAGTGGTATTCAGTTGGAATATCCTGCTCCTCAGTCGACGAGGCAAGGGCCGAGATCCCTTCACCGGGAGTGACCCCTTGGACAGAAGTTTGCGTCAGGGCAATAACTTCACTATAGCCGATTACTTTTGCTTTGCACCGTGGTATTCAGTTGGAATATCCTGCACCTCATTCTACGGGGAAAGAGCCGAGATCCCTTCACCGGGAGTGACCTCTTTAGCAAAGGTTTTCGTCACTATATTTTTATAAAGCTATCCGTTCCTTCAACGATATCAAGTTCATTACGTTAAAGGTTTTCGCCAGAAACCATTCATAGCCCTCCGTCGTTTCATATGGATAGTCAATAGTATTCAAGCTGAATTTATTGGCCAAAGTCAAGGCACAGTGTTTGGTAGCTGTTGGTTATTCATATGCAGCATAGATAGATGCGTTGGTTTGGAACAGTCGTACTGCCTTGTTGGCCAAAATCAAGGGTAGGTACGGGTGGATTCAAATCAATCTGGAGAATGACGGGTAGAACTTGACATGTGACTTATGATTTGTTGGCCAAAGTCAAGGTCATAAGAGCATGGGGTAAAAATCACATCGGAGGTTTCTAAAGAAACTGAAACTTGCCAGATATGCGCATACCTTCTGGAGTATGATGACGTGAGCGGATTCCGTCACGTTATCATGCGATGATAGTTGGATCCCGATTCCCACCGATGAGTTGGTTTACTCCTCGGGTGATCCCGACTAATTCTTCTTTCAGGTTTGGAGGAGAATTTGACGGTACAGTGGGAGGTTTCCAGATTAGATAGATTGGTAACCATTCTGATCTAGGTTAGAGTGCACGCTGAGTGTTTCTTTTCTCTCTCTCCTTGGCAGCGACCATTGACCCGACCTTAGACTATGACTCAAAGACCAAGTTGACCGAACCTTCTTAAACACTGGCTTTTGGATTGTCAGAGTTGCACACCTCATTGCCACTCCTACTTTTACCCTTTTCTCCAGGACACCCCGTATTACTACGAACGTCCACTTCCATTGGACAAAACCATCGTATGGTTATATACGAACTCGAAGGGATTTATTCGAGGATGGTTTCCGGTTCTGGAGAAAACGAATAGGACTATTCAGTTGTCTTTTCCTTTTTACCTTCTCTCAAGTTGCGAGTACTTCTTGGTTTATGAGATAGTACACTTATTACGCAAATTGGATAGTCTTCTTCCAAACCATAGGCAGGTGCCGAACGGTAGGGAATGAAGAAAACCAATTAGCCTAACGATGGTGTACAGAAGCTATTATGTAAAGACAAAGAAAGGGATTAGAAGGAGGGCAAAGTAAATTGCGACTGCTATTCAAGACTAAACCAAGTATTTCATTACCACTCCCATTTCACCTTTGTATTTCTCCAGGGCACCCCGTATCACTACGAAGATCTACAGTTTATTGGATACTCCATCGTATGGTTATATACGAACTTGAAAGGAACTTGTTCCAGTTCGGGGATGGATTCTGGTTCAGGAGAAATAGGAATAAGGTTTATTCGGTTGTCTTTTATCTTCACCTTCTCTCGCATTGCGAGTGCTCCTAGGATTAGGACAGTACACCCATTATGCTTATTGGATAGTCTTCTTCCAAACCATAGGCTGGTACCGAACGGTAGGGAAAGGAAGAAAACCATTTGGCCTAAAGGGATGTGCAGAAGGTAATGACTAAAGACATAGAAAGGGATCTGGAAAGATGGCAAAGAATTACACGGTTGCAGTTGTGAATATGGATAATGGAAGAGGCATTACTAGGAATACCAGGATACCCTTACGAAACATTTACAATGTTTCAGTTTCACTGTGTACTGTTAAAGGAAAACTGATTTCCCGATTAGATACTTACTCCAGGGTATGTATTTACCAGGTATGATTCTCACATCTGTATGGTTTTACAGATGATGAGTGGGAGTAGGTTAGTGGGAATTAGGTGATCATCTTCATTTTATCGGGATTCGTTGTAATCGATGATATTTGAGGAAGTCACCTGGGTTGTTTGCCGGACGGTAAATATTTGGTTTTGAATATCCGCTGTCATGCACCAATTTCAAATTGATATATCTGTACGTCTATTTTTATAGAGTGAGATATACCTTTTTGAAATTATGTCTGTGACATTTACCTATATCAGTGGATGGTTAGGTAAGGAGCATTAAACAGCGGTGTAATTCTTCTTAACCATAAGTACAGTTTTCAACCTACGACACACAGTGAATGAGTTATTAGACTCAGGGGACTTATACAGAGTATTGTATGTTGTCCAGAGTCCATCAGGACAGAGGGGTTGGTCCTCGTACTATATTCGGTTTACTTATAACTTCTCTAGTTTTTAGACAGGTGTTTCGTGGAAACACAGGGTCCGAATTTTGAGAAGTTATAGGTATTTGAATAAAGTAGAGAACCAGGTGTTGCAAGTATCGGGATTCTTCAAGGAGATCGAAGATGTAGATACTTGCGTATGTTATTCAGTTGATAGTAATGATTAAGAGAACTTGCTTCTCTTTCAGGTTACTCATAATTGGAAGCATTCCTAAGTTGAGTAACGCTGATCGGCCTCTTTCCATTTAGTTGACATGCACTGGAGACAGCTGCATGATTTGAATCTGCTTCAATTAAATCAGTGCCTCTGGTTCTATATTGGATATAGAACATTTCGTATCTTAACGATGTTAAGGTACGGGGAGTTGTCCGGATTATGATTAAAACCAGACACTGGACAACTCAAGGCACGTTTCTGTAATGGCTGTTTGTGGGTTGACCCGGGCTATGACGAGGGTTGACTTTCTACCATAAGAAAGATCAATAGTGATATTGTTCTTGACTCGCCACAGTTTTAATAAAAATATATTTTTTCAGAAAACAGTAGTGGGAGTATGGTAGAACTGGAAGTGATTCCAGAACCACAAACGATTACTGAAGATTTGATAAGAACCTAAAGATTCAATCTGGTTTGACATTCTATTGGCCACTCCGCAGATACGGTGGGTAACCTCAGGCACCCGAGAGGTACTTCGGTATGCTCAAGGACGGTGGCAGGGAGGTTCTTGTTTACCCAGATTTGCCATTGCTGTTGTTCCAGACCGTGAGACCCGGCAGGAGGATGAGTATAGCGCCGTTCTAAACTAGTTTTAGAAGTGTACGTCTATATGACTCTGCCAGAGGGTTGTCGTGGTCAGTGGGAGCAGCAGAAGTATTGGTGGACAGGTAGCTTATGTCTATTTATAGACTAAAGCAGATATAGCGGAGATAGATCATCAATTTCTGATGTGACAGTCATAGGTTTGACTTCATCAGAATAGAGGATGGATCAGTTGAGAAGGTAGTAGGGTGTGATGTCATGGTATTTGGATGACATACACAGAGTAGGAAGTGATATTCCTATACTACGATCGGTTATACTTTGGTCGTCACACAGTGGTTTCTCCATATGGGACTTGGACATTATATCAGAAATACTGGTTACTAGATCTATGGTTTTAGATCTAGATTTGGGTGGTTTCCCAATCAGGGTACTTAGACAGCATTCTAAGAGTATTTAGAATGGACGACTCCTGGCATGGTGGTGTACCTGCAGGTGATGGAGTCACCCTCTCTAAAGGTGTCTTACAGACTAAAAGGGAGAGGGATGTGCATGATTGGCAGATCACTTGCTCAGGCAATTAAGTCAATCATGAGATGTCAAGTACCACACCAGATGTTGTTCTTGCACTAGATGCAATAAGTTGACATTGATCCAATCCTAGAGAAACAGTCGGAAGCAGTTTTAGAACATAAGTGGATGTTCTAGGGATATGATAACGACAGCCTCTTTTGGGAGACAGTTATCATTCCAGGCTTCCAAGGTGACCTGGACGACAAGGAGGTTGTCAGAGTTATAGTTTTCCTTCTGATGGGGGGCAGTATTTTGGACAGATGGTCCAAGGAAATACTGAGGGAGGCATGGCGCAGGATACTGATTAAGTTCAGTTGACAATACTGTCTAAGATGTTTGGATTTGGAGTTCATTTATGAGCTAGGTCCCATCAGACATCCAGACATATTCTAAGACAAGTATTGCTCATTTCGGGAGATGGCATTCTCCGCGAACTTGAGATATAGAGAGACATAGAAAGAAACATCAAAGCGGATCCACTCACTGAGGCTATTTCTCGAACACAATAGTTTCGCAAACAAGTTTTGTGAGACCGACTAGTAGAGGAGTTGGGTGTTCGGTATCACACGGGCTGTGAGTATGCGACAAAGCAATAATTAGCCTTCAGTGCAAGTGGGACATTGTTGGAGATAGTCCCCTCAGAGTCAATTATTGGATCACAGGCACGTGATTGCAATGATTGAGGGAGGACCTATCCCGGTAGGACAGTTTTACTCAAGATGATAGTATGCTATCTGGTTTATCTTTATCATCGTGTACTGCTTTAGGTGACCTGATAAGTCGCTATTACACGTTGATAGAGCCCCTAGGATTCATGCTTGACTGCCAGCAGTATGAGGGCGATCATATACGTGAGAGCTGGTAGTCTATAAGCACATCCTTAAATGGTCCCTAGTCATGGGAGTTTCGAGATAGGGCATCGATACTCCAGAGTAGACTAGTGTATACATTCGAGACCCCGACGAGGGGCGGTGGCCGGTCTCACAAGCCACTGGTGTCAGTTGGATCACCTAAGATGTATACAGGTGCTCATTGGGTTATGAGTACACCGGACAGGACTCGCCGGGAACATGCTAGTTGGTCTTATACCTGATGTCAGATAGCAGTTCCCTGGTGACATATGTACAGGTTAGTTCATCGACCTGGGGATCGTCATTTGTCTCGTGTGAGTTCCCACTGTACTTTGATTACTACCCTACCACGCTCAAAGGAGACGTGCAAACAGGTTTTAGTTGGGTACAGTCCCGAGCCACATGGAGGCAGTGAGCGGATCTTCGGGGGTTCGTCTCTCCCGGTATTGGGGGTGAGGTCGCGCTGTGTCTAGGAGAGCCAGAACATGAAAAGTCCTTGGCCAAGGCAGGGGATTTACTGGTAGGTATTCCAGTAGTATCTCAGGGTGTTCTGGGCTGATCTCTGACACGACTTGTACCGCTTTTGGGGGTCTGACTTTTACCAACCCCCTAGGCCCGCCATGCGATGCTCATAGACGAACGGACCGGACTGTACGGATATTGTCACTGACAGGCTCAGTAGGGTGTCAGGATGAGTTGGCTCATCGACGTCCCTTTTGGTCAATAGCTGGTGGCCCGTCACGTATTGGCTTATACCTCTGACGTGCTAGTAGTTAAATCCACAACCATGGTGTTGACGAGTCTTTAGAGTCCCCCACATTCAGTTGCTCAAGTTTTCGGGCGAAAAGCTGTAGAGGCCGTATGGAGATATGGCAGGGTTCGATCAGATACGTGCGGTATTGCACGGATCAGGATCGGACGGTTAATACTAGCGGGCTTTGGTTTAAGCCGGATCCTAGTATTGCACAGTGTAGATTTTGTCTCATTGCATTTGTATTTCGGTCGGAATACAAATGCGGGTGTGTATACACAGTATCGGGGTTTTCCTATAATTTATTACGGGACCAGTTTTCTGGAGTTGCCAGTTTGTTTTCCGTTTCGGCTATTTTCCTTTGTATCTTTCATTGGCCGAAGATTAGTGGAGGAGGGCTTATTTGCATTTTTGCAAATAAGCATTTGTGGAGGGCGTTCTTTGTATTTTGTTGCATCATGATGGGTGCACCATCCTTTGACTTGATTTATCCATCATGGCTTGACTTTTGTGTGACATGGTTTTGATAATGGTTGTGGTTGAATGTGGATATGGTTGTGTTCATTGCTTTTGATCATCATTCTTTTCTTGCATCATGATTGATACACATCCCTTTGGACTTCTCTCACTCTCTCATTATTCATTCCATCCTCACCTTGTAATGGCCGGCCTTGGCTCTAAGGGGGGCTGCCCAATATTTTTGGGTGGGGATTTTTGTTCATTGGCATTGCACAAAATCCATTTTAGCTCCATCTCCAAAACTTCATTCCTCCACCATCTCAAAAGGCAACTTCCATAAACCCCAAAGTGAGACATGAGCACTACACATTCTACAGCAAATCTTGGGCACGTCGGCTCGCCAACTTCGTGCCCGAGTTGCTTCGGTATAGAGGTGGGAGCCCGTAAAAGAAGCAGGCGACGTGGTGCCCTTCCGGCAAGAAGGTGGAGACCGGACATTCCGCGGGAGATCGGGACGACGACGAGAAGACCGGAGGACTCGGATCACTCGGTATATCTCTCTTCCCCATCTTGTAGTTAGCTAGGACTAGTTTAATGGCACGATCCAGGTTTATAGTGCGCGGTGGTGCCGGTTTGAAAAGTTAAAGTAAATCACCGCTTCCGCATTCCGGCGTCGGATTGACGGCCGGGGCGCCGCCGTGCACTTACAATATGATCTCATCACAGAACATTACAGCAGAAGTCATATGAAATATTGGATATATTAGGAGGTCCGTGTTTTAAATTAAGCCAGTAAAAACACGGATTCTACGGTCGTGATGAATAGCCAAACCCACATCTCTAGACCCCTACGAGAGCGGCAAGCAACCCTACCAATTCTAGAATTAGAAAACCCGGTCTCGACTTCTCGAGATGGTCTCCCACGAGACTCTAGAACCTGGTTACTTGTTCTCCCCATCTGGGTCTATCCTAATACGGAAAAGTAAATAATATACATCAATGGTGACATCATTCTCAACCCGGAAGTGTCCCGATAAAAGAATATTACATGAATGAGAATGAAAATGAAAAACTCTCATCTCACGCAAAAACCCCCGGCTATTCAAACACGACGATCCAATATAACATATCACAGCAACACATAACATCACATGTCATCAACGTAAGTAAATATGCGTATCGCAATTTTCGTTGACGTATAGCAACGAAACCGGCGATACACCACATATTACACTTACGGTGGTAGAAAAAAAGTGAAAACTACAACAATTGGAATCTGCAACCACCTTAGACATCATAAATCCGAAATATCACATACTTCGGATTTCATGCCTAACCAAATGAATTCCTTAGACATCATAAACCCGGAATATCTCATACTCCAAATTTCATGCCTAATCTTATAAACCCCGCATTTTAGTCTCAATATTGAAAACACTTTTCAATAACCAGTTGGGTAATTCAACAAGATTTCCGACAATCTGATCGAATGCTCGTCGGAAACTTTAGTAGACGGCCGCACCCCCCGATGCCGTCGACGAAGTGCATTTAGGCGGAACATCACGGCCGCGAGCACCCAAGGGGATGCTTTTGGCAATGGGGTTCTCCTACAGTCACTTGGTCGGGGGTTAGGGGTGTGGCTATCTAGTAATTGTTTACCGTCGAAAACGGGAGACGAAACCGCGTAGGTCGTCACGCCTGAATTTAGGAACAGATACTATTTGGATTTATCCGTCCACCTTTCCGAAAATACCAAGTTGATTTATGGCACCGGGTATCGGAGGTTTGGACGGATGCGGCCGTTGCAGCAGACATCGTCAGATTCCCCCTCGTTGGCGAGGGATTTTTGATTGTGGGGACGCTCTTCCCTGCAGGCGCAAGCCCCTGCAATTAATTACGTTACCGCGTAGCGATAACCAGTTTCTCCTGCTCCAGAAGGTCACTTTGTGTCGTGTTTGTTTGTTTTATTTTTGGTTGCCCGTGGATTGTATACGGAGACTTATTTATGTTGTCGCCCGTAGGGCGTGGATTAGTCCAAATCCGTATTTTCTTAGACTTGGGTGTGATTTGATTTAAGAATCGTTAACCTTGTTTGAGATTAATATCGACTTAAATATTTGTTAAGGATACGTTAATCTGATATTGGACTAAGATCTACTTAACGGGGGGTTCGGGATCATTATTGATCTAATGAAAGAGCATTTGGGCTCTATCGTTTTAGTTTAAGGACGTTACGGTCCATAGCTAGTTTAAGGACATTACGGTCCATAGCTAGTTTAAGGACATTACGGTCCCTGGGATATGCTCATGGGTTCGAGAGTGTACCAAAAAAAAGCTGTCGGTTGTCGGGACCCTCCATCTCTCTGAAGATGTTGAAGAATTACAACGACATATATCAGAGGTATGGAGAGATGTACCCTTGAACCAAACTCCAGATTGAAGGGAGAGACCATGGTGGAACGAACATTATTTTAGATGCCATGTGTCAGGAGATCATTAGTCATCTTTGGAACTAAGATCAGTTTGGGGAGACCTGAGTATAGGAGGGCTCGGTTGATTGATGGTCAAAAGGTTTTTGGCCTCAGGAGACTTGGCTAATTTGGGCTAGGGTTGGCCCCTTATAGTGTTAAACACTGCTAATTGTTTAGGACTCACGTGCTCCCACGTGAGGCTCTTAAGCAGTGTTAAACACTGAAATTTTGAGCGCTCACGTGTGGCACGTGGGGCACCTAAATATTGGGCACTATTTCTTTGCGCTTATTCTCTTGTTCTATATATATATGTGTTAAACACTTAAATCTGGTAACTATCACGTGTGGACACGTGAGGCAGCCCCAAGTTAGGCACTGCCTCCTTTGGATTTATCCTCCTATTCTTTTCTAAGTGCTAAGCACTATTGGAGGTCACGTGGGATCACGCGACTCGATTTCAGTTGTTCCTTTTAGTTCCTCAGAGGTGCTCATGTGGGAACACATGATCTATCGTTATAGCATTAAACGCTAATATGCATGGAGCTCTTGATCTAAGTCTTGGGAATTCCAAGTCTTTTGTTTTATAAGAATTAAATTCTTATGCAGGGTTAAACCCTAGTTTTATCAGAGGAAATAAATTACTTTGTCTTTGGAAGAATTAAATTCTTCGAACCTAGTTCTTTCCTTTAAGTTTTGGGACTGCATAACAGAATTTTCCCGATGAGGATTAAATTCTCAACTTGTGGGGAGATCTGCTTCTGCAGACCTTAACCAGAGAAAGAACTAAGTTCTTTTTTGGAAGAGTTAAACTCTTGTCAGAAGAGATAAATATGCTCTCTGGGTCTTTTTTTTTTTTACCTAGGGTTTCTTTTTTTCACAGAGAACTCCTCTTCTTTTTTTTTGTTTTCTCAAATCTTATGGGGGGTCTTTTTTTCTCTTTTCAGTCTCGAGTCCTTTATATAGTAGAGGCAAATTTGTTGATTTAGTTAAGGAAATCTCTCATTGAGAGATTTTTTGTTTGATTCGGAGATTTTATCCACCGTTGAATTTTTGATCCAGGAACTTCTGTTTTACAGAAGACATTTTTCTTGTTTTTAACAAGATTAGGATAATATTTTCCCATACAGAGCTTATTCTGTATCTTAGTGATTTTTAATCACCATTGGATCTTTAATCCAACGGTGCTCTGATTTACAAAGCATAATCTTTCTTATTTAGAAAGATTGGGGAAATATTTTCCCATACAGAGCTTATTCTGTAGTTTGGTGATTTTTAATCACCATTGAATTTTTAATCCAACGGTGCTCTTTTTAAAGAACACAATCTTTCTTGTTTAGAAAGATTGGGGGAAATATTTTCCAAATAGGGTTTTGATCTCTCTTATTTAGAATTTAATTCTATCGGCTCAGAAGGTATTAGGAACTCTCATGTGTAGCACGTGACCCATAGTATTAGACCGGTTTACTTATTTATTTTTTTCATTATTTAGGAACTCTCATGCGGACACGTGATACTCTATTTGGGGATTTTTTTCCATCGCTTTTTTTTCATTATTTATTTTTTATAAGGGAACAGTAATGTTACCCGGCGAGTATCCGCGTACTCTACGTGATTGCGACAGAATTTTGATCTATATCAAAACCCTGTGGTAACCAATCAAATGAGAGTAAATTGCTAGGTTTACAAAATTCAAACTAGTTTTCACAAAACTAATTATTATGTATTCCAAATATTGTATCACATATATAAACCCGAAACGATGTTAAAATTACGAATACGAAACACTCCGAATTGCCATTACAGAAAGATAACACCACATGAAATCTTTAAAAAAATCAAACAATACCTGAAACACCAAACCCCAGAGACTGGAACACCAGAGAAAAACGAAGCCAAAACTCATCAAGAAAATCGGTGATGCCGGATTTTTATTACTTTTCGCTGGGAAATATCCGGTGGAATGGGCTCAATTTTCTCTGGTGTTCATGTTACATCACATGTAACATTCTGCACCTATTTAAAAAAATTTCAGAGAACGTTTTAAAAAACGACAGAAACTAGGAATTTTGTTTCAAGATTTCGGAGTTATTTCGGTTTCGTAATTCTACTAATATCGTCTAATTCTCTAGTTTGGCTCTGATACCACTGAAGGGTTCCTTAGCACCCTAAGTTTTTTAAAATTGCATGCTAGATGCCTTAGAAAATATAGTGAGGGTGTTAAGGAACCCAGCATCCTGGGGGAATCCCATTTCTATTTATAGCGTTTTGGCAAACGCATCCAACAGCGTAGATCGTTTCCCGCCAAAACAACGTTTCGCGCTCGACGGCCGTCGACGTTCCACGTGTCGCACGACCATTGAACGCGTCCCTTTGAGCGCAGAGGACAGCGGCGACTCGTTACGTCAGCCAGCCGGCGTCAGACACGTGGCCTGGCGCCTCAACGAACATACGATCGATTCGGCGCTCCTTATTTTATGCACGATCTTCTCTATGATCCGCTGACGTCATCGAAGGATACGCCTAACTGTCTCGGGAATCCGCGCCGACGAGGTCTTCAAGTACGAATTGAGCCCGGATGACCGATTGCACCACTCTCGACCCGATCCATGAATGAGCCGGGACGAGATTTGGGGGCTAATGATGATGCTCATAAGTGGGAACTCCCCAGATCATGACACGTGGCAGATGACGTGTCCCGAGGCATACAAAAACAGGGCAAGAACCACACATTGGAGTCGTCCCCCGGGTTATCGTCCCGCTGCCTGGACCCGACCTCCGAGGGTTCCCTGAACACTCCCATGTTCGCCATATAAATGACCATTGGCTCGCCGCCGAGCCCTCCTATATGCCGAGCTCCCCGGCCCTTCGCCTCCGAGCTATTACAGAACTGAACTAGCTCGGCCTTCCGCCCTCTTTTAGGCCTCTTGCCGAGCTAATCATCCTCGGTTCTATCTGGCGACCTAGAACGCGGGGCACAGACGCCTCCGCCACGGCTCCGCAAATCTCGCCAGACGCGAGATATCCGCCGCCCCACGTTCCACGCCGTCACATCCCCCCATTAACGAGCGTATCTCGTTATTAATGGAGGATCCCGCCATTCTTGCAGGTGTAACGCCGGGAACGTAACGGCCGACGGGGATCTCCTGCTAGCTAACCCATGGTAGCCTCTATATAAACCCCTCTCTCAGACGACTCAGGTAAGGCAATTTTTACCCAATAGGCCGCTACTCTGCCCAAATAGCTCGACTAACTTGATCGTCGGAGGGTCCACGGTGGTACAACCATCCCGGGGCTTTTTTGCAGGTAGCTCAGCTTCATTCCAAATCAAGCCCATTGAGACCCACATGTTTCAGGAGACAACCCTCAAATCCAACCTCAGCCCTTCATCAACGCTGTCAGCGGATCGACGGAAGACAACATCTGAAGAAGATCTAGACCTCCATCAGTAGATGAAACATTAGGGTATTATTTAACAATCAGGCCAAAAAGTTAAGATGGTTTTAGCCTTAATTAATGGAGAGGGACGAGGAATATATGAAACTGTTTGGGATTCGTTAGAGATTAGACAATAATAATAAAATATAAAGAAAAGCAACGAAATTGCTAATCAATGTACTAGTGTGGATAAGATCATAAGCCCTTGGTCAAATTTTGCATCTTTGTACTTGTAAGTGGACAACAACTAAATTTTATTTTATGGTTCGAACCTTTAAGAATTCGGAATTCTACATGTTTTCTTACATGATATATAACAAATAGGCTGTTATATATATAGTTACACTATTCGACATTAAAGTAGTATAAAATCTCATCAGCTTGTTTCTTGGTTGTCATCAAGATTATCTTGACAAATTGTCAACATTTATTTGACCATATTAAATCATGAGATTAGATGGCTATTAGTTTACACAATATATCTTACAATATATTGTGTGAAATGTGAATGTTGAGTGAAACTTTTTGAATTTGTTCATCCTTATCTTTATAGTTGTACACCTATGAAAGTGATGGAATTTTAACTTACTATCTATCTATGATCTATTTGATGAAGTTTAATATAAATTCACCCCTTAAACAAAAGCCAATTGCATGTCTTGATTTTTTTAACACGCTTGATTCCTTAGCCCAACTTAGATTAGTATAGGTCATCATAGTCATCAACCACTTCTTAAAAGCAGCAATGGCTATGGAATTACATGACTCCACAAAATAATTAAATTGCAACGCAAACGGAAAAAAAATACTGGGTTTGCTGTAATGCAACATAGAGTTTCAATAATTACTTTCATTCAGCATACGTATTGTGGAAACCATGAATAAATTTGGAATCATGTACGTATCAGAATACCCAGTTTCTTAACACGAACAGTCGGTGGTGCGATATGAATATTTTTCTTATCCTGCTTTGCCAATATACATGTTTTAATATGAAATAAGATATGATCTGACTTCCTTATGTCTACGTTATTATTGTTAGTGCTAAAGGCACATGATGAAGACAGTTAAAATTAATCTCAAGTACCATAAATTAAAACAATTTGCACCTTGACTGTTGAGCCATGGAATGCCATAGGCTTAAAGCTTAACCTTTGTTTATAAAGTTGATTAGAACAATGAGAAAATTAACCAATAGAAACAGCCCCTTTCACGTGTACCCCACGTGATTAAGAATAAAGATTGGCACAAGCCCTAGGCCACCTGTCAACAAACAGTTGTTTATTGGTCCCTAAGCCTTGATTAGTGCAAGGGTGGGCCCCAGGGGCTAACTTTTAAACCTTGTTTAAGAATCGACGGCCTGCGATGAGCCGACGGCAGATCATCGGCATCGGACGGCTAGGATTGATCCGATTCCACCAACTAGGACACCCTATCCACTATGCTTTTCCACCGGGAAGAAGGTAAAAAGAATTAATCGGTGCACCGATGCAATGCATCCATGAAAAAGAGAAAAAGAGGAGAGATTTTTCGGGTATGCTTTCTCCCTCTCTCATGACCGGATGCATGCACATGATACATCAAATAAATTTCGGCCGACATAACAAGACTTATAAGCTAGTGATCAAAAGTTTTTAGAGAAAGGATCAAGAAATATTCTAAACGTCCTCACAAAGTTTCTTTGTCGAGCTTTAGCCCCCTCCATGAAAAGTAGTAAATTTGCACTTCAAGCATGTACGACATTACAAAAAAAGGCCAAAAAATATGGGGGAGAGAAAAAAAAGAGCATGTAAGCTGTTTTTGATAGGAGGTAAATGAAATTTCTTTTGAACCAAAAGTGGAAGTTGGTCTTCCTCCTGATCGCACATGAAGTTTTTCTGATGCAAATTGGATTAAGAGATTTTATTTTTCCTATTCAACTAGGTTTGCAATTTTGCAGAAGCGATGACGATCATGGTTGCCGAAATCTAGTATCCGTACTGTATCGATTGAAAACTCAAGTTTGTTTTTTTACCAGCTTGATAACTAATTTTAGCAAGAAGGAGAAAGATAATTTGATTGGGGTGTCGTGTACTTTTGCCGACTTAAGTTTCTTGTAAGACTTAATGAGAATTTTTTTTCCTGCAAATGTTAACCTTTAAGTGTTCATCAGAAGAATTTTTTTTGGTCATTTTACCGAATAGAATTTTGTGGTAGAAAATAAAACAACCATTAAAGCATCTTTACCGTAAAATATAGCTCATTGTATCAAGGTAAAAAAGTTGTTATGAAGGACATGGTATTTATCCAAAAAAACCTTAAAGCTTATGTCAATTCACAGCAATTTAATTAGATAGCTTCTTGAGTCAAGGGTAACCTTTTTTTCGAGTGATTTTTTTTTTTGAATGATAGACATAAATCTGATGCAAGTTTGAAGTTTAGACCTCCTTCTCAGCCGCAAAAAGATTTTATCGTGGGACACAGAGACACTCACATGGAAAGAGTAATTAGTTTTAAGTGTTTCTTGCATTCTAAGCTCATGGGAGGAAAATGAGCAACAATGGCGGTTCCTTTCATTCTCATGTATCTCTCCCTCGCTCTAGAACTAGATTGAGATGAGGCTTAGAAGACGATGATGAGAGAGAAACAAAACTAAAAAAACAAGGGGCAATACACACACCAACGACACCTTTGTTCATTTTCCTCCTTCGTTTTAATCATCCTTTGCTCTATTAATTGGGTTAATTGCTAAATAACACTTTAATGTTTCATCAACTTTGCATTTATATAACTTATTGTTGTTTTTTTTTTGCTGCATCTAAAAATCATACAATACAAACTATATGGATATTTTTTAAAACAGCGGTGAATTTGACGGTCAACGGAGAGAGAAGCAAGAGATTAATGGCACTTGTTTTAGGGAATATAATTGCAGCAACTAAATCAATAGGGAATATAAGTACAAAGCAAGTGAAACTCTGAGGTATTATATAGAAACTAACCCCCATTAATTTCCTTTCTCATCATCATCATCAACAACAAATAGAACAAAAACAACTAAAAACACAGCTCTCTCTAGGGAGAGGGAGAGAGAGAGAGAGAGAGAGAGAGCGCTCACACAAGGAGAGTTTGATCTGTTCTTCATTGGCAAGTGATAAAAAAGGAGGTACTTTTATATGTATCGTGTTCAATCTCTTATATATTCTCTCACATGGGTTTTGCTCTAATTTACCTCTCATGCATCTAAATGTTTTTATTTCCAAGTTTTGATTTTTCTTACATGGGTTTGTTTATTTGCTTCCATATTGATGGACCTAATGATACTGAAGAAATTTCCTTGTAATCCAATTATCTTGTGAAAAAATGATCTGGGTTTTGCTTAATCATTCAAGTTCTTGATAAATATCTTTGTAATTTGTTAAATTTCAATGTTGCCAGTGATCAAATCCAAGAATATAATGTCAAAGGACAAAGAAAGGCAAGGTCTTGTTGATAAAGATGGACACCCAAAGAGTAATAAAAGAAAGGAAATTATATCCAATGAAGATTCTACTAATTTTAAAGAAATCAAACCGAAGAGTACCAAAAATGAGATTGAATCAAACCTTCCTCATGATTTGGATCTATCCTATGTACCCTCACTCAACGACGAGCTCGCCCTCTTGATCCTAGCCAGAGTCCCGAGATCCGAATACCCGAAACTTAGCTTCATCAATCGCCGATACAAAGAGCTCGTAAAAAGCGAGGAGCTTTACTCTATTCGGAAATCGATGGGGATAAGAGAACCGAGTGTTCTAATGCTCGCTAGCGGCGAGCCGAATTGGTGGTCTTTTGATCCAAGAACCAGGTCCCGACGCGACCTGCCGATCCTCCCTTGTGACTCTTGCTTCTCCTCGTTTGATAAAGAGTCGATCTGCGCAGGGACACACCTCCTCGTTTCGGGGAAAGAGGTCCAAGGGTCCACGATATGGCGATACGAGCTGGTATCGAACCAGTGGTTCAAAGGCCCTCTTATGATAAATCCTCGATGCTTGTTTGCATCGGCTAATTGTGGCAAGGTGGCTTGTGTAGCTGGAGGAATCAATTCAAGAGAAGTTCTGAGCACTGCGGAAATGTACAACGCAGATTCGAAATCTTGGGATCAGCTCCATAGGATGAGTAGACAAAGGAAACTATGTTCTGGTTGTTACATGGACGATAAGTTTTATGTAGTCGGCGGCCAAAACGAGAAAGGGGAGAACCTCACTTGTGGCGAGTTTTATGATTTCGAGAAGAAAAAATGGGTTTTGATCCCCGATATGATCAAAGATTTCCCCAGTAGCTTATCTCGGTCACCTCCTCTTGTTGCGGTGGCTAACAATGAGCTGTACTCTCTCGAGGCTTCGACAAACCGACTAAGATTGTACGTTAAAAAGACCAATTCTTGGAAAGATTTAGGGGTTGCTCCGGTGAGAGCGGATCACAGCAGGGGATGGGGTGTCGCATTCAAGTCTTTAGGGGATGAACTGCTTGTTATCGGAAGCACGGGCGATACTTACACGTGTCGCGGGATGACTATATGTACTTGTAGGCCTGAGCCTGCGTCGAGTACTCTCGATTGGAAGGTTGTTGCAAGCGATGGTGACCAGTGGAGCTCCTTTATCTTCAACTGTTCGATCATGGCCGTATGATTTTTTGTGATAGAAGTAAGCATTGTTCTTTGATTAAAATTGCAGCAAACTACCCTTAACTATGACGTTTCTCGGTTAACTGCCTTAAAGTTTTTATTAGAGCTTTCTACCACTGAAATATTCTTAATGTTAACACTTGGAGACTTTAAGGTAGATAATTGAAAACACTCAAGAGTTGAGATTAGTTTAAGTGCTGCATGTTTGCTTTTTGTTTCAATAGGATTGGAGTGTTCTCATGTATTTGGATTGCCAAGTCTTCACCTTTTGTTTAGTGCTCATATGTGAATTTCAAAGGGAAATTAATGTGAATTATTTTCTTTAATGGAATACAATTTTTCTTAGGTCATCTTGTATCCTTGTTGCAATTCAATTATTTGTCCAATAACAAAAGTTTGAATATTGCTGGATATATCTCAATGAAATTTTTCACTCCAGCTGAAAATAAAAAAAGGAGGAAGAAATTAACTACCATATGTTGAGCTTCTGATAGAGAAGAAACATAAATGGTCTACCCGGGAGCAGCGGATCTAGATCATTTAGCCTTTCATCGTTCGGGTGCCGCATAGATGCCTTTTGGAGTGAAATTCATGAGACAGTCAAGACAATTAGTTAGATTATCTCGATATGACTTTAGATCATTCGAAACATATAGTCGCTATCTTTTTCATATCTGCAGGTACGACGCCTATACTTTATTATGGTGGCCAACCTTCTAAAGTTGGTATTTTGAATTTTTTTCTACTTTGCTTTAGCATTACAACAGCTAGTTATAACAAATTTGGGATATGGTCAGCATCCAGTCGGCTTGAGATAACATCAAACCTATGTAAGCTTTTCACATGTTATTATTATCATTGTCACACACACCTGATGCTAGCTTGTATTGCACTATATATATATATATATATATATATATATATATATATGATGTTATACCTAACTCCACTTGTTGAAATAATTGTTTGGATTTCAGACAAACCAGATGGTATCCTGTTGCAATGTCTCACTTGTGTCTACTGTATCACTTATGATTTCAGACAAACCGGTTCAGATGTCTCACTTGTGTCTACTGTATGAAAAAAGAATGCATGCTTGGTGGATTTCAGACAAACCAGATGGTATCCTGTTGCAATGCATCTACACTCCTTCAAGATGGTCCGGCCTTCCAGAATTGGAAACCCTAGTCATGCTCGAGTAGATAAGTTTTGGGCTAAAATCATTCAAGTATTTTGGAGTTTTCTCTTCTCTTCTTTCTGAGCGATTTATTTTTAACTTTTGTAGCATTATAAATAGTTATTAACAAATCTGGCTAAGGGTTCAGATATCTCATGTAAGCTCTTCTCATGTTATATGATTACTGTTCTGCCCAATGTGCCTAATGCCAGCTTGTATTGCACTATATAAACATATATAAGTTCATATGATGGTATATTTGGAAATATGGAATAAATTGTGGACTGTGTACCTAGCAAACTCCACTTGTTGCAAATAATTGTTTGGATGAGACTATAGAATGTGTTGCATGATTGGATTATATGACAGTTGTTGTGCATAATTTAGATAATTTTTAAATCAGGTTTTTTATTCTGAATATTCAATGAAAATGTTCATTTATTTTATAAAAAAAATTATCCAAGATGGATATGAAACTTTCCAAAGGATGTTGATGTGTAACAAACCAGTAGAAGGTACAAACTATGACAGTTATGTTGACAGGCAACTAAATAATAAAGACAAAAAAGCAACAAAATAAGATAATAAAATTTAGGCCTAGTTTGATTTCCCAAACTCAGGCTTTTGATTAAACTTGATTCCCAAAAAGGGCTCACTTCAAACTTTTTGAAGGCATGATTTGGAAAACTCTATTTTTGTTGCCCAATAAGCGGTGTCTCAAATTTTGGATTTCAAACAATATTACCAATAAATATTGATAATGCTACAGCTAGTTAATTTAAAGTGCAAATGCCAAAACAGATGAAAATCCTAATGAAACAATATACGTCGACATAAAAAATAACGTCACAAAAACAACACACAAATAACTCAAACCATGAAAAACTCCCTCAAAACTAGATCCAAAACCACTTTTTAAACAGGTTGACTTTGCGCTGCACACTTTAAGAAGACACACCGCTGCGCAACCGGCCCTTCATCGGTTTCGTTGAAGCCAACTGAGTTTCAGCCTGCCAAAAAATCCACAGCAAATTGAAATACTTGAAATATGTGGAATATTGAGTTCGATGCAACTGATAGTGAACTGAATCGTTATTAGGCTAAGGTATTGAAACTGAATTGTTATCAGGCTAAATTACACTAAATACCCTTAACTATCATTGTATTTCACCAAAACTACCTTAAAGTTGTTTTTATTACAGTAAACACCCTTAAGGTTTGGTTGAAGGAAGTTTTTTCCTCTAGAATTCCCATAAAGGCAGCATTGTAAGCTTCTTTACTGTAACAAAAAAAAAACCTACGATAGTTCGGTGAAAAACCACAATTGTTAAGGACGTTTTATTGTAATTTGACCAATACTATTTCCCAAGCGTAGGGAAAAATCTAGTATGCAAGGGCTTGCATGGTGCAAGCCCTTGCATAGCCTTAGGATGAGCTTCTCTTTTGTGCAAAGGAAGTCCATCCGAGAGCTCTAGAGGGGCTTGGACGATGCAAGCCCTTCTAGAGTAGATTTTTCCCAAGCATAGCACCATTCACTATATCTCATCTAAGCATTATATGACTCATCATCCCATGATAGCAACTGGGCTAGACTTGATTTGACTAGCTAGCAAATTTGACAAGCATTGCTTTCCGTACAAAAAAAGCCCATAGAAAATGTTGGATGAATTGTGTTTTATGCAATTAATTCATACAATAATTGATTTCCAAATCAAGAATTAAGTCTCGTTGAATAGAGATTTTTCTTTCATCTACTAGACTGGGATAAATCATAAGATAAAAGATTCACAGTCACATTTTCTCTATATCTATAAGAAGATGAAGGGTATTATTATATGCAATTAATCAATATAGTATTTTCCAAGTTGAGAATTAATCACTTTGGAAAATAATATTTTTCTGCCATTCTGAACAATCAGATATATCATTTATGGTTCTACACATCATCCAACATCCTAACCTCTCAATTGCCTCAGCATCAGTTAATAGCAAATTTCAGAGCCCAAAATTTCAGATGTTAATACAGTTAAGTGGTTATTATCTTTCATTTAAGGGTTTTTTTAGTATACACCCCCAAAACTTGGTTAATTGTAAAAAAGCCCCCCAAAACTCCTTCGTTAATAAATAAAGCACCTTTGTTTGGTCAACTCGAGTTTGACTTGAGTTAAATTAACCAAGGGGCATTTACTCTTGAGTTCGACCAGGCGGCAACAGCAACCAGACGGCGGCGACCAGGGGGAGGTGATGGGCCGGTCAGGAACTGGGAAGGAGGTGGGCCGATCAGGTACGGGGAAGGAGATAATGATGATGGAGGTGATGATGATTCTGATGATGAGGGCCGGTGGTGATGGGGGCGACAAAGGGGGAGGGGCGGAAGGGGCTGGGGGCAGGCGGTGGGTGGGTGTGATGGTGATGGTGGGAATGATGATGGTGGTGATCCGGGAGGTGACGGCAAAGGGGGAGGGGCGAAAGGGGGGAGATCGGGGGAGGGGCGGAAGGGTGATGGTGATCGGGGAAGGGGAGTGGGGAGATGAAAAAGATGGCGATAATGGAAGGAAGGGTGATGGTGATGATAGTGGTGGTGTGAGGTGATGGTGATGATAGTGGTGGTGGTCCGGCGAGGTGGTGATCGCGAGGTGGAGGAGGTCGCGGGGATGTGTAATACCCAGTTCTTTTATACACCAATACCCGTATTTTTGTTACTTGCAAAATTGCTTATTTATATTTTTATTTTTAAGTATTTTATTTATTTTAAAACCTTAACCCCTTATATTTATTTTCCCAAATTTTTACCCAATCCATTAGCCCACTCTCTTTCCATTTCTTTAAATCCTTTTAAACTCATAACCCAAACCCAAACCTTATTTCCTTTTTATTTCTCTATTTCCCAGCCAGCCCCCTCTCCATATTTTTCCTTTTATTTTACTCCATTCCATTAACCCAGCCCAAACCCTAACTCTCTTTTTCTTTTATCCTCCCGAGCCGGCCCACTAGCACATTTCCCTTTCCCTTCAATTTTCCATTCCTCATAATTAATTTTTCCGGCCCAACTTCCCTATATTTTTCTCCTCCATTTTCTTACAGTCCAAACCCGACCCACTCCCCAACCCTACCCGCTTCATCCCTTTCCTCTCTCTCTTCTTCAGTTCCCGCGTCCTTCCCGCTCATTTTCTTTCCCACTCCCACGACGCGCACGTCCCCGAGCCCACTCCCCGTCGCGACCACGTCCTCGCTTCCTCACCCACGACCGCGCACGCATGCTCACCTTCCCCATCGACCTCGCCCCTCTCTCTCTCCCTTCACCCCCTCGCACCTCGAGCCCGAGACCCTTCTCCACCCCCACACACACCTCCTCTGTCACCGCCCACGCCCCTTGCATGTCCTCGTCGCCGACGTTCAACTCTTCGTCGTCGACCATACCCACAACCTCGTCTCCACCTCCTCGCCTTCCTTCCCTTCTCCTCCTCTCTTTCTCCACCCACCTCCTCGACTCCCTTCCCTGCAAACCGACGAGAACCCAACCCCCAACCGTGCCTGCGTCTCGTCGCCGCCGGAGCTCGCCTCACCGTCGACTTCTCCTTCTCGCCTGCGCCAACCACCAGACCCCCGACCACCTCAAGCACCCATCGCCGCCGACCTCCACCTTTGGCCACCTCTGAGCACCGCAACCTCCACCTCTCCGCTGCCTCCCCTCGTCGCCTGAGCCGCTGTTTGCAACTCCGAGCTCCACTCATCGAGCCTCCTGCACACCAGGTCCGAGCTCCAACCAAGACCCACCTCCTCACTGCACTCCCTTCTCCGAGCCTCGCCCCGCGTCACTGCACCCTCACCGGCGATCACCTCAGCCACCGCCGTGCACCTCGCCGTCTCCTCCTCTTCCGGCCACCGCCACAGCCCAGCAACCCTGCACCCCCACCTCCAGCCGCCGTCCAAGCTCACCGTCGCCGCCGTGAACTCGAGCTCGAGCCAAGTCGAGGTTGCCGTGCCGCGCGTGTGTCGCGATCGCGCCGCTGCCGTACCGTCGTCAACACGTCACCAGGCAAGTTTGATACTTGCTTCATGCTAATTTTTATATTACAATTCAAGTTATCAATAATTTCCGCATACACTTTTTCATGTGAATCGTTATAATCTACGTGCTCGATACAAAACCCGAATGAGAGAAAACCGTTAAATTGACGGCTACATATAACATGTGATGGCCCGGGTTATAATGAATGTCCCTTGAGACTTTGGTACCAATGCAATGTCGTTTGCTCACGTAAAATGACGCCCCGATGTTCGTTGTAAAACCTGAAAACTTGCGGACATGCTAAACCGTAAAATTTATAATAAATTGTGGACAAACCGGATTCTAGCGTTCAATGGTTCGTATCGAAGCTAACTGTTTAACCTACTGTATTATATTGTTGATCACTGAATTTTAATAAACTATGATAGAGATAATTGCGGAGGATTACGATTTAGGACTACAGTCCATAACGGAAATCCCAGCTAACCCCTGTTTCTAAACTCCTGTATATTCCTGTTCAATTATGAGAATGCGTGGAACCCTATATCGTTACGTAGAGAATTGAATTAGATTTCTTCCTCCACTGGTCTCGCTGGATTTCTCAACCGTTTGATATTTTTACCTCATTTTATAATGTTGAAACGTCTTGCTGAATTCTGCAGAGGCAGATTTTACACATCGAACATAACCTGTCAATAACTCTCTGTCGCCATAGTATATTACTGATCCGCCAATTGCGGTGGAAACCTAACTGATAGCCCTAAATATTGTTCAACTATAGCGTCGCCTAAATACGATCCCAACTGGGATTAAAATGCGTTACGAAACGGACTTCCGATTCTGAAACCGGATTTCCAGCAGTGAACGCTTAAAATGAAATGGCCAAATCTAGTGATCCTGAAACCCGATTAACGTGAAACCAATTTTGATGGATAGATAAGTAAACATACTGCTTACCCCATGTTCATTGTTTCGCTAAATTTCGCATGTATGATTTATGATAAATTATGCAAGTGGTAGGACACCGACTGACGATATTTTAATCATGCCTTAGTTATTGTATTCTCATCACATTATATATATGTCATTGCATTGGTAACCTAGTGATCATGTGTATTGCTCAGTGTTAGGTATTAATGTTTGATTGTGGCAAGTACGCGAGTGTTTAAGCATGAATGGATAAGTGAATGTGACACGTACTTGTACACAATCAACGGACCATATTGATTTATTGCATTGTCGACGTCTGTGGGACGTGTATAAGTGTGACTATAATTGGTATGGGACGATTATGGAAGCACTTATATGGGTGTCACAGGTAAGGCACCAAACACTGTCCATTTATCTTGGGTATCAGTCGAGACATGCTTGATGGAGACCCTGTCTTCAGTTCTCGCATAGACTTGTCATGGACCGACAGGTATTTGAGTTTATGGTTGGCGTTTGATGTAGACCATGGGGTGTGGGGTAGTTTGAGTGTGAGTTCAACAGAACCTCGGGAGTCCCATGCCGGCACATACAGCGATTCTGAAGATATATGGGGATATTACTGATTATTAGTGAGCGAATCGGGCACGTGTTCCCTTGCCCTTGGGTCCTACCCTTGGGTGGGGATACTCACGAGTGGTTGACTCTCATACTTGGACTGACGATAGGCTTAGCGATCTGTACAGTGAGACTTAGAGACTGATAGGGTTAGAGACATTGACATGTATTGCTTACTGATTTTACATACCTGACATACTATTTACTGCCTTACTGTTTACCTGCTCTATTGGATACCTGCATTGGCTACTTCATGTTCACGTCTTTATTCTTCTGATTACTGTTACATATTCGTTATTATTGCACGAGTTCACATTTGTATCTACATATATATAATGCTATCGTGTCGCTCTGACGACCTGAGTATGCATGCTCAGAGTAAGGTGGTTCTAGCTTGGACCAGGACCTGACGTACCTCGAGGACATCACGGACATCTTGATCAGCGACCCAGTGCTATACTTCCCCGATCTCCATCTGGTTAGTTCTTTTGATTTAAATACTGCATTTCTCATTACATGTGCATTGATTACTGATTACCACATAATGCTAGAAGCCGAAATGTGACCACGGAGGGATATTTTCTCGACCGTAGGAGTATGGCTGGCCTTGTCAACCCCTCGTATTCCGTATTTTGGAAAGCGGGGTGTGACAGGATGGGGTGATGGTGGTGCATTGAGATGATGAAGAAGAAGATGATGGTGAAGAAGATGGTGATGGTGATGACGATGGAGGTGGCGGCGGAGGTCAAGGAGGGGGAGGTCGGGGTAAAATAGTAATTGTAAACCCCTAACGGCCACATTTGACAATGTTAGCGTCAAAAGTAACCAAAGGAGCTTTTTTAGTTGAGTTGGCAGTTTGGCGGGGTGGTGGTGGTGGTGGTGGTGGTGGTGGTGCTTTTTTACAATTACATTGAAAAAGGGGGCTTTTTTTACAATTAGCTAAGTTTTGAGGGGTGTATATCCAAAAAACCCTTCAATTAAATATAGATGATGATGATGATGATGATGTGTGCTGTAGCAATTGATCGATACAGTAATTGATTTCCAAATTAAGAATAAAGTAGCTACAAAAATAGATTCAGTTAAAACCTAGGACTAATGGGGTGAAAACATCAGATAATCAAGTTTATCAATCCAAAAAAAAAAGGTTGGTCGAAGTACTACAAATGATTACCTCTTTCTTAACAGGTTCTTCCTTCTCGGACAAAATCAGCTCAATGTGGCAAGGCGAAGACATGTAAGCTGCAATGTTGAATATTATGTTTAGCCTTACATAAATAGAATGTGAAGCCTTTGATTGAATTAAAAGGACATCAGACATACCATTAATCCGTCCATGGGCTCGGTAAGTTCTACGCCTTTGTTTCTGGGCTTGATTCACCTGAATGTGAGAGACATAGAGTGCATCCACATCTAAACCTTTCACCTACATTAAGATTGATCACAATCAGCTCTCATATTATAAAACAAACTCTAAAATGTTTGCCTACTTATTTTCTTGCTCAGTTCTGCTTATTCCAAATTTATCTGCATGCATCTCTGTTGATGCCATGTGGCAATCTCTACAAATTGCAATGACAGTACGTAATTCAATTTTCATTTTTTAAAGCATTGGACGCATGCCTCTTGTTCGACAACAAGAAGCTTACCACTATGCTATAGTGGCACATGCATTGTATGTTTATTTTGCTTTTCATATAGGTTTAAAAAATTTACAATAAGATGGTTTATGTTTACTATTTTAACTCAAAAAAGGAGTCTCAAATTGAAATCACAATTTGATTTTCAGCAAGACATATAGCAATAAATACGCTCATAATTTTAAGAAAAATAACGTTTAAAATGTTTTATTTCTAACTGTATAATCTTCTCAAATTTTAGAAATTTATACTAAATGCCTTCTTAGAGTCTTAATTATTCTAACAAAAATTTAATTAAAATCTTTGAAATATTTTTCTACAAGTCCAGCATATGTACACGTGAATTGCACATGCAAAAAATGCTAGAAGAGTATATGCCTTCAAAAGCAATAGGATCAGAATGGCGTGAGTAAAATACAACTGTCGCTGATATAACTAACTCCGACCTTTTCTCACCCGTAGTTCCATGTACAGAAAGTGCCAGAAAACTAATTTGCAATTGCGTAACATATCGTTTGAAGTTGAAATCAGGAAAATAAGGAGACTTACATCTGCATTACTTTCGGCATTTTTAAGCAAGTCAAGGATGAATTTAGCAGATTTCATTGGCCAACGCCCTTGCCCATTTGAGTGGCGATTCTTAGCTTGAGCGGTTCGACCAACACCGCGACAAAATCTTCGGAATGGGATAGCTTGTTTGTGAGCAATAACATCTTCGAGATATCTTTTAGCCTTGGTCAAGGGCAATTTCCTAATTGCAAAAGCAGTCTCTCGGGTATTCTGTGTACAAGCAATATACCAATTTCAATTTATGATAATGCATCGACAACAACTTTTTTTTGAATAAAATTTAATTCTGAATTTACTTATAGAGTTTGGGTGGTTAATTAATGCTTATTGAGCGCAACCAAAATGTAAGGAAAAATAAAAGCAAGAGGTATCAGCAATTCATAATGTATCATATAGATATTCATTATTGTTTTATAGTTCAAAGTGCATACTACAAATATAATATGACATCTACAAGCTACACATAGAGTGAGTATAACTATCCTCTCCACATTAGAGGTCAACTAGCCGGTTCGACTCCTGAAATCCAAAAATAAATAAAATAACTTGGACAACAATCTATTCTTGTCTGCATTCTTGGACTTGTGATTTTATTATTATATTTTTTTGTACTTCTAAGTTTATAGTTGCAAAAACAACAACTATGGTTATTATGCATATATACTTGGAACTGTATAAAATCAGTGTATACCAAAGAATCATATCTGTCAGGCTATAATTTTGGAAAGTCGCGAATCCGACCCATACTGTATCTTTGTCTTGTACCTATATCTGCATTCATGCTAGTTAGATCATTTCTGCTTTCTTACACCTTTTCCTAATTTTGTTGTCCCTAAAATGCAGCGTCAAAAGTTTTGAGTTCAGTTCTTGTTATGTTGTTGGGTCTTCTTCTTGTTGACATACAATTGGTCGGCGTTTTTCCATCATAAAACTCGGCATGTATTTTACGTCGAACACGCCATGTGCATCACTCGATTTGGGTTTTACAGGTTAATGACTATATAAGAAATTAAAATGATTAATGGTTGTAATAATGCCACCGAAGTATAAAATGCATGATTCTTCTCTGCATGCTATGTAACCTGAAGAAGAAAGCAGGTTTACTTTTTCCAGGTAAAATGCATCTTGCAAACTGCAGATTCATCATTCTTATTGTTATCAGGTGAAACTTTATAGGCATTTTTTGGTGAGAAAAATTCAACCATTTTAAGCATGTCACGAATAATATATTTTGATTTGGTTTAGTATTTGTCATCATTATTGCCTTTGGTTTGGTATTTGTTGATCTCAATAAGATTTACAATATGTATTATCAAATCCATCTATGCATATCACGTCATATCATTACTCAATATATCCATCGGGACATAAAGCGTTAATACATGCTTGTTAAATAATACCCTCATGGGAAAGGCAAGAAACCCGGAAATATAATTAAACCTTTATGGTATATACGTTAGTCTTATGTGGTATAAGAGAATAGGAGTTTCCAAAACACAACGAAGCCAACTGGGTTAATCAATTATGTAGCAAATCAAAATGTTAAAAAACTAATAATAGTTATTTGCATGAGAGTCTGGAATGAGCATTAATTTAAAACCCACCAATCTGTCACCATTGTTCATTTTCTAACTTCTAAGTTGAGAATATACAAGTATACAACTAAGCAGCATTACTTTGTAAAGTTAATATTTTTTTAACACTAGCCAATCCTTTCACATCAATTTATATTTCTATCAAGGGTTAAGACCTCCTTCAAATGAATTTTTCATTCCACAACACAATCTCTCCTAAGTCCTTCTCCATATGTCATTTTCTTCTCTCTCCAACCAAATCTTGTTCAACTTTCAAGACAAGATTTTCACTATTGTCTTTTCCATCGCAAAGCAATCCCTCTTTTTCTTTTTTGTACCTCTTAAGCTTTCACATCCCTAATAGTCGTTAATCAATTACTATCTTCAGTTTGTTTTTTGCAATTTTTAGCATCTTCTTTTTCCCTAATCATCTCCTTATGATCTAGCCATCATATCCTAATCCTTAAATTTTAACCATATTCCTACCTAGTAATGGCGTTGATTGTTTTCATTTTAGTTTGTACATGAAATATATATTTGTTATGTATGAGAACTATATATATCTACCATATGTATGAGAAATTGCTCTTTTAAAAATTATATGAAATTTAGGTAGCGCTAGTGCTATACAGTTAGGTTTGTTTGCATTGATCGGATGTGATTTTCCTTTTACCATGAACTAAAACTTGATTTTGCATTGTCGATTTTTTAAGATAATTTATTCAAACATCATTAGGAATATTTTGGGCATTAAACTTGATCATGTTTTTTCTACTTTTAAAACATTATCTGATCAACTTTCCCAAGTTCTTGAGAAGAGATGTATATAAGCTACTTCCCTCATCACCGTGTTTAAATTTATGAAGAAAACAACTCTATGACTTCTCTTTCCAAACTATTTGTTTTTTCGACATGGACGTGCAATTATAACTAATGATCACATGAAGTTGTGAGGATTTAGTTCTATGTGATGCAAGCTTCGTATCTTACATTGGTATTTTCGTAAATGATGACAAGAAATCTATGCTACCCTTCCTCAAATTATACTGATGGATATCAGGCAAACATCTTATTTGCCTTGCAAACGTTTAGCTCTTATCTTTTGTTTTTAGGTTCATCTTAATATATTCTTTTGAATATGGCATCCTGCCCCTGCTTTTTACCTTAAAAAATTATTAATTCAGACATTATATGACGATTTTGGGTATCTGAAGTTCTAGTGATTAAAACATTTAAAAACTTTGGTAGAAAGTAAATAGAAATGTTTAACCATTTTGCATTCAATATATAATTTTCTATTGTTTATTTAATAAATATACTTACTTTTATTGTTTTACCTGATAAATTTTATTGCAAAATCTACATTAAATATAAATTATTGTTTTCTTATCAAGTGTTGCTCGGTTATTCTATAAAAGAAAATCGGTTTCATGTACTCAGTCTTTATGTTTTCCACCATAAAATCCAACACAACTCTTTGAATAAATAGGTTGTAATCTGATGCATGCGGGTTTTGATCCCTAGATCTTTAGCTCAGCTACAAGAGACTTTACCATAACTAGGCTATAGCGACACTCGCTTTTTTCAAAGTCGTCACCTGATATGAGAACCTCTTGCTCAGCAACCAAAGTCTTTATCAGTAGTCTATAGTGGCACTCACAATTTCAATAAAGTTATCTTCTATAATGACACTTATTATTGTCTCAAAATTGTATGTATGTGTCTACTTACAGCAACGTTAAACTTGAAAGTTGAATCCATAATAGCTCTTCTATCTCTTATACGGAAAATCCAATGGCTATATTGATATTCACTATATAAATTTACTTTAAAATTTAATGATCACTGTAAATTTACTTTAAAAATCAACAAGTAAAGTGCAACGATTCGACAGTGAAATGCACTCTACGCAGGCATTCAAAATATAAGGTGTCAAAATCTTATGGAAAATTAGATTCTTACTTTGAAATGGACCCTCAAGTTCTGACCCATTGCCTTGGATGCTGCCAAACAAAATTTGAGAAAATAAAAAAAAGTCAGCGCTTTTAGAGTTAAAACCCCATTATTATTTTTGCATCAAATAGCTCAGATTTGCTCCCAGATTTTTTTTTGGGGTCAACCTTACATTTGGTAGGGTTGGTGGGATCTCTCGAGTATTTCACCTGAACAAGATCGAATCCAAAAAGAGAAATGAATGAGATTAGAATCAAAGAGACAAAATGAGTTAGTAGTCGAAATAATTATTGATAGCGGAAAATGAAGAGATGTACCATTGTTGCTGATGGTGGAGGCCGACGATGATCCAATTTCGATGAGAGCCGCCGCTTTGAGGGAAGGAAATGATTTATAGGTAAAACCCTAGATATCTATGGGCTGGATTTGTATTCGAATTATTTATAGTAACCGGCCCGTTATTTTCATAGTCTTGAATGCGGGAACCCCCACCCCTCGTGTTTGGCCCAAATATCACCTGATATTTGAAAATCTCCGTTTTGCCCCCTCGCTAAACCGCCACTCACGATCTGTTCAGGGGAGCGTCCCTCGCCGCTATGGCCACGACCGCTCTCTATTCGGAGGAGCGGTCGGCTGGTTCCCACCACTCATTTCGAGTGGTGAGACCCCAAGGTAGTTTTTCCCACCGTGCATCGAGCGGTGGGAACCTCACGTGGCTCCCTCCCTCCATTAGCTTTAAAATAGAAAGGCAACGGTCAAATTTATTTATTTTATTTACATTTAAAATCATGGTTACAAAATCATAATTAGGTTATCCAAACCCTCCACGGTTATAAAATCATGATTTTATATTACCGCTCTGAATACATCTTACAAAACGATATTTTCATAATCATGGTTTCAAACAGCTCATCCGAGCGGAGCCTGAATTTCCATCCAAAAGTTATCCGAAAGGCTCCTAAAAAATAAAAAGAAAAGAACAAAAACATCAGCAAGAGAAGCTAGGGGCCTATTTATAAAGCCACTCAAATTTAAACGAGGGTCAAGTGAGAAGGGAAAGTGCATGTTTTGAAATGGCAGGAAGGTTTTCTGTCTTTGAGCCTAATATTATGCGGATTTCCCATATTTAAGGCAGCTTTTGGATACCCATATTCCAATAGAAAAAATGACTAGATTCCTTTTTTCCATTGGACCAGGTCAATCCAATAAATTAGCTGTTGCGGTAAATTTTTTATGATGAATTCCAATGGAAAAAGACCCAAAAATATCTCTAATCCATTGGATTGTAAAACTGGTGCAGACGCAATTTTTCTAATCGAGACCTCTCTCTCTCTCTTGCGAAATGACACGTCACTATATCAACATCTCCTTTTGTTTCTCCCTCTCACTTTAATGATATCCTTATCCCAATCATTCGGAAATTTACTTTTGGAATGTATGTGCATTCCAAAAAAATTTAATCTTAAAATTAATCCTTTGGAATTTAACCCTTCCTATCCAAAAACGGAATCTTTTCTTTTTTTAGGCTATAGGAATCTTGCAGGCTTCCTATTTGCTATTTCAAGGCAGACAACTAGGTTTGCTTATTCATCATCCATCATAGCAAACCACAGCCTTTTTTAAACAAAAAAGGTCAATATAAACCCTGTTTGCTTGAACGGGTTTTAAAAATCCCAAAATGGCAGATTCAACATGGAACACCGGAACAGTCTAAAACGGTATACAAAAAGGAAAACGACACCATTGATCGGTTGTGATAGACAGACACAGCCCTGGCGGTTCTCATCAAAACTTAGCTTTGTTTTATAAGGGGATTTACTCCACTAACCATGCAAGCTCACATGCCCGGCCCATCTTAAGCAATCGTATCTTTCTCCATCCGCCAAAAAGGTGCCAACCTTTTTCACTCGTCTTTCTTCCACGAACCCTAATTTTTAACAATCTCATCGCAGTCAATCCCCAAACCCTAATGCTTTCCTCGATCTAGGGTTTCTATCTCCATCTCATCCCCTTCCCAATCTCATCATGGCATCAAACAACACCCCAACAAACCCTAACCAGCCTAGATCCATGGCCAACTCCCCCCTCGGAAACCCCAACTTCTCCTCGCCGCCGATGTCCCAGCTCTCACACCTCCGCCCTCCTCCCCAGCCCCAATCCCCTTACCAAAACCTATTCCAGGCCCAATCCCAATTTGCGCTCCAATCGAATCCCCAGTCCCAAAACCCTAAATCGCGCCCCTCTCAGAAACCCCCGACTCGCCCTCAGTCCCCGGCGCCGCCCACCTTCAGATCCGCCGAGCTCACCCCCGCCGCTCGCCGGAAGAAGCGGAAGCTCCCCGAGAACAAAATCCCCGACCGGGTCGCCGCTCTCTTGCCCGAATCTGCCCTCTACACTCAACTGCTCGAATTCGAGGCGAGGATCGACGCGGCTTTGATGAGGAAGAAGGTGGATATTCAAGAGTCTCTGAAGAACCCTCCTTCGCTGCAGAGGACTTTGAGGATTTACGTGTTCAATACGTTTTCCAATGCGAAGAGCAACGAGCCGCCTTCTTGGTCTTTGAAGATCATTGGCAGGATTTTGGAGGATGGGGTTGATACTGATCCAGCTACCGCGGTGCCTAAACCGAACCCCATATATCCAAAGTTCTCGTCTTTCTTTAAAAAGGTTACGATTACGCTGGACCCGGCGCTTTATCCTGAGAATCCGACTATAATTTGGGAGAATTCGAGGTCGCCAGCGCCGTTGGAGGGGTTTGAGATTAAGAGGAAGGGCGATAAAGAGTTTATCGTCGGGGTTAAGCTGGAGATGAATTACAGCCCAGAAAAGTATAAGTTGTCTCCGGCTTTAAGGGAGCTTCTTGGGATTGAGGTTGATACGAGATCTAGGATTATATCTGGGATTTGGCATTATGTGAAGGCGAAAAAGCTGCAGAATCCGAGTGACCCGACTTATTTTTCATGCGACCCGCCTTTGAAAAAGGTGTTTGGAGAAGATAAGGTGAAGTTTTCGCTGGTGTCGCAAAAGATTTCACAGCATTTATCGCTTCCACAGCCGATAATGTTGGAACATAGGATTAGGCTCTCAGGTAATGGAGTGGTTGGAAATGCTTGCTATGATGTGTTGGTTGATGTGCCGTTTCCACTGCAGAAGGAGATGACGGCGTTTCTTTTGAATACGGAGAGGCACAAGGAGATCGAGGCTTGTTATGAGGTGATTTGTGCTTCGATTAAGAAGATTCATGAGCACAGGAGGAGGAGAGCATTCTTTCTTGGGTTTAGCCAGTCCCCGGTGGAGTTTATAAATTCTCTGATTGCATCTCAGAGTAGGGATTTGAAGCTTGTTGCTGGCGAAGCTAGTCGTAATGCTGAAAAGGAACAGCTCTCTGATTTCTACAACCAACCTTGGTAATTCCTTAATCACACCACTATAAGTTTTTAGTTGATATCTCTCCTTGCAATTACTGCAGGATGTAGGCCCTATTTGGCTTTAGAGCTAGAACTTACCACAGTTATTATTTTAGTGGAGGTATAGGTTACCCTATCAGAGTTTTCAAAGGTGTAACTCCACTTTAAAAATGAAGAAGATTATATTCTGCTGTTTGGAGCGGATTTTGAATTTTTAAGTAAGCCATGCCTCAACTTTTCAGTTGAGATGGTTGTCTAGCTGCAATATCAGATACAAAGGGGGCGGAGTTAGGATGTTGGAGCTAAAGTTTAGATAAGTCTACTAAATTCCAGCCATTCTGATTTAACTTTAAAGCCAAACAGGGCTCTTTAAGCTATATCTTATCCATAATTACATTGTAATGAAATATTCTGTTGGTGGAAATGTATAGGGTTGAGGATGCTGTCATACACTACCTAAACCGCAAGTCTGCGGGCGCCAGTGATGCTCCTGGGAGCACATAAGTAGTACATTAGTTCAAGCAAATTTGTGAAGTAGGAATGCTGACATTTCTTCAAAGTTCAAGCTATAAGGTGAAAGGTTTATTTTCACTTCTATGATATTATACCTATAAAGATCCCTTTTCTTTTTTAAAGATGCATTTATAAAAAAATGTTATGCTATCTACATTTCTGAATTCTACAATCTTGTTTGCTTGCAAAAACTGTTACTTTAAGCATCCAAATTTGTTTTAATGTAATGCTTCTTATATCAATTCTAAAACCTTTATCATCTTGTATCTTTAATAAAATGCTGCATAGCTGGATATTGTTTTCTTCTCGATGTACATACAATTATGCACTTGAAAAAAAAATATGTTCGATTAGATGGAACTGCCTATCTACTTTCTCGTCACATAATGCATATTATTTCCACCTCATACTTACCTAGTGTTTTAGTGAATAACCCTACAACACAAAAAAAGAATTACTGAATTTTTTGTTGACTATAGCCCTTTATAAACTTTCTATGTGCCAACCTTAGTTGCTGGAATGTTGGGGGTATATAACGAATCTCGCTTCGAAACCTCGAATCCGCGGTTCTTACTGAGATTCGAAACAGGATCTCGACTCTCATATAACAGAATCTCGATTCAGTTTCGAATCTTTCGGCTAGGTTATTGTCTCAACAGTTTCTTGGCTTTTAATGAAATATTGGACTTATAACATAATGAATTATCCTAGGGTTTGTAATTAATCAATTCATGGTGCAATTTTATAATTTTACGGCATTTTATCTATATAATTTCATATGTGTGGGTGGGTGGGTGGGTGGGTGGGGGGTGATCCATTGCAAACCGGGCTGCGTTTTTGTGAAAATGAGACCTCTTGGTCTATGAAATTTTAACGTTCCAAGCCGTTCACGTTGATCACCATACCCTCAAATTTATGCGTATGAAAAATTAAAGGATTTGAAGACATTTAACCTATGCATCGATGGGTGCAAAAATGAACGTCTTTCGATAATGCAACATAAACGTCATCCGATGCATGGGTGAGAGACCTTCAAATCTTTTGATTTTTCATCATATACATTACATTTGAGGGTATGGTGATCAACTTGAACAGCTCGGATTGTTAAAATATACCGTAGACTGATAGTTCCCGTTTTTTTTAAAAACGCGGACCGGTTTGCAATGGATCACTCCCCTACACCCCCCCCCCGACGCTTTTAACATAAGATTCTTTTAGGTTTTGGCGATTCCCCACCTCTGCCCCCGCCTCCGCTTCATTCAACTATGTTGCCAACAACTCACTGTCGTTTGGCTTCCCATTTGATAATTCTAGCTGGCCTTTTATATAGTGATCAAATCATGTTTATGCTTTCAATGTATCTCCACATAGAACCACTTTTTAATTCACCTGATTCTGTTTGGGAGTTTTTTGCCATCAAAATATTCTGCAGCAGTATTAATTTAAGACTTCAGGCTAGAAGGGGGGAAATAATGAGAGCTTTCCTACTTTGATTAAGTAGTGTGTTGGAGGCTGATTTAATGATTAACGATGAAAGTTAAATGAAATTTATCCTTCAAACTGACATTTCAAATAGGAAAGCATGTCCTATGACTCTATGAGAAACAACAAGATGTAGAGAGCTCTGTTCTCATACGATTTTAGTATAATATAATTGATGATCTTTTGGAATAAAGGTTTAAGGTTTTGCTGTGTAATAATGCCTGTAGTCTAGTTATGCAGAGGCTATTGTTGAAGTATGTTGGTGGTTGCTTTGAACATCCTATGCTTATTGTATGAACCAATATTTAACTTGCGGGGAAATTTATGTTTCACTTTGTTCATATTGGAGATATAGTAATGGCCTTAAAGTAGTTTCTTTAACTTGTCTTCTTTGTTTCTTTTTGTGTTTGAAAATGAATGCAATTACTTTTACATGCTAATTGTCAGTCGGCAATCAGGTATCTAAGCCAGATAATGGAGTCTTCTTGATATTGTTGATCCAAGCGCAATGGACAAGAGCTTTGACAATAGTCTGAGAATTTTCTCAAACAGGATATAAACCCTATTGATTGGACCTAAGCAAAATTTTCCAACCTATGATTGAGTTGGAGAATTTGCTCAAGTGATCATACCCTCATGTATTTCTTCATAGTTGGTTCTACTCTCATTTTAAAATCTTAGGGAATTTGCCGATGTAATTGTGCATTATATTTGTCGGGAAGGGCTCCAAGTTGAATTATGTTAGAAGTCAAATCATTTGATATATATTTATCAGATCGACTGGTTCTATGCAATATATATTCTAGAGTTTACTCAGGCTGTTAATAAGTAGAAATAAGGGACACTTGGGTTTTCTTGTGATGTTCTTTTTTCTGGGGGGGGGGGCGAGCGAAAAAGGAGGGCCTAGTCGCCTATCTTAACGACAAATAACTATCATTTCAATCAAGTAAAATATTGAAATCTGATGCATATTTTATAGTTTAAACTAACGATATGCTTTGATATCTAAATACATCCCGTCTTTTAATTGTTAGCATCAATACCTTATTATCTCTCTATCTAACGACAGTTATTCTCAATGCTAGTTATACTATCATGATAAGATTTGGACCCTCCAAATCTTTTGACATACTTCATGTAAAGCATCCATGCAGTTAGAGAAAAAACGCGTGTTTCACAAATTTAATAGAGACCTGAATGTATACACTTGAGAATTTGAGCCTTATTAATGCAAACTAGCAAGTGTCCCGTGCCACGCATGGGCACACAAAGTTGCCTAAGAATTCAATAAATATGTTATTGCAGAAATGACCAGCATTTCTACTAAAATCCATTATCTCGCTAATTTTTGAAGCTCGACCTAAATTCTCTTAAAACAATTTAGAAAAATTTCTTTATTTTTCTTTGAAAACAATTTCATAAAAGTATGTAAAAAGAATTAAACTCTCCACTTAGGGCACGTTGAGTGATCTAGGAATTTTCAAATGCGATTTAGCGTACATTCAATAAATGCCTAAAATGGGTAAAGGTGTAAAGTCACTTAGACTTTACACCTTTACCCATTTTAGGCATTTATTGAATGTAAGCTAAATCGCATTTGAAAATTCCTAGATCACTCAACGTGCCCTAAGTGGAGAGTTTAATTCTTTTTACATCTTATAAAAACCCGGACATAATTTTTTTAAATCTATTTAAATATGTTTGCAGGCAACATTATTTTTTGGAGAAAAACTTAAACCAAATAACATATATAACTTCCAATACAATGTTATGACTTGTGAGATTTCATCATGAAAAACTCACACATATAAAGTAGTTTTTTGAACAATTATAACCACGCGAAATATATATATATATATATATATATATATATATATATAGTTCGACTAGGATCCTATCGGAAGGATTTGGCCCATTTTTTCACCATTAGGTTAACTTTGGGATTTGGGCATTCAATTATGTTATGTTTGGTAATAAATGAAAGTTTTGTTCATAATTATTAGCACACATCCCAAAATTAGTCTAACGGTGAAAAGATTGGAAGGATTTGTTTCCAAATCCTTTCGATAGGATCCTAGTTGATATATATATATATATATATATATATATATATAAGTTTCCATACAGTGTTATGACATATGGGATTTCATTAAACGTTGAATAAGGTAAATTTATAATAAAAGCTATGAGATCTCATCAAATCAAATTTGCATCTTGTCGTTAATGAAAAAATGAGATTATGGCAAACTCAAAATGAAAGCCAAGGGAACAAATACAAAATTTAAAGCCCAAAACCGGGATGAAGAAAATTACGGCAAACTAATAATGGAAGTTGAGCGACCAGATATAAAGTTGAAGCCTAAGAAGAGGCTGAAGAGAATTGTGAGGATGATTTTAACCACGTGAAATTTATATATAAAAAAATGCATATGGCATATGAAATTTCATTAATTATATTTTCAACATATACATTAATGGGAACATAGAATAAGGAAAATTCATAATAAAAGTTATGAGATTTCAATAATTCCAATTTGCATCTTGTCGTTAATGTAAAACAAAGAAAAATTATGGCAAACCCAAAATAAAAGTTAAGGAACCAAATACAAATTTAAAGCCCAATGAGAGGGTGAAGAAATTACGGCAAACTAATAATGGAAGTTGAGAGATCGGATACAAAGTTGAAGCCCAAGGAGGGGCTCAAGAGAATTATGAGAATGATTTGAAGGTGATGACAAAAATGGGATTGAACAGGAGGGGCAAATCTAGAAAGGCAAGAAGCTTGATTTCAATCTCAAAAGCTTAAAGTAGGGCTTTAGTGTGTGTGTGTGTAATATAATGGTTTGTTTTACATATTATTTGAATTTAACCAAAGCCTTAAAGATGCAACAAGTAGATGTTCCTTCTCTTTACGAATAGCGATATTTGAACACATTTTGCTTAACTACATAACTGGCGACCCGCTTTTTCCATTAAAACTATGCTTATCAACCAATCAGCATGGTATTACTATATTAATATCTGATAGAACTAGGGAGTAGGGATATCATACAATCACATCAATGATATGATCAAATCATTTCAACTACACCTAGATGACAACGGTCTTGCTTTGATAATATTATTATATTTGACAAACAAAAAAGAGTCACAAATAAGGCACAAAGAGTCGCAATCTCGTTTTTCTATTAAAGTGACTTGGATTTATAACTTCTAGTCCACTTTATACACTTTTGTTGCTTGTAGGGGCTTTGGGAAAAAAATAATATGAAGAAAATAACCCTAAACAATTAACTTTGACATTAATAAGGAAATATCTATGATATATGGGTACGGTTACAAAACACGGCACATGCACGGAACAAGACAAATTTGTAATAAGTAGGACAACGGATGTGACTATATGTGTGTGTATGGATATGTATGTATGTAAAACGTTTGTGCATACAACGTTCAATAATCAATTTGGATAATTTATATATGTTGAGAATTGCAATGATTAAAAATCAACTAAGTTAAAGAATTCAGTTTTTACAACAAAAGGGCAAATATCATCGTATGAGGATTCCTTCAGTCTACACCAAGGCTTTATAGTTTATACTTATAAAAAATCATTTTTGACTGCTGTTTGCTGCTTTAAAAAGCGGTTGTTAGACCACTTGCAGATGATTTAGGCGATAGCTGTTAAAAATTATAAAAAATGTTTTTTTTTCTTCCTTAGAATAGAGCTGCACATGAAAAGACAATAAAGACGACCTCTTCATGTATGGTTAGTAAAGGACCCAATCACTATCTTTTTTTGTCCCCAAGTCCTCTGCATCTTGGAAGCCAAAGCTAGGCCCCTTCTAAATCCTTGTATTTTCCTCTTAATTTTTCCCCACTATTTTCGCTTTCTGAAATAGTAGTTTCCCTGGTGTCTATACTTTCCACGCCTCAGACGTGTTTTACACGGCGTCGGGTATGTGTCTGGCATATCCTTGTTTGACATGGATGCCACCCCCTATGGCTGTGTTTTTGATTCTTATATGAGGAATACATGACCACAAAAAACGTTTTGATAATTGATTGAGAGTTTGTATTAACCTTCATAAATTTGATTATAAGTGCAAGTTGAAATCAAGCGATGTTTTTTGAGGGGGTAGAAAAGTAGTTGTTCTGTAGCCTTTTTGTTTATGTTCCATAATTGTGATTTAAATTCATTATATTAAGACATAAATCCCTTAAAATTACGGTTTTATGCTGTTTTGTAGCTTTCTCTTCTTAAATGAGCTTTTAAGTCTATATTTCCAATTCCTTACGTCCTTCTTGTAGCTGGATCCAACACTGTATCCTCTTTAGCTGAGTAAAGCATCTTAACATCATTATCTATACATATGGCACTATGCTCTCATCTATAGATTGCCTTACTCCTTTTTTAAAAATGTTTAGTACTGGTAGTAGTATCTAAATTGCTTAAAAATTGGCTAGCAATTTTCTCTGAAGCATCATTGGTAGCACTCAAACTCATAATAACATAAGCTTTTTTTAATCAATTTATTGAGATGAGTTGTCATAGATAAGCTATTTGTTCTTATTCCGACATATTTATCAAACACAAGATTTTGTTTTATCATTTGTTTTTATCTCTTTAAAATATATTGAGTTGTGATTGTATAATATCAAAAACCTATATATAACAACCATAGAGCATGACAAATTGACAAGACAATTACTGTAACAATTCAAACATGCGACAATTATTAGCAATTGTGCAATCAGATGTTCCAAACTCCACCATGTGACTTTGTAAACTTCCACTTCTCCACCATAAAAACATGACATATTCCAGTGGCTTATAGATTTTGCAGCATTTTCCCTATATGTCATTCGCATAAGTGGTGATAATTATTTGGATATACTCTTTTCAATAATAATTGTCACTGTTTGGTTCTGAGTGATTCTTGGTTGCTTACCCCTGTCGATTGCACGAATGTGTCAAACAATTAAATGTATGAACCTACAATCTAACTGGCTCAAAATGCACCTCTAAAGAAACCCTTTTTTTCCAAATGATGATTGGTGTGAACCAATGGCGCATTATTGAGAGTCAGACTCATCAAGTTTTATATGGCAGATAGTGGAAGTCTATAAAGTCAAATTATGGAGTTTGAGACAATTGTGTTGCACAATTGTGTGTAACTGTCACATGTAAGAATCTTTATGGTGGCTGTGGTGTCATACTCAATGCTGCTAATTGACTTGGAATTTATTAATTTTCAACACAATATATTTTGAAGAAATGGGCAAGTATAATGGAACATAGTCTTGAGGTGGAATATATTGGGCATAAGAGAATACCGTGGTTTCATCCGTGACAACACGTCTTTAATACATTAATAAAAAAAAGTTGGTGTTATGAGTAAGAATGATATTGATAAAGATTCAGAGAGAATCCACCAATAATTTTTAGACCATATACTTGTTGAAATTGTTAAACGTCAAAATAAGCATTCTACGGATGTGGGTAGCGGTATGTATTTAAATGACTATAGCATGACACTTTGTTCGGTTATAGTGGATATAGTGTTGGGTCGTGCTATAAGGAGATTGCAAGGAGTTGAAACAACTTAAAATAGATTTTAAAAAAAATTAAATATATGCCTACATATCGGTTTGGGACGGTTAGGGATACAATATGAGCGATATTATGGGATATAGTTTTAAAAATTAAATATAGGCCTACATATCGGTTTGGAACCGTTAGCGATACAATATGAGTGATGTTACGTGGATATAGTTTTGCCAAAATAGCGAATCAAATATCTATATCGTTTTGGTACCCCTTGCGATACGATAAAACCGATATATTATTGGCTTATATGCCGGCCGATACGGTGACATCACCCGTATCCTCTATATGAAGCATCTGACCGATACGATTCCGATATCCGATATTTAAAATTTTGATATTGGCATATATTCATTTTGGTCTATGTATCATTTGTTTCATATTGGTCCCATATATCGTCGATAATTCAATGTATCAAGTTCAATGAGTTTTTCTGGGCAGCAGGTTTAGTTCTTATAGATTTGGAAACTAGTTACCAAAACCCAATAATGAACAAACAATTAGATAGAAGTTGCATTTAGCAAGATTTGATTGTTTATTTAAATCTTTTATTTTTTAATTATATATTTTATTCCATCTTTCTGCATGTAGTTCACTTTAAATCTCTATTACATATTACACTTTGTCCAAAAAAAATAGGTGACACCTTAGGACTTAAACATGTATCTCATATGCATATTTTATGTGCCACACAAGCGCTCGCGATATATCTGATAGTAAATAGAATTTCCTGGTATAAACTTTCGATATTGATTCGTATCTTAGGTAGCTTCAACATGGACATGGATATGACAAGACAAGACACAAATACGGCGACCCAGCAAATTTCTAAGATATAAACACAGGGACATGATATTATAATTTTAACACACACTCATGTTGTATGTATGTATGATGGGACTAGGATCCTTTTGACAGGATTTCGGAAACAAATCCTTTCAAGTTTTTACCCATTAAATCCATTCGATGATTTGTGTAAATAATGATATGATTAGAATTAATGGAAGTTTCTCTTCATAATTGATTGCACAAATCCCAAAGATGATCTAGTAAGCTTAAAACTTGGTAGTTTTTTAAATCAATCAAGTGGATCCAGTCTAACTCATGTATGTAAGTAAATAAACTATTAACTATAAGTTATCAGCATAATATATGTTCACCCAGAAGAATTAACATGCAAATTATATATAAAAATATAGGATTGAATGAGTAAGTTCATACGTTGATACACCTATGTTACATGAAAGTGAAAACTCCATTAATTGAATGATCAGAATTGATATGTTTATTCGAAGAAATTAGCAACATCCACAAATGAGACAATAATTCAACCAAAACAACTAATAGGTTTGTTGATAATAGCTAACTAATATTCAATTTACCAAAATCAAGTTTATCATATAGATGACATATATGAATAAAGATACAAGCACCAGATGTATGTATACATGTATCATGCTCTAAGTCTTAATATATAGAACACGACACTAACATGCTCTTTACTAGAGACCTACATGACACATACAACATACAACACATTCGACATGGATACGGTGCATCTGACACATATTCGTCTTGCCTGATATGTGTCAGGCAAGTGTCCGTGTCCAAATTTTGTCCAATACGTGTCTAACACAATCACAACATGCCACTGGAAGTGCCCGTTCTTCCTAGTCTGAATCCTTGGTATATTATCCTCTTTCGGTATTCGATATGGAAAACACTCATATGATATGATCCCGGTGTCCAACGTTTGAAACCTTGTTTATCAGCTTATGATATTAATCCCTTAAAATATCTATTTCAAAATTAGTCCCTTAAATGGCAATATTTGCTATTAAGTCTCAATTTCAAGAATTCTTTTTCTTGGAAATAATAGCCTCTAGGTTTGTTGATGTGATCGAACCGGTGGTCTCTCATTCTAGAGAGGAAATTCTTACCGCATGAGCTTTGCCCAATTGGTGGTTTGCTGAAGCTTAGATTGTTTAATTATTGAGTTGCTAGAATGAATATGAACACAGATTATTCATTATGCTTATGCCACAGTTGCATTTGAACCGTAATCGGTTGACGGTCAGTGTTTGCTTCTATTACATATTTACACGTATCTTTTTAAAACTCGTTGAAGGACTAGGCTACACAACCTGTTTCAAAATATTCGTGCTATCAAATTTCATCTATCAGATTGCTTAAACGAGCTGTATCATTAAAATTGGTTATGGTCTATGCTTGACATATCTGGATGCTGTTGTGTCCTTACTGAATAAATAACTAGGGGAAAATAATCAGAAAAGTTTCTGTAGTGATTATCATTTTATTCATCGAATGCAGCTTACTGGGCATTCGTTAAACAATTGTAACACAATAATGATTGCTTTAACCATTTCTTAAACTTGACTGATTTGCTTGCAGGTTCAAAATCTGAGGATACAGTTAACAATAGACGATGACGATCGATGTAACCTATCCATGGCGAGCTATTTTCATCTGCTGCATTCTTAGCAGATATACACGCTATGTTTGTTCATCTGGCCTTTGGGGCTCTAGAATTCTGTATATGCTATCAAATCCTGTTGTTTAACAATGCTTTATTATGTAATGTCAATTTTAGATTTCTTCTAGCAACACAATGCATTTATAGAAATAATGTGCTTGAAATTTGGAGGATGGCGTTTTTCTGTTTGCCATATCACTCAACCTTGCATTTTCAGAAGATTTTTTTTAGGGAACATTCTTCTTACTGATTCAGAAAACATTTAGTTTTAGTTATGTTCTTCGTGGGCTACCAATACACACCCACACCCACACCCCATTTAAGTCATAAATTGCAAATAAATACCAGAAAACATGAACAAGTTTCTGAATTTGAAATTGTTGCTATATTGACATGAACAAGATTCTCAATTTGAAATTGCTGCGATATTGTGGTTCCTAAGTCCAAAATGAGTGTGTGCTTCTCACTTTTTGGAGTATAAAAACTTATTGGATTGCAATTTAGAAAACTCCGGTTATGTCAACTTTGGAGTTTAGAATTTAGATAACCAGAGTTTTGTAAAATCCAAAATGAAAGCCAACATAGCCGCATAGCAGGATATGGGAGTTAAGTTAACTTTATGGAACCCCGGTGTTCTAGCTTAACTCCAAAGACAGACATGACCTAATTTGGATTATCAAGGACAAGACATACCATTACATTTTTGCTTGTAAGTGGCGGGCATTGGGAAATGCAGTTGGCTCACGGGGAATAATTTCACAAGTGCATCAATTACTTTATGTTAAGCGACTTCTTAAAATTCAGTTATGGCATCTAATCTATTTGTGTCATGGATGCTTTTAAGACATATTCAAGTGTTTTTGTAAAAATAACTTATACCTCATGCTGGTATTTATTTATGCTTCTTTGTTCTCTTAAATTTTTTGTTGTTGTTGTCGCAGATGAATGCATCTTTTTTACTTGTAATTAACTATCTGTTAATGTAGTTTTCATCTTTTCTCATTACTCATAGACCATAATGTCTGAAAAAACTGTCATGAGTCATGACAGTGTAGTGTATGAGAATTTATAATTCTAATTTCCTTCTTTAATTTATCTGATGGTTCTGCAATTTCTTGTTTTTTTGTGACTTTTTCCCAAAAAAAGAAAAGAAAGAAGAGTGCTACTATGTGTTTGTTATGTGCCGCATTGTTAATGGTGTGGTATTGATAAATTATAAGGCCATCTTGTATATAAACTAAAGTGAGATAGTGTTAGTTTCTTATCTTTGTTTAAAGGAATATCCTTTCTCGTGTCCTGTATTTTATAACATGTTTCTTGCCAATAACGTTTGTATGTATGAAGTATGAACCCTATTTTTAAGCTTAAATAGGCCTTACTTTCATGTTTCTAAAAATCTTTTATCTACATATCCTAAGGGCTAATATGCACTTGTGATCTCAGCCAGGAATTTGAACAGGCAAGAAGAGATGTTGATAATGTCTTTATACAAAGAGGGGACATTGGTATCGAGAAGATTAAGCAGTCAAAGTACTTCAAACAGTTCCTTGACAGGTCTAAGGGAAATACTGCAATCGGTATGTAGCATGGATTATTAACTGCCAACATATGCTTGAATATATTTTGTATTGTTTGATGATTTTATTACCTGACATAAATGCCTTATCTGCAATGGATTGCATTTGTACTAAGATTCAATAATACATGCAGATTGAGTTATCTACTAAACTGATAGAATGGATTTTTTTCCCTTGGAATCAAAGTAAACTTGTTATGCGTAAATATCCAAATGTTTAGGAGTTTGTGATGATATAATGAAGCGTTTTTTTCAATTAACTATGAAACCATAAATTGTCATTGTCATGATTATGTATTTTCCCCTTTGTATTTTATAGATATTCAACCATGCATCAGATACCAACTTATTCTCTCTTCATGCATCTTCTACCAAGGAAAAACAGCAAGTGCGAGCTGGTGAACTGGACAAACAACATGAAAAGCTGAGTATCAGGGCGTCAAAACTCATGACGCAGACAAAGATAGCATCGATATATGGTAGCAAGGCCCTAAAGTCTGATAGTGTCTCCTACAAGAAGTCGCTGATCTCTGAAAGTGGTAAATCTGTACAGTGCATTGATGTTGAAAACAACGAAGAAGAAAAACCTCATGGGAGTACTTTGAGGTCAAAACAGCGTCACACAGAATTTACAAGCCCGATATGTGAAAGTATGAAATCCCCATCCCCATCAAGCAACGAAGAAGCTAATGCAGATACAACCGGCAATGGTTTTGTGACTGCGAGATCAAAATTGGTATTTCTGGTATTTCTTTTATTCCTTCAGCTACCTTGATGGCGAGTATCATATCACACACGTTTTCCCTTTCTTCACCTGTTTCATGTGTTGGTTGTGCATGAACCTTTTTTTGACTCTTTTTCTAGCCTTTTCCATTTGGTGTCATATTTAATTTATTTTTTTCAAATTGAAGGCAATTAATAGGTCAACCTCTAGTGCTATGCCATGGAACGCAATGGAGATGCAACATGCTCTTGATAAAACATAATAATATGTAGATGCTTGCTAGCTTTTACAGTTGCAATAAATCAGCATATGTTGACATCTAATTGTTTTCCTTATAACAATCGCTATTAAAAAGGATGAGGCTAAATAAACTTATCTGAGTCACATGGTTTTATACCAACAACTATGGAGGAGTATTCACTGAATAGTTGCTTACCCCAAACCATTTATTAGGTATGTTGGTTGTTGCTTATTAATGTGAATTTTCTTATTAGAATCTTAAACTGATTTGTTGGCATTTGCTTACTCTTGAAGTTCAATGGCCCCATGGCTTGAATAGACGCTCATTACAAACTACCATGCATGCCAAGTACTCCAACTTTGTGCCTTTGGACTGGTGCAACTTTTAGAACTCTGTGAATGCGTTTCGGGTCAAACCTTCCAGTCAAAGAAACCAACATAAAATCAAGATGAAAATGAAATCAAAGCAAATTAGAAGAGGCAAATGGTGATGTGGAAAAGAAAGCTGATTATTTGGTTGAATACAGGAGAAAATGGAAATGTGATCACTAATAATGCTCTTATCAATGACAGTGGAAAAGGATTTAGTGACATCATGAGCTAAGAGTTTATACTGTACAATCAAAATATAAACGTTATTTTAGTTTTAGGTGCTATGCTGAGCTATTTACTTAGATCAGACCAAAATTAATGAGAGGCTTACTATGCTTTTTCATCAGGGTGATCTAGAAAATATTTTATATCAGATGCATCAATAATTAACGACACAGGCACATTCACTTGTTTGCAATTCCTACATATGTCTAATTACCAACTCTTAATGTCTATAAATTTTTTTCTGACTAGTGACAAGTATTAGTAAATTGGACAAGTTGTTATATATATGAGATTAATGGAGGAAAGAGGCCATAGGAGGGGATTTTCTCTAATGGCGTCGAAAAAACACCACCTCCCTAGTTTTTTCCGACGATCGGCACCCACCAACTTCATCGTCATCATCTAAGATGTGGGTATACCAAATTTCATGTGATTCTACAACTTTTTCACCGTTGATTTAGTGGGTTCAAAATTAACGGTTTACCGACAATAGAACTTTTTACATTGCTAAATCAACGGTGAAAAAGTTGTAGAATCACATGAAATTTGGTGTATCCATATCTTAAATGATGACGATGAAGATGGTAGGTGCCGATCGTCGGAAAAAATTAGGGAGGGGGTATTTTTTCGACGCCATAGGAGGGAATTCCCTCCTGTGGCATCTTTTCTCCATTATTCTCTCTCTCTCTCTCTATATATATATATATATAGATATATATAGAGAGAGAGAGAGAGAAAAGAGGCCATAGGAGGAAATTTCCTCCTATGGCGTGGAAAAAATACAACCTCCACCAATTTTTTCAATGATCGGTCCCCATCATCTTCATCGTTATCATCTAAGATGGGGGTACACCAAATTTCATGTGATTCTACAACTTTTTCACCGTTGATTTAGCAATGTAAAAAGTTTTATTGTCGGTAAACCGTTAATTTTGAACCCACTAAATCAACGGTGAAAAAGTTGTGGAATCACATGAAATTTGGTGTACGCACATCTTAGATGATAACGATGATGATGATGGGTGCCGATCGTCGGAAAAAATGGTGGAGATTGTATTTTTTCCACGCCATAGGAGGAAATCCTCTCCTATGGCCTCTTTCCTTCATTAATCTCATATATATTTATATATGTGTGTGTGTGTGTGTGAAAATAATGAAGAAAAAAGGCCCTAGGAGATATGAAAATAATGAAGAAAAAAGGCCCTAGGAGGCTTTGGCTTTTTTGTTAGATGGCGTCAAAAATCTATGTTCTCCATAATTTTTTTCGACGATCGGCGTTCATCATCTTCATTTTTACCATTTAAGACGTGGATACACTAAATTTCATGCGATTATCCCACTTTTTCACTGTTAATTAGCAATGTAAAAAGTTATTTTGTGGATAAACCGTTATTTTTGCACCCACTAAATCAACGGTAAAAAGGTGATAGAACCATATGAACTTTGGTGTATCCATATCTTAGTTGATAAAAATGGAGGTGATGGATGCCGATCGTCGAAAAAATCGTGAAGGGTGTGTTTTTTCCACGCCATAGAAGGATGGCACCTTTCCTACCTCCCTTGCTGTACACACACACACACTCCATTAGCCTTCTCTCTCTCTCTCTATATATATATATAGAGAGAGAGAGAGAGAATAATGGAGAAAAGATGCCATAGGAGGGAATTCCCTCCTATGGCGTCGAAAAAATACCCCCTCCACCAATTTTTCCGACGATCGGCCCCCATCATCTTCATCGTCATCATTTAAGATGTGGGTACACCAAATTTCATGTGATTCTACAACTTTTTCACCGTTGATTTAGCAATGTAAAAAGTTCTATTGTCGGTAAACCGTTAATTTTGAACCCACTAAATCAACGGTGAAAAAGTTGTAGAATCACATGAAATTTGGTGTACCCACATCTTAAATGATGAAGATGATGGGGGCCGATCGTCGGAAAAATTGGTGGAGGGGATATTTTTTCGACGCCATAGGAGGGAATTCCCTCCTATGGCCTCTTTCCTCCATTAATCTCATATATATATAATCTTCATTTTTGAATCTCACATTTATTGTTATCCTGGAAAAAAAATCATTACTTTATATTCTCTTATAGGACAAACCATTTTGTCTTAAATCTTCAGTCTTTTTAGGCTAACAACCCTTGGCTTGGTTGCTTAGCAAAATTTGTTTTGTTCCTTATACTTTGTCTATAACTAGCATAGATCATCATTTGGGTGTTATCCTTGCCAGGCTGTTTACCGTCGGAAACTAGACCGAGGCACGGGGAGCGTGTCTAGGCCATGAGTCTGGAGGCAGATATCATATGGAACATATCCGTCCATCTCTCTGAAGATACCATGTTAATTTATGGCACCGTATATCAGACATTTGAATGGATGCGACCGTTGTAGCAGACTTATCAGATTCCCTCTCATATGTGAAAGGTTTTTGATTATGGGGATATTTTTTCCTGTGGGCGTAAGCCCCTGCAGTTAATTACGTTATCGCCAAACGATAACAACTTTCCTTATTCCATGAATCATCATGTGTCGTGTTATATATATTGTTTATTCGGGGTTGCCCTTAGATTGTATACGGAGACTAATATGTCGTCGTCCATAGTGTGTGGATTAATTTAAGTCCGTAAATCTCAGATTTGGGTTGAAACTAGATAGCATTTCTCATATGAATAAGGTTCATCACTTTAGGGTATATATATCATCTAATGATCTTTAGTAGTCGTATCTGACTAAGATCAACTTAAGAAATATATTTAAGGGCCGGTAATTTTGTTTTATATTAAAGTTAATTTAAAATATGTTAGCATATGGGCTGAAAAAATATCATGAAAGCTTAAGTTTTGTGTCACTTAGTCAATTTGGACTAAGAATGGATCTCTGGAACATATATATTGGCGTCTAGAAGTTCTAGTGCATGCCATGTGCCATACATACAAAAGATATATGGGTCTGTAATATATTGAGTCATTGGCGCATCAGGGTTGTGACGCATGCCACGTATACAATGGATATAAGCGCATGGGTGTGACTTTTGGTTCATGGCGCGTTCAGTTTAACACCAATGGATTGTGGTGCATATGCCTTTGCTGGGTTTCTGGCGCGTATGCTCATATTGACGCATGTCTCTATTGGAACATGTCTTCATTGGCGCATGCCCTTTATTGGCGCATCTCTATATGGCGTATGCCCATTGGCGTATATGCCTCTGGCGCATGGTCGCTTAGTGGTTTCATAGAGATTAATCTTTTTCTTTTGAAACTCAAGTTTCATGAGGTTTAAGTTTCTGTTAATGGCTATTTTGGCCATTAACGACATCAAGATCACAATTTTTATGATCCAGAGTCTCTTTTTATATGGATAATATGATCTATTCTCTACAAATATGATTTTTTTTGTCCATCATCATCATATTTTATGCAGGGTTCGATTCTCTCTCAAAGCCTAGATCTTAAGATCAAAAAAATCTCTCTGATGAAAACTTAAGTTTTCTCGAGATGAAATTTGATCTAGAGATTTTAAGATCATCGATAAGAACTTAAGTTCTGAATATGAAGGTTGGTCTTTTTATGGATAAGATTTAAACCTATTATATCATGGAAATTAATTTCTGTCTTATCTCAGTTTTTATGAAAAAGAGGAAGAAGGAGATCGCTGAGAGCAAAAAAAGCTTAAGCTTTTTTTATCTCAAGTTTTTTTCGTCTGTATGTCTTGTATGTGATGTGAATATCTTTCTTTTTTGTATCTCCTAAATTTTGACCTTTAGGGTCTTTTATATAGGGTGTGAATATTGTTGGACAAGTAGAGACAATCTCTCTTTGAGATTTCTCTAATTGATCTTAAGATATAAAAAAAAAAGATATACACATCACATACAAGATATACAGATGAAAAAAATATATGTGAAAAGAGCTAATATTAGTCCGGTTACTTAAACACCGTTGGATTTTAGATTCAAATGTTATCTGTTAATATGATTGATATCTTTCTTATTTAAATAAGATATTAAATTGATTCTTTCGTTTTAAAAAATATATGTGAAAAGAGCTAATATTAGCCCGTGTGCTTATGCACCGTTGGATTATAGATCCAAGATTCTTTGTTAATAAGGTTTACATTTTTTTATTTAGAAAAATATAAAAAAGTATCTCTCGTCAACAAAACTATTTTTCTGTTGTAGAAAGATAGAGAATATCTTAAAGAGATTAAGTTATGTATATTTTAAATCTTTTATTTTAAAGATTTTCTGACTAACCAGATTGGAAAAATATTTTTTCAATTGTCAAAGAAGCGAGAGCCTCAAAGCATTGGCATAGCGTCAGGAATTGTTGGAGCATGCTCTATGGCAGCGTCCAGCTTTTTGGCGCATGGACTAAAGTCCTATCGATTATTTTATCATTATTTCTTTTTGGAGGAAACAAATGCCCCCACAAGTGGCGCCACATGCATATCGTGTGGGGGCTCTGGTGTCAAATCTTGATCCCTGGTTCCTTCGAGATTTGAGGGGAGTCCAACCGACCCTCATATCATGTGGGGGCTCTGGTGTCACTGACCTAGCCTGCCAGTTTACTTCGGGATTATCATGCGGGAACGGGCGAGCCTTGGCCTTCCGTTTCCCCCATTTTCAGGTATCTTTGGTGGGAGACATATTTTCACCACCATTTCCCGAACGCTTTATATTCATCGATGGGATGACAGATCCTCCAGTGGTAGAGGCAATATCTTGGGTACTTCTCTCCACCTTCGAAGTCTAAAGCCTCTGGGATATACATCTTCATGGACGGCAACTTCATCTTTTTCGATAAATCCTTAGCGAAGCGCTTCTTGATCTTGCCTTTCTTCAGCAATATCTTTTGCTTTGGTAGTACATTTCGTTTTGGTCGGGGAACTACATAATTCGCCTCCTCCGTGGCTTCTCTGTTTAGACACTGCTGCCTGGCCTTCTCATATATGGCCAGTTCGCACCTTTGATTTTCTCTACTTCTTTGAAGAACTTCCCTTAGGATCTTCTCAACTTGGTCCTCTTGTGGTGAACTTAGGGATTTTGGCATTGATTCTGCCCCTTGTTCATCCGAGACACTTTCTGACGCAGCTGGCGCATCTTCACCATATATGGATGAGTGAGAGACCATGCGGCAACTTTCCACATGTTCTTCTATTTCTTCCTCTTCTCTATCTGAGTCATCATCTTCCTCCTTGCCATTCTCAAGGATATGTTGAGAATTCTTTAAGAGTGACTGGTAAACGCGCTTTCTGGTAATATTCCTATAGTGCATCTATATATTTTTGAATGTCCGTACGGCTTTCTATATGCTCGGCAGACTGCACGGGTTTCTTTGCTTTCTTTTTCTTCTTCTTAGACTGCTTGACTATAGGGTTTTCCCCTTTATCAGCAATCTTCGGAGTAGGACATGGCTTAGGTATCCCTTCTATGATCTCACGCTCAAGTGGGCTTTTTCATCTGATTGCCGGACATGCTCGTAGGTCCCTTAACATTTTCTTTGTTTTGGAAGAAAACATCACCTCCCACGGGGTTTCTTCCACAAATGAACAGGATGCCCCTGCATATTAGCCCCTTAAGGGTATGTTTTTAGGGCGGATTCACCTTCCAGTTATTTGATAGCATGAATTTGCTCTATTTATACTGGTCCTCGACCCAGTTCTTGAAGATGTAATAATATTCGATCGGACCACTCGGTGGTAGGGACAGTAATTTGGGTTATTGACCTCATTAGCCCGGGCTGGTCGCTGTGGCTCGGGCAACGTCAGCAGGCCATTCTTCTTGGCGAGCTCGAACGGCTTCTTTGTTTTATCATGGGGGAACGAATATTCGTGCCCTATCCTCTCCTCAAGAGTTGTCCCCGTACGAGTATTGTTTTGGCGATCGGACGCTTTAGGGCTGTCCTGCTGCTGTTGTGCATTGGCGAAAAATGCCGCCTTGCCTTTCCTTTTATAATTTCGCGAGTCTCTGCCTGAAGAGGAAGGACCTTGACCCATCGAATATAGCTGAGCTAGTTTATCAATAAGCTCCTGAAAAGCAGTAGGCTTGAAGAAAGCCATGAATGGATATACTTGTGAGTGTCGATCGACGGTTGACACGAACATCCCGACGGCCGGAGCTTCGCCGATGCGCTGCTCGCACTTGGACCATTAGTTCCGCCATCGGATAACATATTGAATCCATGTTTCATTTGGCTTGATTCTTTCATTAACCAGTGCTGCCATAGTGATGCGTTCACTCGCACTGGCGAATCTTTGGCAAAAGAGCATCTTCATTTCATCGAACGTCTTAACGGAGTCATTAGGAAGCTATGAATATCACTCAAAAGCAGTGCTTGATAAACTGCTAACGAATTGGCGGAGAAGCGATACACTATCTCCTCCGGTGTTGCCGCATCTGGATCTGAATTGGATGATATGTTGACGAGCATTGCCGATCCCCTTATATACTTGGAACGTCGGGATCATATATCCCGGGGGTATTGCCTCTGGTCATACCATGCTGGGTACGGTCGACTAGTCTTGACCAGCTTGCATGCCATTTCGCTGGTCTAAAGGGCTTTGAATTACCGGGTGATGTATTCGTCCAGCTTTGCCTTGGAGATCGTCTCGTCACTCGTCGTCGATGGGGCTTGTAGGGGATTCGATGTATATCCCTTATCATCAATAATAACTTCCGGTGGCTCATCTGCCTGTGGTTCCGATTGAGCTATCAGCCCGACTGTGCTTTGGAATAGGAGGGCCATCTTGTCCATCCTAGCATTCATTTCCACAACCTTCTCGTCCTTCTTTTCAAGGATGCGCTTCAGGTAGTTAATATCAGACTCATGTCCCATTCTTTCTTCGGGAGCGTTGTCAGGGTTTGAATTGGGCGGTGGACTCATGAGTTCCGTCGCTTGAGCCAATATATCATGCATGTTCTGTTGATCCTTCGTTAAAGATCGAGTGATCGGTCTATGAGAAACAGTGGCTCGACTATCATCCTTGGAGTTCATCATATATACTGTATGCACTACTATGCCTTCAGAGGGCGTTTAGAGTGTGGGCTTTTGGAATTTGCCCCGGGCACCAAGATTTTATCTGGCCTCTCTCTTTTATGAGAAGCTATTTTTTAAGGAACTATCATAGCAGGAACCTTATGAGATTAAGCATCTTTATATTTGGGAAGGGATCTATCATCATCTTGTCGACCTTTGAGCTTTTTCGGTTGGTAAGAGTAGTTATTATCAATGACAGAGTTCTGGACTTATTTCCAAACTCTGTGAATGGTAGGAAAGCCCTTTGACCGAACGTATCACGTTCGGCTCATCATGTATTTCCACAGAAGGTGATGACTTCTTCAATATGGCAGTAGGAGAATTGTGTTTAACCATCTTCAGAGGTTCAAAGTTGTTCCTGGTTGGAACAATAGCTCGGATCATCGGACCAGGTGGAGTCAGCTCGGATCATCGGAGCGGGTGGAGTCAGCCTGCCTCACTCGGCGCCGTATTGACGTCGGGCATTTCTGGTAATAGGGGCCGGTGCTTCTTCAGCTATGGGTGCTTCATGGATCTGCCCCCTGTTGGGTCAAAATTTGCACCCCAGTTGACCGGGTCAAAATCAAGGTCAACCCCAAGTAAGCGGGCCCAATCCCAAATAAGTGGGCCCATGTCTAAGTCGAGCCCCGTGGCCGACCTCCCCATGCCAACATAAAAATCATGTAATAAATAATTTTAATGTAATTTTTTATGCATGAATGGGCATAAAGACAAATTTTTGTAAAGCCCATGACTTATGTGCAAAAAGAAATGGCACATTAGCCATGAGATGGGCAAAATGCCATTTTGTAAAGCCCAAGGGGCTATATGTAAATATATAAGCCTATATAAGGCAACATGATGATGAATAAAAAAACACTTTTCATTCTTCTCAAAAAGGTTAGGGTTTTTGTGCCTCTTTCTCCTTCCTCAAGGTTCTAAACCTTCTTCTTTTTTTGAATTAAATCAAGAGTTTTATTCTTCTTTTTTCAAAACTAAATAGTTTTTCACCATAAAACCCACAAAGGGGAACTCAGATCTTCCATTAGATCTCAAAAAGGAGAGATTTTTAAAATCTCATACTTGTTCTTCAAGATTCGGCCAACAGAGGAGGAAGAAGGAGATCCGCTTCCAAGAACCCTATTTTAGGGAAGATCCAGGGCTCAAGGAAGAAGCCCCTTCTATCAGCTCCAAAATATCTTAGGAGTTCAACTTCTCAAAAGTATATATACATACATATACAAAAAATAAATATTTCCTTTTTGGAGCACAGCTTCCAGTGCAGGGATCAAGTCCCTTCTGCTGCTGATGCCCAGCGCCCGTGTGCCAGGCACGTGGTGCGCTGGCGCTCTGGCGCCCAGCGCCCGCGTGCCAGGTACGTGGGGCATTGGCGCTCTGGCGCACAGCGCCCACGTGCCAGGCATGTGGGGCGCTCTGGCGCACAGCGTCCGCGTGCCTTGCACGTGGGGCTCTGGCGCCTTCTTCCACGAATTCTTTGGGTGCCCTTTCCCTTATATATATATATATAGACACACACACACACATACTCCACAACACTGTTCCCTTTAAAAAAAAAATCTAACGGGGCGCTGCCCCACACCCCGCAAGGGGGCTGCTAGCCCCCTTGACCCCCAGCCCGCTATCCGAGTAGCGGGACCCCCGTAAAAACTCTGCGGGGCCCCCGATATATCCAAAATCCCTTCAAAATACAATACTGCACATTGAGTTTGCATGACCATCTTAACCCGTTAATCGGAGGTTCCCTAGCTCCAAAGGCGAGGGGTAATTAACGACAGCTTAGTCCGCGGCTGCCGGAGATTCGGATCCCCACAATCAATAAACCCCAAACTACTCTAAGCGGGGGAATCTGTAGTACGCTTGACAAGTGCGCGCGTATTCCGATCTCAATAGGGTGACGAATGGCATGCCCGGTGGGACCAATCTCTCCTCCCATATTTCGGGTTAAATACCCATGCGAACTCAATCAATATACATATCTATATTTATACTAAAATAATGCTCTTTCATCAACATGCAGTGTTTTCAAGCAATCAATTTTCAACAATGTCTGCAAAGATGAACTTAGCTCCCGTCTCTTACACGATGAAGATAGACGCCAGGACGGTCCTCCCGGCAAGTCTCGAACGACAGTGGGAAGAACCGCTGCTACAATTTGGGTCTATTCTGTTTGTCTCGGCTAATGCCATCCCTGTACCTTAAGCTCCAGCAACAGACAAACCGGCCCCGAAAGGCAAGATGCCAAATGTGGCGGTCTCGAGGGCGCCCCAACCCAGACGCGAGTCGGTGTTCAAACGGCTCTCCGTGGCCCCAGCTAGGGGCAAAGCTGTTAGAACAAAAGAAGTTGCCAGACGTCGTGGGCAAGCCCAGGCGATACCTTCGACGGACACGCGGGCGGATGTCTTCTCAAGCCTCCCCATCACTCAGCCTATGGCGGCTTTCCGAAGAGCAGAAGCCTGCTAAGCGCTTAAGGCAGAGAAGCTGAGGCAGAAGCGGCTCAGATACAGAGCCAACAAAAGGGCTGGGGCTCTGGCCATATTAAAATTTATGAATTTCCAAAGCCCGGACCGCTCCGCGAAACCAGCTGCCGGTGATGAAAGGATGGCTGAATGTGTTATCCACACCGTCTACATGGTGGGCACGCGTCCCGGCGACAACCTTCGCAGTAAAAGCAAGGATGGGGCCACCACATCTCAATTCCAATCTGGTGTGAATATGGCTGCCACATTCCAAGACCGGCCTCCTCTGGAAGGTAATGAAGACCTTTCCAGTGAGGCTGATAAGCAGAGAGAGCCCTCGGTTCATGAGGAGTCGGGCTCAGAAAGCGAAGAGGAGCCAATCTTCCATCCCAAGAACGCAGAGCAGCAACTTCTCCAAGAGCTCCGAAAACAGCTCAGAAGTAAAGATAAGGAGATGGCCAAACTTTACTCCAAAATTGACGACTTGATGAATTTCGTCTTGCAGCTCACGGCCCGACTTGCCTCTCAGCCGCCCAATCAAGCACAGGGCTCTGCTCATGAACCGGGAGACGGTGTCCCGAGACAGCCGACGCCTATTCCCTCAAATCCAAAAGCGGACCGCATGAAAGTCAGTCGCATCCTATCTCGGGAAATGTCTTAGCTACCGATGACAGTAGTCCGCTAACTCAAGATCAAATCATGGATTTGGTTGCCAACAAAGTCAAAACATTGGTAGCTGAAGCCGAAGCGCAAAAAGATATTAGTAGTAGCGGGAGACTGTATCCTGCTCAGTATGATCTAGTAGAATTTCCTAGCGGCTATGTCATCCCTAAATTCGGAAGATTTGATGGGACGGGAAATGCGAATCAGCACATCGCCCACTTCAAAGCCTCATGCGGGAATACTGGTGGTAATGATGCACTTCTCCTCCGCCAGTTCGTTAATAGCCTGACTGATGTCGCTTTCGACTGGTACGCGAGCATACCAGATGGCTCCGTTACTACTTTCATCCAAATGGAATGTTTGTTTCGACAAAAGTTCATGAGTATCAGTGATAAGATCACCATTGCCGACCTCATAAGGACCAAGCCAAAGAACAACGAAAGCGGCACGGATTTTATAACCCGATGGCGTAATCTCTCCGTCAAATATGAACTGCCGGTAGAGCAGGACCAATCTGTCAGTCTTCTCATCAGAAATCTTAACAATTGGATGGCCCCGTTTCTATGCACCGCGGGTCTCAAAACATTCCAAGAGCTAACTAGGAAAGTTCAGATGTTGGAACGCTCAAAGCAGGAGTCCTTCTCTGACTCCCAAAATAATAATAGGTCGTGGAGAAACCGAGAGGACGAAAATCGCAAAGACGGAAATTCCGACGATACCAAATTTTTCAACATTTCGGCTAACCGAATTAAGCGAGGGATGAGCGGGCCTAATGCCAACCAGCCTCGGAGGCCAGTGTTTGAAGAGGGAGGAGAATCTCCACTGAAAGAAAAGCTGGATAAGGTCTATTCCTTCAGAAGGGACAAAATCCGTAAAATATTATAAGACGACCTGAGGAACGGTCTACAATTGCCAAAATCAAAATGACCGCAAGAAACGAATATGACTGACGACCCCAAATACTGCCCCTATCACAGAGTGATAGGTCATGCCATTGAGGACTGCTTTGTCTTCAAAGATTGGGTCAAAAAGTAATACAAGGCAGGAGAGATAGACCTGTCTAAAGGCGTATTAACAAACAGTCAAGCTGCGACCGCCAATTTCATACAAACGGAGACCGAAGTCCTTCGGGAATCTGATTCTCTCAGACATCTGCCTTTCTCTAAAAAGAGTTGACCACCATGTCATTAAACTGGCAATAATCGACCTTTAAGTCGTTAAACTGGGGATGTAAAAATGTGTAAATAAAACAAAAATAAATAAATAAATATATATATATATAAAATAAAAAGCCGAAATGATGGGGCAATCGCGAATAAATAGCCGAAATGATAGGGCAATCGCGACCTTCGCGATAAGAAAAGCTGAAATGATGGAGCAATTGCGGTAAAAAAAACGGAGAATGATGAGTCGCTCCTGGTACCATATTCCAGTGCAGCGATGCAGACGCCAACCAAACTCTGAATGTCCCAACGGTGAATAATGAGTTGCTCCTGGTACCATGTTCCAGTGCAGCGATGCAGACGCCGTCCGAAACTCAAATCCCAACGGTGAATGATGAGTCGCTCCTGGTACCATATTCCAGTGCAGCGATGCATACGCTAACCAAAATCCAATTTCCAAAAATTCTTACGGCTTTACGGTTGGTCCCCAAGTTGACTACCGTATACAATCCACGGGCTTAAATAATTCTCACCATACCCCTGCCCCATCGCAATCACCTGTCCAGCGGTCGGTCTCCGCCCTTGGAATTATGCTCCATTGGGAAAACCCACTCATGTGTCCTCACGATGCATGAGGAGAACAAGCCTTCGTGGGATCCCTACGACTCACAAAGGAAAAACACATTTGGGAGTCCTCGCGATTCCTAAGGAGAAAATACACCTACAGGATCCTTACGACCCGTAGGGAGAAAATGCTTTTATGGACCCTTACGGCCCATGAAATTGAAAAGTCTTAGGTGATAGGGATCCAAACCTGTCTCCTAAGCCATCATTCCTCAATAGGCAAAGGCAAATGATGAGTTGCTCCTGGTATTATTCCAGTGCAGCAATGCAGATGCCAACTTAAAAACCAATTCCCAAGTCCTCCCACGGCGAATGATGAGTCGCTCCTGGTACCATATTCCAGTGCAGCGATGCAGACGCCAACAAAGTCCCGGAATTTTTACGGCCCTACGGTCTGGATCATACATCCTGCAAAACCGTATATAATCCACGGGCGTAAAACGATCCCAATCTCTCCTAAGTCCTACCGGCGAGACTATATTCAAAGTCCCACCGGCGGTGAAGATCCAAAAAAAAAAGTATGTCCACAAGCAAAATCGGCACGGATGAAAACCCGAAAGGGCTCCATGAGTAAAAACAGCAGGACCGCCGGGGAGTTTGTGAAAACCCGAAAGGGCGCAAACTCGTGAAAAAGAGATGAAATGCACTCGCAAAGTCCTCTCGACTTTGTGAGGAGAAATTTCCCGCGTGAGATCCTTACGACTCACAAATGATCAACATACTTAGGAGTCCCCACGACTTCTAAGGAGAAAATACACCTACGAGATCCTTTCGACTCGTAGGGAGAAAATGCTTTTATAGGACCCTTACGACCCATGAAATTGAAAAGCCTTAGGTGATAGGGATCTAAACCTGTCTCCTAAGCCACCAATTCCCAAATCCTCCCGGGACGAATGATGAGTTGCTCCTGGCATTATTCCAGTGCAGCAATGTGGATGCCAAACAAAAACCAAAATCCCCAAATCCTCTCATAGCAAATGATGATTCACTCTTGGTATCATATTCCAGTGTAGCGATACTGATGTCAACCCAAATCAAATCAAACCAACAACCTCTGCGGCGGAATCATGCTTTGTCTCAGAATGTACCCCGTGTCGAAATCATGCTTCGCCTCGGAGTATCTACCTGCCCTGTCGGAATTATGCTTCGCCTGGGAATCATCCTCTACATCAAAACCAGTGACACTCCGTGCCGGGGAAACGTCGACCACAGACACTCCGTGCCGGGGACAAGTCAACCAGCGACCTCCTCGTCGGAATTATGCCCCGTCCTGGAATCAAGTCAACCAGCGACGACCTCCTCGTCGGAATTATGCTCCGTCCTGGAATCAAGTCAACCAGTGACCTCCTCGTCGGAATTAAGCTCCGCCTCGGAATCAAGTCGACCAACAAGCTCTGCGTTGGAACCATGCTTCGTCTCAGAGTGTACCCCGCGTCGAAATCAAGCTTCGCCTCGGTGTATCTGCCTTCCCTGTCGGAATTATGCTTCGGCTCGGAGTCAACCAGCGACCTCCTCGTCGGAAGTATGCTCCATCCTGGAATCAAGTCAACCAGCGACCTCCTCGTCGGAATTATGCTCCGTCCTGGAATCAAGTCAACCAGCGACCTCCTCATCGGAATTAAGCTCCGTCTCGGAATCAAGTCGACCAACAAGCTCTGTGTCGGAATCATGCTTCGTCTCAGAGTGTACCCCACGTCGAAATCAAGCTTCGCCTCGGTGTATCCTTCCCTATCGGAATTATGCTTCGGCTCGGAATCAACCAGCGACCTCCTCGTCAGAATTAAGCTCCGCCTCAGAATCAAGTCGACCAACAAGCTCTGCGTCGGAATCATGCTTTGTCTGAGAGTATACTCCGCGTTGAAATCAAGCTTCGTCTCGGTGTATCTTCCTTCCCTGTCATCATGCTCCGCTCTTCGGAATGATGCTCCGATCCCTCGAATCATGCTCCGCTCTTCGGAATGATGCTCCGATCCCTGGAATGATGCTCCGCTCTTCGGAATGATGCTCCGATCCCTCGAATCATGCTCCGCTCTTCGGAATGATGCTCCGATCCCTGGAATGATGCTCCGCTCTTCGGAATGATGCTCCGATCTCTGGAATCATGCTCCGCTCTTCGGAATTATGCTCCGATCCCTGGAATCATGCTCCGGTCCCTGGAATCATGCTCCGCTCTTCGGAATGATGCTCCGATCCCTGGAGTCATGATCCGCTCTTCAGAATGATGTTCCGATCCCTGGAATCATGCTCCGCTCTTTAGGAATGATGCTCCGATCCCAGAATTATGCTCGAACCCTCGGAATTATGCTCCGATCCCCGGAATTATGCTCCCGAGATAATGCTCCGCCCCTGGAATGATGTTCCATATTGAAGTCCAACTTTAAGATCCATCAATTTCATGCACACAACTCATATACGTGGTGTGCATTTATTAATGGGGGGCACTTTGTTGGGGTCAAAATTTGCACCCCAGTTAACCGGGTCAAAGTCAAGGTCAACCCCAAGTATGCGGGCCCAAGCCCAAGTGGGCCCATGCCCAAGTCGAGCCCCACGGCCGACCTCCCCATGCCAACATAAAAATCATGTAATAAATAATTTTAATGTAATTTTTTATGCATGAATGGGTATAAAGCTAAATTTTTGTAAAGCCCATCGCTTATGTGAAAAAAGAAATGGCACACGAGCCATGGGATGGAAAAAATGCCATTTTGTAAAGCCCAAGGGGCTATATGTAAATATGTAAGCCTATATAAGGCAACATGATGATGAATAAAAAAAAACACTTTTCATTCTTCTAAAAAAGGTTAGGGTTTTTGTGCCTCCTTCTCCTTCCTCAAGGTTCTAAACCTTCTTCTTTTTTTGAATTAAATCAAGAGTTTTACTTTTCTTTTTTCAAAACTAAATAGGTTTTCACCACAAAACCCACAAAGGGGAACTCAGATGTTCCATTAGATCTCAAAAAGGAGAGATTTTTAAAATCTCATATTTCTTGTTCTTCAAGATCCGGCCAACAGAGGAGGAAGAAGGAGACCCGCCTCCAAGAACCCTATTTTAGAGAAGATCCAGGGCTCAAAGGAGAAGCCCCTTCCATCAGCTCCAAAATATTTTAGGAGTTCAACTCCTCAAAAATATACATACATACATATACAAAATAATAAATATTTCCTTTCTGGAGCACAGCTCCTAGTGCAGGGACCAAGTCCCTTCTGCTGCTAACGCCTAGCGCCTGCGTGCCAGGCACGTGGTGCGCTGGCGCTCTGGCGCATAGCGCCCGTGTGCCAGGCACGTGGGGCGCTGGCGCCTTCTCCCACGCATCCTTTGGATGCCCTTTCCCTTATACACACACACACACATACTCCACAACACTGTTCCCGTTAGAAAAAAATTTCTAACGGGGTGCTGCCCCATACCCCGCAAGGGGGCTGTTAGCCCCCTTGACCCCCAGCCCGCTATCCGAGTAGCGGGACCCCCATAAAAACTCTGCGGGGCCCCCGATATATCCAAAATCCCTTCAAAATACAACACTGCACATTGAGTTCGCATGACCAGCTTAACCCATTAATCAGAGGTTCCCTCGCTCCAAAGGCGAGGGGTAATTAACGGCAGCTTAGTCCGCGGCTGCCAGAGATTCGGATCCCCATAATCAATAAACCCCAGCCTACCCTAGGCAGGAGGAATCTGCAGTACGCCTGACAAGCGCGCGCATATTCCCATCTCAACGGTGTGACGAAAAACACCCTACACCCCCTTGTGTTCTTACGGACTATCTTGCCCCTTGCATTTATATAAGGTTTCGATAGGCGACAGTCGCTTGAAAACTAACTGTCTAGGCATGGGAGTATCAGCAGCTTGAGATGTCAGTCTGTGGAAGACAGACTACTTAGGTGGAGTATCATCCTTCGGGGCCTCGGTCATATCAGGAGCCGTGAATGCCAGCCGTTCGAAAACTGACTTCTTTGGAATCACGGGCTTTTTAGAAGAACCTACAGAGTTAGACTTCAGCCTCTGGAAGATCGAACCTTCATATTGAGCAGGCTTAGCATCAGAGCCGGTAGCAGTAGTCGTCAGCTTATCAAAGACCGACTTCTTTGACGTTTCTTTTTTTGGCGTTGCGATGCTAAGAGAAGAAGATGTAAACATCGTCCCAAAAAAAAGCCTATCAAGTTGTTGTGCCACCCGAGCCATCAGAATGCAGAGCACAGAGGCCATAGCCTGCCCTGACCAAGTCACTTTAGATGGAGTGGTGGTGGAGCTAGCATTGGAGTTGGATTTGCTGGGTGAGGCCATTGATCTGCATGGAAGCGAAGCACCAACTTTAGTAACCCAGACATCCAAGGGCAACATAAACATACTGCGATTGTTTCGCGAAACACGATACACAAAGTGTGGAGTGGAAAGAGAAAAGTGTCCCACTTGGCGTGCCAGAATCTGTTTACAACTGGAAACCGGACCGAGGCACGGGGAGCATGTCGAGGCCATGAGTTTAGGGGCATATGCTATATGGAACATATCCGTCCATCTCTCTGAAAATACCAAGTTGATTTATGGCACCGTATATCGGAGGTTTGGATGGATGCGACCGTTGTAGCAGACTTATCTGATTCCCCCTCATATGTAAGGGATTTTTGATTGTGAGGACGCTTTTTCCTGCAGGCGCAAGCCCCTGCAGTTAGTTACGTTATCACCATGCGATAACAACTTTCTCTATTTCATGAATCATCGTGTGTCGTGTTATATATATTGTTTCTTTGGGGTTACCCTTAAATTGTATACGGAGACTAATATGCCGTCACCCGTAGGGCGCGAATTATTCTAAATCCGTAAATCTCAAATTTGTGTTGAACCTATGTAGCATTTCTCATATAAATGATGTTCTCAGTTCAGGGTATATGTTAGGAAGTCGTGCTCACTGGACGGGTTTATAAAACGCAGCGGAAGTGAAAACAAAAAATTCCTACAGAGCACAAACATCCTAACCCAAGAAAATACCATAGATACCATAGCTTGCATAACAAAAGAGAGTTAGTTTAGAAAATACAACCTTTGAAACGTCTTCATATGCTCCAATGGTTGAATCTAGGACTTCGGCTAAGCTCCGAGATGCCCCGGATAAGCTCCGAGACGCTCCGGATCGCGCTTGATCTCCGATCGGTTTCTTCGAAAATGATCCACGCGAAGGCTTCCACTTCTAGCTTCAACATCAACAACTTGATATAACTCTCATTTAATTTTGCTAGAATTGAAATGAGAGAAGATGTAGAAATATAGTGAAATCTCAAACCCTCTTTCCTTTTGGTCTTGTATGGTTGGAATGAAAAGAGTAGAGAGCCTCATCATTTCATTCCATATTCTCTTTCATACAAGTGTCATGAGAAAAAATACGAGTAAGCAAATGAGCTCCACCTCAATTCTTATCATGCAAAAAGAAAAAGAATAAAAAAGAAAATACATATTCATGCATAATTACTTTACACACACATATATAAATATATAAATATACATATGACATGTAACATGCATATGATATGTAACATAACATAAGAGAGTGAGAATAACACAATAATACTAGTTTATATATGCATTATCATATATAAGTAATATCATTAAATCAACACTTGATTCAATGATCCGGTTCCATCATAAACCGGCTAGTATTATTATCCGTCTGTTAATACACGTAGTATCATATACACATGTTTAATTGGACCTCCACGCGTATTGCCTTACGTGCACTACACCATTTCGCTAGAATCGGAAAACCCTCTGTGTGGGACTCTAAAAACTCGATAATACGCTGGCAGTGGCTTAGGATCATATCCGATTGATCCGAAACCCTTTTAGGTCAATCCCCCACCGGGTTAATCCTACAAGCACGTCAGCGGCACTAGCTGTGCATAACGGCTACTCAGGTATTGAACGAAAAGCCGGTCGACAAGAAAGCTCGTTTGTCCCATACCAGAGCTTATCAGTGACACTCACCGTACAGTCCGGTCTCTTCGTTTAGGACTGTTGCATACTGGGTCTGGGAGGTAGAAACCGTCAGACTCCCAATAATCCGATAAGTCATGCTGCCGTCAAGCTCATGTCCACCAGAGAAACTACTGATAAAACCTATCAGTAAATCTCGTCTGCCTTGACCAAGGACTTATGGTCATAGCCAGCTGTGCATTGTGCGACATCAACTCCCTATACCGGGAGAAACGAATTCTCTTGACCGCCCACTGCCTCCATGTGCTTTAGGACTGTACCCAACTAAAACCTGTTTGCACGGCTCTTTAAAGTCGTGTTAGGGTAGTAATCAAAGTACAGTGGGAACACACACAAGACACTATGGCGATCTTGGGTCTAGCGACTACCCTACACTTACCACAAATTAAGCATTAGAGCTCAGCTCTGTTAAAAAAGGTGGGTTCGTACCACAAGTGTGACAAGACCGGTCTATTGATTAGACTCTTGAAGACGAAGACTAAGTTTCGAAGCAGAGCTAAGCTCTGAAAGAGAATCAGAATTTTTAAGAAAAGAAAAGAAATGAAGGCAAAGACCTTCTTAGATCCTAAGGCTCTATTTATAGGGATGTGGGGGTCTGTTCTGATTCCCCACATCCCAAGGAAGATCCGACGGCTATAAAGCTGGACACCATTGCCTCCACGTGCAAGGCACGTGGGAGAAACGGTGGAGGGCATTTGTTCCCGTCTAAATTATGGTGTTTAATAGCCAAGCCGAAGTCACCTTGGCAGCGTCTACGTGCAAGGCATGTGGCGCTAATACCATCGGCTTAGGTAGCACCTCACGTGCAAGGCACGTGCCATCAGCCTTTGGCAGCACTCACGTGCAAAACACATGGTGTTAATGCCATCGGCTTAGGCAACGCCTCACGTGCAAGGCACGTGGCACTAATGCCATCAGCCTTTGGCAGCACTCACGCGTAAAACATGTGGCGTCAATACCATCGGCTTGGGCCGCGCCGCACATGCAAAGCATGTGACTGTTGGGGTAAAAAATTATACCCCGGTTGACCAAGTCAAAGTCAAAGTCAACCCCAAGTAAGCGGGTCCAAGCCCAGATCGAATGGGCCTATGCCCAAGTCGAGCCCCGCGGCCGGTCACCCCCATGCCAAAATGAAATCATGTAATGAATAATTTTGATGTAATTTTTTTATGCATGAATGTAAGAAAAATGAGCATAAGCCAAATTTTTGTAAAGCCCATGACTCATATGCAAAAGAAATGAGCATATGATGCATGTGATGGGCAAAATGCCATTTTGTAAAGCCCAAAGGGTTATATGTAAATTTGTAAGCCTATATAAGGCAACATGATAATGGAAAAAAAAAATTGATTCCCCTCAAAATCTAGGGTTTCTGTGCCTCCTTCCCCTTCTTCAAGGTTCTAAAACCTTCTTCCATTTTTTTTTGAATTAAATCAAGAGTTTAACTCTTCCTTTTCCAAAAATAAACAGTTTTCACCATAAAACCCACAAAGGGGAGCTCGGATCTGCCATCAGATCTCAAAATGGGGAGATTTTTAAATCTCACCCTTTTTTTTCAAGATCCGGCCAACAGAAGAGGAAGAAGGAGACCCATCTCCACAAATTCCCACATTGGGAAGATCCAAGGCCTAAAAGAAAATCCAGGGCCAAAAGGGAGAAGAAAGGGGCCCTCTTTGATCATCCCCAAAGATTTCTAGGAGTTTAACTCCATTCAAGATCTGTTGGAGTTTAACTCCATAAATCAGACACTTTATATAGGGGTTCAACTCCATTCAACATCTGTCAGAATTTAAATCCATAAATAAATAACCCTCTTTCGGAGTTTAACTCCTATTTCCGGGGCTAAAAGCCCCATTCTTTCCGCCGGCGCCCAAGCGCCGACGTGCCAGGCGTGTGAGGCGCGAGCATCCTACCGTCTTTAAGACACTCCTCACCCTACTTTTTCCCATACCCCGCAACACTTTCCCCCATAAACTCTGCGAGGCCCCCGATATATCCAAAGACCCTTCAAAACACAACACACGCACACTGCACATTGAGTTCGCATGACCAGTTTAACCCGTCAATCGGAGGTTCTCTCGCTTCAAAGGCGAGGGGTAATTAATGGCAGCTTAGTTCGCGGCTGTCGGAGATTCGGATCCCCACAATCAATAAACCCTCGTCTACCCTAGACAGGGAGAATCTGTAGTACGCCTAACAAGCCACGCATATTCCCATCTCAATGAGGTGACGAAAAACACCCTATAGTGATGCAGGCACCAAATAGTTGAAGCACTTGCTTCAGGTAGAGAATAATCTCTATCTTTGGAAAATATTTCCCATAATCTATATAAAACAAGAAAAATCATCTCTGTTAAAATAGAGAGTCCTTGGATCAAAAATCCAACGGTGTATAAAATTCACCGGTTGATCTTTAAGCTCAATTTGATCAATCGAGATCTTTTAAATAAGAAATTCTCTCAAACTAATTGATCTTTTCCTGCTCTTATAAATAGGAGTCCAAGAGATCAAATTAGGGAGACACAGACCCCCATAAGTTTCTGCAACCGAGAATTTAATTCTCTTCTAAAAACATCTTCTTCCTCCTCGAAACTCTAGGTAAAGCATGGAGAAAAGATCTCCCTTACCTTATATCACCATTTAAAAGAGTCTTAGCCTCTCATGAGAACTTGGTACTTCCGTTAGATCAAAGATATATGAGACAAGTCACTTCTAAAACGAGAAATTATGTTCTCAGGGAAAGATCTTGATCTCAAAATCCAAGATCTGATTGAATACTCAAGTTTTCTCATCATCAAAAGATATCAAAAGCAAAATGTCAGAGCTTTCTGCTCTGTGAGACTTGGTTCTCAATAAAAAAAACATGCCGGTTTAAGAACTCGAGACCTTAACAGTGGTCAAAAGATCAGCTTTGCATAAGCTTGATGGTTAAAATGTATCATCTCCTGAAAGTTTGAATCTCTCCAAACAGTAGGTCTTAAACCCTCTAAAGAACTCTAGCTCAGTTCGCCTCATGAGCACACGCACTGAGCCGTTAAGCTCATATGGCTGCATCACGTGGGAAGCACGCGAGTAAGCCAAGGATCTTATTTGGCTCAAGTCGAGTTGAGTGCTAATATGCTCATGCGTTCATATGAATATCACGTGAGCAAGCCCCAGAGCTCTATCGGCTTGAGCCGAGCCGAGCCGTACACGTGCTGTGCATGCCTTGGGTACCAAACCGACCCATATTTAGCCAGAATGGCTAAGTCTTGAAGTATAGTCTTCTGCGATGATCATATGATCAACTCAAGAGCCATATAGGTTGACTTAGCTCTCAAGGACTAAGTGTCCCTAGGCCGTGCCTATACCCCAAGTACCCTAAATTGATCTTAGTCTCAAATAAGACTAACGATCCTTAGTTAAAACTTCGAAGTTGATCTTAGTCTAAAACAGGACTAACGATCCTTAGATCAAAACAAGTATTCCCTGAACTGATGGACTTCATCGATATGAGAAATGTGACTAAAGTTCACTCCAAAATCTAATATATATGGATTTGGACTAATCTGCACCCTACGGGTGACGACATAAATTAGTCTCTGTATACAATCCAAGGACAACCCAAAATAAACTAAAACATGACACATAAAGGAATAGACCTGAAGTGCAGCAAGTTGTTGTTGGTTTATGGATTTTCGTAATAAGATTATTTAGTTTTGATGATGATGTACAATATTAATGGATAGATACAAGTGTTTACTATTGCATATCTTATAATACTGTATATGAGCTTGGTCGTGCTTGAGAATGTTTTTTTAAGATATTTTCACGACACAAGCTTATAATGGAGAATAGAGGAAATTGAGCTAAAACGACAAATCTATTGGAGGTTGGAGGATAATGGACTAGAGCTCCTCAAAGTTCAAATTCAAGCTCAAGAAGCTAAGAAATCAAAAGTCCAAGTTTAAAGAATTCTATAATCGAAGAAATTGAAGAATTCAAGAGTTTGAGCTACAAGTGTAATTTCTAGAAAAATCAATGTAAGTACTTCGTGGTTTATGAGGTTAGTCAATAAAAGCTTAAATGCACACATAATTGCATGCATGAAACATTTGGTTTTTACCTTGCAAAGATTTTGAACCAAAAATGATTTCATTTTGTAAAAGGCAAAGTTTTCTACTTTTCAGAAGGTCAAACAACGTCTTCCCATAATACATGCAGATGTCCGCCCACTGCAGCACATGTTTTTAGGTTCAAATTTCTGTTTTTGAAGCAGGTCAGACGTCTGTAGTTCTATAGGCCAGACGTCTGATAAAGTTTCTTAAAAATCCATATTTTTAACCCTCAGACATCTGCCTCTTAATTTTCAGACGTCTGGATGTAGTCCGGCCTTTTGCCCAGATTTTTCAAACGTCTGAAGCTCTTGTTCCAGACGTCTGAAGTATGTTTTATAGCCAAATATTTTTTGTGTTCAAACGTCTGCCCATTTTACCCTTCAGACATCAAACCTTGGAAAAGTTTCAATAAAAAGTTACTGTTACTGTGCATTAAATGTTGCAACGGCTCAATTTTTCCAAGGGGCAGACGTCTGGCGCTATGATCTTTAGACATCTGGCGCCACTGTTAAATGTGCTTTTCTTTATTTGTTTTGAGGTGTTTTGTGTGTGGGCTATATAAAGGAGTTTGGTGAGAATTTATTGTAAGAATTTTTCTGAGCAAAGTATTGAAGTTTCTTCATCTTCCTCACCAACTAAAATACACAATTCTTTGAGCTCATAATTGCAAATCTTATACTCCATTGAAGTATACTTAGAGCTTTGATTGAAAAACTCTTGAGAGAGTAATTGGGTTGTAATTTTCTCTTCTTATTTTGTGTGAGGTCTCTTTAGTGTGAGAGAGACTTTATAAGGAGGAAGATGTAAAGATGTAGGCTTATAAAAGGCCCTCCATGGTGACTCAATAACGACCTCTGATTCCTCAAAATAAACCTAGGGTTTTGTGCCGTTCTCTCTCTCTCTCCAGGTCTCCTTCTTCCTCCTCCTCTCTTTTTCAATTAAACCCAAGATAAATCTTCTCCTTTTCAAAAACAAATTTGATTTTGGCCACTAACCCATCGAGAGGAATACCGATCTCCTATTGAAATCACCAAAGGAGTAACCTTTTTTCATCTCTCTCCTCAAGATCCAACAGAGGAGAGGAGGAAGAAGAGAAAACCCATTTGCGCATGTCCCGAAACTTTGTAGAAGGGGAGAAGAGCCCCATTTTGATCTTTTGGCGTGAAATTTTGTGTTTAGGGTTGTAGCTCTGTTAGGTTTCGACTTTTTCTTGCACAATGCTAGGTGTGCAACTCATTAGGTGCTCATTTGGTTAGGTGCGCACCCTATTGGGTGTACATCATGCCAGGTGCGCACCGGCTCAGGTGTGCACATCGCTAGGTGCACACTTCTCTAATTGCGCATCTTACTGGACCGTTTGGCCCATTACTGCCCCCCCACTCTCGCACCTTATTAGGTGCGCACCTCCCTAAGTGTGCACCTTACTGGATCTTTTGGTCCATTCGGGACCCTTTGGCCCCTTCACTCTCTCGCACCTTGCCAAGTGCTCATCAGGCTAGTTGTGCACCTTGTCAGGGTTGTACCTTTCCAGGTACGCATCTCGACAGGTGCGCACCTCGTCACGTGTACACCTCGTCTCGTGCGCACCTTACCACGTGCTCACTTTGCTAAGTGCGCACGTGGCACACACGCATCTCTCACTTCTATCTTTCTTGTAAATATTTTACAAAATAAAAATTGAATAAAATAGACACGCTCCACACTGAAAAGCCCCTTCGACCCCTAACCAGGATAGCGGGATTTCGTAAACTCTGCGAGGCCCCCGATATGTCCAAAACACCCTCAAAACACACACATACGTATACTGCACATTGAGTTTGCAAGCTCCGTTGACCGGTTAATCGTAGGTTCCCTCACTCCGAAAGCGAAGGTAATTAACGACAGTTGAGTCCGCGGCTACCAGAGATATGGATCCCTACAATCATTAAACCCCAACCTACCCTACGCCGGGGGAATCTGTAATACGCCTGACAAGCGACGTGCATTCCTATTTCAATAGGGTGACGAAAACACTCTACAGATTCTGGTACGCCCAATGAGACATTTTCTCTCCTCCTATATTTCGGGTCAAGCATTCATGCGAACTCTCTCTCTCTCTCTCTATATATATATATATATTAATTGTCTGTACTGAAATCATATTTCTTTGCGCAGGTTAACATCTTTCAACCGCAATTTCGAACTCATCAACTATGCCTTCTATAACGAACTTCGTTTCTGACGCAACTCCGGTTACCTATGTGGTCAAAACAAACGCACACGTGATCCTCTCGGCGAGTCTCATAAGGCAATGGGAGGGGCCTCTACGCTAATTTGGTTCCGTCATCATCTAACCCGGCGGAAGCGCTCATCTGGCGGAGGTCCCGGCAAACCAAGTGGCCAAACCGACCTCAAGGGACAGAAGGCCGAATGTCATGATCGCTAAGGCACCATAACCCAAACGTAAGTCGGTGTTCGAACGACTCCATGACACTCCAGCTGGGGGCAAGACCACCGAAACAAAGAAAATCATCAAACGTCGCGGGCAAACTTAGGCAATGCCTCCGACAAGTGCATGATCAGACGTATCTTCAAAACTCTCCATCACCCGGCCTACGACGGCTTTCCGAAGAGCAGAAACTCGCCAAGTGCTCAAAGCGGAAAATCTAAGGCTAAAGCGGCTCAGATATAGAGCCAATAAAAGGGCCAGGGCCCCAGCCAAGTTAAATTTTGTGAAGTTCCAAAGTCCGAATTGCCCTACGACCACAGCCGTGTCAGCCGTGGAAATCCGCAATTCCTTCGAGCCCTTAAAGTGGGCTCAGAAGAACGCGATGTCTGCCAAGATCAAGAAGACTGCAATTTAAACTATGCTACGAAGGGATGTGTCCAAGCCCCAGTACAAAAGGCGTGACACCCTCTCTTTAGAAGTCTACCAAGCACTTCGTGCCGGGTGAAAGCAACGGGGCAAAGCCAGAAAAGAAGCACCAGCGCCACTCAAGAACCCGGTCAGGCCAGTCGTCTTCAATCGGTTATCCTTTCCCAAAGCAGATGGGCCACGACAGCGGTCCACGAAATCAGCTGCCAATGATAAAAAGACGACCGAATATGTTATCCACACGGTTTACATGGTGGACATGCGTCCCGGCTACAGCTTTTGTAGAAAAAGTAAGGATGGGGTCACCACATCCTAAGCCCAATCTGGCTTGAATGTGGTCACCACTTCCCAAGATCAGCCTCCTCCATAGGATAATGAAAACCTCTTCAATGAGGACGATAAGCAGAAAAACCCTTCAGTCCATATGGAATCAAGTTCGGACAGCGAAGAAGAGCCGACTTTCTGCCCCCGGACCGCAGAACAGGAGCACCTCCAAGAGCATCGAAAACAGTTTCGAAGGAAAGACAGGGAGATGGCCAAGCTTTACTCCAAAACTGACGACTTGATAAACGTCGTGATGAAGCCCACGGCTTAAGTTGCTTGGGCACCCTCCAATCAAAGCGCAAGTCTTTACTCATGAGCCGGGTGATGGAGACCCGAAGCAACCGATGCCTGTCCATTAGGTCTAAGTATGGGCGAGCCACACGAAAGCTGACCACATTCCACTTCTGGGTACACCTTGGCCTCAGATGAAACCATTCCACTAATACAAAATCGGATAATGGATTTGATCACCAGCAAAGTTAAAATATTGGTGGCCGAAGCCGAGGCTCAAAAAGACGTTGGCAGTAGTGGACGGCCGTATCCTGCGCAGTACGATCTGATCGAGTTTCCCAGTAGTTACGTCATTCTTAAATTCGGAAGATTCGACGGGACGGGAAACATGAATCAGCATATTGCTCACTTTAAAGCGTCGTGCGGAAATACAGGGGGTAATGATGTGCTTCTTCTTCGCCAGTTTGTCAACAGCCTAACTGGTGTCGCTTTTGACAGCACATGAGCATACCCGACGGTTCTGTCACTACTTTTGCTCAGATAGAGTCTCTTTTTCGGTAAAGATTCATGAGTGTCAGCGACAAAATCTCCATCGCTGACCTTGTGAGAACCAAGCCGGGGAAAACGAAAGCAACACAGATTTTATTGCCCGATAGCGCAATCTCACTGTAAAGTTCGAACTGCCGCTAGAACAGGACCAATCCGTCGGCCTTCTCATTAGGAACCTCAGCAATTGGATGATCCCATTCCTATGTACTGCGGGCCTCAAAACGTTTCAAGAGCCGACCAAGAGAATTTAAATGTTGGAACGCTCGAAGCAAGAGTCTACTCCGGACTCTCAGAATGGAAAGCCTTGGAAGAGCCGAAAAGATGACAACCGTAAAAGTGGGAATTTCAATAATACCAGGGCCTTCAATGCGTCTGACAACGAAGACAAGCGAAAAGCGGGCGGATAAAAAACATACCGGTCTCGAAAGCCCGTACTAAGGGAAGAAGGGCCTTCCCTAGAGAAGAAAAAATACAAGGTCTACTCTTTCAGGAGGGACAAAGTCCGCAAGATATTCAAAGATACCCTGGACAATAGCTTACAATTGTCGGAGTCGAAAAGGCCTCACGAAGCAAAAATGACTGACAATCCTCTGTATTGCTCGTACCATAGATTAGTGATCCATTAGATCGAAGATTGCTATATTTTCAAGGACTGTGTCGAGAAGCAATACAAGACCGGAGAGATTTAACTGTACAAAAGCGTGCTAGTGAACAGTCAAGCTGTGACCACCAACTTTATACAGACAGAAGCTGAAGCCTTATGAAAGCTGACAGCTGAATCTGCTGTGCCAAAAAATGAATCCGACTCGCCGCAGCCTCCGTGGAGTATGCATATATCTAACAAGACGAAGAAGATGTTAAAGCTACTTCAGAAAGAGACCAGAATAGAATGGAAGGGGCAGAAGGAGCCCACCGTTTCAGCTACCAATTCGGTTCGATCGGGCTAAAAATCCAAAAAGCTTAAGAAGAAGAAAAGGAAAGATGCGGCTCAACGAGGAAAGATGCGGCTCAACGAGGAAAGATGCGGCTCAACGTGAAAAGAGGTCTGCGAGGAAATCGACCATTCAAAAGTATATAGACTCCCTTGAAGACTGCAAGTAAAAGGAAAGAACTCTAATTCAATTGAAAGAGTTCTTCCTCATAGAAGCAGTTGAGATTCTGGAAGAGCTGGAAGAAGACTCTAATGATGAGGTCCATATTGTGACATGCTACGTCATCCATCTTGACGGTGACTCTGAGGAGGAGCTCTGTTTTCCCAAAGAGGATGACGAACTCGCCACAAAGGCCAATCAAATCCAACTCAAAAGCGGCAAGGCTTTACCATCAACGGTCCAAAAGAGAAGGAAAAATATGTTGCTAATGAAGAAGATAGCGGAGAGCCGGCTCAGGAAGACTCAAGTTCTTCTCCAGTGAACTACAATGTCTTGGCTCATCTCCGGAAGCTTCCGTCTCTTTTAAGCATTTATGATGCTCTCGTCCTATCCAAGGAGCTCAGAGACGTTCTCATTCATGCTCTACAAAACCCCGAGCGGTATCAGGCTCGTTTCGCAGAAATTAATATGAAGGAAGCACAATACACTCTGTATACAGTCGTGGTCACATTTAAGGATGAAGATTTGCTACTGGGAACAGCTGAACACAACCGATCACTTTACGTGACCGGGTATAGCGACGGAGACCGGATTAATCGCATATTGATTGATTCGGGGTCCTCAGTGAACATCATGAACTTGCGGACTTTGAAGAGTTTGTAAATGGACGTCCGACACCTGTCAAGAGAAAGAATTGTCATTCAAGACTTCAATCAAAAATGCCAGCAAGTTCTAAGATCCATAGCTCTGCCAATCAAATTCGAGGACCTGCAAACCAAAGCTAAGATATACGTGATCGACGCCGACACGTCCTATAAAATCCTCCTAGGACAGCCGTGGCTTCACGGCTATGGCATCGTTCCATCAACACTCCATCAATGCATGAAGTATAACAAAAATGGTGAAGAAAAACGCATTGACGGAGACATACAGCCGTTCGGTGTGCATGAAATCCGATATGAAGATTCTTGGTACTTTGTGAACCCCCAAAATGCTGAGCCACAACTGACCAAAAACAGAATGGCCTCGAAACTCAAAAGCAAATCCGAGCAGGCTGTCACCTTCAAAAGTAAAAACCCCAAAACGCGTCTGCGTTTCGGCAGTGACACTGATGTGTCTGACGCTGGAAGTCCGTCCTGTAAAAAAACGCCCTCATCTCGGTAGCGATACGGACGAGTTTGATATCGAAGGCCCATTCGGCATCAAAATTTGCCCTCGTATACGTAGCAACACTGAAGATTCGGAGGAAGAGGACCCATCTGCAACAACTATGCAGATTGGGCTCTCATGCAAAAAGCAAAACTAAGAGAAACCTTCAAGGTTACAGAAGGGTCCTTAGCCATCACAAGGGTGCCGGAGCAGATGTGCAAAGAGCTCGTTGTATTGTCAGTCTCCATCGTGGACCGGCTGAAAACCTTCTACGTTCCCGGAAGAAAGAATGGACAGAAAGGCATCTTGTTTTATGGGTCAAATCCTGTCGTGCATCCAGATGATTTGTTTGTCACGTACCTTCCCTATGAAAGAGATATAAAAGCCGTCCTAAACCCCAAATATTATGCGCCCGAGATGCGGGAATATTTTAAAAAGTGCGAATGTCGGCTATATCAAACAGACACCGAAGCAAAGTTTTATTAGGGCCTATGGCATCCACCTCTGGTTTGAGCACTCATTGATGGGTGGGCCCTAAATAGACAGGGTATAGGTTTCATTCGACTTGATGTCAAGTCATGCTGTCAAATGATTACGACGAGCTAGCCGAGCCATAAGAAGCCCCTCAAGATCTCGAAGATGGCGGACAAGCAACCTTCGACGAGCTAACCGGAATTGATTTGGGAATGCCCAATAATCCAAGGCCGACCTACATCAGCTCACTCTTGTCAGAGGAAATGAATGAACAGATGATCGCCCAGCTGCATGAGTTCGTCGACTGTTTCGCGTGGACGTACAGAGAAATGCCTGGTCTCTTTCCTGAAGTGGCTGTACATAAGCTGGCTATTTCTCCTGATGCCAAGTCAGTCAAACAAGCTCCTCAAAAAATAAGAAGAGAGCTGGAAGAAAATGTCATCGAGAAAACCAAGAAACTCATCGATGCCCGCTTCATCAAAGAAAAGAAATATGCGGACTAGATCGCATGTATCGTCCTAGTGAAAAAGAAGAATGGGCAGATCCAAGTCTATGTCGATTTCAGAGACCTTAACAAGGCATGCCCTAAAGACGATTTTGCGCTTCCGGTCATGGAAATGATAGTCGACGACACCTCAAATTACGAGCTGTTCACCTTCATAAGTGGTTCGTCTGGGTACAATCAGATAAAAATGTTGCTTAAGGATGAGAAGCATACAACATTTCGAACCTCGATCGGCATATAATGTTACAAGATGATGCCGTTTGGAGTGAAGAACGCAGGTGCCGCATATCAAAGGGCAATGACCAAGATCTTTGACGACTTAATCCATAAATTCGTCAAATATTTTGTTGATGGTTTGGTCGTCAAAACTAAAGGCAAGGCCAATCACATCCAAGACCTCAGGACTGTTTACACCAGACTGAGGGAATACGATCTAAAAATGAATCCTCTGAAGTGCGCTTTTGGCGTGTCATAGAGAAAATTCTTGGGCTTCATGGTCCAACATCGGAGGATCGAAATTGACCCATCAAAGATAAAAGCCATCATAGAGATACCCCCTCCAAAAAATCTAACGCAGCTAAGATCCTTTCAAAGCAAGCTCGCTTACATACGAAGGTTCATCTCGAACCTATCGAGAAGATGTAGGCCCTTCTCAAAGCTCATGAAGAAAGGAGCTTCTTTTGTCTGAGACGTCGAATTTCAAGAAGCATTCAAAAGCATCAAATAGTACCTGTCGCACCCTCCAGTGCTTGCTGCTCCCATTCCAAATAAACCATTGATCCTCTATACTACCACGCTAGATGAGTCACTCGGTGCGCTCCTTGCCCAGAATAACGAGGAGGGAAAAGAAAATGCCCTCTACTATCTCAGTCGAATATTAGTCGGGGCGAAACATAACTATTCCCCGGTCGAAAAGCAATGCCTGGCCCTGGCCCTGATATTTGCTGTGAAGAAACTAAGGCACTATCTGATCGCTCATCGGGTTATGCCGATCTCCAAGGTCAACCCGCTTAAATACTTAATGATCAAGGCAAGCATTGCTGACAGAATGGCAAGATGAGTTATCATGCTGCTTGAGTTTGACATAGTCTATACTCTTCAGAAAGCAGTAAAAGGGTAAGCCCTTGCCGACTCCTCGCTGCTCATCCCATACCTTAAGGGTCGCCGCTAAATTGCGAGTTACCCAACGAACAAGTGATGCGCTTCGAAAGTAACGAGTCATGCTGGGAGTTCTGCTTCGATAAAGACTTCCAGCAAATCAAGTATCCTACAGATAAAAGCAGGGATATGATTGGTATTCGTCACGCCATCGGGAGAAACCCTGAGACGTTCATTCGCTCTTACCGAGCCTTGCACAAACAATGAGACTGAGTATGAAGTTCTGATAGCTGGCCTGGAGCTCGCCATAGAAATGGAGATCTTTCGGTTATGGGTCTACGGTGATTCCCAGCTTGTCGTCAATCAAGTGAGTGGCGACTACAAGATATATAAGCCCGAGTTAGCTTGATACAGAAGCCGAGTGGTAGAACTCATGAAACAGTTCATCCATATTGAACTGATGAAAGTTCTTAGGGCTTTGAACGGAAAAACCGACGTACTCGCTTGCCTAGCCAAAGAGCTGGTTGATCCCGACCTGGATGAAATTCTAATCACAGTCAGAAGCCGGCAGATTCTGCCCCCTGTCTTTTTACGAGAAGAAGAAAGCGTACAATAAGATAACAATCCTGCCGAAGAAGCTCTGATCATTTAAGACGAGCCTGATTGGAGAGAACCCTTCATAGAATACCTCCAATACGATAAGCTACCCGAAGAAAAATCCGTGAGAGTTCAGTTGAAAAAGAGTGCTCTCCGATATGTGTTCGTAAATGACACGCTATTCCGCAGATCATACGACCAGCTCTGACTCAGGTGTGCGTCCTCGTCCGAAGCCCAAAATGCGGCTTCAAATCAAACGGCTTGGGTATTACCGGCTTACCATGATAAGGGGTTGCGAAGAGCATGCGAAGAAATATCATCTCTGCCAAATTCACGGCGACTTCATTCACAAGCATCCCAATCTGCTACATCCTACTGTGGTGTCATGGCCCTTCGAAATTTGGGGCATTGATATAGTTGGCCAAATTGATCCTCCGTCGTCCAAAGGCCACCGGTTCATATTGGCTGCAACTGACTATTTCTCCAGCTGGACTGAAGCCGTCCTGCTAAAAGAAGCTAAGAAAGAAGATATACTGACATTCTTCTGGCATAATGTGCTGTACTGTTTCGGTTCATCAAGAAGAATCATTTCTGACAATAGGCCTTCTTTCAAGAGCTTCAAAGTCTCAAGGTTCACTACTCAGCACAATATAGACTGGAGATATTTCTCCATCTATAATCCAAGAGCCAATAGATTAACCGAAACCTTCAATAAAACCCTATGCAAGCTCCTAAGGAAAAATGATTTAGCTAATAAGAGAGACTGGAATCTCAAGCTCCATGAAGCATTGTGGGCATATCGTACCACACTCCAACCCAGTCTACTTCATACTCATTACTCTTCGGAGTGGAAGCAATCCCAAGCCCCAGTAAGGCCGTCCAGCATAGTTTGGCGAAGGAGGAAAACGCTCTCCTTCGGCTCGAAGAGCTTGACACCCTCGAAGAAAAGAGACTCGTAGTATAGCAAAATCTGGAGCTGTACCGAGTCCAAATGTCATGGGTCTATTACAAGATGACCCGTTTTCGTGCTTTCAAGAAAGATGAATTGGTGTTAGTGCTCAAAAGACTGATCATCCCCAATCGACATGCCAAGGAAAAATTTGAGTCAAATTGGGAAGGGCCATACGTCATCGAGAAAGTGTTTGACGGAGGGTCTTACTAGCTGATAAGTGCCGAGGGAGAAAGGCTCATGCCACCTATCAATGGTCGATATCTCAAGAAATACTACGCGTGAATGCTCCAAGTCATGGACGAATTGAGCACTTCTGCCTTACGGTCTGGATCATACATCCCGTAAAACTGTATACGATCCATGGGCATAAACGACCCATATCTCTCTCAAGTCCCACCGGCGAGGCTCCATCTGATGTCCTACCGGCGATGAAGCTCCACCATTGTGCCAAAAAAAGGTATGTCCATAAAAGAAACAGGCATGGATGAAAACCCAAAAAGGCTCCATGAGTAAAAACTGTTGGGGTTTCCTAACGCCCTGGCCGTTGCGGAACGAAAAACTTTAACTTTTAAAAAAACTGGCGCTAGAAAACACATCATAGAATCTAACCATAAACTGAAACTAGCTAACTACAAAGAGTTTAACTACTGTGATAGAGTTGTTTTACCTTCGTGTCTTTTGGTCTTCTATCCTCTTCCTTTGCTCCTTGAGGTCTCCTTGATCGAGTTTGACCGCCGGTCTTTCTCTATCGAAGATGATCCACCCGAGAGATGTAGTTCATGACTCTAGCTCCACACTAAAAATCTAGTAGAGCAACTAGAGACTCTAGGTTGCTAATCTAAAATATCTAGGATGTAGTGAGTTGTTCTTAATGTATATCTATCTCTCTTCCTCTCTTGATTCTCAACACATAAGATTGTTGAGAGGAAGATCAAGAAGAAGGAGGAGGAGCTCAAGAAAGATTAGTGAGGAGAGATAAGCAAATGGTAAGAAATGATTTCATCCATGAGAGAGAAAAATATGAACCATAGTTTTGTAAAAACATTTTTTCAATATTAAAACACAACCTTGAATAGTTTGCACAAATGAATATTCAATTCATTTGTCAACACTATTGAAGCATGGTTCTCACCATACTCACCTCACTACCTTTACACCTCGTTTTCCATTTAAATTAATAAATGGAAAAACTAAAATGAGCTGTCCACCTTGTAGAATGTTTTCTGTATAAATACGGAATACACTCTACCGTATATATATACCCGTATTTGTATTAAAATACGAATACCCAAATAGATAGAATAACACAAAGAACATAATACTAGAATATACATATCGAAATACATATACGTAAATTATCAAATCAATACCTGATTTAATAATCCGGCTCAATGCCAAACCGGCTAGTATTATCAACCGTCCGATCGAAAGACCGGGTAACTAGTACAATCATTCGATGGGAACTATATACGTATCCCGATCGAAAGTCCGGGTAACTAGTACAATCATTCGATCGGAACCCTGCACGTATCAAAATACGGCTACTGCATCATTTCTCCTGAACCAGGAAAACCTTCTGTGTGGGACTCTAAAGACTCGGCAGTACGCCGGCAGTGAGTTACTGGATAAATCCATAACGACAAGCACGTCAGCGACACTAGCTGTACGTAACGGCTACCCGGGTACCTGTCGAAAAGGAAGGCCCACGAGCAAACTCATCCGGATCCCTACTAAGCCTATCTGTGACAATCTTTGTACAGTCCGGTCTCTTCGTCTAAGAGTATCGCATACCGGGTCTAGGGAGTGGTAAACATCAGACCCTAATAACTCGATAATTTGTACCGATATGGCTCAGGACCAATCCAGGAAACTACCGATCTAACTATCAATAAATCCCAACTGCCTTGGCCAAGGTCTTATAGTGCTGGCCAATTGAACACAGTGCGATATCGAGTCCCTATACCTGGAAAGACGAATCCCCAACAATCGCTCACTGCCTCTGTGTGGCTCGGGACTGTACCCAACTAAAACCTATTTCCACCGCTCAGTAGAGCCGTGGTAGGGTAGTAATCTAAGTACAGTAGGAACCCACACGAGACAAATGACGATCCCAGGTCTGAAGACTAATCTGTACTTATGTCACCTGAGAACCGCTATCTGACGATATGTATAGTACCATCTAGAAGTTCTCGGCGAGTCTGTCCAATGTACTCACACCAGTGAGCACCTATATACGATCTTAGGTGCGAAAGACCAATGGCTGTGGGACCAACCATCGCCCCTCGTCGGGGTCTATAAACGTATACACAGGTCTATTCCGGAATATCAATGCCCAGTCTTGATACTCCCATGATTAGGGACATTTTAAGGATGTGCTTATAGACTACCCAGCCCCTACATGTATGATCGCCATCACAACGCCGGTAGTCAAGCAATAATCCTACGGGCTTTATCAACATGTATAAATGATACATAATAACAAGTAAAATATATGCACATGTTAAGATAAAAACAAACCAAATAGCATGCTATCATATCGAGCAAGATTGTTTTATACATATATATGTCCAAGCATCCATATGTTTACATATACAATAATGGCCTCTAGGGCATACATATCCAACAAAAACAACAGGATTGCCGGCGAGTTTGTGAAAACCCGAAAGGGCGCAAACTCATGAAAAGAGATGAAAATACACTCGCAAAGTCCTCTTGACCTTGTGAGGAGAATATTCCCGTGTGAGATCTTTACGAGTCATAAGGGAAAACACACTTGGGAGTCCTCACGACCCCTAGGGAGAAAATACACATACGAGATCTTCTGGACTTGTAGGGAGAATACTTTTATGAGACCTTTACGGCTCATAAAATTGAAAAGTCTTAGGCGACGAGGACCTAAACCTGTTTCCTAAGTCATCACTCCCCAACAGGTAATGCCAAATGATGAGTCGTTCTTGGCACTATGCTTCAGTGTTAGCGGTGCTGATACCAACCCAAAACACAAATCCTAAGTTTTCCCGAGCCAAATGATGAGTCGCTCCTGGCACTACGCTCCAGTAATAGCGATACTGATGCCGTCCCGAAACCCAAATCTCAAGTCCTCTTAGGACAAATGATGAGTTGCTCCTGGTATTATTCCAGTGCAGCGATGCTGATGCCAAAACAAAATCCAAATTTCAAGTCCCACTCAAATTCAAAAGTCCCGCCAAATAAGACAAAGATCAAACAAATCAAATCGATGTCCCCACCGGCAGTGCTTCCAAGCTCAAAAAGACTGGAGGAACGGATAAGAAACTCTAAAACAAATCAAATCCCGATATCGCAAGAAGCAGAGCAAGTCAAGTCCCACCCAGACACCGCAAAAAGCGGAGCAAGTTAAATCAAGTCCCGGCACTGTAGAAAAGCGGAGCAAGTCAACTTCAACCTTGACACCGCAAGAAGTGGAGCAAGTCAAACCAAGTATCGACCGTCCAAGTCGCAAAAAGGGCAGCATCGACCTCCACGTCGTCAAAAAGGAACAAAATCAAATCAACCTCCAGGTAAAAAAAGAACCATCAATTTCCTGCACACAACACATACACGTGGTGTACATTTATTGATGGAGCACTTTGTTGGGATAAAAATTTACACCCCTCTTGCCCAAAAGGTCAAAGTCAAAAAGTCAAAGTAGGCCTGAGCCCGAGCCCGAGCCCGAGCCCAGGTCAAGCCCAATCACGAAGAGGCGTCAGCCAAAAGAGAAGAAGAAAAAAGGGAAAGTTAAATGTAATTTTTGTCTTTTTAAAAAATTAAATAGGCAAAAGCCAATTTTGTAATTGCTATTGGGCTAAATGTAAAAGATCTCCCATGGTGACTCAATAATGATATCTGATTCCTCAAAGTAAACTAGGGTTTTGTGCCGCTCTCTCTTTAGATCTCCTTCTTCCTTCTCCTCTCCTTTTCAATTAAATCCAAGGCAAATCTTCTCCTTTTTTAAGAACAGATTTTATTTTGGCCATTAACCCATCGAGAGCAATACCGATCTCCTATTGAAATCACCAAAAGAGCATCCTTTTCTCATCTCTCTCCTCAAGATTCAACAGAGGAGAGGAGGAAGAAGAGGAAACCCATTTGTGCACGTCCTGAGACTTTGTAAAAGGAGAAAAGAGCCCCTTTTTGATCTTTTGGCGTCAGAAATTTTGTGTTTGGGGCTGTAGTTCCGTTGGGTTTCGAATTTTTCTTGCACCGAGCTAGGTGCGCACCTCGCTATGTGCTCATTTGGCTAGATGCACATCTTGTTGGGTGCATATCGTGCCGGGTGTGCATCTGCCCAGATGTGCACCTCACTAGGTGCACACCTCCTTAAGTGCGCACCTTACTAGACCGTTTAGCCTATTACTGGACCCTTTGGCTTCCCTACTCTCGCACCTTATTAGGTGTGCACCTCCCTAAGTGCACACCTTACTGGATTTTTTGGCTCATTCGGAACCCTTTGGCCCCCTCACTCTCTCGCACCTCGCCAAGTGCTCACCGAGCCATGTAAGCACCTCGTCACGTGCGCATCTTACAGGTATGCACCTCGTCTCATGCACACCTGGCACACGTGCATCTGGCACACGCCCTCACTTCTGTCTTTCTTGTAAATATTTTACAAAATAAAAAAATGAATAAAATAAACACGCCCCACACTCAAAACCTTCTCCCCTTAGAACTTTTTTTAACTGGGCGCTGCCCCACACCCCGTAAGAGGGCTGCTAGCCCTCTTGACCCCCGGCCCGGATAGCGAGACACCCGTAAACTTTGTGAGGCCCTTGATATGCCCAAAACACCCTTAAGGAACACATACACATACTGCACATTGAGTTTGCATAATCTGTTGACCAGTTAATCAGATGTTCCCTCGCTCCGAAAGCAAAGGGTAATTAGCAGCAACTTAGTCCGCAGCTGCCGGAGAATTGGATCCCTACAATCATTAAACCCCCAGCTTACCCTAAGCCGGGGGAATCTGTAATACGCTTGACAAGCGATGCGTATTTCTATCTCAATAGGGTGACGAAAAACACTCTACAATGAACTTATAGATGAAGAAAATACCCATATCCGGCTCGAAGAACTTGATGCTCTTGATGAAACCCGTCTCGAAGCACAGCAAAGGTTGGAAGCCCATCGGGCAAGGATGACTTAGGCATATGAAAAACTAACCAGACTGAGAACATTTTGCAAAGGCGAACTCGTATTGGTTGTCAAAAGACCGATGATCCCCAGCTGCGTAAAACGTGGAAAGTTCGATCCAAATTATGAAGGCTCGTACATCGTAGAAAAGGTCTACTAAGGCGGTGCTTACTTGCTGATAGACATGCATGGAGAAAGACCCTTTTGGCCAATAAACGGTCGTTTCCTTAAGAAATACCTTGAAGAGTCCTGACTTGGGTCAATAATAGATGATGACGCCTATGACCGCTCCCTATCTTCCTAAGTCGAGACTCTAAAAGTCTCAGAAAATATATTCCCTAAATTCCCCCTTGGACCACTACGTCCCTAAACTGAAAAATCGCCTTGCGGCCTGTCACCAAATTGACCGCCGCATACAATCTACGGGCACAAATAATCCTTACCCGCAGAAAAGATTGCAACTCGAGTCCCACCGGGAAACTATCTTCCCAGATATATGTTGCCCTACGGTCAGTCTCCAATTTGGCTACCGTATATTATTTACAGGCACACTATGATGAAGAGGGACGTCACAGACTTCGTGTCGAGATGCCTGACTTGTCAGCAAGTCAAGGCCGAGCATCAGAGGCCCGCGGGAGTAACTCTTATTCACAGTGTGATCGGGATCCAACTATCATATAGCAGGTATGCAATCTCATTGCAAATTCCAAATCTTGAAACTCCCGATGTGGTTTTTACCCCTAGCACCCATGACCTTAATTATTCTCAACAAATCACAAGCATATACAAGGGGATCCATCCTTTCCATCTCTATAATACTGACTTAGTTTGCACCTCCCTCGTTATCAACTGGAGCGAGATTCCTACTGGCAGTGTGCAAAAAAAAGGTACATCCACAAGCAAAACGGGTACGGAAGAAAACCTGAAATGGCTCTGTGTGTAAAAGCAACAGGACTATCCACGAGCTTGTGAAAACCCGAAAACGCAAACTCATGAAAAGTAAGAAAAAATGCACTTGCGAGATCCTCTCGACTTGCAAGGAGAAAACACCTGCGTGAAATCCTTACAACTCACAAAGGAGAAACGCCCTTAGGAATCCTTACGATCCCTAAAGAGAAAATGCACTTACGAGATTCTCTTGACTCGTAAGAAAGAAAACAACTTTGTAAGACCCTCATGGCTTATAAATATTGAAAAGCCTTAGATTATAGGGATGGGCTTCCAAAGAATTTAAAACAAAATAATATTAAAAATAATGTGGGGTATGGAATTTGAACTCTGGTGGCTTGGTTCAGCAGTACAAGGTATTACCAATGAGCTACAAGTTCCTTCTTGTAATTAAATTGCTAATTAATTACTTAAGTCTTGTGCTCAGGCAATAAATACCCCTTTATGGATTTTTGAAAAATTAATTTAAAAATTTGTATAGGAAAAAGTTTATAAGAAAATTAGGGTTGTTACATTCTACCCTCCTTATAAAAATTTCGTCCTCGAAATTTGTAAAAGGAAAGTTTAACAGATTCAAGGAAATTTTGGTGAGAGTGTGTGAAGAATGACAAAGTGATGCAAGGGTGTGAAAAGGTTGAAGAGAATTACCAGGGTTATCCTGACCAACCGTATCAGCTTCTACGGCCGCCAAATTGTAAGCCTGGCGTCTCGGCACGTTCCTCCTAGCTGGAGGCATATTCCCCTGTACCCGAGGCATGTTTCTCAGTGCCTGATGGAATTGGCGATTTGGCTGAGCAGGGAATCCATGTGGAGGTGGTGCTGGGAGTGCAGGACGAGTTACAGGAGCCTGGATAGCTGGCTGCTGCGGATAGTTGACGGATGTGTGTGCTGGGTTGCGTCTATAAGGACAGTTTCCAATTCCGTGATTGGACGCGCCACAAACCAAGCATAGGCCTTTTGCGCGCCTACAGTCCTTCCACAAGTGTCCTTCCCTCTTGCAATAAAAGCAAAAATCGGGTCTTGGCCGATCCTTGACTTCTTCCAGTCTTCTGAGTTCAACAACTGGCCTTGAAGAGGCCCCTCCTGCCATTTGAGTTGCAGGGCGTTTCACTCCAGCAGATTGAGGTCTGTCCCTTGCCTTTATCACTGCTTCATAACGGCGGGCAGCTTCCAGAGCATCCTCGTGAGTCGGAAATTTCCCTGTGGCTAGTGCAGCCTGGATTTCTATGTCCAAACCTTGTTGAAATCGACGGGCTCTGATCTCATCCGTCGGTATCAGGTGTGCCGCAAATCTGTTACGGTCTTGTGTTAATTGTGTAGTATGTGATAAAAATTCATCTATTGTGACATATTTTACCGGCTTAGCATGGTGAATTCAGCGTCATATTCATCCACTAACTTGTCCCACATTGAACCTTGTTGTAGATGAATGAACTGCTGCTCCATGGCAAATCTGGCAGTCACAGCGAAGTACTTCGCGTCGAACTTCTCGCGAAAAGTCTTCCATTCAATAGGCTGCACAAGATGGCTTTCTTCCGCCTTCCACCAGTTGCGAGCATTGTCCGTGAGCTGTGGTTTTGCCACACGGACCCAAGCTATGTCTGGCACTTGTGCTGCTGCCAGATCATCCTCGATACTTTGAGCCCATTCCCCAGCTTCCAGTGGGCTTCCCTTTTCGAAGAACTGCTTGGGATGTAAAGCCCTGAATTGTTTTACCCCCGGTGCGTCAGCCTCGGGACGGTTCAGGAGTTGTTGATGTCCCTCAAGAAGGCTGCGGATCGCCTCAAGTAGCACTGTTTGCTCGGTGGGTGGCACAGGAACAGCTGGTGTGAGAGGTAGTGCTGGAGTTGGAGGTGTGTTGTTGACATTGGTGCTGGTGTTGTTCGGGGAATCCATAACCCTGAAGAAAAATTTGGGTTAGGACAGATTCAAGTACATGAAATGATAAGATTTAAGGAATATGAAATTGCAAGATTCAAGGAACATGAATTGTAAAGAATGTTTTAGTTGCTGGTTCTTGTGTTATATTGCTTAGGTTGTTCACACAGAACAGAACTGCATGATAGGGATTCATACAGCTCTGACCTACATGGGCCACCAACAAAACCTGTCACGCCCCACTTCCCATTCTACGGCGAAGCGGACGCGACGAGGTCCGCTACGTATTTACTCAGAAGCAAATACGCTAAGCGTAACTAAGCAATATAAAGAAAATACACAAGAGGCAAGGTATAATAAAAACATCAACTTTTATTTATTAATATTCTTTTGTACAATGCATGAAAAGGAAATACAACTGAAATAAAACGATGCCTAAACAATGGCATGACAGGAAATGAAAAGTACAGAATGGAAAAGTGTACAATGAAACTAAAGTGCTGGATCTTCGGCAAACTGCTCCAAGTCTTCTGCAGATGGCTCAATCTCTGCCGGGTCCAAATCACCTGACGATATTCAAAGAAGAAAGAAATAGAATGCCGTCAGCGAACAGGTCGCTCGGTAAGTCCCAGAGATAACAGGAAAGTAGAATAGACAGAATAAGAAGATATCTTTTAAAGTTGTATATCATTGTTGTAATGTTGTGTTAACGCTGTTGTTTGTAGCCTGGTACAGAAGATGCCAGTGTATACAAGGGGAGTCCCACATACACCGGGGATCTTGGTAACCTGTAGTACAAGGCTCCGTCGATAATACCACGGAAAAACGGCATGGATGTAATTACGTCTTAAGTGACCACCTCGTGCCACCTTTAACATATTCCGTACCAGTCTACCCCTTAAACCCCGCAGTGTTTTGATTGTATTGTTTGTCTTGTAAATTGTATTGATTGTATAATTGATTGATTGACCGAAAACATGATATCAGTAAACGGATATAACTGTAGAGTCATGTAAATGGAATAACTGGAGAATCATATAAGTGGAATATATCCATGGTTCGGTTCAGTCAAGTCATATAGATTGATAATTGGATTCATGGATTCATGTGTTTCTATTGAATTGGAATATTGTAGATTGTAGATTGACCTGAATCATATTCAAGTTAGATTAATCAGACTCAAACTCGAGTCAGACAATTAGAAATGTAAGTCGAAATCTTGATTATTTCTTAAACCTATAATTGCTAGGGTCCTTAGGGTAATTTATAAACTTGTGGGGGTTTTATATAAAATATACTTTTATATACTTTTCAAAATACTCCCGAAGCATTTATTATTCGTTTTTAGAGTTGTAATGAGTGTGGATTTTATATTGTGATATTTCTAGAGAAAATATCCTAGTTTCATAAATAAAGGTATTTATCTGTAATATTGATTTATTTGAAATTCATGGTATTTTAGTGTAAATTTATTCTTGGGATTTTTAGAAAAAGTGGAATATTTATCTCATAACAAAATAGGTATTTTAATCATAAATATACATATATTTATAATAAAAATAATTTTAATATATATATATATTTTATATTCTAAAAATCTCATTTTCTTAAGATATCGTATTTTAAATCTTTCAAGACCGAATGCGCCTTGCGGAGGTCTGAATCTCGCACTACTAAACCCGAGGATGTGCGATAATCCGCACCATCCCGAACGGGTTCCCCAAGGTGGGTTGTAGCGGCGCTTTGCAAAGATTGTAAAATACTAAATCTTTTAGAAAACGGTTTTATAAAGTAAAAGGTATTTATTTGTAAAAATGTCAATTTTCGGTATTTTAGATTCTAGGGTTTCCTAAGTCAACTAGCCTATTTCTAAATGGTCTAAACGACAAGTTGTTAGATACCTCAAATCGCCTCTTCACCGTCAATTGTGGCCAGGTAAGTACAAATAAGGAAAGGAGGGATCCGCTCACGAATCACCGTGAGACGGGCTTTTTAAAGTTACCTTTCTCACTTGCCTAACCTAGACACCACAAAGTCAGGTTTAGATAAACGACCGATGTCCACAACTTATCGTATTTTCCTAATAAGAGGTATTTATTTAAAAGTGTATCAAAACTAAATCTTTTAGAGATAGTTTTATTAAGTATATGGTATTTAAATGTAAATTCTTATTTTCTCGTATTCTAAGGTTTCAATGGTATCGTATTAGATTGTATGTAAGTGTGTGAGGAGGTAGGTCGTTATCTCGTGATCTAATATAAATGTATGCAAGTTTGATGGTGTTAAATTAAAGAGTGAAACATTGTGGTAGTTAAGCAAAAAATACGGTAAATTGAGAAAGGTATCATTTCTTGTGGTGAAACTTGTTCAAATTCTTTGATTAGTGTTTAGTAGTCAACATAAGGATGTTTAATTATGATTGTATTAGTGAGAAGTGAAATTTATAGAAAACCGAATCGGAAATCGGATTTGTTCCGATTCCGTCGGGTTTGTAATTTCGTATTTTAGAGAATAAGAAAGAGAGATAGAATGGGACTTACGGGTTTCGATTAAGTAAGGGAGTGAGGGGGGACTAAAGGGGTTGCCGAGGCGTTGCTTCATCGCCGGTTGTTCCTAAAAACGTCGCCGGAATTTCCGCCGGAATTTCGTCGAAGCTTCGTCGCGAACTTGTTTTCAAAGTACACAACTCTTGAGAAGGTTTTGAGAGAGTGGGCTCAGGATTTTGGGATGAGAGGGTAGAGTGTAGGGGGTGTATTTATAAGGTAGGCTAGGGGTAGGGTAGGTGAAGGGTTTTTAATAAAAAAAATTGTAAAAATATAGGAAAAAGTAATAAAAATGGAGTAAATGAGGTATTATTGTGTTTCTGGAACCGATCTAAACGTTTAAATTATACAGGGGGTACAGGAGACGAAGAGCCCCAATTTTCATATTAGGGACTCGGCCGTCCGGCCGAGTCCGGCCGGCGGCGCCGACCCGAGTCGGCCGGTCCGCCGGCCGAGTCGGGGGTCGAGGAGGTGGGGGGTCTCGTGGGGTAAGCACTGATCTATTTAGATTTTAAAGTTCAGTTCAAGTTTTGGGAGTTATGGTGTGTGGACTGTTGGGCTTCCAAAGAATTTAAAATTAAAAATAATGTGGGGTATGGGATTTGAACTCTGGTGGCTTGGTTCAGCAGTGCAAGGTATTACCAATGAGCTACAAGCTCCTTCTTGTAATTAAATTGCTAATTAATTACTTAAGTCTTGTGCTCAGGCAATAAATACCCCTTTATGGATTTTTGAAAAATTAATTTAAAAATTTGTATAGGAAAAAGTGTATAAGAAAATTAGAGTTGTTAAACGAGGCCACCGAGCAGATTCCTGCTCGGTCTATCCGCTGAGGGCAGCTTCCTGCCCTACGAAGAAGTGGATCCAAAGCCGTCATCATGAGGCCACCGAGCAGATTCCTGCTCAGTCCATCCGCTGAGGGCAGCTTCCTTCCCTACGAAGAAATGGATCCAAAACGCACGCCAAAAGGCGGCCGAGCCATGTCCTGCTCGGTTCCTCTAAGAAGGAATCAAGGGACTCCGGTCTTCCTGCACTTGGCTATCGCTCGATTCGTACTCGACGCGTAATTATCGCCTCAACTCCGGGGAAAGGGAGGACTCTGGTCTTCCTACACGTGGCTATCGCTCGATTCGTACTCGACACACGCGATCGTCGCCTCGACTCCGGGGAATGGGAGGACTGTGGTCTTCCTACACTTGGCTATCGCTCGATTCGTACCCTCGACTCCGGGGAAAGGATGGACACCGGTCTGCTTGCGCCTAGCCTTTTACTAGCTTTTGCGAGTTAAAAAGGCTTGCGAGCTAAATGTACTCGCGGGACAGAAACACTTGAGCCAAAAAAGATATATACTTCATTTACATTCAAAATTACATACAAGGTATTGTGGGCTCCTCAGCCTTGCAAAAATGCCGGAGGCTTACAGATTTTTTTTTAAAAAAAAGAGGAAGGATAGCTCAGGCTGCCTTCTCGGCCGTCACCTCTCCTTGCTCCACGCATCCGTCGGCGACCACAATGGCAACTTCAGGCTCAGTGCTTCCGCCAGCCGCCTCGCCTTCCTTTTTTGGCGTTTCCCCCTGTGGTACTTCCTCGGCGAGGGGATACCTTGCGCGAAGCTCGCGGTCGTCAAATTCGGGCATGGTTTTCTTGACGGCGTCAAGGGCATTGTGCTACCCAACGGCCGCGGAGTCAACAAGGTCAACATAAAAATGATCGGACGCCTTGTATGCCTCCACGGCCCTCTCCGCCCGGCTCTCCGCGAGCTTCGCTGCCTCACAAGCTGCCCGAACGTCTTTTTTGAGGGCGTCCCTCGACCTTTTCATGGCGTCGAAAAGTCCGTTCGCCTCCTCCATCTGGGCTTGGCTAGCCCGGTTGGATTCAGTTAGGATCAGATGGGACTCCTTCAGCTTGGAAATTGCCAGGCCCTCGGCGACCAATCGTGAGTCAAGGAGGGTCGTCTTCTCTTCCGCCTGCTGCAGCTGAAGGAGAAGCTCTTCTTCTTGCGAGGAAGATTTGCCCGCCTTCTTAAACGCCAGGGCAACCTCCTCAGACTCCATAGTGGTGAGAAGAGCACAGTGCTGGAGGACCTGAAGAAAACATGAACTGTGTTAAGAAGCTAAAACCGAGAAAATAACCCTTAAAAAAATCTTTTGGGAAAAGCTACCGACCTAAACTGCCTCCTGGGCTATACGGGCAACTTGGGCCTTCATGGTGCCCCGGGGAATCTTGGCCCCAGCGTCCTTCACTATGTCCACCAGTAAGCCATCGGCCACAGATAGCCTCGAGGGCACCTCGATGCAGAAGTCGCCCTCCTGCACTTGGATCCAGGCCGTGGGTGGCCGAGAAACCACCCGCTTATGTCTCTTGAGTGGGGATTCGGTGAAGGGAGTCACCTCCGCCCTAGCACGAGGCGCCAGGGTCACACACATGCTTCTGTCCTCCCCCTCGGCGTTCCTCCGGGACGGGGGGTGCCGCAGAAGCCCTGGTCGGGGGAGTTTGCCTAGGAGCCGTGCTCGGACCTTGTCGGGACGAGCTTGCACCACCAGTCTTTCTTCCCTGAACCTTGGCAGCCATGGCGGCCATAATTTTCGATCGATCCATGGACTCTGTGAGAAAAACAAAAAAAAGGGAGGTCAGCTACACAGAAACGGCAATAGAATTTTGGCGAAGTCTAAACAGACTGGCAAAAGCCCTAACTTACCTAAAAAACGCGCGGGGCTGAGTCTAGCCCAGCTCAGTACCTGCTCGGAGAGTAGGACATCAGTCCGCTGGATCGGTTCCTACTGGGACACTACCTTCGCCTCGGGGGCGTTCAATTGCCTCACCCTCGGGCAACGGCTTTATGCCACTGGGTGGGCACAGGCCAATCCTCACCCTCTGGTGGCCCGACGAAGACAAACTTCTCCTTCCATTCGTGGATGGAAGAAGGGACGACCACTACTTCCGACCCGAGCGCCCTACCCTTGCGCTTTTTAAACGAAAGATACACCTAGCTCGGCTCTACCTTACTGGTGCTGGGATGATTTTTATAGCAAAGGAAAGATAAGAAGAGGCTCAAATCGAAGGGGATCCGATCAATTTTTAATCGGACCAGAAACCCGAGGAGGATCCTCCACGAGTTCGGCGTTAGCTGGCCCGGTGCAAGACGGAAACAATGGAGCACAACACAAACCTCAGACGAGAAGGGCAGACGCATCCCTGCCCGGAATGCTTCCAGATACAGAGCAATCTCCTTGCCCCGCACCTGGTCTACCCGCTCACCCTTTCTTGCCAGACAAAGTGAATAGCCAGAGGGGATATGGAATCGAGCCCGGATGTCGGAAAGCTCATCCAGACGATTCAAGACTGAGGGCGCATCGCGGGTATTCCCGAGGGGCACCTTGGGAGCCCTTGTCGCCGCCCGACGGCGAGAGACAAAAGCGACACTAGCCTTGGAGGGCGAGCCCAACATAGAGTACGTAAATGAAGAAGAAGAAGAGCTCTCTCGACTATCTGAAGCCGAGGAGGAGGAAGACCCGCTGGGCTCAGCCCCAGAAACTGAGGCCTCATCGCCCGACTCAGCCCCTACTACATCCACAGATATCTCGGAGGAAGACATCTAACCTGATTCAAAAAAAAGGGTTCGCCGAGGAAAATTTAGCGGATGATCCGACCTAAGAGGAAGTGCGCCGAGCAATTTTCAAACAACGAGAGACAACTAAGACAAAGTGTCGGCCCTGGGATGACCCCCTCCTATTTAAACACTCCAAAGGGGACATCCTACGGCCCAAATCGACTCCCGCCAAAACGAAGCGTCGCACCTAGCGTCCGTCGAGGCTCCACGTGGCGATCGACCATTGGAAACACCCATTCGCAGCGGAAGTCGGAGACAGCCTCGCGCGCCCCGCCAACCAATGATAGGCACGTGACGCGTAACCTAACCGACGGTCGAGCGAAACGGCGCACCCTCTTTAAAAGCGCAATCATTTCACCAATCCGCTGACGTCACTAAAGATACGCGCGGTGATCAAGGCGTTCCGTGACCTGCCATGTGGGCCTAGTTATCCGAGGGAAGTAGCCGCCAAATGTCCTGCCGTCGTCAGCCAGCCCGGGAATCCTATGCTGAACCGTTAAAAACCGGGCTTATCACTCTCGACCCTGATCCACAAATAGATCAGGGCGAGAGTGGGGGGCCAGTGATAAGGCTCATGAACGGGACTAACCCAAATTACGACACGAAGTAGATGACGTATCGTCCACGTAAACCCATTAGGCTTCTGGGGGCTGCGAAGGTGGAATCAGCGTGGCGCCCCGGGGACTTTCCTCGAGGTTGTCTCCGGGCTTACGCCCCCACCTCTCGTCCCCGAGCCATCCAGCAGCCGAACTTACATCCCCTTCGCTCGTCTCCGAGCTGTTGCAAGGGCTAAGTTTTCTCGGCCTCTCGGCTCGTCTCCGAGCCACCCGACGGGATGAGCTTCCTCGGCTTCCTCGATCAACCGAGAGCACGGAGCCCAGGCGCCCCCGCAACGGCTCCGTGTATCTCGCCAAAGCGAGATATCCGCCGCCCCATGTTCCGCGCCCCACGCGGGCGCGTTCCTCCATTAATGAGCGGATCACGCCATCAACGCGGGCGTAATGAGGGAGCGTAACTGACGGCGATGATCTCGCGCCGGCTCGCTCCATGCGACCATTATATAAACCCATCTTTCAGACGACGGAGGTGACTCGAACTCATTCTAATAGGCCGCTACCCTGTCTTTATATCTCGGTACTAATTTGATCGTCGGAGAGTCCTACGGTGACTTCTCACCCCGGGACTTCCCTTGCAGGTAGCTTGGAGTCAACAACATCCTACAACCCATTAAGATCCACACAATCATTCCCATACTCAAACTTCACCGTCTAAAACCACTCGCAGCCAGATCGACGGAAGACAACATCTGAGGGAGAGTCCCATCTCCATCAGAACTCAAGGTGATTGCTACAAGATTGGGTAAATTGACAAGAAAAAATGTGGGGTTCAAATCTTGAAATAGGAAATAAAAATCAGAAGGGCACCTATTTTGTCAAACTGACAAGTTTGTGAAAAAGGGTGATATTTACCATTTTTCAGATTTTTTTTCTCACTTAAAATTGCTTAATTGTTCCTCAAAGTTTCATCCATATTGCATTCCAACACCCTATTGATTTTTATTTTTTAAAGGGTTGTTGCATTAAACACCTTAAGAGATAATAAAAATTGTGGTTTGTTACTTTCCATCATCTTACCGTTACTGCAGAAATGAATTTTTTTTATGGACAATAACATAAAACTAAATGATATTACATATCCTCTTCTTCAGAACTTGCTTAAATTTTATTTTTTGTTTTTTCAAAGATACAATGACCATGGCTTCATTCCAAAATTCTAGGATCTATATGAATCTTTCTTTTCCATTCTGCTTTATCAAGTATCATTTCTCCTTTTAAGTATTTTTTAAAGATGAGTTTAAATAATCCCCTTTGCTTCAGCATGTTTCCCTTCGCATTGGTTGCATGCACTTAAGTCTTAACTATGCAATAGAAATAACTGAATTACCTGCATTTCAATATTTTTACTGAAAGGTAATATTAATATATGTCGCTAAAAGGAACACCATAAGATATTAACACCAAAGTTGTTCATCAGTTATAATGTTCCAAGGGAGAGAAAATGTACAAGAAGGCCATGAAAAGCAAGCTCTTCATACAATATAGACATGGAAAATATAATAAAAGCAAGCTTACAACATTGCATACCATCGGATTCCGCTAGATCACTCTTTCAGACTCGACTATTTTGTGGCAACGGAACGACCCCATCGAAGAAGTCACCGAAATAACCGTGAGGCTCATGAACCAACTTGGAGATTATGTCTCTCAGCGTAATTACTCCCTCTAGATTCTCATTCTCGTCAACAACATATATCCGATGAATTTTTTGAGAATCCAACCTTAAAATGATGTCTTTGATCGTGTCGTCGCTTCTACAGGTGATCACTCCTTTTAACATGGGTGACGTTTCTTGGTGCTTCTCAAGATAGCTGCGGACCGCTGTCAGAAAGTTCTTAGCCGATATGGACCTGCACATGAATTTAACATCGATTTCTCATTGTGGTATCCTCATTTTTTCTTTTTTTCTAATCTTTATTTTTGGGTTAGAAAATAAAAAGTAAATGGCCAGCGGGATTTGAATCTCAGGCCTCTTGCAAGCCCCCCAAGCTGTGTACCCTTTCTAAGATAATGCTAAATTGATAACCACGGAGCAAAACTAGGTAAGCATAATAAACAAATTTTCAAGGCAACTAGAATCTCGATGATTAGCAGAATGGTAAAACGAATTAATAAAAACCGTACTCAAACCTGTGTTCGTTATATATATCAGGCGCAGTGAGAAGATATTGAACATCTCTTATGCTGATATTGCCTACCGCCTTTTTCCCGCTTTCATCAACAATCGGAAGACCGCCAATACGCTTTTTCCTCATCAACTGAAAGGCGTTCAAGACCGGCTCCTCCTCGCTCACCTGTGAAATAGGAAGCATGCATATAGAGCCTATTTTTATTTTATTTTTGAAAAAAAAAAATAAACCATTGGAATTTCCCCAAAAAAAAATTTGGAGATGGATTTTGCATCCAGAGGGGGAGAAAACTCAAAACTAACTTTTTTAATATATCAAGAGATGAAGATAATCATCATTGAAGTATATTGATATCTTAGATCCCATGGATTCATCTTTCATTCAATTGACTTTTTTCAAGAAAGACTTCGCATATATGTAAAACGAGTTATATTCGCCTATTTGAACACCTAAAAATTTGAGAATTAAGTAGTCAATGAAAAGTTGTAGCAGAAAAAGAACCTTGACGAGCCTATCAGGCCTCATGATGGGAAGTCCGAGTTCGACGAGTTTCTTAGTTCCCCAACTTTCAAACCAATGAAGCCCCGCACATTCAGACAGCATGTGAACAACCGAAGACTGTGTGATGATATTTTCAATTTTTCCTTCCCCCAAGTCAACCACAGGCAGACTTTTCATTCTGTACTTTGAAAGAAGTAACAGCATGGTTAGAAATGAATCGGACTTCTGCAAGGCAAGAAACGGTGCCCAGCGGAACGATCCTGAGATGTCTCCGACCTGTACAAAGATAAGAATTTCATATTAAATCTATTGAAGTCCCTACCAATGCACCGAAACTCGAAACTCAAAACTCTGAAATTACGATGAGGAGTGAGAACCGTATTTTTATATTCTAACATGCCCCCTAAGACTAAATCCTTTCTTGTGTGCGAACCGTGGTTGCACAATGTTATATTTTATTAATCCATTTGAGTGAAAGCAACCTTTGTGTTCTTATAGAAATCTGAGGAAGTGAGAGACTCAAAGAAGCTTCCCTCCGTTGAAGCAGCAGCATCAGGGCCTGATTCAGCCGGTCCAGCAGCAGTTGTGACTCCACTAGCAGCTGCAGAAGCAAGGGAAGCACCGCCTATTCCAGTTGCCGCTGTTCCTAATGTAAGTGAGCTAAGTGTAGCTGCTAGTCCACCTGCTGCTACTCCTGTTGAAGCAGATCCGGCCATCATTTTAAGGGCGGCAACTTCAGACTGCAAAACAAAATGGTCCCATCAGCAAAAAACTAATACAAGGTATGTTAGAGACCAAGCAGCAGGAAAATAACATCAAGCTTTTATCCCAAACTTAGTGATCTGCTTTTTCTTCCATTTAGTGATCTACTACATGAATTCTCTCTCTCTCTCACGCGTGCACACATCTAACACTTGTGCACGCACACGTGCGCGTGTGCATACACACTCTTTAAAAAAACTGGAAGGCCATAGGATATAGGATATTAGGCAGATGCCAATGACCCAATGATGTTTAAAAAGCAAATTTATAATAGAACACGGTTTCATGGGTGGAGCTTCTGACCTGATGAAGAAGCCACACAGCAATTCCAGCAAATTCTACAATTCCAATGTATCTATCAATCCAACTTGCATCTTCTGGTGCTTCTACATTTATAACCGGAGCGCTCAGTATCTTGTGCTTTGATAAAATCTTGACGGTATCAGCAAGACTCGAATCTGAGGGTATCTCAATCACTGGATATAGTATCTCCAAAGAAGAATTAGGATGATGTCAATATCAGTACAAGACGCTGTATCATTATATTCAGAAGCTTAAGGCATTCAAGAAACAAGGTGAGGCAGCTATAAATCATATATTAAAAATGTGGTGAGCAGCTATAAATCAATCTAACGGATGAAAGCATTTATAGATGTATATCTTCGTCATTTTCTTTCATGCATGCCCATTCCACTCAATCTTATGTGCATGTACGTTGGTTGGGACATTCTAGGGACTATCATCTCTTGAATGGAGTCATGACATGGTCCATTTTAGTTGGTGTATCTAAGTTATAATTCAACTGATACCAACTGGCGTAGTGGGGCATGGAATAGGGACAGTATAATAGATATCGTTCTTCTAACATGGAGGGATAAGTATCGTTCTATCATACATGGACAAAAACCTATATCTAAGGTCAACAAAGAAACTCTTTCTAAAATTTTATTAAACCAAAATCTTCATACAAAAGGAAAAAATTAGAATTTAATTTTAATTTATAAATTTTATAAATATTAGATTTATTTTTCCTTTTCAGAAGTTTATTAGTTAGTCTGGTAATTTTAGAATAGGTTTTATTTACTTTCATTTTTAGGAGAATATCTTAATCAGTTTAGTAAGATTTAATGTAGGTTTTAGATATTTTATTTGAGTTCTATTAGATGTAGGAGAAATGTATGCCTATATAAGAGGCCTCATTGTATCTCTTTTGTATTAAGTTTTAGTTTAACAAAATTTAGAGAGAGATTCTCTCTTGCCAAGAGATTTAGGTTTTTACATCTCGTTTTATAGGACAATGCCTATTCCCCACGTTTGTAGAATGATATGTACAATGCCGCTGCTACGCCAATACAAGTCTTAGTTATATCTCATTTCTCCAGCCAAGTTTGGTAATACAATTTCTGAAACCATAAAATTTCGCTCAAATTAAAATGAGACCAGGCCTAAAGTGGATATTTCTCACTCTAGTTTGATGTTTTGATTGATAGTCTGAAAATATACGCTCAGATTGGAATTTTGCAAACCCGGGTTGTAGAAACTCAATTTTCTTCCAAAATACAACCTAAATTCAGATTTTTACAGTATAGTCTCCAAACTCTAAGAAATAAAGGTTTCAATACCGAAATTGTGTTGCCAAACCAAACTAAGCTTTGGGAGTAAGGAGGAGGTCTTCCTCAATCAAGATGGTTCTCTTTGGTTTTTTTTCCTCTATACAAAGATGATTATTCTACTGGAGAGCAAAAAAAGATAGTCAAGCTCATCAATGTGGGTTTTCATTTATACAAGGCATTCCTTGTCTTCTTCATAATAGCTTGGTTCCAAGGTTTGACTTCTTTATTCCTATATTGCCTATTTTTCTCAATATCCTACACTATAAGAATAATTATCTATAAAATACAACATAAATTAGCTCCTAAATAATATTGATGTAAACAGATATGAATAATCCAACAACTCCATATCCCTATCTGATTTTTATCAAATATGGACAATAATTTTATATCCGATGATACCTAAATCTATTCCATATCCGTATTTCGTAATGTTTTGAGTTATTGGGTATATTTTTTCCAGAATTTATTTCATATCTGTACATGTACCCGAATCCGACTTGTACGAAATAAAGATAGTGATTTTCATTTCCGATAACTATCTTTATATCCGTATTCGAATCCGTCTACAGCTACCAGACTCAGACATGGTAACACCCCTATACTTGGAAAATTTTTTCCAAAGAGACTCAATTTTATCACTAGAACAAGTCAACCCATTTTCACTTCCCAACACAAACAATCATCAAGAACCCAAATTGAAGCTGACCCATCAAGAATTAGGGTTAGGGGTTATACCTTGAGAGGGGAGAGCGGGAGGGAAGGAGGAGACGGGGATGTTCTCGAAGCAAGAGTTGAGCTTTTCAGATGGGCTCAGCTGTGGCTCCTCTAATTGGATGCTGTCCCATAGATCCTCAACCCTGTACCCTATCTCTGCTTCTGGGCTATGTGGGCTCTCCATTCTCCTTCTTCTTTTTCTTCTTCTTCAATCGATTTTGATCTCGATCTCGAATTTTAATGGAGATTTTTTTTTATATATATAGAAAAATAGTCACTGTGAGTCAAAATGATAAGAAGCACAACCAGCATAGAATAATGCTTATAATGTCTTGGGCTCTGATCTGCGTAAATGGGCTTTAGAGTACTCATTGAAGTGGGGCCCAGTGAATATTTCTTGGAAAAATTCTTGATGCCTGATGGTAACACCGTTTATCTCAGTGAAACCTGGGATGCACCATAAATCTTTTACAAAACAGTGGCTAAATTGGTATGGCACTCCACCTTCTGGGGAGAGTTCAGGGTTCGATCCACAGGTGGAAAAGTGACCATGATTTAACGGTTTCGAGCAAAATTCTTGGATCTCCTAGTGCATGGATGTTGTGTGCTTCTGTGTGGGCGTGTTGTGTGCGTGGGTTAAGGTTACATACCAGTTCCAAAAAATAATATTAATTATTTCCTATTCAAGATTTTCGGTTTGTTTCCTTCTGTTTTGTAATTCAATGCCCATGCCATCTTACCTTTTGATGGAAAAGGGCTTGGATAGCCATCTTAATAGAAGATTTTAACTAAATATTTAGAATTTAAATTCCAACATTAAATTAAATTTTAACAAATCTTCTTAAACTATTGAAAATTTGTATTATTAGTCTTCGAAAATAATTTACTGCTTTAACTATATAGTTTAAAAATATAGAAAATTGAAACCTTTTCCACGCATATGTATATGTGCATCAGTATATGTGCGCCGCACTTGCAAAATACGAAACCTATCCCAAATCTTAGACCTGTAGAAATTCAGGCAAGGAAGGTGGAGTGGGAGAGGCCGAGGGAGGCTCGGTGGAGGGGGCGGAGCTAGGGTTTCAACGAAGGAGACGGCCTGGGACGGGTCGAAGGTGTCGAAGAAGTGGTTGGGATGGCGTTGCTGGTGGCGAGATCCGAGGGCGGGTAGGGCTAGGTTGAGGCGGTGCTTGGTGGCGCCAGTGAGATTAGATGGTTGAAGGTGCTATTGAGCTTAATTAGTAGTTTCAGTTTTGTAATAAATTTTTTTTTATAGAGAATCATGAGTGATTTGAAAATTAAAGGATGGAGGGGTAAGATGGGGAAAATAAGTCAAATATTGTTGAGGTGGCAGTTAAAAATAAAGTTTACAAGCAGAAGAAAAGTTGATGGTATTTATTTGCATTCGGCGATTATGGTTCATGATATCAGTTGCAAAAAACGTGAAAGTTGATGGATGCATTTGTGACAACAAGCAACATCATAAGTCCTGAAGCTACAGCCAGAAAAGCTCAACATGAAGCTACAGCAGCATCACTTCTGAGACACCAATAAAGAAACGCCTTTAAATTTACTGTCAACATAATAGAAAACCGGATATAGTGGTCAGTAAAGACGCCGGCAAATAGTCAATCCATCCCCTATCGGGACCTGCGATATCTCGACACGAGGATCGGCTGCCAAGAACTTGTTGAGTCTGACCAAGGCGTCCCTGCTCGGAATCACCCTTGGAGGAATGAGTGAATCGTCGTCTGGAGCCGCTACGCTCCCGAACCAGAGGGTGTTGTCATACACAATCGCTCCTCCGACTCGGACCAGCTTCACCAGCCGCTCGTGGTACTCTGCGTAGGTTGGCTTGTCCGCGTCCACGAACGCGAAATCGTATAGTTCGTCTTCCTTCACCTGCATCGGCTTTTACAACGAGTTTAGATGGAATTAATGTAGGGAATGGATACGTCTCTGATTTTCATTAAACTGCCTTAAACTCTAAAATTACAGTGAACTTCATTGAACTTTGGTCCTAAGAGAGTTTTTTATGACCTATATATATATATATATATACACACACTGTTAGCTTGACATTACTCGCTTAATCATCGTCCTATTCTTGGTCAAGAAAACTATGAAAACAAAAAGGAAAGGAAAAAAAATGATTTTGCCATATTCCTAATGCAAGCCTAAAGAAATTTTTTAAATTGATAGATTTGCTGCCAGCTCTAATTTCCCTCTGAAGGTATAAGCTTGATTAAAATGATAATTGAATGGTTACATAATGAAAATCTTAACTACTTAGTAATTGAATAACTAAATGCCAAAAAGTTGAGACAAAATTAGAAAGCATACCTCTTGAAGCAATTTATCAAGAACAGGAAGCGCCTTTGATTCAATGAAATTGATCTTATGCTCAACTCCTGCTTTTCGAATAAACGGCAACCCTATCTCGAAGTATGACTTCTCAACGTCTATTGCCATTATCTACAAAATATCAGACCGTTATGTATATTCATGTGTGTGTGCGTGCTCGTGCCACACGCTTGTGTGTGTGTGTGTTATCAAACATTTGTATGAGACATGCATGTGAATTTGTTTCCCTAAACTTAAGCATTCCTATATATAATATGTTTATAAAGCGAAAATTTAAGAAATATAGCAAACATCTTAAGATTGTGGCACCTTTCCATCTTCAGGCAATGCCAAAGCAGTAGTGAGGAGAGAATATCCGGTGAAGACCCCGATTTCGATCGTTTTCTTTGCATTCATAAGCTTTAACAGCATAGAAAGAAGTAGGCCTTCTTCAGCAGGGACACATATAAGAGCCCTGAAACATAGCAGCCATAGTTTCTAAAAAATATAACTACGTCCACATAAAGTAGACCACTTCTGCTCGTTTCTAAATGTTGGGGACCTACACACACACACACTCGGTTGTCTGTTTTGGGCCTGTTAGGGCTTTGGCTACTTTTCTTTTGTCCATGTTCTACTTTCCTCTGTGATAGTGGAAGTCCTCTGCAATTTCCGCTACCGCACCAAAATTCTGGAGTTGTAACGAGAGTTAAGGGGTATACGCTGAGCGCCCTTTACTGTGACAAAAACCTGAGCTTTTTTCACAGCCCGACAGTGTTTAAGCTCAGGATCTCCTGACATTACAATAAAACTCCAAAGCCTTTCTGAAACAAGACTTTTGTACACCTTTTTTCTAACCCCTTAATCCGACATAAATGTAGACACAGTGAGATTTGAACTTGGATGGCTCTTGATACTGCTTTTAATGTCCCAACGGCTACACCATAGGGCTCATAGAGTTCATGGAATGATTTTTGTAACTTGACAGGCTCCTTTTCTGCCCAGTGGATTATGGGGGGTTTGCCCATTTTATGTGTTCTCGATGACAGCGTGCCGGATAAATATTAATATTAGCTAGATATGGCCTCGTTGCTCACTACACTAAATCTCTTAAGTCTAGTTCGGCAACACGGTTCGTTTAACTTGAAACGAAACTGTGGTTTGCATGCATGTAAACTCCGGTTTCGTAAAATTGGAGGTTTTCAAAGTTTAGGGTTGTTAGACAATATGGTTTTTGAAACCAAACTTTCATTTAACTTGTCTTTTTTGCAGCCTTGGGAGAGAGGGAAGGAGGAAAAAAAGACGGCTTGAAATCTTGCAAAACTCAAGCTTCCATTTTGAGCCTCCAAATCATTTGACACGGTGCTTTGGAAAACTTTGTACTTGTCACGGTTTCAATTTTTGGAGTTTAGCATCAGAACTGCATGAAATTAAATGGGGTTTTGGGAACTGTGGCCCGTCGTTTAACGAGACCTTACTATCATAATTCATCATCTAATTGAGATCTCATCATTTTCCCTTTCTTGTAACCTAAAATCATTTCAACTATGTTTGTCCTTAGGTTACTTAAACCTTGGCCAAATCTAATTAAACAGAAAGATACACTTGCCTGTTATGATTCATGGTCACCTCTCTCAACCCTTTGAGCTGCTCATGCTCTCTTGGGTACACACTTGTCTCCAATATGTACTGCAACATCAAAATCAAAACCATAATCATCGCTAAAAATATCTAAAATCATGAGAAGAAATTAAAAGGATAAGACTAACCTGATGAAGATCATCACTCTGCAGAAGATTCTTGTGAGTAGCCAAAAATTCATTGATATCTTTTGAAGCAGCCATTGTGGAGAACAATGAGCAAAAACAGAGAATAACACAATTGAAGTTTCAAGAAACTAAACTAATAGCTAGCACATGATTGATGAACCTTATATTATGCACTACAATTTTTTTTATGTATCTAACAACTTGATACCATTGATTTGTTAATGTCCCTTGCGCTTTCCAATTTTTGTTTTGGCAATTCATTATAGTCTAGTCGCAGACTCGCAGCCAATACCGTTTCATAGTAAAAAGTAAACATATATTATAATAGAGGAAACGGAATCTTAGGCACTGTAGCAAGAATCATTCCCCTGCAACAGCTAAAAAGTCTACTTCTCAACATGTACCAAAACATAAACTAACATATTTCTGCCTTAAGGAATCTGCAACACAAGGATTCTTTTGTAGTAAGTTTGAACAACATTTATATGTCCCGACAACAATATCCATGACGCACAAATTGGCCATCTGTATGTTTAGAGTTATACTTTTCATACCACTCTGCTGGATTCCACATAGGGTACTGTATGATTGGCTACTGGCTAACGAGATTGTTTACCGTCGGAAACCGGACTGAGGCACGGCGAGCGTGTCTAGACTGAATCTGGGGACAGATGCTATTTGGACATATCCATACACCTATCCAAAGATACCAAGTTGATTTATGACACCATATATCGAAGGTTTTGATGAATGTGACTGGTATAGCTGACTTTCAGATTCCCTCTCATGGATGAGGGGTTTATTGATTGTGGGAACGCATTTTTCTGCAGGTGCAAGTCCCTGTAGTTAGTTACGTTACCGCAAAGTGATAAAAACTTTTTACACTCCAGGTCTATTCATTCATGCGTCGTGTTTTAATTTTGCTTATTTTGGGTTGCTCTTAAACTGTATACAGAGACTAATTTAGACGTCCACTCCGTTGCTTGGTCTACCGTCAATTCCTTTGAGTTTCATTCTTGCGAACAACGGGGAAGTAGAAATACTTTGGTTTGGCAATTAATAAATAGGGGTTCATGACTCTAACTAAACTAATTCAATCCAACAAACAATGATTCCTAGTAAAAATGTGTCGTCGCCCGTCGGACGCGAATTAGTCCGAATCCGTACATATTTAGATTTGGTGTTTGGGTCCACGTTAGTTACCAACGTAGGTGGATTTTAAGTAACATTTCTCACATCGATGAGGTCCATCGGTTCAGAGGATATTTGAATTTATCCAAGGACCGTTATTCTTGGTTTAGACTAAGATCACTTAGGGTTCATGTGCATATGGGCTCAGTTGACCTTAAGATCAACACTTAGCCAATTTGGGGCTAGGGGTCGGTCTGTATAACATGATCTGACGCACGATACATTAGCACATGCCATGTGGGCGCATGCCATGTCTGCCGCATGTTCAACTCGCGTGCATATTACGTGGAGGAAAAAAGTCATGTTTCATTGGCGCATACCCACATGTGTATCACGTGGCGCATGGAAAGAGTATAGTCGTATGGTTACGTGGTTATCGCGTAACGCATGCCCAAACAATGAATCTACTTCTGGCGCTGGAGTCACGTGCAGGTCACATGGGGTACTGTATGATTGGCTACTGGCTAACGAGCTTGTTTACCGTCGGAAACCGGACTGAGGCACGGCGAGCGCGTCTAGACTGAATCTGGGGGTAGATGCTATTTGGACATATCCATCCACCTTTCCAAATATACCAAGTTGATTTATGACACCATATATCGAAGGTTTGGATGGATGTGACCGATGTAGCCGACTTTCAGATTCCCTCTCATAGATGAGGGGTGTTCCCCTCCGAAAGACAGCGCACAGGACCGCGATGGCCTGACGCTGAGATTCGGGGCAGATGCTAATTGGTTTTATCCGTCCACCTCTCCGAAAATGCCAAGTTAATTTATGGCACCGTGTATCGGAGGTTTAGACGGATGCGGCCGATATAGCAGACTTCGTCAGATTCCCCCTCGCTTGAGGGGTTTTTGATTGTGGGGATGCTCTTCCCTGCAGACGCAAGCCCCTGCAGTTAATTACGCTACCGTATCTCGGTAACAACTTTCTCCTTCTCCAGAATTTCACTTCGTGTCGTGTGTGTTTGTTTTGTTTGTGGTTGCCCGTGGATTGTATACGGAGACTGAGTAATGCCGTCGCCCGTAGGACGTGGATTAGTCCAAATCCGTATTTACTTAGATTTGGGTTTGGCATTTTTAGTTTAAGGATGCATTAGTCGCGTTGCGGCTAAGATCAACTTAAACGTTCGTTAAGGATACGATAGTCCTATTTGAGACTAAGATCAACTTAACGTGATAATCCATTTAATATCTGGCCATCGGGACTCGTCACCTCTCTAACGTCGTTGAAAGATTACAACGGCAGATGTCAGAGGAGTTCAGAGATGTAACCTTGAACCAAAGTTGATTTGGAGTTTTATAGTCCGTTTGAATGTTTAAGGATACGTTAGCCGTGTTTGGGGGCTAAGATCAACTTAAACGGGATCGTTTAGATCCGGCAAAAGAGCATTTGGAGGCTCTATTGTTCCAGTTTAGGGACGTGGTGGTCCATGTTCCAGTTTAGGGACGTGGTGGTCCGACATTAGTTTAAGGACGTTTCGGTCCAACATTAGTTTAAGGACGTTCCGGTCCAACATTAGTTTAAGGACGTTCTGGTCCACGAGTTTAAGGACCCCGCAGTCCATATTGATGTGTGGTCGTTGGGACCCGTCACCTCTTTGACGTCGTTGAGGAATTACGACGATGGATGTCAAAGGAGTTCGGAGATGTACCCTCGAACCGGCTATAAATTGATTTGAGAGAGCATTTATGCTCAGTTCAATTTAATTTAAGGACTTACGGCCAGAATTGGGCTAAGCCCAGTTGAAAATATTCAACATTTTATTTATTTTTAGTCCATTAGACCTGTGCTAGGGCTTTGCCCACACTTAAATAATGCATTGCATTACTTATATTTTCTTGTTTGGGCTCTGCCCATAAAAGATGCAGAGCATCGATTTATTTTGGGCTCTGCAAGGCATCTGCATAGCATTTTATTATTTTTGTTGGGCTTTGCCCATTTATAAATGATGCAGAGCATCAATTTAATTAGGCCAGTTTGGTCTTCTAATTGGGCTTGGCCCTGTATTGCATGTGTTAGGCGCTTTGCGCCACTCACTGAGCGCAAGCGCTTGTGGTGAAGACACGTGTCATGCTCTGGTGAGCGCAAGCGCAACAATGCAGTGCGCTGCGCTGTTGCGCTGCTGACACGTGGCGCGCTCTGGTGAGCGCAAGCGCAACAGTGCAGTGCGCTGCGCTGTTGCGCTGCTGACACATGGCGTGCTCTGATGAGTTGCGCCAACTCCAGAAAGTAAAGCTCTTATTTCAAGAGCGCATAGCGCAAGTGGTTTAGATGCTGACACGTGGCGCTCTCCCAAGAGCGCAACAGCGCAGTTTGCAAGTGCAAAGCACCAAGAATCTTTTAGATTCAAGAACAGAAGTGCAAAGCACTATTTGATTTCTTGATCTAATTTAGATCAAAGAAAAATAAGTTTTTTTCTTGTTTTTCTTATCTCAGAGAACCAAAGGTTCATGAAAAGTGCAAGGCACCATTTTTATTTTTATTTTTATTTTTATTAAAGATCATTGATCTTGTTTTTAGATCTATGATCTGTTCATAAGAGAACTTTTTCTTTTTTTCTAAAGGTTTTTACCTTTTTTATTCTTGAGGAGTTTCTCAGAGTTCTCTTCTCTCCTTTTTTTTTAGAAAGATATTGATGCCTTTTAATTGAGGCCTAGGGTCCTTTTTATAGTGCCCATAAATTAGTTAAATTTTTTAAAGAGATCTTTCTCTGAGTGATTCGGGGAATTTTCCCCACCGTTGGATCTTTGATCCAAGGGCTTCTGCTTTACAGAAGAAAATCTTCTTGTTTTAACAAGAACAGAAAAGATTTCTTAAAATTTTAATTCTGTTTGGCGCAGATGCCCCCAGCGCGTGACACGTGTCGCGCAGCGTAACTGCGCTAGCGCATCTGCGTGACACGTGTCGCACAGCGCAGCGCAACTGCGCTAGCGCATCTGCGCTGACACGTGTCACGCAGCGCAGCGCCTGTGCGACTGAAGTGTTGCTTCCTTTAATAGAGCTTTGCTCTGATTGGGCGCGCCTTCTTGGACGCTGCGCTGACGTATCAGCGCCTGATATGTGGCGCGTTGCGCCCGAGATTTGAAGCGTTGCTTCAAAATTTTGAATTTTGAATTTCAACAGAGCTTCGCTCTGATTGGGCGAAACAAATGCCCCCCTACCATTGCGCTCACGTGGCGCGCACGTGAGTGCAGCGGTGGCAAGCCCCTGACCGTTGGATCAAGGGGTGAGCTGAAGGGGCGCAAGCGCCTTATAAATAGGACCTATGGCCCTTTAGAAAACTTCACCATTTTCTAGATTTTGATTCCAGAGCTTTGCTCTTGCTTAGAACTTCAGAGCTTTGCTCTCGTTTCCAGAACTTCAGAGCTTTGCTCTTTTCCAAGATTAAAAACTTTAGGTAAAATTAGATCAAATTAACTTAAATTCACCTTAACCAAAAAGCTTTGCTCTTACAGAACTTTTGATCTAAATAGATCCCCATTGGGGTTTTACAAACAGAGCTTTGCTCTTAAAAACTTGTAGATCTACAGGGATCTTGTTCATAGGTTTTAACCTATGAACAGAGCTTTGCTCATAGATCATCTGTGGATCTTTTAGATCTAAAAATGAAAAGTTTTCACAAGTTTTTCATGGATTTTCCAAGATTTCAAAAAATTTAATTCCCTTAGGTGTAGATATTTTCTGATGGACCTTTCCATTATCACTATAGAGCTGTGCTCTTTTTTAAGGAATCTTATTTCCCTGGGGCCAGGGTTTGACAAGTGTCACTCTGTGACAGAGTTTTGCTCTGAAAGAGGAGATTTTCTTCTTGTCTCTAGGGATTCTTCCCACCCCCTTTTTTTAAATGGGAATGTTTTCCTGGGGACCAACTGACAATCTCATCCAATGATGAGGTTGTCTGATGTATTGTCATCCAGATTTTGTGGGTCCCCCTTTGGTCTCCCACTCACTGTGCTGCTGTGTGGTGTAATTAATCAATTTTAATTTAATTAATGCATTTTTTTTAGACGCCAAACGTTGGAATTACAACACTAACGGCTAAATTGTTCTTTTGCAGCGATCATGTCTCTAGACACTTCATTTCCGTTCGTCCGCTCGGAGGAGGGATTTCCCGAGGCGCCCTTAGACTGTGAAGTCCTGACCATGATTAAGGAGTACGACCCGGAACACAAAAGTCTCCACCTTTGGGGGTCGTGGTATAATCAGATCATCATGGGCCGCCGGAGCTTCACATGCGCGGTGCCATCAGAACCTATAACGGCGATTCATTACGCCAGCCCACCCCCGGTGCAGTATGCCGTGGAGATGGTTGATTGGACATCAAAGGGCTTCTTACATCCCGCCATAGATGCGATTCCAGTTCAGCGTCCCATGGTTTTGGATATCCTGGTGCGCCGCATCTGTCAAGGCGAGGCGCGACCTTGGGGGCAATCATATAATATCGGTTTGATCCCCCGCCACCCAATCGGCTATCTGCCGTGGGCCCGGTATATCCTGTCGACGAAGAAGTCGCAGTTGATAAGGTTAGGATTGTATACCGCAGTCTATGTTTCCCTCTTCCAGTATCCCACGCTTGTATACCGCAGTCTATGTTTCCCTCTTCCAGTATCCCACGCTTCCCACCTGGTGGTTCAAGGCCTTCCTGGAGCAGTGGAACATTCCTACCCACACTTTCCTTGCCATGGATCGGGAAGTGTCAATCTCTTTGGAAGAGTTTACGGAGGTATCCGGTCTACCGGTCATGGGGGAACACTATGAAGAGTTGCTCCCGCCGGATGAGTACGTCTTTGGTGCTAAGCCGGTGATAAGAGGGCTCATGCCGGAGAACGCTGTTCAAAATCAATTTCCAAGTCTGATCAAGGTGTTGAACATCTACGAGGCCCTTTTCATTGAGCGTGGGAGCCGCGGAGTTAATTTTGAGGATTTCATTGCTCGGTTCCTTCATCCAAACGTCCTCTCGGCGGAAGCTGCCAAGTTTGCCAACCTTGAGGACCCTATTGGTTTAGGTTTGGATAACCTGCCAGCGAAAGACATAGACCAGAAGAACTTTTTTCTTCCTAACTCCCCAACCATGTCTTTTGCAGAAGTCGCAGCCCCCGAGATGGACGAGGAAGCTTTCTTTCTAGGATTCCTTGGGCTTTGGCTGATTTGGTTTGCGCTCCCAATGCACTCTCACCGCATGCGGCCCTCTGTTTTTTACCCGGCCCACCGAATGACTATCGGGGTAAAGGTGGCCGTTGGGATCGCCGGTTTGGCGCACTTATATCATGGCCTCAGTCGAGCAGCGGATGCTAATGAGCCTGGGGTGTTGCACGTGGTCTTCCCGATGCACTACTTTATGTCGTGGCTCGAGCTACATACAGCGGGTGTCTTCGGCATGCATAAAAGGCCCTCGTTCTACGAAAGGTGCAGTTTTCCTCGCATTCTACAGTTGATCGGCGCATCAATTGTAAATCCATCGCCATGAGATGCCAGGTGTTTACTCCTTCGCTCCCACACCGTTGGAACCGGTGTGTCTTTTATTGACAAGGTGTTGACTATTGGAAAAACGTCCACCACCGCAGTGCGGCCATTGCAAGACACTTTCAAGGATGGATCTTCAGTTTTAACGGCCCGGGAGACCCTTCACCTATATTCCATCAGACCGGGCTTCTTGGTGTTTAGGCAGGACGGGGCGGCGATCTTCATGAGATATAACCCGCATCGTTTCGCCCGGCAGCTGAGCTATAATCAAGGGGTGCCGCTGGAGGCTTTTTTATCGGAACCTGCCGCGACTGAAGAAAGGATGGAGAGGGCACTGCATCACTTCATGCGTCTAAACACGGGCTCTCACTTCTTTATCAGTGAGCCGGCTTGCGCCCCCCGACTTCTTAGGGTATACACAGAATGGTATAGTCATTCGACGGGAGCGGTCATAAAGGAGGAAAGGCGGTTGCTGATCGATCGTAAGGGTGCACCTCCAGGTAGCGATCGCAACGCCCCTCTGGTGCCAAGGACTCCGGTAATCCCCCTTTAAAAGATGCCAAAGCCGGACCCTCGCGTGCACAAAGTCCTCCACGTGAGTTGCCGCTCCCTGATATCACAGATGCACCTCCCGCACCCTGTGCTCTAGTGGAGACAGTGGTTGTACCCTCGCCGGAGTCTGGCGTGGGTGCGGACATCGGGACCCGTCGTCCCAAAGTGGCTGCTAAACGGAAGTCGATCCCCCGTGAGCCTAGGGTCGGAGGGCAAAAGAAAAAGAAGTCACTCTTCGCTGCGGACGTCGTGTTCGGTCAGGAACCCCATGCTCCTTATGCCGAGGGTCTGCTCGAATACGGGACTAACGAAGGATTAGTGATGCCGCCGCCAGACGATACAGACTTGGAGGCTGCTCTTGAAGCTTCAGCATGGTTAGCGAGGCGTGACGCGTGGCTAGCTAAGCTTGCGCAATCAGGTAATTATTAATCGCCTTTTCTTTATTGCAACATATCTTCTTCATTGCCTTTGACTAACGCTTTTCTTTCTTTCCTTTCAACAGGCATTACTGACGAAGAAGCTATTGCTGCTTCTCTGAAGACTTTCCAGGAGGAGGAACGTCTTAGAGCATCTATGGGCCTTAGTAAGTTTTAATCCATCAAGTCTCCATCTCCCTCGTGTTATGGTCGATCTAACCTCTCCCCTTTTATTGCAGAAACCTCAATGCCGTTCTCACCAAGCGACGCAGATGTTTTACCAGCTGCCGAGGTTCCTGCTTCCTCTAGGCCACCGCAGAAGGTTCGTCTTGAAGAGCCGATGAAGGATGCCTTAAAGGCTCTGGAGGCATCCCTGAACGAGGATGACGACGTCTTGGAGGAGGCGTCACAAAGGTCCGTCGCGACAGCCCGGGAGGAAAGGAAGCGGCTGAGGCGTGAGGCGAAAGCGCGCAGGGCTGCCTTGGCTGCGGGAGCGGGCCCCAGCACCGCCCCTCGTGCTGATACTCCATCTGAAGAGGCCCCTGTTGCCTTATCCACTGCCCGCAGAGAGGTGGCGCGCGCAGTTCGGAGCGCAAACGGTAAATCCGCTTCAGGTAATATTTCTCTCAGAGTTTTGTTATAAGGATTTTTAATGTCATCGGTCCTTATACCCCTTATCTTGCAGGGCCGAGTCCGATCGAGGGGGAAGCGGAAACCGTTGATCCCAAAGAAACAGAGGAGGCAGTACCTGCCGAACTCGAGCCGACGGTGGGCAACGTCGTTGTGGCTTTGGAGCCTGAGATGGAGGTCGAGGGGCCTGCAGCCGAGGAGGTCGTTGATGCCGAACCTGAAGCGGTGGCAGATGATAGGATCATTATAACTGAACCGAGGGTGGTGGTGGACGAGGCGCTTGAGGCCGGCGACCTCGTGGTGACAGTGGATGGGCCGATGGAGACGGCGGAGCTCGAAGTAGTTGTGGGTGAGATGGGTATGACTCTTAGGGAAGGGTCAGCCGCTTCCTTCCAAGAATCCGGCAATGCTCCAATCATTGCCCTCCCTGCTTACGATCTCCTGCCGTCTCCTGGTCGCGGTAGCACGACGACGGTCCCCATCGAGTCGGGTGATGAGGCTACGGACGGTGGCCTCATGTCGATAGAGGAGGGAGTCGCTTCTGTTTCGGCCGGGAGCTCCTCAGGTAAACCTTAGGTTACTGTCTTTCTTATTTTACAATCCTTTCTGACAAGTTCACCTTTCTTGTAACGCAGGTGCAGCCAGCGCTGATGCCTCCCTGCTTGAAGGAGCGCCTTCAACGACTGTCTTGGCGGTGGTCACCTCTCAACCCTCTCTCATACCATCTAAGATGTTGGAAGGTATGGGTTTGCAACTTATTAGTCTTATTTTTCAGATGTATAGTGTATGTACTGAAGTCGTGCTGTTGTGTCTTTTCAGGAGTATTTTTTGACCATCTTTACCAAATGTTGCTCCCACACTTCTCCTTCCCATCCGAGCTTGCTTCTTCCTCTGGTGGCGTTGGTGAGTATGATTTCCAATGACATCCTTCTTTCTTCATTGATGGGATTATTTCTAAACCCCCCTTTTTTTATCTCGACTGCAGTGTTACAAATCGAAGGAGGGGATGAAAGACGGGCTGCGCTGCCGACCCTTCCGGCCCTGCCACCTGCCTCAGCTGGTACAGCGACTATCACATTGATAAATCCCCCTTTTTATTTTCTGAACTGTTATCTGACCATATCTTGTTTCTTTTCAGCTGTCGTTCCAGTCTTGGCGCCCTTCGAATCTCGCATCATAATGCCAGCAGGTCCTTACCTGAGACGTCCATCTTCGAAAGGCGCCGCGAACAGCTTACGTATGTTGAGCGATTACATTGAGGAGCTCGACGTCGAGACCCCTACCTCTGCTGCGGATTTTGCTATAGCGGTTAACCCGATGCTGGTGATACTCGTGAACTTTCATGACGAGGGTATCATCGCATCTTGGGTTAACCATTGCAGGGAGATCGAGGCTCGCCTGCATCAGTTGGAGTCGCTGCGTCCCGCTCCCGAGGCCTTGGCTGCCAGTAATCAAAGAACAACGTGGATTGAGCAGAGCGCTCCTTACTTCCACCACCTCGAACAAGAAGTCATTTCAAGGCGTAAGGAGCGAGGTGAGACTTCGAGCAAGTCTGCCCAACTGCATGCTCGGGTGAAGGCCAACGCCGCACGGCTGGAGGTTGTCTTTGAGGGCCTCCTGCAATGTCTTTCTGAAGGGTTATCATTGAGGCAACACCTTGATGTTATCGACCGAGATGCACCCAGCCAGGAAGCAGCCCAGAAGGCGGTAGAGGAGCAACTTTCATCTTTCTTGCAGCAGCGAGCCCGGGTGGAAGCGGAGGTGGCCGCGGCAGCCGCTCAAGAGGAGGCGCTGAAGGAAGTGCGAGAGCAACTTGTGGATTTACTAAAGACACTTCTTCCTCAGTAGCTATCCTTCTTTGTATCGTTTGTAATTGTAGATAAAAGAATGTATATATATATATTTTCTCTTCTTTGACATAATGTATCCTGTATCCAATCAAGTTTATGAATAAAAGATACATTTTTTTTTGTAATGTGTCATTTTCTCCGTCTTTTCGTTCTTTTACTATCAGCATATCACTTTAGCAAACATGGTTGACGGATGATTAGAACGAGTATCCTGACTTTCTTAAGAAATAGCGATGGCTTAGGCCGCAGGTTCGGATCTGCTGCCTAAGACTTTTCAACTCCATGAGCCGTGAGGGTCTCATAGAGATTCTTCTCCCTACGGATCGAGAAGATCTCGTAGGTGGGCTTTCTCCTTAGGAATCGTGAGGATTCCTAAGTGTTGTTTTCTCTTACAAGTCGTAAGGATCCTATAAGAGAATTTTTCCCGCTTACGAGTCGAGAGGACCCACAAGCGGTTGTTTCCCTCCTCGTCGAAATTCGACTTTGGAGAGTGAGACCCGTGAATAGTATACAAGAGACCATTTTGGATTGACTTGCAGGGTCCCATTGTTCAGGAAGCAAGTTTTTTTTTTAGTCCTTGCTGCCTGAGGCTTCATTTGCATGTTGAGACGAATCGGGAATTTCCCGCGGAGACACTAGTTTCTCTGCGAGCCAACACGAATCAGGAGGCTCTCGTCAAGGAGTGTTTGTATCCGTGAGTCGAGGAGTTTGCTAGGGATTATTTGTTTCCCAAGCGCCAAGGATTATTTGTTTCCTTGGGGTTTGACACGAGTCGAGGATTTCCTACGGAGGCACTGGTGGCTCTGCGAGTCGACGCGGATCAGGAGGCTCTCGTCAAGGAGTGTTTGTATCCGTGAGTCGAGGAGTTTGCTAGGGATTATTTGTTTCCCAAGCGCCAAGGATTATTTGTTTCCTTGGGGTTTGACACGAGTCGAGGATTTCCCACGGAGGCACTGGTAGCTCTGCGAGTCGACGCGGATCAGGAGGCTCTCGTCAAGGAGTGTTTGTATCCGTGAGTCGAGGAGTTTGCTAGGGATTATTTGTTTCCCAAGCGCCAAGGATTATTCGTTTCCTTGGGGTTTGAAACGAGTCGAGGATTTCCCACGGAGGCACTGGTGGCTCTGCGAGTCGACGCGGATCAGAAGGCTTTCGTCAAGGAGTGTTTGTATCCGTGAGTCGAGGAGTTTGCTAGGGATTATTTGTTTCCCAAGCGCCAAGGATTATTTGTTTCCTTGGGGTTTGACACGAGTCGAGGATTTCCCACGGAGGCACTGGTAGCTCTGCGAGTCGACGCGGATCAGGAGGCTCTCGTCAAGGAGTGTTTGTATCCGTGAGTCGAGGAGTTTGCTAGGGATTATTTGTTTCCCAAGCGCCAAGGATTATTTGTTTCCTTGGGGTTTGACACGAGTCGGGGATTTCCCACGGAGGCACTGGTGGCTCTGCGAGTCGACGCGGATCAGGAGGCTCTCGTCAAGGAGTGTTTGTATCCGTGAGTCGAGGAGTTTGCTGAAGACACTGGTTTCTTCAGAGTTGGAATGAACCGTCGAGATTTGGCTTCGTCTTCTGGCGGAGCCTGTTGGGAAAGTATGGTTCCCTCTTTGTTTACGCCCTTGGATTGTATACAGGGATCGATGTGATCTTAACTGTAGGGCCAAAGTTTTATCATCATTTTTTTTGTTTTATCTCCGCGACGCTCTATCATTTCAGCTTTTATATCGCGAAGGTCGTGATTGCCCAATCATTTCGGCTATTTTTCACGGTGCCCAATCATTTCGGCTATTTATTTTATTTTTACTCGCTGCTTTTTATTGCGAGTTGCCCAATCATTTCGGCTATTTTGCATGCATACATTTTTACTTGCTGCTTTTTATTACAAGTTGCCCTATCATTTCGGCTATTCCGTATGCATGTGCGGCCTACTGGCTTTCTGCCGTAAACCTGGAATTAGACACCGATTTCGGCATCAGCACCGCTACAACTGGATATTGCCAGGAGCGAATCATCATTTGCTTCCGTCGATGTCGAACAAAGGTGGCTTAGCGAACAGGGTTAAGGCGCTGTCGACTAAGGCTTTTAACTTCATGAGCCGTAAGGGTCTCACAAAGGTATTTCTCCCTACAAGTCGTGAGGATCTTGTAGGTGTATCTTCTCCTTAGGAATCGTGAGGATTCCTAAGTGTATGTTTCTCTGTAAGTCGTAAGGATCCTACAAGAGGATTTTCTCCTTGTAAGTCGAGAGGACTTATAAGAGTTGTTCATCATGCGAACATATCCCCAGTCTCGGATGAGACTTGATTAGGGAAATGTTTATTCGCGCCCGTGGATTGTATACAAGAGTCAGTATTGAGCCACTTGTAGGGCAATATTGGAAGTTTGTGGGGGTTTGCTTAAGCACAGGTTTAGGTCTCTGTAACTTAAGACTTTCAAATCTTATGAGCCGTGAGGGTCCCATAAGAGAGTTCTTCTCACGAGTCGTGAGGATCTCGCGAGTGTATTTTCTCCCTAGGAATCGTGAGGATCCCTAAGTGTGTTGCTCCCTTGTGAGTCATAAGGATCTCACGCGGGTGGTTTCTCCTTACAAGGTCGAGAGGACCCTATAAGTGTCTTTTAACGAGGTTGCGCCCTTTCAGGTTTTCACAGACACTCGCCGGTAGTCCTGCTGTTTTTACTCACGGAGCCCTTTCGGGTTTTCATCCGTGCCCATTTTGCTTATGGACATACCGTTTTTTTTTATTCTTTTTATTTTCTTTTTCTCTTTTTTCTCTTTCTTTCTTTTCTTTTTTTTTTACGAGGTTGCGCCCTTTCGGGTTTTCACGAACACTCGCCGGTAGCCCTGCTGTTTTTACTCACGGAGCCCTTTCGGGTTTTCATCCGTACCCCTTTTGCTTATGGACATACCGTTTTTTTTATTTTATTTTATTTTTATATGTTTTTTTTATATCTCGTCAGCCTAAAGATGCTGCGGTAGTAGTTTAAAGATGTTTCGGTCTGCTATTAGTTTAAGGACATTTCGGTCCGATGTTTGAGAAGGCTGGCTACTGCTGATGGAGTTTGAGCTTAGGAAGATAGTGAGCGGACATAGTCGTCGTCATCTACCATTGACCTAGGCTGTGGCTCATTAAGCATAGTATTTCTTTAGGAAGCGACCGTTTATCGGCCTGAAAGGCCTTTCACCGTGCATGTCCATGAGTAGATAGGCCCCGCCCTGGTAGACCTTATCTATGCGTACGGGCCTTCATAGTTTGGCTCGAATTTTCCCCGCTTGGCGCAATTGGGGATCATAGGCCTTTTGACCACTAGCACAAGCTCGCCTTGGCGGAATGTCCTCGGTCGGGTCAGTCTTTCATATGAGCGCGTCATCTTTGCTTTATAGGCCTCCAGATTTTGTTGCGCCATGAGTCGTGTTTCTTCAAGGGCGTCAAGCTCCTCAAGCCGAAGGTGAGCATTTTCTTCGTCCGTCAGCTCGTAATGGACTGCCACTCGTAGAGAGGGTAACTCTATCTCGAGGGGGAGTACTGCTTCTGTCCCGAATACTAACGCATACGGTGTTGCGTTCGTGGCCATTTTAAACGTAGTTCGATATGCCCAGAGAGCCTCTTGCAGTCTTTCGTGCCAGTCTTTCTTATTTCGCGACACTGTTTTCTTCATGATCTTCGTCAAGGTCTTGTTGAAGGCCTCAGCTAGACCGTTAGCTCGCGGATTATAAACCGAGGAATATCTCCAATCTATATTGTGTTGTTGCGCGAAGCGACTGATCTTGTGGCTTCTGTAGGCCGGCCCGTTATCGGAGATGATCCGTCTTGGCGTTCCAAACCGGTATATGATGTGCGTCTTGAAGAAGTGGAGGATATTTTTCGTCTTCACTTCTCTTAACGGTACTGCTTCTGCCCATTTGGAGAAGTAGTCAGTCGTCGCTAGGATGAAACGATGTCCTCTAGACGATGCTGGTTCGATGGGGCCGACTATGTCAGTTCCCCACATTTCGAACGGCCAGCTAGTCACCGTTGGATGTAATGGGTTTGGATGCTGATGGATGAAGTCCCCATGAATTTGGCATGAGTGGCACTGCTTCGCATATTCGAAGCAATCCTGAATCATCGTGGGCCAGTAGTAGCCCATCCGTTTTATCTTCATCTTCATCTTCGGGCCTGCTTGGTGAGAACCGCAGAGTCCGTCGTGAATTTCCTGGACGACCATTTTCGCTTCGTCAGGTCCTAAGCATCTCAGCCATAGAGAATCAAATGACCTCTTGTACAGAGTATCATTGACGAAGGCGAAAGACAGAGCTCGTTTCATGAGCTGATGTCTTGTGGACACTTCTTCGGGCATTCGGTGGGACTTAAAGTAGTCTATGAAGACTTCTCTCCAATCCTCAGCCATTTCCCGGTATTTTATTCGCAGGGTCGTTTGCTCAGTCGCTCCCTTCCCTTCGGATGATTCCGGAGATATTTCTGCTGGGGCAAGCACTTGACGGCTTTGTACCACGATTCTAACATCATCGAGATTCTCGTCAGCCAGTTCTTTAGCAAGTTTGGCTAATGCGTCTGCTTTGCTGTTTTCCGCGCGCGGTATGTTCTCCAAAGTATAAGAGGGAATTTGGGTCAACAATTGTTGCACTTTTTCACCGTACCTCACCAACTCCGGTTTGCAGGTTTGGTAGTCACTGTTTACTTGACTAACGACCAGCTGGGAGTCTCCGTATATGAGGAGGTTTCCAATTCCCATGTCGATGGCGATCTCTAGGCCTGCTATCAGAGCTTCGTATTCGGCTTCATTGTTTGTCCTCGGCTCTTAGGGAGAAAGCAAAGCGCATTATCCCTCCTCGTGGAGTTATAAAGATGAGCCCTACGCCCGATTTGATTATAGGGGTGCTTTGTTTGCGCTTCTTCATGGAAGATGCGCCATCGAAATAAAGCTCCCATCGAGTCTCATCACCATCGACCGCATCAAACGCATGTTCGTCTGGAAGATCGCAGTTTAAAGGGGAGTCGGCCGGTATCGGGTGCTCAGCGAGGAAATCGGCGATGGCCTGGCCTTTCACTGTCTTGAGAGGTCGATACGTTATCGAGAACTCCATCAAGAGCAGAGCCCACTTAGCGAGTCGACCTGTCAGTATGGCCTTTGAAATTAAATACTTAAGAGGGTCCACCTTCGAAATGAGACGGACCTCATGCGCCAACGCATAGTGCCTGAGCTTTGTTATCGCGAAGATCAACGCTAGGCAGTGTTTTTCAATGGGGGAGTAGTTGCTTTCTGCCCCCAGTAGAACTCGACTTAAGTAGTAGAGTGCTCTTTCTTTCCCTTGATCGTTCTCTTGTGCCCATAATGCGCCTAAAGAACCTTCGAGGGCGGCTGTATAAAGAATGAGAGGCTTTCCCTTAACCGGAACAGCCAACACTGGAGGGTTTTGCAGGTACTGTTTGATCTCGTCTAGTGCGCTTTGGCACTTTTGATCCCAGACGAACGGGGTTCCCTTCTTCATCAGGTGGCTGTAAGGACGGCACTTGCCTGAAAGATTGGCTATAAATCGCCGTATGTATGCGAGTTTCCCTTGGAGAGACCGCAACTGTTTAAGAGTCCCCGGCGGAGGCATTTCCATGATCGCCTTGATCTTGGACGGATCTATTTCAATACCTCGATGTCGAACAATGAATCCCAGGAATTTGCATGAGGAAACTCCGAATGCACACTTAAGCGGGTTCATCTTCAAGTTGTATTGCCGAAGGCGTTGAAATACGGTCTTCAGATGCTCGAGATGTTCCTCATATGATTTGCTTTTAATAACGAGGTCGTCGATATAGTATTCAATGATTTCGTGTATAAGGTCATCGAAGATCTTCGTCATGGCCCTTTGATAAGTGGCACCGGCGTTCTTTAAACCGAAGGGCATCACCTTGTAGCAGAATATACCCAAAGGAGTCCTAAAGGCTGTGTGCTTCTGGTCTTCGGGATGCATCTTTATTTGATTATACCCTGATGAGCCGTCCATAAAGGAGAAAACTTCATGAGTGGACGTGTTGTCTATCATCAGCTCGGTGACTGGCACTGGGAAATCGTCTTTCGGACAAGCTTTATTAAGATCCCGGAAGTCTACGCATATACGCACTGTCCCGTTTTTCTTCATCACCGGGACGATGTTGGCGATCCATTCAGGGTATTGAACCTCCTGGATGAAGCCAGAGTCGATCAGCTTCTTGACCTCGGCATTGATGCTCATCTCAAGCTCGAGTCGCATTCTTCTCGGCGCCTGTTTGACTGGCTTGACGTCCGGGAATATTGCCAATTTGTCCACAGCAATTTCTGGGTTTAGTCCCGGCATTTCGGAATAGTTCCACGCGAAGCAATCTCTATGCTGCAGAAGCACGTCTTTTAACGCAACCACCCTTTCTTCAGATAGCAGCTCGCTGATGAATGTCGGTCGTGGATCGTCTGCCGATCCCAACTCAATTTTCTTAAGGTTATCTGCAGTGGTATGGATTCCATCTTCCAGCTCTTTTGGCGCTGGTGGGAATTCTGAGATTATCCCGTCGCTGCTATTTTCGAAGCACCAAGGGAGCACATCTATGTCCTCGGGCTCTTCTTTTAATATTGTAATCATGTGATAGGTGCGAATTCGCTTCCAATCCCAATGTGGAACCGGTTCTTCTTTCGTGGCCTTGGGCTCGTGCTTCTGTGGCGGCGCTACCCTCCAGTTGTCAGACAGAGTGAATTTGCCAAGCTGATACTGATCTTCGACCCAATTCTTGAAGGTGAAGCAATCTTCAAGAGGATGCCCTATTACTCGATGGTAAGAGCAATAGTCCAGGTGTGAGACTTCGCCCGCTCGTTCGGGATGTTTAGACTCCGGCAATGCAAGCATTTGATGTTTTAGAGCAAGATCAAGTATCTTCTTCGTCTTGTCCCGAGGAAACGAGTACGCTCGACCCATTTTCTTCATGAGGGATAGACCAATAACGGTCAACTCCCGTTTGCGTGGCTTCTTAGCCCTGCTTTGTTGTTGTTGAGCGCCTTTTTGGCCTTTCGACTTATTTCTGCTTTTGCGCCGAGCCTTCTTTATAACAGGTTGACAAGGAGCGGCATTTTCATCCTTTACGGCCTGTTGGAGAAAGCGTTGCGTCTTGGCTTTCTTGTAGATGGTCGTCTCACGGTTGTGATCATCTCGGACTTTTTGACCAGCTTTCTTTATAAGTTTGTCCATTTGTTCCTCGAACGACGGACCGGGTTCCTTTGCATCTGGAACTTTCACTGGCTTAGGATTAGCGTCCTTCCATTGAGTATCCGCTTCTTCATCAAGGTCATACACGACGTAGCAGCCGGGTAGTAACTCTCGTTTCTTTGACCGGATGTATCCAAGCCCTTTTGTTTCCATTCTCCCACTAGGCAGTTTGCGTTGAGTCCCGGGAACGTTCCAGACCCTGTCATAGAATTTGGCCTCTCTAACGGTCTGTTTGAAGGATATCCCCTGGCGTTTCAGCAGCTTCTTCAAACCCTCTGTATAATATCTGGGAAGACGGATAGGCTGAAGCCTGTCGAGCGCAGGATCCGCGCCACGCCAGATTTCTTTTTTCACCTTGGTTTCTTCAGAGCGGTAAAATAGAATTGCTTTTTCGCTTTCTCGTTTGGGAGGGATATAGAATGTCCGCAGCTCTTCTACACTGTAGATATTAAGTGCATCCAGTTCTTTATGATGCTCAGGCGGCACCATGGCGACTTGTAGGCTTTGCTCTTCGTCAGCGGACATTTGTATTAAAGGTCAAGCAGAGAATACGGCATGGACTTCATCTTCCGAGTCGCTGCCAAAGATCAATGTAGGAGCCGATGGTCCCGGCTTGTTGTGTTGGGGCGGATCCGAATAAACCATCTCCTCTTCTTCCTCAGTATCACTGCCGAAGACAGGGATGGTAGCGTTAGTTTTATTCTCCGGCTTGTGACACTTCTCCGTGTCTTCAAAATTCGGCAAGAAGTATTTGGCATATTCATATTTGCGAACTTCATTTACGGAAAACGGATTCAGTTCTCCCGTTACGGTATACTCGAGACCATCCCTAAAATATTTCATACACTGATGCTGTGTAGAAGGGATGATGTTGTACTCGTGTAACCATGGTCGGCCGAGCAGAGCGTTGTAGCATGTCTTGGCATCTATGACGTGGAATTTAATGTCTGTGACGAGCAGCCCGAAGCGTAGTGTCAGTATCACAGATCCAAGAGTTTTTGACGATTGGGAGTCGAACCCGGAGATGGTGATCTTTTCCCGAGCAAGGTGCTGGACGCTCATGCAGATTTCCTTCAACACCCGCACGTTGAGTAGGTTAACAGACGACCCGTTATCGATCAGGATTTTGCCTATCTTTATATCATGGCAGTATCCCGAGACATAGAGAGGGCGATTGTGTTCGCACGTCCCAAGTAGAAGGTCTTCATCGCCAAAAGTGACATCGGCCGTGTGCACTTCCTCCAATTCATCCTTCATCTTTTCCTCGGCCAAGCATGCTTGGAATTGTTCCGGGTCTTGGAGCGCCTTAATCAACGAATCTCTCGCCTCTTTTGATAGCAAAAGGGCGTCAAGAATGCTGAGCTGTGAGGGCAGCTTCCTCAGATGTGCTAAGACGTTGTAATCCACCTTATTCTTCTTTGGTGGGTCTTTGGCAGCTAGCTCTTCCACCACTTGGTCATCTAAGACGATATCTTCAGAGGCCTTTTCTTTCCCTTTATCTTTCCTGTTCGAGGGTCCGAGGTTCTTTTCGGGCAGCGTGCGATTACGTAGCCGGATATTTTCGCAAACCTTCGGTTCTTCTTCTTTTCTCGAATCGGACTCTTTAAAGAGGGGGGCAAGTTCTAGCTCTTCATCAGAATCACTCCCGAATGTGGGCACTTGTGATTTACCGGTGTTAACCACGCAACAATCGCCAGCAGTTCTTTTAAGCCCTTCGGTCATATTTCTTTGCTCTCGACGAGTTTTACGCTTTTCCCGCTTAAAGTGTTGTCGATGAGCAACATAGCCTTGCCACCATCTATCGAAAGCTTTGCACTTTTGAGTGGGGTGCGAAATCTTTTGATGATATAAGCAATAGGAAGGGTGCGTTTCCATTTCACCAGTGATGTTTCCTTCAGAGGATGGTAGCTTCATGCCCATTGATATGGCCTTAGCAAACTTTTTCCTCGTCTTGAATTGACTTTTGACGGTAGCAGAAGTGTTTAGCTCCAGCGGGATCGTCTCAGCTCTTTCATCAAGTCGCTGGCGCTTGGCCCTTTCCAATATAGCCGTCTCGCGTTCTCGATCAGCTTTACTTTTCAACCGAGCTTCATTAAGGAATGCGTCAATTACCTCATCTGATAGCTCCAGAATTTTTGATTCAGGATCTGCCCCCAGCTTTTCGGTGCAAGGAGTCCCCTCATCGTTCGTGATCGAATAGGAAATCATATAACAGTTCGCCACGCATTCTTCGGATTCATCAGATGAACTTCTTCCCTCGTCTTCTTCTTGAAAGACGTGATTGAGGAACTCCTGGAGCGTAATGGGAGTCCGTTCCTTCTGATTGTATTTCTCCAGCGCGTCAATTTGTTTTTGTAAGTCCGTGCGCTTGTCGCCAGGCTTCACGGGCTTCTTAGATTTCTTCTTCTTCTTTTTTGAAGATTTTGACGGCTGGCTGCAAGTGCTTGAACCACCACTATCGGTCTTTGGAGTTGGACGTGGCTTCAACATCCCTTCAATGACCTGCGGTTCCAACGGGTTCTTCCACTCAATCGCTGGACATGTCTGAAGATCGTTTAGCATCCTCTTTGTCTTGGCTGATAACACAAGCTCCCAAGGAGCTTTTTCAATGACAGAGCATGTTTCCCCCGGCGTATTCGTCCCCTTAGAGGTGTGTGGCTGCGGGGGATTCACCTTCCATTTGTCGGATAACGCGAACTTGCCCTGTCGGTACTGGTTTTCAAGCCAATTTTTGAAAACGTAGCAGTCTTCAATCGGATGGCCTAGTACTCGATGGTAAGGACAGTAGTTGGGTTCGTTGACGTCACTTGGTTGTAACGGACGTTTTGGATCCGGCAAATTTATGAGTCTGTTGCGCAACGCCAGCTCGAACAACCTCCTCGTTTTATCGCGGGAAAAGGAATAAGGACGTCCCATCCTATCCTCAAGGGGCACGTACGGTCGCGTATTATTTTGACGAGCAACCGGCTTCGAGTCGCTCGGTTGTTGTTGTGCATTAGCGACGACGATCGCTTTTCCCTTCCCTTTATCATTTCGGGTGTCTGGCCTTGGAAGAGGGGGTTTATGGCCCATTTGATCCATTTGCGCTAGTTTGTCAATCAAGGCCTGGAAGGTAGTCGGCTTGAAAAACATTATGAACTGCGAGATGGTTGCTTGTGGATCGAGAGTTCCCACAAACATACCCACCGCGGGAGCTTCTTCAATGCGCTGCTCACACTTTGACCATAAGTTCCGCCATCGTATAGCGTACTGAACCCACGTCTCGCCTGGCTTTACCCTGGCGTTAATCAGTGCTGTCTTCGAGGTACGTTCACTGGCGCTTGAAAAACGCTGAGTAAACAACAGCTCCATCTCCGCGAAGGTTTTAATAGAATCGTTCGGGAGCTCAGAGTACCATTCGAACGCCGTATCTGATAAACTTCCAACAAACTGGCGAAGTAAAAGCTTGTCATCACCACCGGTATTGCTGCAGAGTGCCCTGAATTGGGCAACATGCTGGTGAGGATTGCCAGTCCCCTTGTAGACATGGAACTTGGGAATTGTGTAACCCGGCGGGTACTTGATTTGGTCATACCAACCTGGATATGGCCGCCCCGTTTTTACGACCTGGCCGGCTGCCTCGGTCGCATGATGAACCCGTATTTGTTGGGCTATATATTCGTCCAAGTCAGTTTTAGAAATCGTATCCTCTTTAGCCGTTGACAAAGCTGGCAGAGGATTTGATGTCTCTCCCTTATCATCTCCAAGGACGACCGGGGGCTCTTCGGCCGGAGGATCTTGTTGTATCATCATCCCTATCATGTCTTGGAAGAGGAGGCCCATACGCTGTATGTTGGCTGCTTGTTCGGCAGCCTCTTTGTCCTTCTTCTCTAATATTCGGCGAAGGAACTCGGCGTCAGTCTCTTGTTCCTGACGTTCATCAGAGGATGTTTCAGGGTTTTCTTTCGGCCCTGTAAGTACGGCCATAGCATTCATCATCTCCTGGAGCTTTTGTTGCTGCTCCTGAGCCTTGGTCACTGACCGTGTAAGCGGTCTATGACCCGTTGATGCACGGTTGTCTTCTTTTCCCGATGCCATGTAAACCGTATGAACTGTTATGCCCCCTGACTTGGGGCGTTTAGGTTCACCATTTTTAACCTTTGCTGCTGACGCGGGAGCTTTCTCCGGCCTCCTTCTTTTATGGGCCGTTGGGGTTGAAGGAGCCGTTGAAGTGGGCATCCTAGCAACTGCTGTCCCCTGCTGTTTAATGGGGCGGTCCTTGTCCTTTTCCACTTTCGCCTTTTTCTGGCGACGAAATTGGTCTGGATCAATCACAGAGTTTTGAACCCTCCGCCAAACTTTATAAACTTTCGAAGATAGCCGTTGAGGGGGCTGTTCTTGTTTCATTTCCATAACTCTCTCCGCTGGTGGAGGAGATCTCTTCAAGGTAGCGATTGGAGAGTTCTTACGCACCCTCCTCAGTAGTTCAAAGCTGTTCCCAGTTGGAACAGCAGCGTTGACTTCCACCACTGGAGCCGGTGGAGTTAGCCATGAGGGGGAGTTGCCCCCTGCCTTCCTCACTCGTCGCCAATGGCGACGTCGAGCATGACGAGCCGTTGGGACTGGCTCGGAGATAGAGACAACTTCTTTTTGCCCCCTGTCTGAATGAGGCGCCGCCTGTGTTAACCTCTTAAAGGCTGAGGTTGTCTTTTGAGGGGTGATATTCAACCTGTCGAAGACGGATCTTTGAGCAGGGGCAGAAGCAGGAATCGTTAGTCTTGAAAAGACTGACTCTTTGACAGGGGAAGCCGCCTTGACGACTTCCGGAACAGCAGTTATTGCCTTCCTTGGGACAGCCAGTTTAGAGTTCTGATTTAGCCTGGTGAAAACAGAGGCTGTCAGTTTGGTAGTGGGAGACCAGTTGACAGGGGCTGTCGTAGCAGTGAGCCAGTCGAAGACCGACTTTTTGTTCACTTCCGGTGCAGGTATTGGCTCAGAGAAGTTTGTAGGTGGGATCATGGTCCCGAAGAACAGGCCAGTGGTGGCCTGGGCCACCTGTTTTACCGGCAGAGCGAGGAAGGAAGCCGTCTGGGGTCCGTATGCCACACCTCCTGGTGAGGTGGAGCGTCCGTTGCAGTGGCACTTCGAGCAGTTGGTGCAATTAGAGGCCATTGAATCTTGAGTTCTGCGCCAGGCAAAGACCAAATCTTAGTAACTTGAAATCCGAAGGCGACCATTAACAAACCGCGATTGGTTCGCGAAGACGACACACGAAGTGTGGAGTGGAAAGAGGAAAAGGTCCCACCGGGCATGCCAGAATCTGTTCCCCTCCGAAAGACGGCGCACAGGACCGCGATGGCCTGACGCTGAGATTCGGGGCAGATGCTAATTGGTTTTATCCGTCCACCTCTCCGAAGATGCCAAGTTGATTTATGGCACCGTGTATCGGAGGTTTAGACGGATGCGGCCGATGTAGCAGACTTCGTCAGATTCCCCCTCGCTTGAGGGGTTTTTGATTGTGGGGACGCTCTTCCCTGCAGGCGCAAGCCCCTGCAGTTAATTACGCTACCGCATCGCGGTAACAACTTTCTCCTTCTCCAGAATTTCACTTCGTGTCGTGTGTGTTTGTTTTGTTTGTGGTTGCCCGTGGATTGTATACGGAGACTGAGTAATGCCGTCGCCCGTAGGACGTGGATTAGTCCAAATCCGTATTTACTTAGATTTGGGTTTGGCGTTTTTAGTTTAAGGATGCATTAGTCGCGTTGCGGCTAAGATCAACTTAAACGTTCGTTAAGGATACGATAGTCCTGTTTGAGACTAAGATCAACTTAACGTGATAATCCATTTAATATCTGGCCATCGGGACTCGTCACCTCTCTAACGTCGTTGAAGGATTACAACGGCAGATGTCAGAGGAGTTCAGAGATGTACCCTTGAACCAAGGTTGATTTGGAGTTTTATAGTCCGTTTGAATGTTTAAGGATACGTTAGCCGTGTTTGGGGGCTAAGATCAACTTAAACGGGATCGTTTAGATCCGGCAAAAGAGCATTTGGAGGCTATATTGTTCCAGTTTAGGGACGTAGTGGTCCATAGGTAGTTTAGGGACGTGGTAGTCCATGTTCCAGTTTAGGGACGTGGTGGTCCAACATTAGTTTAAGGACGTTCCGGTCCAACATTAGTTTAAGGACGTTCCGGTCCAAGAGTTTAAGGACCCCGCAGTCCATATTGATGTGTGGTCGTTGGGACCCGTCACCTCTTTGACGTCGTTGAGGAATTACGACGATGGATGTCAAAGGAGTTCTGAGATGTACCCTCGAACCGGCTATAAATTGATTTGAGAGAGCATTTGTGCTCAGTTCAATTTAATTTAAGGACTTACGGCCAGAATTGGGCTAAGCCCAGTTGAAAATGTTCAACATTTTATTTATTTTTAGTCCATTAGACCTGTGCTAGGGCTTTGCCCACACTTAAATAATGCATTGCATTACTTATATTTTCTTGTTTGGGCTCTGCCCATAAAAGATGCAGAGCATCGATTTATTTTGGGCTCTACAAGGCATCTGCATAGTATTTTATTATTTTTGTTGGGCTTTGCCCATTTATAAATGATGCAGAGCATCAATTTAATTAGGTCAGTTTGGTCTTTTAATTGGGCTTGGCCCTGCATTGCATGTGTTAGGCGCTTTGCGCCACTCACTGAGCGCAAGCGCTTGTGGTGAAGACGCGTGTCATGCTCTGGTGAGCGCAAGCGCAACAATGCAGTGCGCTGCGCTAGTGCGCTGCGCTGTTGCGCTGCTGACACGTGGCGCGCTCTGGTGAGCGCAAGCGAACAGTGCAGTGCGCTGCGCTGTTGCGCTGCTGACACGTGGCGTGCTCTGGTGAGTTGCGCCAACTCCAGAAAGCAAAGCTCTTATTTCAAGAGCGCATAGCGCAAGTGGTTTAGATGCTGATACGTGGCGCTCTCCCAAAAGCGCAACAGCGCAGTTTGCAAGTGCAAAGCACCAAGAATCTTTTAGATTCAAGAACAGAAGTGCAAAGCACTATTTGATTTCTTGATCTAATTTAGATCAAAGAAAAATAAGTTTTTTCTTGTTTTTCTTATCTCAGAGAACCAAAGGTTCATGAAAAGTGCAAAGCACCATTTTTATTTTTATTTTTATTTTTATTAAAGATCATTGATCTTGTTTTTAGATCTATGATCTGTTCATAAGAGAACTTTTTCTTTTTTCTAAAGGTTTTTACCTTTTTTATTCTTGAGGAGTTTCTCAGAGTTCTCTTCTCTCCTTTTTTTTTAGAAAGATATTGATGCCTTTTAATTGAGGCCTAGGGTCCATTTTATAGTGCCCATAAATTAGTTAAATTTGTTAAAGAGATGTTTATCTTAGTGATTCGGGGAATTTTCCCTACCGTTGGATCTTTGATCTAAGGGCTTCTGCTTTGCAGAAGAAAATCTTCTTGTTTTAATAAGAACAGAAAAGATTTCTTAAAATTTTAATTCTGTTTGGCGCAGATGCCCCCAGCGCGTGACACGTGTCGCGCAGCGCAGCGCAACTGCGCTGACACGTGTCGCGCAGCGCAACTGCGCTAGCGCATCTGCGCTGACACGTGTCTCGCAGCGCACAGCGCAGCGCATCTGCGCTGACACGTGTCGCGCAGCGCAGCGCCTGCGCGACTGAAGCGTTGCTTCCTTTAATAGAGCTTTGCTCTGATTGGGCGCGCTTTCTTGGGCGCTGCGCTGACGTATTAGCGCCTGACATGTGGCGCGTTGCGCCCGATATTTGAAGCTTTGCTTCAAAATTTTGAATTTTGAATTTCAACAGAGCTTCGCTCTGATTGGGCGAAACAAGGGGTTTATTGATTGTGGGGACGCATTTTCCTGCAAGTGCAAGTCCATGTAGTTAATTACATTACCGCAAAGTGATAAAAACTTTTTACACTCCAGGTCTATTCATTCACGCGTCGTGTTTTAATTTTGTTTATTTTGGGTTGCTCTTAAACTGTATACAGAGACTAATTTAGACGTTCACTCCGTTGCTTGGTCTACCGTCAATTCCTCTAAGTTTCATTCTTGCGAACAACGGGGAAGTAGAAATACTTTGGTTTGGCGATTAATAATTAGGGGTTCGCGACTCTAACTAAACTAATTCAATTCAACAAACAAGGATTCCTAGTAAAAATGTGTCGTCGCCCGTAGGACGCGAATTAGTCCGAATCCGTACATATTTAGATTTGGTGTTTGGGTCCACGTTAGTCACCAACGTAGGTGGACTTTAAGTAACATTTCTCACATCAATGAGGTCCATCGGTTCAGAGGATATTTGAATTTATCCAAGGACCGTTATTCTTGGTTTAGACTAAGATCAACTTAGGGTTCATGTGCATATGGGCTCAATTGACCTTAGGATCAACACTTAGCCAATTTGGGGCCAGGGGTCGGTCTGTATAACATGGTCTGACGCACGATACATTAGCACATGCCATGTCTGCCGCATGTTCAACTCGCGTGCATATTACGTGGAGGAAAAAAGTCCTGTTTCATTGGCGCATACCCACATGTGTATCACGTGGCGCATGGAAAGAGTATAGTCGTATGGTTACGTGGTTATCGCGTGACGCATGCCCAAACAATGAATCTACTTCTGGCGCTGGAGTCACGTGCAGGTTACATGGGGCGCAACACTAAGGGTTTTCTATCTCTGTCTTTTGAAGCTTAAGTTTCTTAAAACTTAAGTTTCTGTTGTTAATGGTCTACTTGGTCATTAAAACCTTCAAGATCAATATTTTATGATCTTGAAATTTTGTTTCGTGCATGGCTCACATCATAAGGTCCCTTTAAGTTTAAACTTCGTCATTTCTTTTTCTTAATGATCATCGAGATCTTGTTGATGATGTTTTTTTTGTAGAGGGCTTCTTAAATTTTTTCTCAAATCCTATATCTTAAGATCAAAATTCTCTCTGTTAGAGCTTAAGTTCTCAACAAAGAGGAGATTTGACATGAGGATTTTAAAATCTGAAGAAAGGACTTAAGTTTTAATGAGAGTTAACATTCTCTTTAATGGAGATTAGTCTCCTTTACCTTGGTTTTGATGGAGAGGAGGATGGAAAAATTCTTCTGCGGAGAAAGAACTTGAGTTTGGGTTTTTCTCAAGCTTATAAGGGGTCTGTATATGTTGAGATTGATGTTTAGGAGTTCTTTATACAGGGGATGAGGTTGTTGGGTGTTCATCACAGAAAACTGCATTTTAATACCGCTCATTCGTTATCTATTTTGTTATATATCGGTACTATTAATCAGTGTCTGCTCAGTAATTACAGTTTACATGTATTCATGATAAAATACTGGAAACACATTCAAAATCACGGATATAAACGTTTTGGAGCCGACACTACAAACAAAACAGAAAACCGACCGATATCCAAAGAGTTCTTTTGGAAATAAACATGTGTACACAATTTTGGTCTAACACAATACAAGTGTACATACAACTCTTTGACATGAATCATGGTAGGGCTGCACATGGCACACAAGATATGATGAAGTGGGCACATGGGGGGACAAGAGTTATAAATGCTAAAAGTGTTGATATGATGTATGGCATCATGTCCCCATGTTTTCACTGTCCCTTCCTTGCAGTCACGTCACCTTATTTTTATTGTTTGTTTATTTTTCTTTGGTACCTATAAAAGCAGACCAGTGAGCAAGGGAAGGCAACTCTCTCATTCATGTATATTCCATAGTTTTTCATTTCTTTCTTTGTTTTTGGTTTAGCTTGAGGATGAGTGGGCTTCATCATTGGTTTCTTCTTCTTCTTTCCTCTTAAAGCTTTCTTTGGAAAGCTTCATTAAGGAGGTTGAACAAGTAACCAAAATCTTGTATCTCTTTCTTCAAGTGTTAATAAATTGTTGTTTCTTTTATACTTGCTTATTTTCCTTACTTGCTTTTCTTTATTATGCTTAACTAATATTTCTTTGGTTGTGGTAATGGTTAGGAAGTGAGATGAAAGGCTTTTGCCTCCTCCACCTCTTGTTTATGTTTAAATGTGCTTAATTATATGATTCTAACTTAAAAATTGTTTATATATTGATGTGATATGGTATTTTGAAATATGGTTACTTTGTAACCTCCTCATATACCATATTCACTTCCATTCCCCATTTCAATGTTTAAATTAAAATCAATTTAGAGTTAAGGTTACTAGGTTTGGATATCATATTTTGTGATCAAGTGTTTGACAATCTCTTGATTTTATATACGATATACCATCACAAACACCTAGCAAACTCAACACTAAAATCATTTGCTCTTACTCACTAATTGTGTTTTTGATGTTGTGGTATACTTGCTAACACTTGTGTTTAGTGTTGATATCCCAAGTTTGGACATACAACGTAAATGAACAAAACGAACTAGTTTCGTGATTGCGGAGAATATCGGAATTTGACGACTTGTGCCTCGCAACCGCTTCGACAAGTCGTGATTCATGCCGGGATCAACATGAGAACGGACCACTCATGATCAAAGGAGCGTCGAGCGAATCGTCGCGATTCAACCCTCCGAACCAAAACCATGGCCAACTTCTTCCTTAACCTATTTGCTTATTTTCTTTGTTTTCATATTTTCTATTTTTTTATGACAACCAACCAATTCGTTAATTTGTTGAACCTTAAATCACAGGACCCAATACATAATTCCCTGCGGATCGAACTGTACTTGCCGGCTCGCTACAACGTGTTGTGCACTTGCGGTTTATAAATATTTAAAACGAGAACTATCTCGCGTGCGCATTCCGTTTCCTTCATTTCATATCTGTTTTCATAACATACGTGTTTGCGCGCGCGGGTGAATTCCCAACAAGTTTTTGGCGCCGTTGCCGGGAAGTTGGTAGTATTAGGAATTGTTATTTCTGGTTGTTACTAACTCACTAATTTCTAATTCAAATTTTTTTCAAAACTAACAAAACACGATTCTTTTCACTTCGTTCTCTGTCCTTAATACCTGCTAGCACTCTGTAATTCAACTGAAAAATCAAGTTATACCATTGAAATACTAATATTGCCTGAAAGATCCACACAAAATTCCAGCACAAAATATCATCATTTGGCCGGCGACATCATCATAGAATCCGAGCTCGCCGACCCAAGGAGGGTGTTCGTGATTTTTTGTTTTTGTGTCATCTCCAGTGCTGTGTTGTCATTCTAGTGGTATTTTTTTGATTTTTCTAATTTTATTTGTGTAAGAATTGGGGCACATATATCGCTTTTTTACACTAAATATCGTATTTTTTTGACATTTTAGTTTTTAAGGAATTACGATCAGCGATCGTGCGGAGCGAGGATCAAATTCAATTGCAAAACGTTAGTGAAGTACCGTGCCAAAGATCCGGGTAGTTTGATCTGCGCAAGCGAATAATCAAAGACTCGGGATCACTTTAAAGGGGTTTCTAAACCCAAAATCACTTCGGTACGTTTTTTCTAGCACATTCTTTTCGAATCCGACGCATTCCAATATTTCTATCTTATGCAGGATTCTTCGCACAATTTTGCCACCAATTGAACAGAGAACTAACCGTATTTGTTGCAGCGTTTAAACTTAAACAGAAAAAGAATTGCTTAATTACTTGATTTTTTGAATTCTTTAATTGATTGCGCATTTGCATCTCAATACGGATTTAAGGGCACAAAGACCAAACAAGATACGGTAAACAATTTCATCACATTTTTCCGTAGCCCACAAATTACAAAACTGCATTCTTGCATACCCACAGTAATTTAAAATCAACTAGAACTTTGACTCTAAGGACTTCACGCTCATTAGGAGAAGTTAACTGTGTTTAAAACACCGCTTAACGGTATATCATTCACGGGATGTCTAGGCAAATGTTCAAGAGAAATGGTTATCTAATTAAGGAACTTCGCGAAAGCGTTGGAAAACCTCTCCTTCTCTATTGCACTTACCTGGTTTTGTGATCAGTATATCTTGAGCCCGTTTCTCGACACAGTTTTATTTCAATAATCAGGTTCTTCAGCAGGTCTAGTTAACTAGCATACCATAGACTGCTAGGGGTATGATATTCTTTATTTTTGTGATATTTGTGAATTCTTTTTGATATGGGTGATACACAATTTAATTCAATTTTTCACGATTCTTATTATTTTGTTTATACTCAATCCCAATACACTTGTTCAAATTGCCAAAATTCTTCCCACATTCATGACAACTGTCCTTTCTTAGAGGGTGACCAACCGTCCCAGATTTTTGATAATGGTCACCCACCTAACACTCTTGAACCCAGTCCCACTTCAATTAGAGACCTAATGATTGAAGATTTAAAAAAAGAGGTCAACAGATTGACTGCTTTAGCATCACCACCATCACAACCCTTCTTACCTAAAACAACTGACACATCATTAGGGTATGATAGTGAGATGGATGCTAAGTTGACCGCTTTAGAAAAGGGTATTGAAGTAATGACTGCAGTCAAGAATCAAACAGCTTCTATGCTAGCCCTGTGTATACAGCAGTCTGAGCAATTGTTTCTTGTTCAAACTCAATCATTGGCTAGAATAGAGGAACATGCGAAGCATTTAGCTGTGGGGATTCTAGGGAGTGAACACAGTCAATCAGAACCCAATAGTATTAATGTCTGTCATCTAGGAAGTCATCCAAGTGAGATAGACGATCAAACGAATTTTGATGATTTCATAGATGATGATACAATTGAATTGACTGAGTGTTACCAGGACACACAAGAAAACCCTCCGAGGCGGACCGATGATTTTTGTAATCCAATTTTAAATGAGGGACCTTGTGAATTTATCGGGTATGGTTTGGATAGATTGTTTGAAGAGATCAATGATCAGGAACCCACAATTTTTGTATCACCTATTGATATTGTTTCGGAAGAAATGTTAGTGTGGGAACCTACTTTTTTGGATGACATATACCTACCCATTTGTGAATGTGATGAGGGAGAAATTGTATTGGAAGAGTCTGTAAGATATAGTGATAGAAATAAGATTGTGAAAAATCATAGGGAGGAAGACAGCTTTAAAGAATATTCTTTCATATCAAGTTTTGAGGAAATTTTTGCGGATGAACTAGATATACTTGGTGAGTTTAAGTCGGGATCCATTTGGGAATATCCTAAAAACCTTTCTTTTGCCGAACTTTTTGCGGATGAACTCCAGTTTTTGAACGAACCTGACTTTGAAACTCTATATATACTTCTTGAAAATTCAATTCATTCGAACAGCAATTCTTTTTCCTTTTTAAAACTTCGTCTTTACCTCCAGCGTCTTCTGATCCCTATTTTTACACGCCCATGCCCTTCACTAACATCTAACATATACCTTTTCTTTTTCTTTTTCTTTTTTATATACATATTCTTTTACCGGCCATTGTACTATATAGACAAAATCTTTAAATGGCTGGTATTAATTTCTGGACTAACCAGTCTTTTAACATGTAAATGTTGTAATTAGTCTTAGTTTTTTTTTCTTTTTCTTTGAATAAAATCATCACTCTGATGTCTAACTCTAGCTACCGGAGACGGGGGCAACGATGAGGACATCGTAAAACTTAGGTTTGGGGGTGAGCACTGCGTTTATTTTGCTGCATCATGTGTATATTCTATATTCTACATTGCATACATATTAAAAAAAACCCATAAAATTGAAAAAAAAATCCTAAAAATACAAAAACTTTGTCATGTTAGCTAGCGGAGGAACTTAGATTCAAAGTCTGACGGTTCGGTTGATAAGTTAGAAATAACTAAATTCTTGTTGTGAGATTGACGACCCAAAAGATAACCCTCCCTTGTGTTTAACCGTTACTAATATACATCTTTTATATCACTTACATGTGTCATATGTTTTTGAGAATTTAATGAAAGTTACACATGTCTATAAACTTTTAAAATTGATAAACATCTTTAGGATCAAACAAGTTTGTTCCGAGTTAAGTAATATCAAGAATAGTTCATAAAGTAAGGTGAATATGAAGGATATTATTGAGGTTTTAACAGAAACTATAAGTCTGAAAAATAACACATCTGAAACCTTGTTGGAGTAATTACACACCTTATCCACATGTAACGTCTTCGGATTTAAAAGAAAAAGCTGGCTATATCTCCGTTTTTACTGAGTTTAGAATATTTTAAACTAAAATGAGTATTTTGTTTTGTGGCCTTGGTAACTTGGGTAATTAAGTCTTTGGGGTGTCTCCACACCTAATGCCCTAAAACCATCTGGTTTGGGAGTCATTAACCCAAAACTCGCTAAGTTTCCAATCGCCAGATAAAACAAGCTAAGAAAGTATTCTCTCCGAGTTAAAAGTCCTCACGGTTATTTGTGGGAGAATAATCTTGGCGGAGACGAATTTTCTATTAAAACAGTTTTTTCGCAGAGATATGAAGATTTGTATTTATTAAGACGTTTTGCACGATAAAGAAAGGTGTGTATGAACAACAACAGGTGAAAGGTAGGAGTGAAACCTCAGTTTTAGGTTCTCTGTTAAAAATGATTTTACATTTTGACTTGAAACCTAACTTGAGAACAAAAACTTGAGAAAACCGCAACTCCTTTCAAAACTTGTGTGATCCTTTAGAAGTCTATCCTGGTTTGTAATTTTGACATGATGAGCCTAATCAAGTTCTTAAAATCTTATGGACACTATCCGCACAATCACGTAAAGACGCGTATGAGCTTATGTTAAACAAATTGTGAGGAGTGAAAAATAGGGTTTAACGTTTCTAACTTGGGTGATAGAACTTCTAATTTTGATCTCTAACTTAAGATTAGAATCAACAGTCTCTCCACGATGCTAACTTGACTGGATTTTGTGGGTGTAGTCCGCTGAAAACGCTCAGAAGACAACACTCCTCCTACTAGGGACACCTAGAGGTTTAACGGCTTATTGCACATGCTCAGTGCAATCGCGTTCCCTGCGAAAGTGAGGCTAGGATTTTTTTTGTTTTACTCGGGACGAGCAAAAGATAAGTTTGGGGTTATTTGTTCATCACAGAAAACTGCATTTTAATACCGCTCATTCGTTATCTATTTTGTTATATATCGGTACTATTAATCAGTGTCTGCTCAGTAATTACAGTTTACAGGTATTCGTGATAAAATACTGGAAACACATTCAAAATCACGGATATAAATATTTTGGAGCCGACACTGCAAACAGAACAGGAAACCGACCGATATCCAAAGAGTTCTTTTGGAAATAAACATGTGTACACAATTTTGGTCCAACACAATACAAGCGTACACACAACTCTTTGGCATGGATTATGGTGGGGCTGCCCATGGCACACAAGATATGATGAAATGGGCACATGGGGGGACAAGAGTTATAAATGCTAAAAGTGTTGATGTGATGTATGGCATCATGTCCCCATGTTTTCACCGTCCCTTCCTTGCAGTCACATCACCTTATTTTTATTGTTTGTTTATTTTTCTTTGGTGCCTATAAAAACAGACCAGAGAGCAAGGAAAAGCCACTCTCTCATTCATGTATATTCCATAGTTTTTCATTTCTTTCTTTGTTTTTGGTTTAGCTTGAGGATGCGTGGCCTTCATCATTGGTTTCTTCTTCTTCTTCCCTCTCGAAGCTTTCTTTGGAAAGCTTCATTAAGGAGATTGAACAAGTAACCAAAATCTTGCATCTCTTTCTTCAAGTGTTAATAAATTGTTGTTTCTTTTATACTTGCTTATTTTCCTTACTTGCTTTTCTTTATTATGCTTAACTAATATTTTTTTGGTTGTGGTAATGGCGAGGAAGTGAGATGAAAGGGTTTTGCCTCCTCCATCTCTTGTTTATGTTTAAATGTGCTTAATTATATGATTCTAACTTAAACATTGTTTATGTATTGATGTGATATGGTATTTTGAAACATAGTTACTTTGTAAGCTCCTCATATGCCATATTCACTCCTTTTCCCCATTTCAATGTTTAAGTTAAAATCAATTTAGTGTTAAGGCTGCTAGGTTTGGATATCGTATTTTGTAATCAAGTGTTTGACAATCTCTTGGTTTCATATACGATATACCATCACAAATACCTAGCAAGCTCAACACTGTTTCCCCCAATCAGAGAGCAAAGCTCTGTTCAAAATTTGAAATTTGAACTAAGGCAGCGCATCACGTGCAAAGCACGAGAGCACTGGCGCCAGGAGCGCCAGCGCTAGGAGTCAAAGACTCTAAGGAAGTGCTTCATGTGCAAAGCACGAGAGCGCTCGCGCCAAGAGCCCCAGCGCCAGAAGCGCCAGCGCTAGGAGTCAAAGATTCTGAGGAAGCACCTCACGTGCAAAGCACAAGAGCGCCAGCACCATGAGTCAAAGACTCTGAGGTAGCGCCAAAAGCGCCAGCGCCAAAAGTGCCAGCACTAAGAGTCAAAGACTCTGAGGCAGCGCCTCACGTGCAAAACACGAGAACGTCAGCGCTAGAACTAAATGTTCTCCACCATCGGATCAAAGATCCAACAAATATGATAAATCATCAAAATTACAAAATTAAATTCTATTGAGGAAATACTCCTCAAATCTTTCCAAACAAGAAAGATTGCGCTCTGTAAATCAGAGCACCGTTGGATCAAAGATCCAATGATGATTAAAAATCATCAAGATACAGAATAAGTTCTGTGTGGGAAAATATTTTCCCAATCTTGTTAATAACAAGAAAAATGTTTTCTATAAAACAGAAGTCCTTGGATCAAAGATCCAACGGTGGATAAAATCCCCAAATCAATTAGAGATCTCTCAGTGAGAGATTTCCTTAACTGATTCAACAGATCAACCTCCCTTATATAAAGGACCCAAGACTTCAAGTATTGTACAGAAAAACCTCCCCATAAGTTTCAAATCAAAAGAAGAAGAACAGAAGAACTCCCCCATAAACTTCAGAGTTCAAGGCAAGAACTACCTCTCTTCAAGGTGGAGAAAAACAAAAGAGATCATAGCATCTCCTCATAAAGGAAGAACTTAGTTCTTAGATCCATGAGACAAAGTCTCTCATAAAGAAAAACAAAAGAGATCACAACATCTTCTCAAAAAAGAAGAACTTAGTTCTTAGATCCATGAGACAAAATCTCTCACAAACGAGAATTTAATTCTCAGAGCACCGAACTGATTAGAACAAAAAGGTGCCTGGCGCTCAGCGCCAAGCGCTCCACGTGCTCCTCACGTGGGCGCTATTTAATAAAAAATGCTTAGCACTCGAAGTCTGGCGCTCAACGCCGAGCGCTCCACGTGCTCCTCACGTGGGCGCTATTTAATAAAAGGTGCTTAGCACTCGAATTCTGGCGCTCAGCGCCGAGCGCTCCACGTGCTCCTTACGTGGGCGCTATTTAATAAAAAGTGCTTAACACTCAAAGTCTGGTGCTCAGCGCCGAGCGCTCCACGTGCTCCTCACGTGGGCGCTACTTAATAAAAAGTACTTAGTACTTATTGCCTAGCGCTCAACGCCGAGCGCTCCACGTATTTCCCACGTGAGCGCTATCAAGTGTTTAACACTCCATATAAAAGATACAAATAAAACAAAAGAATAAAGGGTGTCAGAACCCATTTCAGTGCTTAGCACTGCTGATGCAGAAAGGGGACCAAGCCCAAATAAATAATCAAGTGGGTTGAGCCCAAGGTTGGTTAAATCCTAAATTAACCCAACCCATATGCTTTCAAATTGGACTTAATCCCAAACAAGATTATCAAATCTTTGATGAGCATTCACTGGTTCAAGGGTATATCTCTTCATACCTCGGATACATGTCGTAATTCTTCAACGTCTTCAGAGAGATGGAGGGTCCCAATAACCAATAACTTTTGGCGCATCGCTAAATTGTTAAACCAAAACATAGACTATGATGTCTTTAAACCCTACAGACTATGATGTCTTTAAACCCTACAGACTATGATGTCTTTAAACCCTTACAGACTATGATGTCTTTAAACATGGACTACGATGTCCTTAAACTCTATGGACCGCAATGTCCTTAAACTAATGATGGACTATGATGTTCTTAAACTCCACGGACCGCAACGTCCCTAAACTAATAACGGACCGTAATGTCCCTAAACTAAAACAATAGAGCCCAATTGCTCTTTTGTTGGATCTAAATGATTCCAAAATCCTGTTAAGTGGATCTTAGTCTAAAACTTAGACTAACATATCCTTAACAAACATTTAAGTTGATTTTAATCTCAAACGAGGTTAACAATCCTTAAATCAACCAAATCCAAATCTAAGAAAATACGGATTTGGACCAATCTCCGCCCTACGGGCGACAATATAAATTAGTCTCCGTATACAATCCACGGGCAACCCAAAACAAAACAAACACACATGACACGAAGTGAACTTTTGGAGAAGGAGAAAGTGGTTATCGTAACCCGATAACGTAATTAACTGCAGGGGCTTACGCCTGCAGGGAAGAGCGTCCCCACAATCAAAAACCCTTCGCAAGCGAGGGGGAATCTGACGAAGTCTGCTACAACGGCCGCATCTGTCCAAACCTCCGATATACGGTTCCATAAATCAATTTGGCATCTTCGGAGAGGTGGACAGATAAAACCAAATAGTATCTACCCCCGAATTCAGGCAAGACGATCTACGCGGTTTCGTCTCTGTTTTCGGCGGCGAACGAACACTAAAATCATTTGCTCTCACTCACTAATTGTATTTTTGATATTGTGGTATGCTTGTTAACCCTTGTGTTTAGTGTTGATACCCCAAGTTTGGACATACAACGGTAAGTGAACAAAACGGACTAGTTTCGTGATTGCAGAGAATATCGGAATTTGACGATTTGTGCCTCGCAATCACTTCGACAAGTCGTGCTTCATGTCGGGATTAACGTGAGAACGGACCACTCATGATCAAAGAAGCGTCGAGAGAATCGTCGCTATTCAACCTTCCGAATCAAAGCCACGGCCAACTTCTTCCTTAACCTATTTGCTTGTTTTCCTTATTCGTATTTTCTATTTTTTTGTGACAACCAACCAATTCGTTAATTTGTTGAACCTGAAATCACAAGACCCAATACACAATTCCCTGCGGATCGACCCGTACTTGCCGGCTCGCTACAACGCGCCGTGCACTTGCGGTTTATAAATATTTAAAACGAGAACGATCTCGCGTGCGCATTCCGTATCCTTCATTTCATATCTGTTTCCATAATATACGCGTTTGCGCGCGCGGATGAATTCCCAACATTGGGGGTAAGTAGAAAAAATCTCTCATTTGAGATTTCTCTAATTGATCTTAAGATCATCCCGGTTGTTTAAGCACCATTGTATTATAGATCCAAAAGCCTCTCTGTTAACAGAGTTAATATCTTTCTTGTTTCAGAAAGATATTAAAATCATCTCTTGTTAATAAGAAAAATCTTTTTGTTTAAGAAAGTTAAGGAAATATTTTCCAAATAACTTAAGCTATATTGAAGCAGGCGCTTCAAAGGTTTGGTGTGTGATGCGCCAGGGGCTGCATTGGCGCCATGTACTTTGCACGTGGGGCAGTGCCCAAGATGCTTGAGCACTATGCGCCGGCGAGAGAAGCAAAGCTTAAGCTTATTGGTCTTGAATAGAGGTCGGACAATACCTTTGGGATTCAAGTTTCTACCCTATCTTTTTAACCAATCAACAACCTCGTCTATACGGAATCTGGGTCTTTTTCAATTTGTAGTTGTTCTTTGACCATCTTTTTGTATTTTCAAATTAACCAAAGTGTAAACAAGCAATTCAATGAAATAAAGGCTTAGATTAACCAAAGTGTAAACAAACAAACACAATATAAATTGTAAACAAGCAACATGTAACATTGATATCCTCATCATAAGTACTTGAAGCTATAGCAGAATCAGTTCCAGAATACAACATGCAGAAACTTGCTTTAATTCTCGAATAAGAAGAAAATCGTATTAAATCATCAATAAACACGCCTGCAAATAGTAAATCCATCCCCTATCGGGACCAGCGATATTTCGACACGAGGATCGGTGGCTAAGAACTTGTTGAGTCTGACTAAGGCGTCCCTGCACTCCCTCATCATCAGAGGAAAGGACGGATCGTCGTCTGGAGCCGCTACGCTCCCGAACCAGAGGGTGTTGTCGTACGCAATCGCTCCTCCGACTCTGACGAGCTTCACCAGCCGCTCGTGGTACTCTGCGTAACTCGTCTTGTCCGCATCCACAAATGCGAAATCATATAGTTCGTCGTCCTTCAACTGCATCGAAGTTTGCGACGAGTTTAGATAGGAAATCGATATATCTCTGTTTTTATTAATGATTTAATCCAATCATTACCCGTCACACATCAACTTGAACATTATCATCATCTAGATTTGTTAAAGTTTTATGACCCGCTGTCAGCCCAGACCAGACGTTCAATGTCAAATTCTTGAAAGAAAGAAAAAAGCATGCACAAAACTAAATTTTAACAATCATATATATTCTTTGGATAAAAGGGGAAACTTTTTCGTGCTCCAGCCACATGTTCTAAGAAATGCCCTTTAAGTTTAGTAAACATGTAAATTTCTTTGATGCCAGTATCTTGACCAGGTTACTAGCAATGATATGTTTGCACAATGAAATTCATAACTACTCACAAAATGAAGGATTAAATACCATTATCTAAAACTACATGAGAAATCTTACCTCTTGAAGCATTCGATCAAGAACGGGAAGCGCTTTTGATTCAATGAAATTGATCTTATGCTCAACTCCTGCTTTCTGAACGAATGGAAACCCTATCTCGAAGTAGGACCTGTCGACATCTATCGCCGTTGTCTACAGATCAATATCAGACCGTTAGATATATACATTCATGATATAACAACAAAAATTGTATGCGTCATGCACATGAAATTTCTGCAATCTTAAGCATTTCTTGTAAATGATACGAAATAACCCCATCGGAACATGTTTATAAAGGAATTTTAAAATATAAGGAAAAAATCTGAATTTTTCTTGCACCTTCCCATCTTCTGGCAATGCCAAAGCAGTAGTGAGGAGAGAATAACCAGTGAAGACCCCGATCTCGATCGTCTTCTTCGCGTTCATGAGCTTTAGCAGCATAGAAAGAAGTAGGCCTTCTTCAGCAGGGAGAGACATCAAAGCCCTGAAACATAAGTAAACTAGTTCTTGTAGATCAATTTTAAAAATGCCAGGGCTGTGTTTCTCATGTGTATGTGCTCAATAGTTTTCGGTCAGTTTAGGGGTTTGCTTACTTTCTTACAGTGATGTTCTTCTTTCATGATAGTGAAAGATTATTAAAATCTCTACCACTACACTTGCACTAAAACTTGAGATCCCCTGAACATTGCCACAAAACTCCGAAGCTATAGTGAGAATCAAGGGCAATTTGTTTCTCCTTCTTTTTTGGTTGAAACGAAATTTTCTTACACCCATATTTACCATCTTAATCCGAATTTGAGCTTGGATGGCTCTGATACTGTCTTAATGTCTCTCCGACTAGACTATAAGGTTCATGGACAACTTTCTATATCTTAGGTCGGGGTTCGCCCATATTGTGCGCGCACTCGATAACGGTGTATCGAATTTAAGTGTCAGCTAGATCTGGCTTTGTATCCCAGTTCATCATTTGCGCATTTTGCATTTTTCTAACTGAAATCATTTTAGCTATGTTTGAGGTTCCTAAGCCTTGGCCAAATTATTTTTACAAACAAAAGATACGCATGAAGCCTTGCCTTTCATGATTCATAGTCAGCTCTCTCAAACCCTTGAGTTGCTCATGCTCTCTTGGGTACACACTTGTCTCCAATATGTACTGCAACACATCAAAATCAAAATATCAAACCATTTGATACCAAAATCAAAACCAACATCATCACTGTTAAATGCATCTTCATTATAGAATTTTGGAGAGGATGGTTTTTAGGATTTTGAACTTGGTTGATTTGTATTGAATATCAATTGTGTATATATAAACACTTTACATGATGAAGAATAAAAATAAAATAAAATCTTTCCTAAACAAATAAATCACAAAAAGTTGTGGAAATATTTTTGTGACCAAATATATGCAACTTCTACGTCCACAATCGGCAGACGTCTGATGAAGCAAAGGTCAGACGTCTGGTTGTTCTCTGTTGTTTCTAGAGACTGTTTTGCCAGACGTCTTCTCCTCCTTCATAGGAGGTCCGGCTTCGGTCTGTTGTTTTGCTTGACATATGCACGATATACTTCAGACGTTTGCTGTGGTTTTATCAGCTTGTCGCTAATATTCATCAACTCCAAAACTCCGAGTTTATGATAAGGGCAGAACTAGGGCCTTTTTACACCGAAACCTGGGTTTTTGCGCAACGATATATTTAACCTAAATTAATCCATTTATAATATGCGCCGGGTGAGAATTGATCCTAGGTTATACCAAAACTCCAAAGTTATGATGAGTATCAAAGATTTATTTTTTTTTTATTCTAAAAATCACTAGAAATCTAAAATCATGAGAAGGAAAGGGAAGAAGAGTAACCTTATGAAGATCGTCACTTTGAAGAAGATTCTTGTGGTCAGGGTCAGACGAAATTTGTTTTGAGGAAGCCATTGAAAGAGAGAACAATGAGAAAGAAAAATAAAGGAAAGAAACTAAACTAAAAGCACAAGAGCTGAGGAACCTCTATGCCATGTGATGAGCATTTTATATAAAGAAATCATCAGTGAAGGTTCTTCTATCAATGTATGGCAAAATATGATCTTCTTGACGCTTGTGCCATTTTTTGGAAATTGAACTGTGATGTCATGCAACCAACAGGTGAGTGCATTAGGACCTCTAGGATTTATATAGATTTTGAACAATTTTGTATTCTAGGATTTTTGGATTAGCAAATATTGTGTTTGCTTGTAGCATTAGGTAAGTTTGGATTAGGTTGTTTTTAGTGAGAGACCCATAAGAAAACATGGATTCTCAAATATTTTTTTTTGACGGATTCTTGTGGATTCAAGCAAAATATGTGGGGCCACTGCACTTTATATATTAAAAAATTAGTTTTCTCTCTACCTCTGTTTAAAATCCTCAAATCCAAATCCCACTTTCTTTTTCCCAACCAAATAAGGATTATAAAGATCTACAAATTCAATACTAGTAATCTAATACCAACCAAACATAAAATTAATTAATCCAAAAAAATTTAATTGTACTATTTGGGAATCCAAATTTCACAATCCTACAACCAAACAACCCTTTATGGATGTGGTAAGCTGGCTAAAGAGGACCTGCCATATGTTCCCTCACATTTTGCAAGGGATTTGGGGACACTGCTATTTTTTCTCTACTGTGTCCACACTATTTTGCAGTTGTACATCGCAAATCAAAAAACACCAAATCTGTGGACTCCTATTCAGTGTCGAAACCAGAAATTTTCAAAGGGTGAGATCAAGGTCTAGGCTATTCATTCACGATTTTTTTGTAACAAAAATCAAGTTTAAATTAAGTTATCTTACAGCTATTAACAAAATCAATTTATTCAATCACAATTTTTTTAACAAGTTGTTCATTCAAAATCAAGTAATTGAAATCAAGTAACAAAATCAAGCTATTCATTCAAAATCAAATAATTGAAATCTAGGGTTTGGGTTAAAAGAAAATACCATATAGATTTTGAACCAACAAGATTCTAGGGTTTCAACGGCGATGACTATTCACGAAGAGGAGGAGATGACTGATGAAGACGAGTACGACTTGCGACTGGACGAGACGAGACGGAGCCGCAACAGCGAGGGGCAAGGGCGAGGGTGCCAACAAAGAGGATGAGGCTCAGGCAAGGGTTTTTAGAGATGACGCGCTGGTTTTTGGATCGAGATGAGGATCATGAGGTTAGGGTTTTTAGAGAAGAGATACAGAGTTTTTTCAAAGATGAGGAGACGTATTTTTTTTCTTTGGTTGAGCTCAAGATAAGGGCAGGGACCGCAGGATAACTTCCTGTGTTTCGAAAAATAGGGTGGCACCATGACCCCACCCTGCCCTTGAATAGATCCGTCCCTGCTCCTATTTTATCCTAATTTCGGTCGCCGGATTAGATAGCACGAATAATAGAGGGCTACCCTGCCCTTGAATAGATCCGTCCCTGCTCCTATTTTATCATAATTTCGGTCGCCGGATTAGATAGCACGAATAATAGAGGGCTTGAAAAATAGCAGGCAGCCGGAATCTGTAAGTAAGTGGTTCTCATTTTTAAGAAGGTTTTTTCCCCTTTTATACAATTCCTTTGAATCTTATTCCTTTTGATCAACCCTTGGACCTTATCGGATTCTTTACTTGTCGGATGAAATCCTGCTATTTGCTCAAAGGCCCCTCAAATTCTTTAATTTACTCAGTTAAGTCCACATTGCCACTGTCTGAAATTAACTAAACCCAATGGTTAACCACTAAACCTAGTTAAGTGGTTACTCTAGTTCCCAACCGTCCTTCTTTAAGCTCTTTTTCCCGCTTCCTCGCCCAACTAACCCTGTGATTTGGGGAAAAGTTGTGATGTTCAAAATTACTAAAGGGATATTGGAGATCGATATAGAACATCTGTTTTGGATCTAGATCAAGCAAAACCCAAGAATTGATAAGGGATGTTTAAGCAAATTATATATGAGCTTTAATTTCAAGTTTCTTTACTTATATAAATAGATTTACTTCGTTTTAGAAGAAAAAAAATTTCGTGTGTGTGTGGTTGGATGGGGTGCGGGAAGGGTCGTGTGGTAAAAGAAAGTGAGATATAAAGGGAAGACCGAAAGGAGAGTATTTTGGGATTTTGGGTTTTTTTTAAGGGAAATTGAAAGGTTAGGGTTAGATTTTTTAATTTTTTTAAAATATGTTTTTGTTGAAATTGATCGAGAGACATGAAGAATAAGAGACAAAGTGATGGAGGTCGGAATCTCCCTCAGATGTTTTTCTCCGTCGATCTTGTGGCCAGCGGAGTTGAAGGGCTGTGATTTGGAGAGTGCGGATCTCAATGGATGGTTGATTGATGTTGACGCCGAGCTTTCTGCAAAGAAGTCCCGGGATGGAAGACCATCGTAGGACCCTCCGACGCTCAAGTAAATACCGGAGAATATTTATCAAAGTAGCGACGTATTGTAATCAGTTTAAAATTACCCGAATCGTCTGGAGGAGGGATTTATATTGTGGTCGCCTGAGAGCGAGCCGATGCGAGATCCTCGCCGTCCGTTCCGCCTATGCGTAACGTCCGCATTAATAACGAGATACGCTCATTAATGACAAGATGCGCTAGCGTAGGATGCGGGACGTGGAGCGGCAGAGATCTCGTCGTGGTGAGATACACGGAGCCGTTACAAGGACATCCGTGCTCCATGGACGCTGAGGAATCTCAGCTATACGATAGCACGGAGACGAATAAGAAAGCTAAGGAAATTAGGCTTTATGATTGCTCGGAGATGAGCTATTAGTTGATGGCTAGACGAAAAGGGAACGTATTCAGGAGAGGTCCTCCAAAGGTCGGATGCTTCTTCGGAGATGAGGCGTCAAGGAATGTCCCCCTTGCACTGTACTTATCTCGGCTCCATAGACTTCAAGTATCTAGTTGGTGCATGTGGGAGACTTGTCATCCGCCACGTGTTTTGATCTGGGTAATCCCTACTCGTGAGCACCATCACTGAGGGAAAGGTAAAACCGTCGAAAGAAAGTATAGTTAGAACTTGAATTAAAACTAAGTTGTCTTTATTTGGTATGACTTAAATGATTTAAAGGGCCTAAGAGCAAATAGTAGTATTTCAAAGACTAATATCAAATTCTAAATTATTTAACAAACTTTCATCGAAGAAATACTTTTAAAAAGGTTAAGGAAGAAGCAAACAAACATATAAATTGGTTCGGCTTCTAATACCACATTATAACTAATATAATTTTCAAATGGTTTGTCTTTGTTCGGTTCGATTTAATCAAGAACATATAAAGTTTTCCTCTTTTTGGTTATGAAATATATGATAAAGAACTTAGCATTTACTTTACGTGCATAGAGATCTCTCTTTCCTTCTTTTTCTTTATGCATCAATGAAGTTTCCCAGAAGTCCCTTGGATTCTTGTTTCCTGTGCATGGTACATAGAAGGTACATAGAATAGAATGGAAAATTATAGGGAATTCTCATGTCTCCGGAAATTGGTATACTTTAATTATTCTCAGTAATATATGTATGTCCAACCATCGACCGACGGTGAGGCTGGAGGAGAGCCGGTAGATGGCGGCGAGGATGGTGACGAACGTCCGATCGGCGGCGGGCCGGCCCGCGGGCAACCTGCAACGAACTACGGCCGGTCTGTCGATCGGCGGAGAACAAGCCGGTGAACAATCGGCGATGACTGGCGGCAGTCCGATGGCGAACGATTGATCGACGGCTAGCTGGCCGGCGAACAACCGACGATGGACGGCGAAGCCGAACGGCCGGTTGATGGCGAGGAAGGCCGGAGGTGGATGGTCATGGCTCATTTCATGTTAGGGAGAATATTTCGTGGAAATCTAGGATAGCAACATGTTTTGAGGGGAATATGATTACCATGAAATGAGGTCATTTGATTATCATGGTAATCCTATATTTTCAGGAATATGCTTTACACCTAAACAAGTATGGTAATATTTCATGATAATTTAGGATTAACATCTAAATTATTTAGATCTCCTACCAGATCTTAAGAGAAATGAAAAGAAAAGGCAAGTAATGTTAATTCCACTCATACAGATCAAACATATATCACATGTAGCTTTATTGTTTCTTGCCGGCAGGGTTTCCCCCACTGTTTGTTGGGTTGAAACAAGCAACGCTATATTTTGCATGCCCTGCATAGCACCAAGGATTTTGCCAAATCAGGCTTAGAAAAAGGTTTTTTTTTTTTTTGGCAAGAAACCTTATATTTCTGGTGCTTTTTTGGATAATTCCATTTTATAAGAAAGTATTTTCTTAGGATCACCGCTTAGCCTCCATTTGCGGAGAGACATGGAACTTCTCATCATTCTCCATTTTTCTATGCGTGAAGACAATAATGGAAGAAATGCCGTTATTGTGTGAACATGTTCATAATATGATGTGATGATACTCATAAGGGAGGATTCTCTAGATCACGACACGTAGCAGATGACGTGTCGTCCATGTAAGCCCACTGGATTCCTGGAGATATGGAGACGGAATAAGAATGATGCAATGGGGACATTCCTCGGTGTCTCGCCTCCGAGATAGTATTCGATCTTTTGGAGGCCTTCCCTGAGTACGTTCTCTCGGCGCCTAACCACCAGCCAATAGCCCGTCTCCAGGTAATCATAGAGTTGAGCTTTCTCAGTTTCCTTTCTTGTCTCTGAGCTATCCTATGACTGAGATTCCTCAGCGTCCCTGTTTGGCTGAAAGAATGGAGCACGGGTGTCCACGTAACGGCTCTGTGTATCTTGTTACGACGAAATCTCCGCCGCTATAGCGACTCTAAGATCTCTGTACAGAATTCTTCTGTTAATATACAGAGAAAAAGTATTGCAACATGAATTTGAGTTATAAGTTACTTGTAACAACCCTAACTTTCTGTACGAATTTTTTTTAAATATAGAAAGAGACACCCAAGTCTGAGCATGAATCATAAGTTTGTTTTGCTTTAGAACAGCAAGAAGGAGCTTGTAGCTCATTGGTAAGACTTTGCACTGCTGAATCAAAGCACCAGAGTTCAAATCTCATCAGCCACATTATCTTTTTATTTTAATTTTTTTAAATCTTTTAGAAGCCCAAGAGTCTACACGTGCACTACACGTAAACTGAAGAGACACGGCCTAATCAAATATGTGCACGAGGGTAGACCAAACGACAGAGACACGTGGCCAAAGAACCAACCTCACCCGTCGGAAATTGGCCGGCGAAACCCATGGAAAAACCGGCACCATTAGGTAGAACCGTCCCAAATGCTCCCAAACTTTGTCCTATGCACCCTTTCAGCTACCCCACAAACCCCACATTGCTTGTTTACTCTGAATATTTCCAGAGAGCAATAAAATACCCATTTAATCCAATTTTAATGCATATTTCAATGCATTCTTTAAAAACCCTAAACCCTAATTTTCCTTATAAATACCGCCCTCATTTCACCCTCCTCACTCACAATTCCTAGCCAAAACTCTCAAGAAATTTCCAAGTTCTTATAGTGTGCAAGTGGAGTTAACGAAGGACGAAACTCCAACGAACTTCCAGCGACGACCCAAGAAGTTTCCGATGACAAAATGACGTATTGACGCTTCCCCGCTCTTCCTCTTTCTCCCCTCTACCTTATAAGCCAGTAAGTCGTCCTTCTCTCTCTCATTTGCTATTCTCAAACTTTTCATTCTCAAAACGTGTCGGAAGCGGAGTTATCCGGTTTCCGATTCCCTTTTCTTTTAAAAAATACAACTTTTCTTAATAACAAACCTACAAATTTTGAAATCTTGTTTAGTAATCATTAACAAAGACAATAGAACAAGTTTGACATTAAAATAATAACCGTAACATGTTCTATTTCATTTTTATATTAAAATACCTTCATGTTTCAATTCGACATGCTTATACTTTTTAACCGTATTACCTTAGAAAAACTCACGAGGTAATGACCTACCTCATCACAACGCACATATCTATCATAGCACGATGAATCTTGAGATAATAGAATACGGGAAATACGACTTTACAAATAAATCCCTTTAACTTATAAATATGTTTTCTTTAAAATATGTATTAAAATATTTCCATGCAATTGCGTCTCTGCAACGCATTTTGGGGACCCCGTTCGAGATAGTGTGGATTATCGCACATTCCCGGATTTAGTAGAGCGAGATGCAGACCTCCACAAGGAGCATTCGATCTCGATGGAATTTTTATACATTTTTCTTTAGAAAATGATATTTTTACAAGAAAATAAAATTTATTTTCGTTAAATATGTATATATAAATATTACCAAAATAATTTTTTTAAATATATATATATATATATATATATTATTCCATGTTTCCAAAACTCAAGAAAAGAATTCAAATATTACATGAAACTAGCATGATAATTCAAAACAATATTCATATTACAAATAAATACCATATATTATGAAATTAGGTTTTATTCACTAGAAATGTCACATTTATAGAATATACATCAACAAGAACCTTAAAGACGATAATTAAATGCTTGAGGTGTATTTTGAAAATGTATCAAAACTATTTTTTATAAAACCCCCTTAAGTTATACTAAATTACAATAAGGACCCTAGTAAACATAACTTTAAGCGGGACCGGTCTCTTGAGCCTCAGAGAGCCGGAGATATGGGTGCTTGCCTATTTAAGGTAGACAACTTAAAAACGGTGTTATCAACACGGTAATTGTCTTGGAAAAGACACAAATCCTGCCGTCCATGTGCAGCAGTTACCGATAACACCAAAACCATCAGGATTTCAAGTTCTTTTAAAAGTGTCTGACTCAGACTGGGTCTCGATATAATCAATCTGACTTAAATAAGATTCAAGTATAAAACTACAATTCAACATGAATCCATGAATCTATATATTCAAGCTATATCAATCTATACCATTTGACCGAACCGAACCATGGATATACTCTATCTACATGTTCATCCATTATATCCGTTCCATTTACTGATATCATGGTTTTAGCAAGTCATTCATCTATACAATTTATAATACAAGACAAGACAATACAATCCATACAATCAATACATAAACACTACGGGGTTATAAAGGGATAGACTGGTACGGAACATGTTAAAGGTGGCACGAGGTGGTCACTTAAGATGTCACGCCCGCTTTCCAGTGTACGAGCAGAGGACGCGACGAGACCGCTGCGTATTTACTCTGAAGCAAATACGTTAAGCGTAACTAAGCAATATAAATAAAAATGCACAAGAGAGAAAGACAGTAGGTAAAACTGAACAGCAACTTTATTTATTAACATTCTTTTGTACAATGCATGGAAAAGTAAATACATCTGAATGAAAGCAATGCCTAAACAGTGGCATAACAGAAATGAAAAGTACTGAAATAAAATGTGTACAATGAAGCTAGAGCTCTGGGTCGTAAGCAAGCTGATCCAAGTCCTCGCTGGTAGGCTCGATCTCTGGAAGGTCCGAATCACCTGACAACATTCCAAAGAAGAAAGAGAAGGAATGTTGTCAGCGAACAATTGCTCGGTAAGTCCCAAAAATAAAGGAGAAGTAGAATAGGCAGAGAGGGAGAGGGAGTATAGCTTTTAAAGTTGTATTATATGGTTATACTGTTGTATTTAGTGTTAACGTTGTTATTTGTAGGTTGGTACAGAAGAATATCAGTGTATATGAGAGGAGTCTCTATATGCCAGAGACTAATGCAAATGGAAGTACAAAGTTCCGTCAATAATACCACGGAACAACAGCATGGATGTAATTACGTCTTATGGTTGCTGTCTCGTGCCACTTCTAACACCTTCTATACCAATCTACCCCTTAAACCCCGCGATGTCTTGATTGTATTGATATATTGTATTGTAAATTGTATTGTTTATACTGTTTTGTAAATGTAAATGGAAGACTTGCCGAAACCATGATATCGTATAAATGGAAATGGATGTAACTGGATAATCATGTAAATGGAATATATGCATGGTTCAGTTCAGTCAAGTTATATAGATTGTATAGATTGAACAGATTGAATATATGGATTCATGGATTCATGTTGAATTGTAGTTTGTACTTGAATCATATTCAAGTCAGATTATTTATAATGAGACTCAGTCTGAGTCAGAACAATTAGAAAGAGAAATTGAAATTCTGAATTAGGTTTTGATGTTATCGGTAACCGCTGCACATGGGCGGCAGGATTTGTGTCTTTTTCAAAAACGATTACCGTGTTGATAACACCGTTTGTTAAGTTGTCTACCTTAAATAGACAAGCACCCACTTCTCCGGCTCTCTGAGGCTCAAGAGATTGGTCCCGCTTAAACCTATATTTACTAGGGTCCTTATTGTAATTTATAGAACTTGAGAGGGTTTATGTAAAAATAATTTTGTATACTTTTCAGAATACACCCTAAATATTTAGTTATCGTCTTTAGAGTTTTCTTAGGTGTAGATTTTATATATGTGATATTTCTAGTGAAAATAACCTAATTTCATAATATGGGGTATTTAATTATAATATTGAACATGTATGGAAATTTCATGGTATTTTCATGTAAAACGATTCTTGTGATTTAGAAAAGTTGGAATATTTATAATATATCAAAAATAGATATTTTTATGATACATACATACATACATATATATATATATATATATATATATATATATATATATATATTTATAAAAATAATTTTAATTTATTATTTTCTAGAAATCTCATTTTCTTAAGATATTTGTATTTTAAATCTCTCGAGACTGAATGCTCCTTGCGGAGGTCTGCATCTCGTACTACTAAGCCCGAGAATGTGCGATAATCCACCATCCCGAACGGGTTCCCCAAAATGGGTTGTAGCGGCGCTTTGCAAAGATTTGTAAAAATACGTATCTTGTAGAAAACGGTTTTAATAGTAAATGGTGTTTATATGTAAAGTTTCGTTTTCCCGTATTCTATGTTCCCGACAGGTATTGTGTTATGTTGCATATGAGTGTTGTGAGGAGATAGGTCATTACCTCGTGATCTAGTTAAAGGTATAACAAGATTTATGATGTTTTAAAGGTAGAAAGTAAACTATATGATATTTTATTCAAAAAGAGCGGTAAAAGTTACAAAATGAAATGTATTGCCATGAAACTTATTCAACATATTTGTTAATGATTAATAGTCAACATGTAAGGGTTTAGTATGTTTGTATTTAAGAAAAGTTGAATTTTTAGGAAGAACCGAATCGGAAATCGGATAAACTTGCTATACCTTTAAGTAGATCACGAGGTAACGACCCACTTCCTCACACACTCATATGCAACATAACACGATACCCTCGAGAACTTAGAATACGGGAAAACAAACATTTTCATTTAAATACCATTTACTTAATAAAATCATTTCTAAAAAAGATTTAGTATTGATACATCTTTACAAATAAATACCACTTATTATGAAAATAGGATAAGCTTGTGGGTATCAGTCGTTTATCTAAACCTGAATTTGTGATGTCTAGGCTAGACAAGTGAGAAATGTAACTTTAAAAGGCTCGTCTCACGGTGATTCGTGAGTGGATCCCTCCTTTCTTCACTTGTACTTACCTAGCCACAATTGGCGGTGAAGAGGCGATTTGAGATATCTCACAACTTGTCGCTTTGGACCAGTTAAGAGAAGTTTAATTGACTTAGGAGACCCTAGAATATAGAATACGGGAAAACGACACTTTTTCATTTAAATACCATAATTAATAAAACCGTTTTCTTTAATGATTAGTATTTATACAAATCTTTGCAAAGCGCCGCTACAACCCATTTGGGGAACCCGTTCGGGATGGTGCGGATTATCGCACATACTTGGGCTCAGTAGTGCGAGATTCAGACCTCCGCAAGGAGCATTCGGTCTCGAAAGATTTAAAATACGATATCTTAAGAAAACGAGATTTCTAGAATATTATAGGTATATACAAAAATTATTTTCATATAAATATATGTATATGTAACATAAACATACCTATTTTTGAAGTATTATAAATATTTCACCTTTTCTACAATATCATAAGAATCAATTTTACACTAAAATACCATGAATTCCATATAATCAATATTACAAATAAATACCTTTATTTCTGAAATTAGGATATTTCCACTAGAAATATCATAATATAAAATCTACACTCATTACAACTCTAAAGATGATTAATAAATACTTGGGGTGTATTTTGAAAAGTATATAAAAGTATTTTTACATAAAACCCTCTCAAGTTCTATAAATTACCCTAAGGACCTTAGTAAGCATAGGTTTAAGCGGGACCAATCACTTGAGTCTCAGGGAGCCGGAGAAGTGGGTGCTTGCCTATCTAAGGTAAACAAATTAATAAAAACAATCAGGGCTTCAATTTACTTTTCTAATTGTCTGACTCGGTTTGAGTCTCATTATAATCTGACTTGAATATAATTCAAGTACAATCTACAATCTACAATATTACAATTCAACACGAATCCATGAATCCATTATTCCATATATTCAATTTATCAATCTATACAACTTGACCGAACCGGACCATGGATATACATTCCATTTACATGATCATCCAGTTTACATAATTCTCTAGTTACATACATGATTCTACAGTTACATCCGTTTACTGATATCATGGTTTCGGCAAGTCATCCAATTAGACAATTCAATTTATAAAACATTACAATGCAATACAATACTATCAATACAATAACTACACGGGGTATTGGGATAGTTCATTCGTGAATCCAACATAATCTCAAGAGTCCCCCTAGATCATGAATCCATGTCTACTAACACAAGCAAGCAATCATGAGGGCCCGTGTTTCCATGCTCCTGGACTGTGGCCTGTTGAGTTTTGAATACTTTGACGACGGTCGAAGCCCCACTGCTAACATATCATTTGGGCCCGTGGTTCCCTATCCCTGGACTGTGGCATGTTGGGTTTGAGAATACTCTTGAGATTAGTTGACATTCACCCTTGAACTTACGATAACAACAGCATTAACACTATAACAATATAATACAACTTTAAAAGCTACACTCTCTCTTTCTTCTTTTCTACTTCTTCCTTATCTTTGGGACTTACCGAGCGATTTGTTCGCTGACGACATTCTCTTTTTTTCTTCTTTGAATGTCGTCAGGTGATCTGGACACTTCGGAGATCGAGCCGGCTAGTGAAGACTTGGAGCACTTCATTGAAGACCCGGAGCTTTAGTTCATTGTACACTTTCATTTCAGTACTTTTCCTTTCTGTTATGCCATTATTTAGGCATTGTTTTCATTCAGTTGTATTTACTTTTCCATGCATTGTACAGAAAGAATGTTAATAAATAAAGTTGTTGTTCAGTTTATATATTCTGTCTTTTGTGTATTTACTTTTATATTGCTTAGATACACTTAGCGTATTTACTTCACAGTAAATACGTAGCGGACCAGTCGCGTCCCCTTCGCCGTACACCGGGAAGCGGGGCGTGACAAAATGACACAATTTCATTTTAATACCATTTACTTAACAAAACCGTTTTCTAAACGATTTAGTATTTATACAAATCTTTGCAAAGCGCCGCTACAACCCATTTGGGGAAGCCGTTCGGGATGGTGCGGATTACCGCATATCCTCGGGCTTAATAGTGCGAGATTCAGACCTCCGCAAGGAGCATTCGGTCTCGAAACATTTAAAATACGACATCTTAAGAAAATAAGATTTTTAGAATATAAAATATATATTAAAATTATTTTTATATAAATATATGTATATTTATCATTAAAATACCTATTTTGTTATGATATAAATATTCCATCTTTTTCTAAAAATCACAATAATCAATTTACCTTAAAACACCATGAATTCCATACAAAACCAATATTACAAATAAATACCGTTTACCATGAAAATAAGATATTCTCATTAGAAATATCACAAATATAAAATCTACATTTATTATAACTTTAAAGACGATAATAAATACTTGGGGTGTATTTTGAAAACTTTAAAAAGTATTTTTACATAAAACCCCCTCAAGTTCTATAAATTACCTTAAGGACCCTTGTAAACATAGGTTTAAGCGGGACCAGTCTCTTAAACCTCAGGGAGCCGGAGATATGGGTGCTTGCCTATCTAAGGTAGACAACTTAACAACAGTGTTATCAATACGGTAATCGTTTTTAAAAAAGACACAAATCCTGCCGCCCATGTGCAGCGGTTACCGATAATATCAAAACAATCGGGACTTCAATTTACTTTTCTAATTGTCTGACTCGGTTTGAGTCTCATTATAATCTGACTTGAATATGAGTCAAGTACAATCTACAATCTACAATTTATAATTTACAATATTACAATTCAACATGAATCCATTATTCAATCTATCAACTTGACCGGACTGAACCATGGATATACATTCCATTTACATAATTATATAGTTACATCCATGATTATACAGTTACATACATGATTCTCCAGTTACAACCGTTTACTGATATCATGGTTTCGGTCAGTCATCCAATTATACAATCTATACAGTTTACAATACAAGACAATACAATACAACAATACAATCAAGATAACACCACGGGGTTTAAGGGGTAGACTGGTACGGAATATATTAAAGGTGGCACGAGATGGTCATTTAAGACGTAATTACATCCATGCCGTTGTTCCGTGGTATTATCGACGGAGCCTTGTACTACGGGTTACCAAAATCTCCGGTGTAAGTGGGACTCCTCTCATATATACTGGTATCTTCTGTACTAAACTACAAATAACAGCGTTAACAAAACACTATAACAATATAATACAACATTAAAAGTTACCTTATTATTCTGTCTATCCTACTTCTCCCTTATCTTTGGGACTTACCGAGCGATTTGTTCGCTGACGACATTCTCTTTCTTTCTTCTTTGAATGTCGTCAGGTAATCTGGACATTCCTGAGATTGAGCCCTCTGCTGAAGACTTGGACCAGTTCAGTGAAGACCCCGAGCTCTAGTTCATTGTACACATTTCCTTTCAGTATTTTACATTTCTGTTATGCCACTATTTAGGCATTGCTTATTCCATGTATTTACTTTTCCATGTATTGTAAAAAGAATGTGAATAAATAAAGTTGTTGTTTTATTATACCTTATCTCTTGTGCATTTACTTTATGTTGCTTAGATACGCTTAGCGTATTTACTTCACAGTAAATACATAGCGGCCCCGTCCCGTCCCCTTCGCCGTATACCGGGAAGCGGGGAGTGACACTGACGGAGTGGGTCTTATCTCGGAATAAACTGCCCAAAGTGGCTCTCTTTGACGGGAAGTCTGACCCGAAAGACCACTTGGACGCGTTCACCGTGGGCATGAGCTTTCAAGATGACTCGGACGCGGCTCAGTGCCGAGCCTTCCCCACCACTCTCATCTGGGCCGGACGAGACTGGTTCCGCGGCCTTACTCCGCACTCAATCTCAACCTTTAACGAGTTAGCTACTCAGTTCCTCAGCTATTTCGTCGGAAACCAACAACAGAAGGCAAGCGAAGTAAAGAAGTTTCTTGGGGATAGGCCGCCCTTATTTATACGCTCGGCAAATGCCATCCCGCGACCCAGATCCGCTCCCGCCAAAATGAAGCGTCGCGCCCAATGGTCCAGATGGCGCTACGCGGTAACCAACCATTGGACGCTTCCCTCTCACATGGATCCGATCGGCTGAAGCGACGTCTCACAATCCGCCATCCGACAGTGGCCACGTGGCATGAAATCGATGGTCGGCCTATCACCACGACGACTCGAATGAGCGAAGCGACGTCTCCATGATGGCTCCGCCCTTTCAGCGATCCGCTGACGTCATCGAGAATACGCGCGGAAATTAAGGCGCACGGTGAAGGCCACGTGGACCCGGAAGTCTGAGAAACACAAACCCTGAACGCCGTGCTATTCCTGAACGCTCCACCGCGTAAATTCCTCGGCAAAAGATTGGAGAGAGAAGACCAAGCGATCCACCCACGACCCGACCCATAAAATAAATCGGGACGAGTGGGGGCGGGATAATGATGATACTCATAAGTGGGGATTTCCTAGATCACGACATACAGCAGATGACGTGTCGTCTAAATAAGCCCAATAGAATTCTGGGGCTATGGAGGTGGAATAGGTATGATGCAATGGGGACATTTCTCGGCGTCTCGCCTCCAAAGCAGCAACCGACCTTTTGGAGGCCTTCCTTGAGTAGTTCTCTCTTTGCCTAACCACCAGCCAATTGCTCGTCTCTGTAATACCCAGCACCTTTTTATACGTCTATACCCGTATTTTCTTTTTACCTATAAAATTTATTTATAATTATTTATTTATTTTCAAAATCCTATTAAACCCAAATCTTATCTTTCGTTTCCTCTGGCTCAGCCGTTTTCCTTTTATTGAATTTAAACCCAAATCCTAGTTCTAGTTATTTATCCTAAACCATAAACCCAAATCCATGATTTAATTACTTTTTTTTTCTTTAATCCAAAATTCCCCAACCCATTTCCAATTTTCCAAACTCATTCCCTCAGTTTAAATTTCCCCAGCCCACTCAATTTTTCCTAATAAACCCTATATTAAAACCCGGCCCGGCCCTCTCTTCCTCCTCCTCACAATTCTTTTTATTCTAATTTTTCTGGCCCACTCACTCCGGCCCGCTTCCTCCGCACCCGCGCTCCAACCCGACCCGGCCCACTACCCACTCCTCTTCCCCAACGGCTATTTTTCTTTCCGCGCGCGCTCGACCCAACTCCGTCGCCTCCGCCAACGCTCGCGCCCCGTCGCTTGCGTGCGTTACTCCCCACGACACGCACGTTTTCCTGCGACCCGCTCCCTCGACGATTACCCCTCTCTAATCCCATCGTCTTTCCCTCAACCCCCACTCTTGCAACCCCTCACGAAGCCCACTGCAAATCGTCCCGCGACCGAGCTCAGCCTTCGTCGTCGACCGAGCACCCCCTTTCACCCTTCAGTTCCCTCACCCGCTCCTCTCGCCGGAGCTCCGACCTCCATCATCTCTTCCCCTACATCGTCATCTTCCTTCTGGAACCCACCTCCTTCCTCTCTCCCACTTCTCTGCACACCGAGCACGAGCCCTGCGCCCCTCGCCGGCGAGCCCCTCCCTACGTCTCGTCGACAACCCTCGGCCACCCTCGCTCACTCCTCCCCCACCAACACGACTCCACCTTCGTCGACCCGAGCCCCTGCCGAACACCCCAGCACACCAACCCATTTCACCCGAGCCAGCCACCTGCTACACGCCGACGAGCCCACTACATCGTCGACCACCACCACCATCATCACCATCACCATCATCCCAGCATCTCTCTCATCTCTCCCTGCTTGTCTCTCTCTCAATCTCTCTATCTCTCTCCCGAGCTCACTCTATCCCCTGCAAACCCATTCCCCTCTCCTTCTCTCTCTCTCTCTCGCTCTCAGTCTCTTTCTCTCTCTCTCTCAGTTCTCTCTTTCAGTCTCTTTCCCTCTCTCTCTCAGTTCTCTCTCTCAGCTCTCATCTCTCAATCTCTCTCTCTTTCAGTACTCTCTCTCTCCTCCTCATTGTCTCTCTCTCTCTTCTTGCATCTCATCTCTCTAAATTTCTCTCTCACAATTCTCTCTCCCTATATCACTTTCCCTCTCTTGAACCCACATCCCGAACACCTCACTGGAACCCCGCCAGCAACCACCCTCGACCCCACGAGTCGAGTCGTGATCACCGCAAACCGTTCAAGCTTTGGCATTTCATCGAGCACTTTTCATACGTCGTCGATCCCTGCTGTCTCGGTCATCGCCACTGCTGCCGTACAACCCCGAGACGTCCCCAAGCAAGTTTTATACTTGCTACATGCTAATTAGTATTTGTTACGAGCTATAATTTTATGAATTTTATACTAATCATCCTCGATAAATTACACGATGCAACCGTTCGATGTGTGATCCCAATGAAATTACTTGTCTAATTTGACGGAACCAGATTGCTCTTGTTGGCCCTTGGTGTGATGAATATCTTGTGCAAATTTCGTTTGATAATATGACTGCCAATGACCAAAACAACTACCCCCAAGTTTAATCGTAAAACTATAATTTTATTATACCTGAAAATCGTTAAATTCACCATAAATCATATACATATTAGAATGGTGCGTTCGAGGGCTCAATTCGAAGCCGACTCAACGAACTTTAACCCTATATTAGTTTCCAGATATTCCTGTACTTAAATTGTGATGATTTTTGGATCGGAGTGCGACTCTGGACTGCAGTCCAGAGCGACTCCAGTCGTTGCTTGCTGTTCCGTAATGGGTACCACAATATCTCCTTAACTCGTAGATTGCGGAACTCCACTGCTTATTATAGGTAAATTTGTTAGCTAGACAACACAATTAGTTTCATTCTGTTTCGTTACCGTTTGATATTTAATCTGTAATTTAATAGATCGGGAAGCATAACAGTCCCAGCTGAATCAGAACTGACATATTGGTAGTGTAAATCTCCTGACGTACAGACGCGATCGAAGATCCGTCTATTGCGTTGAAAACCTTACTGAAAATACTAGATTTCATCCAACTGTAACGTCGCTAAAATATGATCCCAACTGGGATTAAAATGCGTTGCGAAACGGACTTCTGATTCTGAAACTGGATTTCCAGCCGCGAGCGCTTTAAATGAAATGGTTATAATTAATGATCCTGGAATCCGATTGGAATGAAACTAAATTAGATGAATAGATAACTGAACATACTAATTATTACCTGTTTATCGTTTCACTAAACTATACACGTACGTTTCATGATAAATCGTGCAAGTGTTAGAATACTATTTTTATGACACCTTAATCATGCTCCATATACTGTTTACGCATCATATCATACCCATATCATTGCAGTGATAACCTAGTTATATCGTGAATTTACCCAGTGTTAGACTTTAGTGATGATTATGGCAAGTACGTCAGTGTTCGTGTATCCGTGAATAAGTGAAAGTGATACGTACTTATACACAATCAGTGACCCTATTATTCTATTGCATTGTCGACGTCTGTGGGATGCGTGTACGTGTGACTATAAGTGGTATGAGACACTTATGGAAGCGCTTGCACGGGTGTCACAGATAAGGCACCAGACACTGCCATTTATCTTAGGTATTAGTCGGGACGTGCTTGATGGAAGTCCTGCCTCCAGTTCTCGTGCAGACTTGTCACGGATCGATTAGTATTTAGGGTTGTGGTTAGCGTTTGATGTTGACCACGGGATGTGGGGTAGTTTAAGTGTGAGTTCAACAGAATCTCGGGAGTCCCATGCCGGCTTATATATTTAGGGAGTTATATGGAGATTTACAGGGTATGTGATATTTCACCGTGATATACATGTTACATGTTGGGCCCGTGGTCCTTTGCCCTTGGGTTCTACCCTTGGGTGGAGGACACTCGCGAGTGGTTGACTCTCACACTTGGACTGACGATAGGCTTAGTGACCTGTACAGTGAGACTTAGAGACTGATAGGGATACGGGCATTTATATACCTTATATACAGTGTTGACATACGTGACATATCGTTCTACTGCTTTGCTGCTCCGCTGCATTGATTTCTGCACATTCATATTCATGCTGTCATTGATTTACTGTTATTCATATCTACTACCACTGTTAGAACTGTCACTTGATTTTATATATATTATATTGCTATTGTGTCGCTCTGACGACCTGAGTATGCATGCTCAGTGTGAGGAGAAGATTTAACCTGGACCAGAACTAGACATGCATCACAGACTTCTTGACTTGCCATTCCGAGTTACATTCGTTTGTTTCCCATCAGGTCAGTTTATATTATTGTTTCTTTCAGTTACTGCATTTCTCATTACCTGCGCATCATTTACTGTTTACCATGAAAAACTAGAAGCCGAAGTGTGACTACGGCAGGACATTTCCTTGATCGTAGGAGCATGGCTGGCCTTGTCTACCCCTCGTATTCCGTATTTTGGGAAGCGGGGCGTGACATGGTTTAGTTGGTATCAGAGCCAGGTTTTGCATCGATTGGGATTGCAGTTTTCCGTGTATAGTTTGGCAATCTAAGACATCCCTCGGTCTAGATTGTAAATTTGTCATTCTTGATCCGTATTCACATCGTGTGTTCAGCTATCCATTCGCTATGGTTTCGGGTGACTTGACAAGGTTACGTGGTTGCAATTGCACTACCGTACTCTATTCAAGTGACTTAAAGTCATACAGTTGATTCCCCACTTGTAATAAATTCATCATCTCTGATATTATTGAATCTTTGTCCTATCCATATTATATTTTGATTAGTTTGGCTTGTGACTTATATCATTCTCAAAATTGTTGTCTCAGGATCATGTCTTCCAACGACTCTTCATCTATATCCGCTCCCCAGGATCAGACCGTTGAGATTCTGAGTGTACTGCAAGGTTTGAAGGAAGCCCAGGAGCGAACAAACGACTTGTTAGCTGAAGGACTGAGAAGTCAGGAGAATCAGGCACTAGCGGGAGTCTCAAATCATAAAGGGATCCCCGTTAGACGAGGAAAAGAGAGGAAGATGAAGCGTCAATTTGTTTCTCCGCGGCAGAAGCAGCAGAAGATCCCATGCTGTGGGTACTGTAAGAGGCCAGGACATCTTCAGAGGGATTGTCGCCGCGCCCAAGGGAAATGTCTGATCTGTGGATCCAGCGAACATCTCATCAACGGTTGCCCAGAAAGGAAAGAACTACAAGGAGGAAACTCGTCCACACTCCCCACTTCTGCCAAGTGAGGATTACTGCGTAGTTCGAACTTCGAGAATAAGGCGGACCCAGCCCAGGAATCAACTCGCGTGACGAAAACGCAGCGGTCTAGCAATCCAAGAGGAATTTTCATGTTTTCTAATTTCAGTAATAATGTGGTCATCCTTTTATAAATATTTCTTTCTGTTTGAAATCTTGTAACTGTCGAACTTTTAGTTGAATGCAATAAAGCTTGAATCGTAAAATATGTATCATTCTCTTGTCTTTCCCTTATCCATACTCTTCATTATCACAGCATTTTAATCTTGATTTTTCAGTTCCTGCCACCGCATATCTTTCTATGCTTCGTACACTTAGCTATTCTTCTTGATGTATTTCACTGCCTAATCATGATTCTTTCTTTTCACGCTATGGCCCACCCTGGAGCAGCGCCGCATCTAGATGTGGATACGCAGTCATGCGTTTCCTTAGATCGCACACTGATGAGTTCTGATGATGAGGTCAACGGTCCCCAGGTCAACTTCGGAAACAACGATTCAGAGGACGAAGGAGTAGCCGCCCCAGAGTTTAACGTGATAGCTGTTTCCGACGAAGAAGAAGGAGAGCCTGAAGAGAACCCGATAGAGGAAGATCCCGAGGAAGAGCCGATAGAAGAAAATCCAGTGGAGAAAGACCCCGTGGAAGAAAATCCAGAAGAAGAGAATCACGTGAAATCAGATCTTGATGAAGAGGATCCAACCAAGGAAGAAGGACCAGAAGATCAAGACCCTGCCGTGGAAGAACTCCCTTTGGCGGTCCCCGCGAGACGCTATGGAAATGGACATCCCTACCTGAGCGCGAGAGCCTATCGCAACCTGCTGAATCTTCACAACCGCGACTGATGGGGTTTCTTTTAGATGTTGTCTTCTTTGGCCAAATAAAATCTGTGTATAGTTTAGGGCCACATTTCGTTTTGATGATGCTTTGTTTGAAATCTTTTGAAATGAAATAAATCTTCTGAATTCGTAAACCTTTTGATTATTGGTTCGCTTGATACTTGTTTATTGCCCATATCCATTTATTTTCTGCTGAGATTCCTGACTGTTCACCCCTACTCATTGTATAGTTTTCACCCTCGTTTCGATTAGAAAGTACCGCACCCTGATTCTTGGAATGAGCCACCCTTCATCCCTCGTCTGTGCCCCGTTTGAGATCCTTCTGGGAGGAGAAAATTTTAGGGAATCTCCGAATTCACTAATCCTTCAAATTTTTGATACGTGTGATGTACCGACTGTTGTTCTTCCCCATACTTTTTCTCTGGTATTCCTTTGTTGCTCATCCTTAATTCCTGTGCAGAGCCGATCACAGTCTCCTTGATTTTTAGCCTAAAGCCGCCACACACCGACCTTCTGAATGAGCCACACTTCTTTGTAATCATTACCCTAGCTAGCCCTATACCTCTCTGTGTTTTTCTTGTTACCCTAACTATATCTAGGAACACTGTTATTCGAAAATTTAGTTTTCAGTATTTTGTATTTATCAAAGAGTACGTGTTATTGATTACTCCGTTTTATGTATTTTAAGTACATTATTATTATTTTCATTTCAGTAGCACAACCTTACACCGCACATATTTTGTTCCATGCTTTTTACTTTCACTATATGAGTTTTCTACGTTATTTGATCGATACTTCGTCCTAAAAATATTTTAACCTACCGAATAAGCTTTCACTACCTCATTGTGGTTACTTTATCTTCGGGTGTTGTGTCTGAGGTTACTATTATAAGTGGTTGTACTTTATACTTATTATTTCTGCTATGCTACTTTAATATACTTATACGTGCACATAGTTAAATTTCGATTTTATCGAGTACGCCTCGAATAATATTGTTCGTTATTGTTGTTATTTATATTTCCGTATATGAAGTTACCCTTATAGTCGTTCCTGCTTTATAACTATTTAGATCTATATTTATGTATGTATTTTCTTACGTATTTATACCTTCAAATATCTTCGTCCATGTATTTCTAGTAAATCTTCATGTGTTAGTGTGCACTATAATAGCTTTCGCCTATATTTGTATAACTTGCCGTTTATTTTAAATTTCGAGGACGAAATTTTTGTAAGGGTGGTATGATATAATACCCAGCACCTTTTTGTACGTCTATACCTATATTTTCTTTTTACCTATAAAATTTATTTATAATTATTTATTTATTTTCAAAATCCTATTAAACCCAGATCTTATCTTTCATTTCCTCTGGCTCAGCCGTTTTCTTTTATTGAATTTAAACCCAAATCCTAGTTCTAGTTATTTATCCTAAACCATAAACCCAAATCCATGATTTAATTACTTTTTTTTTCTTTAATCCAAAATTCCCCAACCCATTTCCAATTTTCCAAACTCATTCCCTCAGTTTAAATTTCCCCAGCCCGCTCAATTTTTCCTAATAAACCCTATATTAAAACCCGGCCCGGCCCTCTCTTCCTCCTCCTCACAATTCTTTTTATTCTAATTTTTCTGGCCCACTCACTCCGGCCCGCTTCCTCCGCACCCGCGCTCCAACCCGACCCGGCCCACTACCCACTCCTCTTCCCTAACGGCTATTTTTCTTTCCGCGCGCGCTCGACCCAACTCCGTCGCCTCCGCCCACGCTCGCGCCCCGTCGCTTGCGTGCGTTACTCCCCACGACGCGCACGTTTTCCTGCGACCCGCTCCCTCGACGATTACCCCTCTCTAATCCCATCGTCTTTCCCTCAACCCCCACTCTTGCAACCCCTCACGAAGCCCACTGCAAATCGTCCCGCGACCGAGCTCAGCCTTCGTCGTCGACCGAGCACCCCCTTTCACCCTTCAGTTCCTTCACCCGCTCCTCTTGCCGGAGCTCCGACCTCCATCATCTCTTCCCCTACATCGTCATCTTCCTTCTGGAACCCACCTCCTTACTCTCTCCCACTTCCCTGCACACCGAGCACGAGCCCTGCGCCCCTCGCCGGCGAGCCCCTCCCTACGTCTCGTCGACAACCCTCGGCCACCCTCGCTCACTTCTCCCCCACCAACACGACTCCACCTTCGTCGACCCGAGCCCCTGCCGAACACCCTGGCACACCAACCCATTTCACCCGAGCCAGCCACCTGCTACACGCCGACGAGCCCACTACATCGTCGACCACCACCACAATCATCACCATCACCATCATCCCAGCATCTCTCTCATCTCTTCCTGCTTGTCTCTCTCTCAATCTCTCTATCTCTCTCCCGAGCTCACTCTATCCCCTGCAAACCCATTCCCCTCTCCTTCTCTCTCGCTCTCGCTCTCAGTCTCTTTCTCTCTCTCTCTCAGTTCTCTCTTTCAGTCTCTTTCCCCCCCTCTCTCAGTTCTCTCTCTCTCAGCTCTCATCTCTCAATCTCTCTCTCTTTCAGTACTCTCTCTCTCCTCATTGTCTCTCTCTCTCCTTACATCTCATCTCTCTAAATTTCTCTCTCACAATTCTCTCTCCCTATATCACTTTCCCTCTCTTGAACCCACATCCCGAACACCTCACTGGAACTCCGCCAGCAACCACCCTCGTCCCCACGAGCCGAGTCGTGATCACCGCAAACCGTTCAAGCTTTGGCATTTCATCGAGCACTTTTCATACGTCGTCGATCCCTGCTGTCTCGGTCGTTGCCACTGCTGCCGTACAACCCCGAGACGTCCCCAGGCAAGTTTTATACTTGCTACATGCTAATTAGTATTTGTTACGAGCTATAATTTTATGAATTTTATACTAAACATCCTCGATAAATTACACGATGCAACCGTTCGATGTGTGATCCCAATGAAATTACTTGTTTAATTTGACGGAACCAGATTGCTCTTGTTGGCCCTTGGTGTGATGAATATCTTGTGCAAATTTCGTTTGATAATATGACTGCTAATGACCAAAATAACTATCCCCAAGTTTAATTGTAAAACTGTAATTTTATTATACCTGAAAATCGTTAAATTCACCATAAATCATATACATACTAGAATGGTGCGTTCGAGGGCTCAATTCGAATCCGACTCGACGAACTTTAACCCTATACTAGTTTCCAGATATTCCTGTACTTAAATTGTGATGATTTTTGGATCGGAGTGCGACTCTGGACTGCAGTCCAGAGCGACTCCAGTCTTTGCTTGCTGTTCCGTAATGGGTACCACAATATCTACTTAACTCGTAGATTGCGGAACTCTGCTTATTATTATAGATAAATCTGTTAGCTAGACAACACAATTGGTTTCATTCTGTTTCGTTACCATTTGATATTTAATCTGTAATTTAATAGATCGGGACGCATAACAGTCCCAGCTGAATCAGAACTGACATATTGGTATCGAATAGTGTAAATCTCCTGACGTACAGATGCGATCGAAGATCCGTCTGTTGCGTTGAAAACCTTACTGAAAACCCTAGATTTCATCCAACTGTAATGTCGCTAAAATATGATCCCAACTGGGATTAAAATGCGTTGCGAAACGGACTTCTGATTCTGAAACCGGATTTCCAGCCGCGAGCGCTTTAAATGAAATGGTTATAATTAATGATCCTGGAATCCGATTGGCATGAAACTAAATTAGATGAATAGATAACTGAACATACTAATTATTACCTGTTTATCGTTTCACTAAACTATACACGTACGTTTCATGATAAATCGTGCAAGTGTTAGAATACTATTTTTATGACACCTTAATCATGCTTCATATACTGTTTACGCATCATATCATACCCATATCATTGCAGTGATAACCTAGTTATATCGTGAATTTACCCAGTGTTAGACTTTAGTGATGATTGTGGCAAGTACGTCAGTGTTCGTGTATCCGTGAATAAGTGAAAGTGATACGTACTTATACACAATCAGTGACCCTATTATTCTATTGCGTTGTCGATGTCTATGGGATGCGTGTACGTGTGACTATAAGTGGTATGTGACACTTATGGAAGCGCTTGCACGGGTGTCACAGATAAGGCACCAGACACTGCCATTTATCTTAGGTATTAGTCGGGACGTGCTTGATGGAGGTCCTGCCTCCAGTTCTCGCGCAGACTTGTCGCGGATCGATTAGTATTTAGGGTTGTGGTTAGCATTTGATGTAGACCAAGGGGTGTGGGGTAGTTTAAGTGTGAGTTCAACAGAATCTCGGGAGTCCCATGCCGGCTTATATATTTAGGGAGTTATATGGAGATTTACAGGGTATGTGATATTTCACCGTGATATACATGTTACATGTTGGGCCCGTGGTCCCTTGCCCTTGGGTTCTACCCTTGGGTGGAGGACACTCGCGAGTGGTTGACTCTCACACTTGGACTGACGATAGGCTTAGTGACCTGTACAGTGAGACTTAGAGACTGATAGGGATACGGGCATTTATATATCTTATATACAGTGTTGACATACGTGACATATCGTTCTACTGCTTTACTGCTCCGCTGCATTGATTTCTGCACATTCATATTCATGCTGTCATTGATTTACTGTTATTCATATCTACTACCACTGTTAGAACTGTCACTTGATTTTATATATATTATATTGCTATTGTGTCGCTCTGACGACCTGAGTATGCATGCTCAGTGTGAGGAGAAGATTTAACCTGGACCAGAACTAGACGTGCATCACAGACTTCTTGACTTGCCATTCCGAGTTACATTCGTTTGTTTCCCATCAGGTCAGTTTATATTATTGTTTCTTTCAGTTACTGCATTTCTCATTACCTGCGCATCATTTACTGTTTACCATGAAAAACTAGAAGCCGAAGTGTGACTGCGGCAGGACATTTCCTTGACCGTAGGAGCATGGCTGGCCGACCTTGTCTACCCCTCGTATTCCGTATTTTGGGAAGCGGGGCGTGACAGTCTCCGAGCAATCATAGAGTCAAGCTTCCTCAGCTCCCTTGCTCATCTCCGAGCAATTCTATAGCCGAGGTTCCTCGGCGTTCCTGTTTGGCTGGGACCATGGAGCACGGGCGTCCACGTAATGGCTTCGTGTATCTCTCTACGACGAGATCTCCGCCGCTCCATGTCCCGCATCCTACGCCAGCGTTTCTCATCATTAATGAGCATATCTCGCCATCAATGCGGACGTTACAAAGGGGCGAAACGGGCGGCGAAAATCTCGTATCGGCTCGCTCTCAGGCAACCCCTATATAAACTCCTCCTCCGGATGATTCAGGTAACTCGAACTCAATCCAATACGTCCTACTTTGATTAATTATTTCCCGGTACTTACTTGATCGTCGGAGGGCCCTACGGTGGTTTTCCACCCCGGGACTTTCTTTGCAGGTAGCTCGGCGTCAACAACAACCAATAATCCATTGAGATCCACACCCAACCTCCACCACAAATCTTAACCGTTCAGCCCCGCTTGTCATAAGATCGACGAAGAACAATATCTGAGAGAGATCCTGACCTCCATCAGGAGGAGTCTCCAATTTTGAAATTGAGTTGGAGATTTGGTTATCTAATTTGTAAGAAAAATTCATTAAAAAATATAAAAAGCCAAACCTTAATTTGTAACCGCAACTAACTCTATACATCTTTTTCAATAGCTAACTCCATAAATTTCTTTTTAATTACACTTAAGATGTAACGTACATCGCACGTGCAAAATTCAAGGAAAAATAATGAGAAAAAGAAATACATAATAAAATAAAAGTATATGATTCCAAGTCAAAGTAGCATACATGATAAGTATTTATAGATGTGAACATGGTACTCTCAATATCTCTAAAAAAGAGATTAAATCGTAAAAAGAATATCAACTATATAAATCACAACATTTGTAATCTTCTATTAATTTTAGACAACAAGTTAACTTTTTCTAATAATGTAATGTGTGTTTCTGGATGATGCTAAGACATTAAATGGTATTATCAGGTTTGATAAGAAGACATTTCCATATGCTCCATTGCAACTGGTCCGTAATAATTGCGAGAATTATTTTTGTGTTATAACTTAGGAAGCATTTAGCTTACAAAAAGTTAAAACTTTTCAAATATAATAACGACCTATTTACAAAATTCGATGTGATCCGATTGATATGAAATCTTGCAAGTATGTTATATCCTTCATTCTTTTACTTGAATAACTAAAATCAATACTTCACAATACCCTTTTCTTTTTCATCTGCATCCCGTTTAAATCATAACCCATCATGCAATTTCTTGAAAATCATAATACAACTGCTACTTAAGATCCAATATGCATTGCACGTGCAAAACATTAGTATTGCATAGTGCTCAAGGAAATTTATATATAATATATTATCTTATAACCATTCTAAGTTTTTTCCTATCAGATGGTTAGAATATAACTGAAACTTATATATATTTCTCATTGGTTGATGTCCTTTTTTTTAAAAGCAGCCTCATCGTGTCGAGTATCGGCAAGGGCAGGGAAAAAGATGAGAGTTAAAATGACGGAGGAAGGAATAAATGATGGGCATCGCCACCAGTGTTCACTGATGAAAGCAGAGGATATAGATGCGGGGATGAGGTAGCATGGTGAGGTTGTTGCGCGGTTTGTCAGCATTGGAGATGCGGGTTTTTATAAATCTTTTTTGAGAGAGGATTGTGTGGTGCTGGCTATGTTGGTTGCCTTTTTCCTTTCTGGTCTTTCTTTGATCTTTTTTTGTTTTTTTTATTTTTTTATGGGTGAATTTATGTAAGTTTGGTTGAAATTTTTATTTAATGGAACACAGGGCTATGCCCTTAGTTTTGGTAAATAAAAAAAACCTGATTTCGCCTCAAGAATTTTTTAATAAAAAAAATGAGGCATACATTTTAATTTTTTTTTACTTTTTACTTTTTTTCTTATAGATAAGTAGGCCGAAAGCTTGGTTATATACGTCGGGTCGGACTGTCCATCTAGACCCATATCCGGCTAAGGCCTGTCATTGGATTCGGGTCTAATTTCTGCCACCAACCCGACCCAAACCCTTACTCGTTATTGCTATCATAAAACCTAGTTCCCCAAAGCCCTAGCCCGCTCTCTCTCCTCTCTCTCTCTCTCTGGCGATGGCGGCGGCATTGAGCGAAGGAGCATCGTCGGCGGAGGCGATGAAGGTGGAGGCTCCTCCTCGGCCTCGATTCGAGGCGATGAAGGCGCACGAGATGTCCGAGGGCAAGGTGCAGTTCCGGAAAGTGACGGTGCCTGCGCATCGATTCTCGCCGCTGAAGAAGAACTGGATGGAGATCTACACTCCCATCTACGACCACATGAAGATCGACGTCCGAATGAATCTCAAGGTTTGATTTTTATTTCCCCCCTCTTATAAAATCCCTCTCTTTGCTTGAATTAGGGTTAGGTTTTTTGAGTTTGTCTGCATCATGCGATGATTGGTAACCCTCTCATGTCTGTATTTAAACTGGATTTATTAAGGAAAATTCATTCACAATAGAATCTCAGAATTCAGGATGTTGAAGCAAATTGAGCCTTGAGTGCAATGGAGAAGCCATTAAGAGTACATCAGGAAAAAAAATGAAATTGAATTAAAATTAGGATAGGCAAGCCTTTTCTTTTTGAAATTAGATGAAGTGATTTCTCTTAAGAAATATGAAGTTGCTACTAAGATGTGGCACTCAAGGCTAACAAAACTTTAACAAATGCTTGTACAAAACAGCTAAATGGAAGGAGCCATTGATAAGCAACTTCACCGCTATTTATTTAATACAGCTAAGAAAAATTTATAAATCACTTACCTTTCTTACCCTCTCTATTGCTTTATATTCCTTCACTCTACAAACTATAAACTTTTAAAATTCTCCAATTGACATTAGAGAACAACTATTTTCCCTTGTTAATACTAGTCATCCAACTTTATTGGCTCGTCTTAGGAATTCAATTGCATATTAAGGCTGCATCATGTAAGGATTACAAGCTTCCTTAGTTAAACCGGTTTATCATAGATTCCATTCTCTATCATTCAAACACAGATAACCAATAAAATTTTAGTCATCTTAGTTGGTCCGAAATTCAAACGTTCTCCCACCTGAATCATAGTATCTCCATGAAACGAAGAAGATGCTTCTTTGCTTGCCCCTTAATAACCTCGCATATAGGGTACGTACAAGCTTGAGAGAACGCTATGCACCACAAACCTCTTAGAATTGGCCTTTTCGACTTATTACCTCAGTTATTGTTGGTTTGATTAGATTCCACAATCAAATTAATGTTGGACGTCTTTGTGCTTACCTCAACATGATATACAAGTTTCTTCACAAACAAATTGATGACTTTGTACTTGCTACAAAGAACTTTTATTATCACAAATTCCTGACAGAGTAACAATACCTCTGTCTCTTGACAAAGTCGAGGATCATAAAGGTGCTTCTTCAACCAAACAACTCAATTAGCTACCAACATATAAACTACAATAGAGGATAATCTTGATGTCTAAAACAAGCCAAAGAGAATGCTCCCACAATTTTCATGCCTTACCAATGCACTTGTCAAAGTTGTGTTGTCGAAGCACCTCCTAATCTCTTACGATTATGACGGTCATGATACCAAGTAGCTTAGCTCGTTAGAAAGCAAAAAACCCTATACATTTTGGGTTATACTAAAGTCTCTTCTTCGACTATTGAACTGGTATTGACTCGGTAACTGAAAAGAGTGCTCATTCAAACTGATATTGAACACGAGGGAGCCGCGTGTCTTGAAGGAGAGAGCTGCGGGACCACGTATGATCTTACATAGAGTCGAACTGGCGGTCGGGGCCAGGTGCAAGCGCCAGATCCTAAAAGTAGAGTCTTAAGTATGTAATAGGTTTCGTTCTGTTAAAAAGCGAGCGCAGTCTAGTTGAAATTGTAAGTGTGGTTGAGTTGTTGGTCCAATCCCTTGAAGTTGTCGGTGCTATGGCAGTGGTTTGCCTCCTAAATCTATCAATTCTCAGTGATAATCCTTTGAGTTGGTGTTGATTAGAAACTTGTTTGTGAAGATCGAAAGGCGAAAAAGGTCGGTTAACCGGAATATTTTTTCAGAAAGATCTATATCAACCTTTGCTATTTCAGATAATTTTTAGAGCAATTAGTATTGTTGCACTCTTAGTGGCCCATTTGGGACTTGGAAGATGAAAAAACTCACGATGACGAGTGAGCAAGAGATTCAATGAAACGAATAGGCAGAGTGAATTTGAGAAAGACTTATGAACATGTGGCTTAGTCAGAAGATGGACAACCAGAGATGTCAGAGATGTCTGATCTAGCGAGGTAGGTAAGTTGTTGTGAATGCCGATCCAAACCAGATATAACCGATATGGAATGTAATCGGAAGCTCTGTAAGAATAGATTTTTCAAATTGGGGGATGATGGATGCTAGACAGTCAAGAAGGGTGAGAATCGTCAACAGATGGCAATCAGTTTACGAAAAAACCTAAAAATTAATCACGAATCCAATTTGAGTATCTTAATGGGATAGACCTCATCAAAAAACTATTGAGTACCACTTGACGGCAGGTCCATCATTATGCAATTGCTAGAGGACTTTGAAGAGCTACAAAAAGAGCCCCGATCTCTGTTTGGAAAGTTGGGGTTCTTGTATGCCCTTATAAGAACGGGCGAACAACTTTTTAGAAGTTTAGCCCAGTTTTTTATTTTCTTGCTTTAGGTTGTTTTTTTTGGGAGGGGATGAAAACATAACCAACAAAAGTTTGATAGACAAAACTATATAGTAGCAAAAGATATAGGGAGAAAATCCTATGATTCATTTTGAAGCATCAACAACAAAAATAATACGTTATTTTTAAATATTTAGAACTATGAAGACATAGATCAACAAGAAACTAACTTTATTATTTCCTTATACCTCACAATGCTCTTGATTCAAGCTCTCCAACTACATCACAAAATTATCATTTAGCTCTGTTTATACCAATCAACCAATATCATGGGTCCTTATTATACTAGTATTCCTAATCTCAGGAACAGAGCCAGAATTTAAGATCGATGGGGACGGGATTAAAAAGGAATATCTTTAAAATAATGAACTACTCTTAACTTCTATAGTCAAATGCTATTAAAATGAGATTTATATGTCATACAAGCACCTACCAAATAGCAAAACGATTGGGCATGAATTAATTAAGCCTAGTTATTGAAGCAGTCTTTTTTGTTTTAAGAAAATTAATTAACGATATAGCTTATTTTAAACTTCGAATTTAACTATCGACATATAATTAATAACCTATACGAGCAAAACCCATGGGTTCCTCTTGGGAGAGAGGTATTTCTAATTTGATCTTTAAATGAGATTTGCTTTCAAAATATATACACATGATATAGTTTTTTTTCCTACAAGTTGAATAAATTGGAATGCATAATTATATGCGTTAAGTTTCTTATTCAAAACGATAGAATATTAAATATAATACTATAAAAGTATTTATGAATATATAATTGTTGTTTTTATTCATCAATATAGTTAAACTTCTTTCTAATTTTATTATATAATTGTTGTTTTTCTTAATTTTTGACATAATTAGATTTCTTTCTAATTTTATTTGACTTAACCGTGTGTTGTGGCATGAGAAAATGGTGGCATATATTTAGGGCAGTTACTAATTTAGTGCTATAATTAAGTTGGGTTATTGCCTAACTTTTATTGTTGGAAGGTTAAATTAATAATTTTATGAACAAAAAAAAAATAGCAGTGGTCCCTTGATTTTCTGGAGGGGGGCACGGCCCCCTGCACGTGCCCCCAAGCTCCGTCCCTGCCTAATCTGTAGAAATCATATAGCTTGTTGAGTTTTAGTTATGACTTGCCTTCCGGGCTCCTTATGTGAACTAGTTTCTCATAGAAAGTAATCTCGAAGATTAACAAGCAAAGCCATGAAGTCCAAAGTATGTACCTTTAGACAAAGGCAGCCAATAATCCCAGTGGGTTCAGAATTCTAACAGCAAGTTATAGGGGTGTCCTGACTCGATAACCTTTTGAAAATGACTATGCATATCTATTCTCCAGCTTTGATGCCATTTGGCTGATTCCTGTGATCCTTACTTTGTTTCTTTATTTTGATGCCATTCTAGCCGATTATTTGTTTTGCATCATCTCTTCCATCTATTTGTAGAGGACGTCTGGTTTTTGCTTCAAAGGAGAGTGGACGATGGGGCTTTTAGTTTGCTTCACCAAGAAGGGGCTTTTAGTTTGCTTCACCAAAAAGGGGGTGTTTGGTTTGCTTTAAAGAAAAAGGATGCATGATGTAAAGTTTGTTGCATGAAATGTTTGTTTTGGATTGTGATGTTTGGATCTCTTGCAACTTTTGTTGCTTGATTTCTACTCCATTAGAAATCGTTTGTAGAAACCGGTGGTTGACTCCAGAATTTGGAGATCCATTGTTTCAAGTGCCTAGTGATTATATGGCAGGATTTTAATTTTTTAAATGCATTGCAACATTTTTTTTATTCTTATTAGCAGTTTTGTTGCCGCATTTTGCGTCTCAATGGAAATAGATTTATTTATTCGTTTACACCAAATGCTGCATTGTAGCCTATCCCATATGCTTGGAACAAAAGGTTCAGTTGTTGTTGTTTACACCAAACGCTGCAGCTAACGCTATTCATTATAAACCAAATACCAATAACATAACAAACGTTATCATAAACACTTTTAGGTTCATCTCGAGACTTTCTAACATGGGATTTTTCAGGCAAGGAAAGTTGAGCTAAAGACCAGGCAAGACACCCCCGATGTTTCAAACCTTCAAAAAAGCGCCGATTTTGTCCATGCATTCATGCTAGGGTTTGACATTGCAGACGCCCTTGCCCTTCTCCGTCTCGATGATCTATATGTTGACTCTTTCGAGATCAAGGATGTTAAAACTCTCCGTGGCGAACATCTTTCTCGAGCTATTGGCAGGCTTTCGGGTAAAGGGGGCAAAACAAAGTTTGCGATCGAAAACTCTACAAGAACTAGAATTGTTATAGCAGATACAAAAATTCATATACTGGGATCGTTTTTGAATATCAAGGTTGCGAGAGATTCGCTTTGCAGTCTCATTTTGGGATCGCCGGCAGGCAAGGTGTATTCAAAGCTTAGAGCCGTTACTGCTAGATTGGCGGAGAAGTGTTGATTTATTTTTATTTTTTTAACATGTCTCTGCGAATTCAAGATTTGTGAGTTTTATGTTGGACCAGATTTCTCTTAAAGTTATGGGCTAAAGTTTGTTGCCATCGGTTTTCAAGCAGATTGTTGGAAATTTTCATTGTGTAGCAGGTATTTACTGATATTTGAGATTATGGGCCGCTCGATAACTGTACCATGATATTATGTGTAACCCAAGCAAGATTGGCGCATGCTTGCCAAATGCTAAAATTAGAAATGGGTATTTGCATTATTAGCAAGGTTCTTGTTCTTATGATTTTGGTAAGTTGACATACTTACCAGTACTTTTGCCATCTGCTAACAGAAATTCTCTTCAAAATTGAAATGGGCATTTGCATCCATCCTATGAAAAGATTAAGAAAATAAATTGCATATATCTGTCTAAAGAGTCATCGCTTAAACGAGGGATGCCAATCATCAGAATGTAGGTGTTTTGACAGCTTTGATAGAAAATTTTCATCATGAAAAGTGGATATCTTTTAAATAATAGATGTGAAAAGTTATAAAGCTTTAGTTTGGTCGTCTTCATTCAAGTTTTATAACTTCAAGTTTTATAACCAGTGTAAAATCTCGTTTAAGCTTGGCTCGCTCATTTGTCGAGCAAGCTTTCACAGAGCCCGAGTCTGATTAAAGCCTATTGAAAATCTAGAAAAACAGGTACAAATAATTAAAAGAGAATAATCATATAAATGTTTATAAATGTTAGGTATTATCTGCAAATAGAATAATGAGAAATATTGTTGTTATAACTAAGATGGGCAAACTCAAAACTAGTTTAGAAACCCTGCTGAGTCTAAATTGAAAGTTGTTAATCATTAACATTCTTCAATATTTTAGTATGATAATACTCGATCAAATACGTACTATGATACAAAATTCAAGTTAATATACATGTTAATAGATATGATCTAAATTCAAGAATGATCGGCTATTTTATTATTATTACTAAATACTGAATAAGTGATGAACAAACTTAGCCCACACGATCTTAGACACACCGAGGCTGAATAAGAGGCGAGTTTGAACATGCTACGTTCATGTTCATGCATATAACTTATCTAATTTATGTTGAAGCCTCGCTTGTTTAATTATCAAACAGCTTAAACAATCTTTTGACATGCCAATCATTATTCCGAGCTTCAAGTTTTCTAATATCCCTAGTTAAAAGTACAATAAAGGGTGAATTAAAGTTTTAAAAAATAGGGGTATTTACGAAATATCATCCCGCGAAAACTGCTATGAAGTATGCATTGTTAGTGAAGAACAATCATGTTATTAAGCATATTATTAAATGGTATTTTTACCTTTTATTTTTAACTTTTGAAAAATGTGATATTCAGCGAAAAACACTGTGCAATTTGATAGTTTTAGCAAAAAAAACAACATTTTGAAGCATTATCTTTAGCTAAAAAAGGATGTTGCCAAGTGGTTTCTCGATGATGGTACATGCTTCAGGATGGCACCATAGGGTGGTGTAACGAAGTAAAAGGCTAAAAACACAGGGGTTTTCCATAAATATGCCACAAATAATAAAAAAAGAAAACAAGGAAAAACTTGAGAAACTGACAGATATAAATATACCACATACCATTATCAACATCTTCAGGGTGATTTCTGCATATTACCGCAAACAGCAGCCAAACTCACGCTACTCTTCCTTTTTCTGAACTCCTGCTCAACAAACACACACGCGCGCACACACTCTCTATCCCATCAAGAACTGAGAGCGAAGCACCGCCCCCGATCGATCGAAACCCCAAACCCTAGAGAGAGAAAGAGATCGAGAGGAGAGAAAAAACACGCAGTTCACTGGCGATGGCGGCGGCGGCGGCGGTTAGCGGCGGTCTCCTCTCATCGCAGGCCTACCTCGAGGGCAATCTCGTAAAATCGACCCGCGCCCTCGTCTCCGACCTCTGCCGCCACTTCTACACCCTCGGCTGGGTCTCAGGCACCGGAGGCAGCATCACCATCAAGGTCCACGACGACTCCATCCCCAAACCCCAGCAGCTCATCGTCATGTCCCCTTCAGGTGACCCGCCACCTGATCCCCAAAAACCCTAGTTTTTTTTAATATATTTTTTCATTTTGCCCCCTGTGACCCCCTTGTGATTTGTTGAAATCGTGGGGGTTTTGTATTAGGGGTGCAGAAGGAGAGGATGCTGCCTGAGGATATGTATCTGATGTCGGGGACCGGGGTTGTGCTTACGGCTCCGTCGCCGAAGCCATATCCGAATAAGCTACCCAAGTGTACTGACTGCGCTCCGCTGTTTATGAAGGTATTTTTTTGCTTGGTTTTGAAAATTTGTTATATTTGGATTCATGTGATGTGCTTTTCGCTCTTGGCGCAAATTTATAGAACAAATATCTGGGAGAGGATAATTCCGATTCCGTACATTTAAAATTATGCCAACCTTGATATTAGTATTAAGCAACTCTATAAATATTAATAAAATTTGACATGACTATTCAAAATGTTGTGACAACAGAGAGTTAATAAACTGGTTGAGCGGTTATAACTTGTAATTGCTGGTTGAGATACAGACGAAGGGCGTTATATTAATATTTGACGAAACTATTTGTGTGATATAAACCCTCTCTTGATCAGTGTGAAATTCTTAGACAAGGAAACCATGGGCAAGAGGGACTGGGAATGATCTGAATAGGCACTTGAAGTCATTGTTTCAAATACATGCTAAAGAAAAAGGGTATATTTGTGATCAGTGTTGATATATCATAGTATAGTGGCTGCTTAATATGGTCAGTATGCCAGTACAATGAAGTAATTAGTTAAAAGTATTTCTATAACCATATAAAATAATGTCAAGTTCTGGAATGTAAGATAAAACCGACCGGTATGATGGGTGCCAATATACTATCCGGTTATATAAATGCCTATACACTGGTATGCTTTGACCACTCCATGATGTCCTTCAAACGCTGCACTAAAAAATGGGGGAAGATAGTGGATTTATTTGGAAATTTTGTTTCAAATCTAAAGCACAAACAAAGCCAGCAACCATACATGACTAACTCTCACATTATCAATGCATTTTTGACCAATTTGACAAATTTTACAGTCTAGAATTTAGTGCAGAGTTTTAGGTACTTTTTCATATTTGATGTGGTACAGGCTTATCAAATGCGGAATGCAGGAGCTGTTATTCATAGCCATGGGATGGAGTCTTGTCTTATCACGATGGTCCATCCTCTCTCAAAGGAATTTCGGGTAAAGATTTCTTTTTCTACTTTCTAGTTTCTATTATCATCATCATCATCATAATGTTTTGTATCATTGAACCCTTTTGGTGCATTATAATGTTCATTGTTATATGGAGTTATTAGGAACCAAGCATGCTGAATAGGGTTGCATTCGGATTGGATATGAAGCGGATATGGCCATTACCTTATCCGTGTTTGTTATCTAGTGATGGATACGGATATGGATGAGTAAAAATAGGATACGGATCCGAAGTGGATATTAAAAAGACGGATACAAGTACAAATCGGATGAGTAAAAAAAGATTCAAGATAAAAAATTTTTATGGATGTGGGACGGTAATGTGTATGTAATCGAAATATTTCATTGAATATTTATTTCATATGACTTACAATATTTGATAGATATAGATATGCATAAAAATGAATATTGTATGAGTAAATAAATATGTAAATCGATATACTATATATATTATTCGCCTTTTTTGCATATTATGAAAAAATGATGAAATAATGTCAAAATACTTGTTTAAAAGCATAAAATATAAAAGGAGTAAAAATTTATGGTTTAAATAAACATTATTAATTATAAATAAATTTAAAATGATATATTTTCTTGTATTTGTCTATGGATATCCGTGTCCGTATCTGGATAATTTTGCTAAAACCATATCTGTGTTGATATCCGAAAAATATTTAAATCTATGTCTGTATTGGTATCCGTATCTAATGACTCCAATTGGATCTGAAAATTTGTGTCCGTATCCAGAAAATATTCGGATCCATATGTAACCCTAATGTTGGATGTGTAAACTGCTTAACTCCATTGTTCATGTACAATAATCAATATGTAATTGTTCTACAAATTAAAATTTCTGTTGAAATAATGAATAATGAAACATAAGAGAAGAAATTTCAACCAAAAGAACATGAAAAGGAAAAGTAGGAACTAAGAGAGGAGAATAGAAGAAAAGACGAAAACAAAGATAGAAATGATAATAGTAGATGAAAGAAGAAAATTAACTGAAAACATGAGGAGAACAAAGAAGATTCGAAGATGATATCAAAGAAAGATAATATGAAAGAAAATTGAAATGGAAAACCTAAGACCCCCAACATATTAGCTATATTACCATGTGAGTACTTGTGAGATCCGGCGGTGTGTGGTGATAACTATTGACTTTTAGAATTTTCTGGTGAAACAATGTTTTGTTGGATCCTCAGGCTGGAGAGGAGAAAGACTATGAGATACCAAGAAAGCGAGATGTCTTTGACTCTTTATAACATTTCATGGAGACGGTTTTCTTTTGACTTTTCAGGATCATGAATCATCCTCATCTTACAAGCCAAATGCACTTGACTACCTTAGAGTTGTGTTAAAAAAATTGTCAATGGTGCCAGCGGTTTAGTTCTTCATTAAATCGATGAACTTGTCTATGCATAATATTAAAAGCATTGAATCCCAAAATGTATTTCCAGCAAGCATTGAGTAAATGGTTTTTGTTTGCTGACCAGAACTCACAAGTATAGTTATATTATATCATCCTTTCATTTATTGGTTTCTTACGGTTATAACTAATATGCAAGTATTAGATAACATCCCAATATAAAGTTTATGTGCTGTAGGCGTCGAGAGAATGTGGCATGTTTTGACCTCTAAATTTAGTTGGAGAAGGCCATTGTTTTTTCTAGCATTTGTTGTGTGTGGCATATAATTTCAACCTATAGATATATATGTATATCTGTATTAAACAGTTAGAATAGCAATGAACTCGTAGAGAGATTGTTTTCTGTTTGTACAGTTTTATTACCTTTTCTGTTTCTTGGTGCAGATAACTCACATGGAAATGATAAAAGGTATTCAAGGGCATGGCTATTATGATGAACTTGTTGTGCCCATAATTGAGAATACTGCTCATGAGGGTGAGCTGACAGAAGCCCTTAGTGAAGCGGTATGCCTTCACCAATTTCATTTCGTGCATGTTATTCTTTGATTTTTTATTTTCATTTACCAATCCAGATGCAAACAAGTTTTGGTATACAGTATATTGACAAGCAATCAGACTTGCCACGATAACATAGAATAAGCTGAGAAAAGATCACAACATAAAGGTAGATGTGTAATGGTGACAATGCACAGTTCTAGATAGATAGATATTGAAAGCACATGCACAGCATAACAGAAATTAAGCGTGATCTAATCATATGAGATGTTCAATGGTGTGCTGGGCGGTCTAAAGATGCTCTTTCAAGCACACCACTTTGTGTTAAAGTGATTCAGAATATCATCAAGATGGACACTGAACAAGACCTGGACTAATAAGTTTGAGTTAATATATGTTTCTACATCAACTAAATTAATCCATAATAAAACCCATATGCGTCAAGTTTTCTCAATTATGTTAATACATGCTTCTAAATTCTAATAGTACTTCCATTTGCGCAAAATCAGCAGTTTGTTCATCTAGTTGGTGATTTCTGACCCGTAAACTCACTTAAACTTTATTTAAAGGTGAGTTGGCTAAGATCATAGTGGTTATAGGTGAGTGCTCTGTTTAACCTTGCAAAGATTGGGAGTTGACAATATAGGATTTAGATAGGAGTATAGAGTCATTCTGAACTATGTATTAGTTAGTCAGAAGCACTTTACCCCCATAAATTACCTTCTGCGAGTCCTTCCTTGTCCAACAATTTTCTGCATTCCTTAATCCCAATGAAAGACCTGCACGCTTATCATGAGCAGGAATAGTATAACCTTGGTTTAAACACTTAATTAAAGTATACCCAATCCATTTTTAACATCGTGTTCCATAATAAGAGCCGTAGTTGGTTTTGTCCTGCCATCAATTAGCTGTAAATGTTGGTTTTTATGTTCTGTAGTAGCTCTTAGTCACGAAATTTGTACACGCATCCAAGAATTTTTTTGGTGGTTTGGATTCGTGGAATCCGTTTTAGACCAGTGTTTGATTTAGAGCAAGGGAAAATACTAGTAATCCATTTTCTTATACTTGTCATGGATGTCAAGAAAATCTGTCATTTTGCTCCCCATTTTCAGTCCTTAATATTATTAATACATTGAAGGTAGACAACTAAATTAAGAACTGCATATTTTGGAGAAAAGTCTTGGAGATAAAGGGTTGATATAATGGAAAGTTTTGCAGTGCGATTGCTTCTTTAATGCCTTTAAGGGGCGGGTGGTTTACCTCTCTTCTATAGCTATAGTTGATAATAATGATATATTATCCTTACCCTTTGAATTGCAACTGTAAGTGCTCATGATTGGCACTATTCATCTTTTTCCCCATATAGATTGCAGCATACCCCAAAACAACAGCTGTGCTTGTGCGTAATCATGGTATATACATATGGGGAGATTCATGGATCAGTGCGAAGACCCAGGTTTGTCTTCATGCAAAAGTTAATTGTTTTCTAATACACTTGTTCTTTTCTCCTAATTTCTTCTCAAAATTGTTATTGTTATTCTGGTATATTATATCATCAATGGCCTTTCAGCCTCCTTTCAGTCTGCTATTTACCGATTCCACATATATACTACCTCTTTAGTGTCACGCTGAATGTCCTTGATATGTGAATGGGCTATACCTTTTATGCTTGGAAGTGATATTGTAGGTGGAAGCTTTGTTATTCACCTAATTCCCAACCGTTGATCGTTTAGCTACTCTTACTATAAGACTATCCAAATCACTTTCTACTTTAAAAACTTTAAATTTCTGTGTGTTCTGTTTAGACATTCTTACACAAAAATGTCAATGTAACAAATACCTGTTATTATACTACCTCTTTAGTGTCATGCTGAATGTCCTTTATAAGTGAACGGGCTATACCTTTTATGCTTGGAAGTGATATTGTAGGTGGAAGCTTTGTTATTCACCTAATTCCCAACTGTTGCTCGTTTAGCTACTCTTACTATAAGACTATCCAAATCACTTTCTACTTTAAAAACTTTAAATTTCTGTGTGTTCTGTTTAGACATTCTTACACAAAAATGTCAATGTAACAAATACCTGTTATTACTAACATTTGTTTGTGCTATAGATAATGTCATACACACATTGTTACCGCATTCAAATCCCTTCCTAAAATTCCTACTGATGCAGAATCCATTTTGTATATATGCTGTCATCTGCATGAAATCCCTTGTGTTCTGCCTTCTCATTTACTTGTTCTAGATGGTTTATGTAATAAATTGAGATGATATATATTGTTCCCTCTTTTTCTGCTGTGTGTGGTTATTTTCTTTCTATTTCTTTCTAGGCTGAGTGCTACCATTATCTTTTTGATGCTGCCCTCAAGCTTCACCAACTGGGCATTGACTGGACCAGTCCAAGCCATGGTCCAGTTGACAATGTTAAAGTACATCAAGGAAGAAAGAGGGGTCTACATGGTCCCGTTATGGCAGAGACACAAAATGGCAGTCATGTTGTTGAACCGTCAAGAGTAAGTTTTTTCCTTTTGTGGTCATCTTTCTTCGTCCCATTTTATCCTTTCTAGTCTACTCTGGAATAATATTTTACACCTTGTATTCAAAGATTTACAATCGTTGCCCTCTAACGGATGTCTGGATGTTTTGTAGCAATGCATTGTTCTCGACATTGAAGGAACGACAACCCCGATATCATTTGTTACAGATGTTCTTTTCCCCTATGCTCGTGATAATGTGCGGAACCATTTAATGTCCACATATGACAACACGGAAACCAAAGAAGATATTCAACTGTTGCGTGCACAAGTGAGTCCTAGCACATTAATGCTTCTTTTTATATGATTTATAGACGAATAATATAAAAGTTTCCACTTGTTTGCTTTGGTTTTGACCCATTAGCTCATTTTCTGTGGAAAACGATGAGGAAGGGATAGAAGGCGACATCTAAGACCTTGTATGGTGAAATATGTGATCATTGTCATTTAGGACTTGCTTCTTTTTGACAAGATGCCTTGGTGCTATCCTAGACCACTATATTTGTCTTGATCTGCATACTTTAAGATCCATGTGTTGGAAACTTGTAACCCGATTTGTCCTGTGGTTTAGCTTATTCTATTGTATTTAGCCATTTATTATTCAGAATTCATCAACCGTGATTTATGCCTGTATACTTTATGTCACGCCCCGGGACCCGGAAACGATCTTATAGCACCTCTGCGGCCTCTTGTGTCCGATTAGTTAAAAATCTTCAAATAAATTTTCTAAAGGTCCAGGATCGTTAACAGAGCATGTAATAATAAATAATTTTCATCCACCAAATATCGACTTTATCCTCAAAATATATTATCGATCAAAATCACATATTTACAAAATACATACATTGTTCGAAAACGTCAATAAATTCTTGAACGATAAGAATTCAATATAATACTTCAATAATGGAATCGGGGTGTTATATTCTTCTCTCCTTAAAATAATTTCGTCCTCGAAATTCGCTAAATGCAAAAATATTTAACATCTTATACTCCTTTATTTCAATACTTTTTATCAAAGAGAATGCAACGGGCTCTCATTGATCTGGTCATCAAATTTACATTAACCTTGGATAAATTTTTTTTCCAATATCATGATAATTGGATCTATCCTCAAACTACTGAAGCATCATCAAACTATCGGACCATCATCCATGTTGAGCTTCCCTTACAAATTTGACATCTTCATAATATTTAATAAAAACCCAATATTTCCAACTCATAGTCCTCAATATAAAATACTTTCTTTTCTTATAGTCTCATTTTCAAGTATTGATAATAAAAATTGAGTCATCATTCAACACTCATCTCCAAAACCTTTTGTTATCATCAACTCCTTGTTATGTTGTAGAATCATCAATTTCTCAAATCTTTTAAACCTTATGCGCTGATACCATTCTGTCACACGCAGAAGCGGTCGGATTCCGAGGTGCGACCTCTTGTGGCTGATCAGTTAAAAATCTTCAAATAAATTTTCTAAAAGTCCAGGATCGTTTCAAAACATGTAATAATAAATAATTTTCATCTACCAAATATCAACTTTATCCTCAAAATATATTATCGGATCAAAATCACATATTTACAAAATGCATACATTGTTCGAAAATGTCGATAAATTCTTGAATGATACGAATTCAATATAATACTTCAACAATGGAGTCAGGGCGTTACACTTTACATTGTGGCAAACACAAATGGTGTGGATTATGCACCGTAGATATGTATACTTATGTGATTATGTATATTCTTATTTGTTGACTGCTTTGAAGCAAAAGCTGTTCCACTATTTAAATTTCTCTGTTTTTTTCTTCTTTTTGTTTTGTATAAAGAGTCTATGCTTATAAAAAGTCTTGATTGTTCCCCCTAACCTTTTTATACTCGAGCGTGTTGCATTCAATATTACAGTATAGGACTTAAAGCTGAACACCTTTCAAAATTCATGAGCTTGACTCAGTACTGTATTCAAATTTTATTTCAGTTAATGCGCTATCTAACATGTTGGCATTCTGTAAACAAATTATGTATAGGTCGAAGTTGACTTGCAACAAGGTGTTGTGGACTCTGTACCAATTCCACCTGAGGATGCTGGCAAAGAAAAGGTGATTGATTCCCTGGTAACTAATGTTGAAGCCATGATAAAAGCCGACCGAAAAATTACTGCTCTCAAACAATTGCAGGTAATCATAACTAACACAACAATTCCCACTATGTCCAAGGCATATATGAGTACCAAAGTTTAGTAGTTTTACTTCATTTTCTGTTCATTTATATACACAGGGGCATATATGGAGAACTGGTTATGAAAAAAATGAACTTCAGGGAGTTGTTTTTGAGGATGTTCCTGAAGCTCTTAAGAAGTGGCATGCTAATGGCATCAAGGTAACACTTGATATCTGTTTCATTGATTCTTGAAATGGTAGCACCAGCTTCATGAATTAACTACATGCCCTTAAATTTGCTCGACTCTATAATCTCTCTTGATCATCACAACACAAAAAGGAAGAAGAAAGAAAAGAAAGAAGGTAGGAAAATCGATATGAAGACCATCTTCTTCTAAATTCCCCTCTGTGGGTCGGAAGGACCATTTTGTAGAACTTCAATAAGTTCTCAACATAAATGTGTTCCCCACAACCAAAGCTTCTGCTCTTGGGCCTATTACATGGATGGGTCAATGTTTCCCCTTAGTACAGAACTTGAAACATGGGTCATCACCCATGTTTTCCCAAAAATATTAACTTGAACATGGGTTATCCCCTAAAGTTATCAAAATCTTCAACATGGGTCTTCACCCCATGTTCATCCAACAAACTAAAAATAGGGGAAAAGTGAACAAAATATGAGAATAGAGGAAACTCTGTTCTCCGCATATAAAACTTGAGAATAGAAACCAACCCTATTATCTCAAAATCAGAACAGAACATGTTCTCAACAAATTCATGAACACAATACATACACTTGTGTTTCACAACAACTTTGGAAATGATACAAACATGTGTAATTTGCCACCGAGTGGGCCAATTTCAGATACCTCAAATGAGGTATCAGTCCCCTATTTTGGATACCTCAAAGGAGGTATCCGCTCCCTATTTCGGATTCCTCAAAAGATATCCGCTCCTACTTGGCCCATGCAGTAACCCCAAGAGAAATTAAGTCGGATACCTCCCCCAACTTCGGATACGTCAACCTACTTGGCTCACGCAGGAACCCCAGGAGCAGTTCCCGCTTTGAAGGCCTAAGTCGGATACCTCAAAAAGAGGTATCCACCCATCATCTGGGTCCCCACTTGGAAGTACCTGTCCACTATCTATCTCATCAACATGAGGATGGGTCCCACTTGGAGGTATCCGCCATACCTAAGATAGTGCTAGGCTTGGGTCCCCAAATGGGAAGTATCTTTTTACTAGTACATTGTATGATCTCTCTCTCTCTCTCTCTCTCTCTATATATATATATATATATATATATATATATATATATATATATATATATATAATGTGATTCAGACCAACTAAAAAGGTATCTTGTCTAGGCTTAGCCTAAGACAACATGGTATAATTAATAAGTGCCTGCGCTTATTGGAAGTCTCGGCCCCCAGGACCCATTAAAACTTTGTTGTGTTTCATCCCTATCCATTTTAAACGTTCGCTCGTTAAAGGTGGTTTTAAAAAGGGGTAAACACCAATGTAGGATGATTGTCCTTCATGAGCAAAATGTGTCCCTTTGTTGGAATATTAATGTTCTCAAGATTAACTGTTTTTTTCCAGCTTGTAACAACTTATAAAACTCTTAACACTGGCTTAGGTTGTAATGGTGTTACAATCAAATCCGGTTCCTGGTCTGATTCTCACTTGCAGATGCATAAACCTGCTTGTATTTATTAGTTTTCTTGTAGAAAGGTAGGAACATCAACCTAATAAATCTAGTTACTTTCATTTTGATGTCTGCTAAAACTGGATTGTGTCAGTTCTATTGTATATTTCTCCCTTTTCTCCTTGAACTTGTGTAGTTCTTACGAAGAATGCCCTTGATTTCATTTACTGAACCAAAGCAGCAAATTGTGTTTACAGGTTTATATATATTCTAGTGGTAGTAGAGAGGCTCAAAGGCTCATCTTTGGGAATACAGCATATGGGGATTTGAGAAAGTACCTATGCGGATTTTTTGACACCACTGTTGGGTAAGTATTCCTTCTTGATAGGCAAAAGCAGCAATATTTTGGCATTCAATAACTCACCGGCTTGCCTTTTTGCATGAAGTGGTTGCCTGGCATGATACTATAAAATTATCAAAGCACTAGGTTGTAAGAGCTCATGAGTTCAAACCTCGTCATTGCTGGTTACACACACACACACACACACACACTCATTCATCTCCATTTTTCTGCCTTTCCAAGAAACAGCGACTCATGTTTTGTTGTTTACACTTGAGGCCTTTGCATGTGGAATGAGTGATGAGTTGATTTAATATACAATTTTCCCTCCACAGCATAGTTTAAGCTTTTGGCTAAAATAATTATCTGATTAATTCTTAAATATCTTTTGCCTTTTTGTAGGAACAAGAGAGAATCTCGAAGTTACTTTGAGATCTCACAGTCGGTTGGAGTAGATAAGCCATCTCAAATCTTATTTGTAACCGATGTCTATCAGGAAGCTGTTGCTGCAGAGGCTGCAGGTGAGCATATACTTCTATCTCGTTCTTGACAATTTTGTAGTGTTTTTCTTATCTTCTTAAATTTAAATGTAGTTTTATTTTTCATAGTATCCCTGCATAACTCCTGTGGGTTTATTTGTTTTGTTATGATCTACCATGTATCGAATTTAAGGTAAAGAACTGCCCCATTTTTTTTACAGTTGTGGTAAACAAATGTATAGGGAAAACTGTAAACCCACAAAGATTCATAAGCTCTTGTGACTTGTAAGCACACTAAAGACCATAAGACCATAGACATACAAGATTCATCGCCCACCGAGGCATTAACAAGGATATGATATTCATCGCTTTAGTAGAGCAGACAACCCTTAGTAGAGCTGAATGGAGGGAAATGATTTGCAAAAGCCATCCAAAAAAAATATTTAAAAAAATTGAAAGGGAGCTTTTGTTCTTGTTATTGTGTTAATTAATCAATTTATTATTGCTAATATAAGGATGGTCAATAGGACAACCTGGGATCTGTGTTAACACAGAATGCATTTTAGGCTTAAATCCACAAACCCACCAAATAGTTTCACTGTTTGGCAAGTAACTACCATATACTTTCAAAACTTCGAATAACTACCATGGTTTACCAGTCAACGATGTTCAAACATAACAGAGTTAACATGGGATTTTAATTGATGTTTTTACCCTTTTGCTAATTATATTAAATTAAGTTAAATAGTTAGACTAAAATATTAAATTAAGTTAGCAATAAATTAAAGAAATAATCTATTGTTAACATAATGGTGGGTCTTGCTCGTGGAGCACTGGCGGCGTGGTTTATTTTTTTAGGTGGGGGGGGGGGCGAGGAGAGGCTTTAGGTTAGAGGTGGGTGTCCATTCGAGCTCCATTCGAGCTTGGTGCCATGGGTTCGAGCTCAATTCGAACTTGGTGGATTTGGATCGAGGTTGTTGGCCATGGGCCAGGTTTGAGCTTTACTCTAGATTGATGGCCATGGGCTGGAGCTCTATCATGGCTTGGTGGCTATGGGTTCGAGCTTGATGGAGGAGGGCATGGGTTCATGTTTGATCAGCAGCGATGATTGGCGGTGTAGTGGGCGGTGGAAGAGGAAAGGCTCCTCAGCTGGAAAGAGGCGATGGTGGATGGCCATAGCGGAGAGAATGGTTTTGGTGAGGAAGAAGAAGATGGATACAAGGGTTAGGAGAGATGGTGGGAGGCTCCGGCGAGAGGGGAGGCCGGCGCTGTCGCCGGCGGAGGCTGACGCGGCGGCACCAGCAGCAGAGGCAGAGACAGGCGGGTGTAGGTTAGGTCTAGGATTAGAGGTTGAAGAAGGGGTAATATTGGGATTTTTGCAATTTTTTATGATGTGGCGTGGCGGTGACATGGCATTAATTGTGCTGATGTGTTGCAGTTACTCATGGTAGTTTCTCGTAATTTTCGAAGTATTTGGTAGTTGCAAAACCGAGAGTTTTTGGGAATTAAGCATGCATTCTATGCGTATACTGCTTTTGAAATTTTTAAATTTTTTTTATAGCAACACTAGAGTAAAAGGTTTTCATTATTGAGAAGCCGGGTTCCCAATTTCTAAGAAGACAAAGGCTTTTCTAAGGTCACAAAAGTTTAAAATTTCATTTCAACATTATAAAGTTTAGGCAACTATTAAGGTTTAAGATATCTTTCATTCTATATATGGAATGTTAATTTTGGCAAGCCACATCATATGTTGATTTTCTTTGTTTCAGGGCTTAAAGTGATGATCTCGATGCGTCACGGAAATGCACCTCTCCCAGAAAACCATGGTTTCGATACGATCACATCCTTTGCAGATATCTGAGCATTTAATTGTAAGCTACAAAATTGAAATCTCGATGGAATCGTCATAATTTGGTAAGAATGGCCGACTTGATTATGCTAGAATTAATTTGGTAAGAATGGGCAACTTGATTATGCTTGAATTTTCGAAAGTTACCAATAAGAGTGTATCATATGAAAGATTTGTTTTCGTGTGCTATCAGCCAATTGTATGATAAATTATTGGTGATTGGGTATTATATTGCTTGGTGACTGGATTTTGCTTCAGTTCAGCGTTACTTTGTTTTGTTAAAATTTTAATTTTAATTTTAATTTAAATTATAAAGTTAGTAAAGTATATAAAAAGATAATTAAATTTAAATTTAAATTATAATGCTGGGCTATTTTTTTGGTCCTATATATCATGCCAAAAAAATTGCTCAAACTTAAATGCTTTTTTATTACGGAACTTAATAAATCTCCAAGTTGGAACAATATTTTTCTAAAATATAAACTAATTTTTTATTTTAAAAAATAGATTAAAGCAAATAAAAGAAGTAAATTAAATTATTTAAATTTTATGAAAATCCAATTAAATTTGGGTATAAATTAAAGCTTCCTAACAATACACTTAAGTGTTCTTTTAAGTTATTTATAATTTTCCTAATAAGATGATGTGAAGACACGGGTAATTTCTAATAATGCTAGTAAGGGCGTCTATGTGATGCTTGGGAATGAACTTCAAGGTCAAGAAAAATTAGTACATGTCACTTGTAAGTTGCGATATCTTGTATTTATGAACATCATATATAAAATATATAGAGGATTACCTTGCAAATGCTTTTGCTTTTTTTTTCTTTTCAGTTTTTCAATATTTTACTTGCTAATAATATTGTCGTATATAAAAATCTTAAAATTTTCTTTATTTTTTCGGTTTTTCCATATTTTGTTTGTACACACGAGAATCACAAATATAAAAAAAAAATTCCCAAACTTTGTCTCTTTACAAATTTCAACAATTTTGCACATAAATATTGAGAAATTTAAAAAATCTCAAAATTTATGTTATAGCATATTATAAGAAAGTCAGGAAATTTTAAAAAATAAAATAGATTTTGTTCTCCTTGGATTTTCCATATTCTCCATGAAAAATCGTAAAATTTTAAAAAATATCAAAATTTTCTGTTTTCTTATTTTTTTTTCAATATTATGCATGCTATAACACATAAAATTTCCAAAAACATTAAATTTTTACGTTTTCATCGGTTTTTTAAATAGTTTGCATGCGAAATTTGCAAAACCCCAAAAAAATTTCAAAATTTACAATATTTTGCACGTTTTCATATGGGAAATTGTGTAATTTTCAGAAATCTCATACGTTGACAATTGTGAAATGTAAAAAAAATCCCAAAATTATTTTTAAAATTTACAGTATGTTACACGTTTCCATATGAAAATTGTGTAAACATCCCATTTTCACGAGAGGGAGCCGGTCAATCACCTAGGCTACAAAGTTGTCAGTTGGTAATTTTCAAAAATCTCAAACGTTTCTATTTTATTTAGTTTTTCAATATTTTATTTACTTATGAAAAGTCATGAAATTTTCAAAAATCTCAAAATATTTTGCATTCTATAGCACATGACAATCGCGAAACTTACAAAAATTTACAATATTTTGCACATTTCCATATGAAAATTGCGTAATTTTCAAAAATCTCAAATATTTCTACGTTATTCAATTTTTCAATATTTTGTTTGCAATATAGAACATGAAAATCACGAAATTTTCAAAAATCTCAATAATTCAGTTTCATTCGATTTTTTAATATTTCATATGATATAACACATGAAAATCATGAAATTTTAAAAAAAATCCGAAAATTTTACGTGTTATTAGGGTTTTTAATATTTTGCTTGTCATTTAGGTTTTTAAAAAAATGTTACTTTCAAATTTTTATTCAGTTTTCCGATATTTTTTCTATAGCACACAAAGATCGTGAAGATATCAAAAATATCAAAATTTTATATTTGTTCCGCTTTTCAATATTTGGCTTTACACATGAAAATCGCTAGATTTTGAAAAATCTCAAAAAAAAAATTCTTTGATTTTATAATTTTAAATATCGCAAACGAAAATGGCGAAGTTTTCAAAAATCTCTATGTTATATAAAAAGCATGGAAACTGCAACATTTTAAAAAATCTCGGAATTGTAAGTTTTCTTTGGTTTTCAACATATTGCTTACTATAACAAATAAAAATAGCAAAAAATTTCTGTTTCCTTCGCTTTTTCAATATTTTACGTGATCAAAATTGCAAAATTTTCAAAAATCTTAAATAATTTTGTTTTCTTACTTTTTTTGTTATTTTGCATGCATATATAGCATCTGAAAATCACGAAACTTCAAAAATTTCAGGAATTTCTGTTTTCTTTTGTTTCCTAATATTGTACTTGCTCATACTTTTTGAGAAATTTCAGATATGAAGAGGACAAAGTGCTATTTAAAGTAAACAAAGAAATGTTTACCGATTGCTTCTAAGAACCTAACAAGATAAAGCAATCATGCTAGAATGATTGAGACCAATTCCCAAACATCACACGAAAATCATAAAATTTGAAAGAAAATCTTCTAAATTTTTTTGTTTTCTTCATATTCCTAATATTGTGCATGTAACACAGGAAAATCATGAAAGTTTCTATGATTTCATGATTTTATGTTCCCTATGGCTTTTCAATATTTTGATTGTCATAGCATATGGATATCAGAAAATCTTTAAAATTCTCAAGAATTTTGTCTTTTTCCGTTTTTCAATATATATTTTTTAAAAAACAGCGCACATGAAAATCACAAAATTTTAGAAGTTTCACTATTTTGTTTTTTTATTACCGTTTTCTATTATTTCGTATGCTGCAAAAGAAATCATTGAACTTTCAAAATCTTAAAATTTTCTCACTTTTTTCTTTTTTCGATATTATGCTTATAGCACACAAAAATTACGATTTTCAAATATTTCAATTCTTTTGTTTCGTTCAAAATTTTAATATTTTATATTCTATAGCATATGAAAATAGCGAATATTTTAAAAATATCATAATTTTCTTTTCTTTTTTTGTTATTCTATTTTCTTTTTTGAAAATACTAAAAGAAAATCATGAAATTTTTCTATATTTTGATCCTAAAACACAAGAAAATCCCAAAGTTTTTGAAAATTTCAAAATTTCCCGTTTTTCAATATTATGCATGTAAATCGTAGAATTTTCAAAAATATCAAATTTTTATGATTTCTATATTTTACATGCTATTTCACAAGAAAATCGTAAACCTTTTGAAAATCTTAAAATTTCCTGTTTCTCAATGTTATGCATGTTGTAGCACACGTAAATCCTGGAATTTTTGAAAATCTCAAAATTTTATATTTTCTGCAGTTATCTATATTTTACATACCATTCCGCAAGAAACCCGACAACATTTTGAAAATCTCAAAATTTTCTTTTTATCAATATTATGCGTGCTATACACACGTAAATCGTGAAATTTTCTATATAGAACGCATATAATTGAGAAACAGGTAATTTTGAGATTTTCAAAAAGTTTAAGATTTTCTGTCATGCTCCGCTTCCCAGTGTACGGGCAGAGAGCGCGACGGGTCCACTATGCATTTACTCAGATAAACACGCTAAGCGTATTTAAGCAATATAAAGTAAAGTACACAAAAGACAAGATGTAAATGAACAACTTTATTTATTAAACATTCTTTTTACAATACAACTGAAATGTAAATACATAGCAAGAAAGCAATGCCTAAACAATGGCATAACGGAAATGAAAATATGTACAAGTAATTTAGAGCTCTGGGTTGAAGGCTATCTGATCCAAGTCCTCGCTGCTGGGCTCTGTCTCCAGAAGGTCCGATCCACCTGACATCATTCCAAAGAAAGAAGAAAGGAATGTCGTCAGTGAACAATCGCTCGGTAAGTCCCAAAGAATAGGTATAGACAGAATAGACCAAAAGATAATGTAACTTTTAAAGTTGTGTTATATTGTTAACGCTGTTGTTTGTATCTTGGTACAGAAAATGCCAGTGTATACAAGAGGAGTCCTACTATTCCGGAGACTAAGGTATACGGAGCACAAAAAACCATTCAGTCACGGTACAACGGCAATGGATATTCAGGTTATGTGTATTATGGTTACAGTCTCGTACCACTTTTAACACCTTCCGTACCAATCTACCCCTTATAAACCCCCGCGATGTATTGATAGTATTGTATTGTATTGTATTGTAAATTGTATATGAATGACTTGCCGGAACCATGATATCAGTAATGGAACGGATATAATGGATGTACATATAGATGGAGAATATCCATGGTTCGGTTCGGTCAATATAGATCAATATAGATTGAATAGACGGATTCATATTGAATTATAGTTTATACTTGAATCACATTCAAGTCAGATTGATTAGATTGAAACTTAGTCTAAATCAGACACTTTAAAAAGAACTCAAGTCCTGAATTAGTTTTAATATTATCGGTAACTGCTGCACATAGACTGTGGGATTTGTGTCTTTTTCCAAGACAATTACCGTGTTGATAACACCGTTTGTTAGATTATCTACCTTAAATAGGCAACCACCCATATCTCCGGCTCCCTGAGACTTAAGAGACCGGTCCCGCTTAAACCTATGTTTATTAGGGTCCTTATTGTAATTTAGTATAACTTGAGGGGTTTTATGTAAAAATAGTTTGTTATAATTTTCAAGATACAACTCAAGCATTTAATTATCGTCTTTAGAGTTTTCATAGATGTATATTTTATAAATGTGAAATTTCTAGTGAGTAGAACCTAATTTTCATAGTATATGGTATTTTCTTGAAATATTGGAATTGTTTTTTATTTGGATGATATTTTCATGTAATGATGATTCTTTTAATTTGGAAAACTTGGAATATTTATATAATATAACTAAAATAGATATTTTGATAATATATATATATATATATATATTTAAAAATAAATTTTATTTATTTTTTTTGTAGAAATCTCATTTTCTAAAGAAAAATGCATAAAAATTCCATCAAAATCGAATGCTCCTTTCGGAGGTCTGCATCTCGCTCTACCAGACCCGAGGATGTGCGATAATCCGCACCATCCTGAACGGGGTCCCCAAAAATGTGTTGTAGAGGCGTAATTACAAGGAATTGTTTAATACATCTTTTTAAAGAAAATGTTTTTATAAGTTGATGGTATTTATTTGCAAAGTCGTTTTATCCCAAGAATAATTTCCCAAAACTTCATCGTGCTATGATAGAGATGTGTGTTGTGATGAGATAGGTCATTATCTCGTGAACTATCTAAAGATAATATGTTGTTTATGTCGGAAACTAAAGTATGTGGTATTTTACTGTAAAACTGTGATAAAAAATTTGCAATATGAATTATTTTTATGTGAAACTTGTTTAATATGTTTATTAATGTTTATTGAACATGATATGAAAGTTTGGTATTTTCTTGTTTAAGAAAAATAGGATTTTTAAAGAAAAACCGAATCGGAGTCGGATTAACTCCGCTTCCGTCGGGTTTTAAAAATGAATGTTTTTAGAGTAGAAGAAAAGAGGGGGAGAGGGGAATTACTGGCTTTAATGAGAGGGGAGAGGTAGGAGAAGGATTGGGAAGCGTTGAGACGTCGTTTCGTCTCCGGAATCTCCTTGGATTGTCGCCAGAACTTCGTCGAAGCTGCGCCCTTCGCTAACGCCACTTGTACACGGTTAGGACTTGAAAGTTTTGAGAGTTTTGGCAGGGATTTGTGAGTGAGGATGTGTGAATTTGGGTGTGGTATTTATAGGAAAAACTAAGGTTTGGATGTGTTAAAGAATGCATTTAAAATATGCATAAAAAATTGTTTTAAAGGAATTTTATTACTCTCTGGAAATGTGCAGAGAGAATAAACAGTGTGGGGGGAGTGGGGTAGGCCAAAAGTTGCAGCGGTGAAAAGATAGGAGTATTACCGACAGTTAGCCGGTAATTTTGTGCTTGTCGCCGGGTCTTTACCGTGGGGGGGTGCTGGGTCTTGGTGCCACGTGTCGTGTCGATTCTTATACCCTTGTGCACATGTTTAATAGTCAGCGTCTTTTTCAGTTTACGTGTAGTGCACGTGTAGACTCTTGGGCTTCTGAAAAGATTAAAAGATAATGTGACTGATGGGATTTGAACTCGGGTGCTATGTCTTAGCAGTGCAAGGCCTTACCAGTAAGCTACAAGCTCCTTCTTGCTGTCTAAAGCAAATCAAATTCTTATAGTATTTACAAGAATTGTAAATACCCTAATTGTACATTAAATTTTAAACAATTTTATGTACATTGAAATTAGAGTTGTTACATTTTCTTATGTAACGGCATGTAAAATATTGAAAAATGAAAGAATTTTTTTTTGAAAATTCCACGATTTACGTGTGCTATATAGCATGCATTATATTGAAGAACGGAAAATTTTAAGATTTTCAAAAGGTTTGCAATTTCCTGTGAAATAGCAAGTAAAATATAGAAAAAAACGGAATAAAACAGAAAATTTTGAGATTTCTGAAAATATTCCTTGCAATATGCATAATATTGAGAAATGAGAAAAGTTTGCGATTTTCTTATAGAATATCATGTAAAATATCGAAAACGGAAGTAAATCGTGGAATTTTCATGTTTCTCAATATTACGCATGCAATATAGCACTAGTAAATCGTGGAATTTCTAAAAATCTCAAAATTTTATGTTTTTTTCATTATTCTATATTTTACATACTATCACACAAGAAAAATGCAAACTTTTTGAAAATCTCAAAATTTCCTGATTCTCAATATTATGCTTGCTATATATATATATATATATATATCACACGTAAATCGTAGAATTTTCCTGTTTCTCAATATAGCGCACGTAAATTGCGGAATTTTAAATAATCTCAAATTTTTTTGTTTTATTCGTTTTTTTATATTTTATGTGCTATTCCACAAGAAAATCACAAACTCATTGAAGATCTCAAAATTTCCGTTTTCAATATTATACATGCTATAACACACGTAAATCGTGGAATTTTAAAAAATCCCAAAATTTCCGTTTTCTTCTGTTTTTCTATATTTTACGCACTATTTCCATAAGAAAATCGCTGACTCTTTGAATCTCAAAATTCCCGTTTTTCGATATTATGCAGGCTATAGCACACGTAAATCGTTGCATATTCAAAAATCTAAACTTTTTCTCTTTTCGTCCGTTGTTCTTTATTTTACATGCTATTTTCACAAGAAAATCGCAAAACCACAAATTTTTTGAAAATCTCAAAAATTTCCTTCTTTTTAATATCATGCATATAATATAGTACGTGTAAATCGTGGAATTTTCAAAAATCTCAAAAATATCTTTTTTTGTTCCGCGTTACTATATTTTACGTGCTATTCCACGGGAAAATCGCAAACTTTTGAAAATCTCAAAATTTCTGTTTTTCAATATTATGTATTCTATAGCACAAGTAAATCAAGGAATTTTTACAAATCCCAAATTTTTTTGTTTTTCTTACCTTTTTCTATGCTGTACATGCTATTCCACAAGAAAGTCGCAAATTTTGAAAATCTCGAACTTTCCCGTTTTCCGATATTATGAATACCAGCATACGTTAAATCGTGGAGTTATAAAAAATTCTCAGATATTTTGTTTTCTTCTGCTTTCTATATTTTACACATTATTTTCATAAGAAAACCGTAAAATTTTTGAAAATCTCAAAATTTTCTGTTTTATTCCATTTTTTCTATTTTATACGCCATTCCACAGGAAAATCGCAAACTTTTGAAAATCTCAAAATTTCACATTTTTCAATATTTTGCATGCTATAGCACTCATAAACCGTGGAATATTAAAACTCTTACTGTTTTCTTCCGTTTTTATATATTTTACATGTTATTCCATAAGAAAATCTCAAAATTTCCCGTTTCTCAATATTATGCATGCTATATAGCACAAGTAAATAGGGAATTTTCAAAAATCTCAAAATTTTCTTCCGTTCTCTATATATTTTATTTGCTATTCCACAAAAAAAACCGTAAACTTTTTGAAAATCTCAAAATCTCTCTTTTTTCAATATTATGCATGTTTAGCACAAGTAATACATGGAATTTTCGAAAAATTAAATTTTTTATGTTTTCTTCTCTTTTTCTATATTTTACATGTTCCACAAGAAAACTGAATTTTTTTGAAAATCTAAAAACTTACCGTTTCTCAATATTATGCATGTTATAGCGCACGTAAACCGTAAAATTTTGAAAATCTCAAAATTTCTTGTTTTTTTCAATATCATACATGTTATATCACATGAAAATCATGAAATTTTCACAAGAAAATCGTAAACTGTAAACTTTTCGAAAATCTTAAAATTTTCTATATTTTACAATGCTGTTGCACAAGAAAACTGTAAAATTTTTGAAAATCTCAAAATTTACTATTTTTTCAATATTATGCATGTTATAGCATAATGGAATTTTCAAAAATCTTAAAATTTTCTGTTTTATTCCGTTTTTTTATATTTTACGTGCTATTCCAGAAGAAAACCGCAAACTTTTGAATAATCTAAAAATTCCCCGTTTCTCAATATTATGCATGTTATAGCACACATAAATCATGGAATTTTCAAAAATCTCAAAATTACCTTTTTTATTCCATTTTTATATATTTTACGTGCTATTCCACAAGAAAACAACAAAAATTTTGAAAATCTCAAAATCTTCCTTTTTCAATATTATGCATGCTATATAGCACATGTCATGGAATTTTCAAAAATCTCAAGGTTTTCTGTTTTCTTCTATTTTTCTATATTTTACTTACTATTCCGCAGAAAAATCGCTTAGTTTTTTATAATATCAAAATTTCCTGTTTTTCCAATATTATGCATGTTATAGAACACGTAAATCGTGGAATTTTAAAATATCTCAAATTTTTCTATTTTTACGTTTTTCTACATTTTACACGCTATTTCACAAGAAAAACACAAACTTTTTAAAAATCTCAAAATTTCTCGTTTCTCAATATTATGCATGCTACATAGCACACGTAAATAATGGAATTTTCAAAAATCTCAAAATTTTAACCTTTATTCCGTTTTTCTATATTTTACGTGCTATTCAACAGGAAAATCGTAAACTTTTTGAATAGCTCAAAACTTCCCGTTTTTCAATATTATGCATGATGTGGGACATGTAAATCGTGGAATTTTCAAAAACCTCAAAATTTTCTGTTTTTTTTTGTTTTCTGTATTTTATATGTTATTCCACAAGAAAACTGCAAACTTTTTGAAAATCTCAATATTTCCCGTTTTTCAATATTATGCATGCTATAACACACATAAATCGTGGAATTTTCAAAAATCTCAAAATTTTATGTTTCTTCCTTTTCTATATTTTTTATGCTATTTCACAAGAAAACCGCAAGTTTTTGAAAATCTCAATATTTCCCTTCTTTTGCAATATTATTCATGGCACATGCCACTACTACAATAATGGGTTGCCCCTACGGATTTAGCCGTAGGGGCAAACCACTGTTTGCCCCTACGGATATCTCCGTAGAGACATAAAACTCCACCGTAGGTTCAATGTCCGCAGGTGCAAGTCTTCGTCTTGAACATGCCCCTACGGAGTAATAATTGGCCATACGTCTTACTCCGTAAAGGCATCTATCCCTACGGATTACTCCGTAGGGACATAATCTTTATTTAATTTATTGGTTTATAAAATAAAATACTTGTCCTTACGGATTTATCCATAGGGCCTGATAGATTCTCCTATGGATTTATCCGTGGGTCCAGATAAATGCCCATACGGATTAATCCGTAGAGGCAAGTTTTACTCCTGTTACTGACTCTATAGGGACAAAATATCAGCTATCCTGATATTGTCCCTACGACGAACTGTGTAAAGGCAAACATTGCACCTACGGATTAATCCGCAGGGACAACAGCAGGCCCTATGGATTAATCCGTAGGGAAAAGTATCAGGGTTTTTTTTAAAAGGGGCTTCCTGTTTTTTCCCCGCCCTGTGCACAATAATATATACATCATATAACCAAATGCAGAAGTATTCGTAATCAACATCTCACGCATAATATATAAAAGAAATAAACAAACAGAATACAATATCAATCAAAATCATCATGAACAAGAAAACAACCACCAAAAATATATACAATATGTATCAGATAAGTACATACATCCTCAAAAATATTAAAAAAAAGCTACCCTAGCTTGGTCCAGCTCCTCCATCTCTGATAATCGCCGTAATCTGACGTATCTGCTCCTCGGTGCAACCCTGAGTCGTCAAAAACTCGACTAATGATGGAGCGGACTGTGCGGGAATCTGAGCGGGCTGTGGAGCTGCAGGAGTGGTCTGCGCAACCGCAGCTGAGGTAGTGGCTTGCAGAGCTGCAGCCGAAGGAGATGCATGTGGAGCCGCAGCAGAAGCAGCCTGTCGAATCTGTTAAATTTTATGTGTAATAAACGAGTAAGAACGGTGTATTATATTTTAGTCGAATTCATATCATTATCAGGTTATTGCGAAACCACAATCTAAGAATACTTAGGGACTTAGGCCAAGTTTGGATATCTAGTTTGGAAAATCGTAGTTTATTTTAATTAGATAGTTTTATGTAAGTATGATTAATCAAAACTAAGTTTACAACCAAATAAGCTCACGCTACCAATATTACATATGTTACTATCTATAATGTGATATAATATTTTACTATTAAGTAATATACGTACCAACATCTCCTTCAACTCCTCTACGGTGGTCTTCAAGGTGGCAACATCATGCTCCAGACGTCGCTCACGGGGGTTAGGGGAAGTAACTGCCGGAGTGGAGACCAACCTTATATGGGCCCTGCTAGGACCCAGTTCTCGGCCTCTCTCCCAACCTCCGTGGTGCCCTCCATGTGAGGCATCTAGGACTGGGATCAGTAGCATCAAATCGGTCTGTCCACTAAAATCGATCCTCGATGCCTCCGCCTACTCCACCACCCACTCCTACACCCACATTAACCATTAAAATATAAGTATATCATTTAAATTTGAACTTATAAAAAAATTTCATTCGAATTAGAATAAATATTAATACTTACACAATACTCTCAGGTAGCGGTGTCGGAGAATCGAAGTCACCCGTGGCGGGATCCGTCGAGGTGCCGTGGACGGCAAGATACGTGGTCAGCACACTCGGTGTACCACCCTGCGCCAGGGTCTGAGCTCTCTGTAATTCGCAAAAAATTTACATATATTATAAAATAACTCTTAATATTACATTATATCAAAATAGATCTATTGTAATTTACCGATGCCTCCATGGCACGAGTAATGTTCCTCGAGCCACCTGTATAGATGGGGCGACCCTTCTTCGCCGACTTCCTATTCTTCTTATTTTGATCGGCTTGTTTCTGCATAACACATTCAGATTTAGTTTTCTGATTAAGCAATATAAAAAAATAAATTATATATTAAATAATGAATTATATTTTAATTACAAATCTGTTTGCGCTGAGAGTCATAATATTGGTACAAGAGAGGCTATGTATCTACGCCGACTCTCGCGAAGGACGGAATATGTAGGAGAGCCGCTCTCTCTGCCTCGGGGGTCGCCGGCTGTACCAAATAGCAGTCGATCTTCAGCTCGTTCCTATTGTATCGGACCCTTGATTGCATGTTCTTCATCAGGCCTAGGTACAAAGCATGAAGATCGAGCACTCTCTCAGGGTGATCAGGGTCGGGTACAGGCTGAAAGTCGTAATCCAACTGCAAATACAAAATAATAATGTATTTAAATTGCAAGTGTTAAATAATAATAAATTTATTGGATAAGTCAAATGAAAATATATATTAATACCCGAGCCTGATCCCAGAAAAGGACAAATGAGCGTCCGTGCTGATCGCCCCACTCAACGTGAAGTGGATACTTCTTTTGGATGCGGCTCTCATCCCTTATATACCGACCGAACCGCTCGGCAGAATCGCCAGTATAGCGATAATCGGGGGTAAAGAAGAGGGGGAATGGTGCATCCCCCTAGCTCTATTAGGCCTCAGCCTGTGGGACTGGTTTGGCCCTCGTGTCCCCCTCTCGAGATGGGGCCGCCCTGCATCTACAAGAAATATCAAGACAAGCAATATTAAGACAAAATGGTATTAAGAAATTAAGGATTAACGAAAATTTAAGTGTGATATATACCTCCGGCGACAGCAGCACAAGCCTGGGCCCAGGCAACAGCATGAGCGGGACGATAGTTCCTCCGGTGAGGAACAGCCGGTGACCCAGACGTGGACACATCCCCTCCAACTAGAAAATAAACATTGACGATAAAATTACATGAAGTTCATGTTTATTCTTAAAGGATATGTAAAATGAATAAATATTTTATATTTATTCATACTAATCTGCAGACTAAGTGGAGGGTACGGAAGTGGTGGGAGTGGCCTCTGCGCCAGATGTGGATACACCACCTATAATTAGACAATTAAAAATATATTATATAAGTAATTGCAAAAAGAATGTGTATATCAATAATATAACATTCTAAATCAATATGCATACAATATAGGATATATAAACGCACCCGCAGATGCGGTGGTGGGCTCTACCCGAGATGTGGAGGGACCACCTACAACTAGACAATCAAAAAATGATTATCTAAGTAAGAGCAAAAAGAATGTGTGTATATTTATGAGATAACATTTTAAATCAATATGCATGCACTATAGGATATATAAACATACCTACAGATGCGGTAGTGGCCTCTGTCTCTGATGTGGATGCACTACCAACAACTAGACAATTAAACATTGACTATATATGTAATTTTGAAATAAATATGAGTATATATCTATAATATTACATTCAAAATGAATATGCGTAATATACCTGGAGGTGTGGCAAAGTCCACACGGAAGGAGTCATCCGAAAGGGATACCGATCGGGGTGCAAGACTGTCATGACCCAAAGGTACGGAACGTGACTGGCACTTAAATTACGAAACGTCTAGAGGCGTGACGTAACCTAAGTAAGCCAAAGCCCAGAAATCTAAACCATTTAAAGAAAATAGAGTGAAGGAAAACTTGTTTAAAAGTTAATATATAAATTCACTTTGAAAGTCGTAGAAGCATTTTAAAAATATCAAGTCTTTCCTAAAAATTTCGGCAGAGATTCCTTTGTAAATACTGGCCCCAAACGGGTACAAACAGGAATATACATAGTAATGAATAAAGGCATCCCCAAGCGGGAGCTAGCTCTTCGCCAATTGGCGGAAACAACCACGCAAGTAATATAATATACAATGCCGAAGGGCGAGGATCAAAACTCAGAAAGGAAACCAACATTCTCAAGAAAACCAAAGAAGACCCATAATAATAACACAAGCGCGCGACTCTAAGGTCGAAAGAATATACAATTAGTCTTCTAAGTCTATCAAATAATACAAGTCTGGTTGATGGAGCTTACTAGATACAACCGAAATAAATAAAGTACAACGGTGGTCACGATGCAAGTGAACCCACCTACCAAAGCAATCACCCGGAAGGAAGCAGTGTGCCAGCAAGCCGCAACAAAACTTGTACGGCCAAACCTGCAAGAAACTGTGGCATAATGAGGGTGGGTTGCCAACTCGTGAGTAGAAGACATCACCGAGTAGAAATCACATGTATGACTCTCTCCTAGGTCATACAAATAAATATACAATACTACTACAAGGGTGACAACATATCATAAGTGTGATATCAAAGTACTCGTGTCCGTGTTATGAGTAATAATATATCGATGCGTGACATGTAATAATGCACTGTTTCCCCCAATCAGAGTAAGGCTCTACTGAATTTTGAAAATTCAAAATTTGAAGCAACGCTTTGGTTTCCGTGCACAGTGCGCAATTTGCCACGTGGCAGAAACCAATTCGGCAGCGTAACGCCCGAGACGGTGCGTCCCATCAGAGCAAGGTTCTTCAGAAAACGTAATTAAAGACTTAACTGCGCAAATGCATGGCAGCGCGACACGTGTCTGCGCAAGCGCATGGATGTACGACACGTGTCTGCGCAGTTGCGCAATCGCAACTGCGCAATCGCACGGATGCGCGACACGTGTCTGCGCAAGCGCACGGATGCGTGACACGTGTCTGCGCAGTTGCGCAATCGCGGCTGCGCAAACGCACCGATGTGCAACACGTGTCTGCGCAAGCGCACAGATGCGTGACACGTGTCTGCGCAGTTGCGCAGTCGCAGCTGCGCAAGCGCACAGATACGTGACACGTGTTTGCACAAGCGCACAGATGCGTGACACGTGTCTGCGCAGTTGCGCAATTGTAACTGCGCAAGCGCTCGGATGCGCGACACGTGTCTGCGCAGTTGCGCAACCGCAACTGCGCAAGCGCCCGGATGCGTGACACGTGTCACACGCTGGTAAGTTGCGCAGCAACTGAATGAAGATTTAGATAAATCTTTTCTGTTCTCCTGTAAAACAGGAACCCTCGGATCAGAGATCCAATGGTGGGAAAATTCCCAAAATTATTCAGAAAAGGTTTTGTTAACAAATCCAACAAATTGGTGGGCACTATAAATAAGACCCCAGACCTCATTCAAAGGCATCAGAGAATCAATCATCATCGAGAGAGAAAAAAAAAGCTTCTGAAAAAAGAGAGCTCTTGAAGATTAATCAAGAAAAAAAAAAAGAAGGTAAAATTTCTGAAGAACAGAAAATAAGAAAATAAATAGTGCCTTGCACTTGATATGAATCCTTGGTTCTAAAAAAAAAATAATAATAATAAATAGTGCCTTGCACTTAATATGAACCCTCGGTTCTGTATGATCAGGAAAAAAACAAGAACTTGTTTTCCTTTGATCCAAATTCAAATCAAAAGTGCCATGCACTTGTGTTCTTCAATCTGAAGATTTCTAGGGTTTCTGCAACCCCTTGTTTTGGGCCCGGCCCAAATTAAATTGAAATAATAAAAGGGCAAGGCCCTGTTTGGAAAAATTCCTGAGTTTCTGCAAACTCGTTATTCAAATGGGCCTGGCCCAAACTAAATTACAGAACAATAAAAGGGCAAAGCCCTGTTTGTAAAAATCTCTTGAGTTTCTGAAACTCATTATTTAACAGGGCCTAGCCCAATTGCAGAAAAAATAAAAAAAAAAAGGGCAAGGCCCTGTTTGGAGAATTCCTGAGTTCTTGTAACTCATTAATTAAAAGGGCCTGGCCCAAATCAGACTTGCAAAATAATGAAAGGGGCAAAGCCCTGTTTAGATTGATTCTTCTAATCAGGCAAAGCCTAAAATAAAATTTGGACTTAACCCAATCCTGGCTGTAAGTCCTTAAATTAAATGCCTCTCACAAACTAAGTCACGACCGGTTCGAGGGTACATCTCCGAACTCCTTTGACATCTGTCGTTGTAATTCCTCAACGACGTCAAAGAGGCGACGAGTCCCAACGACCACTCATCTAAAATCGGACCGAAACGTCCTTAAACTAATATCGGACCGAAACGTCCTTAAACTAATATCGGACCGAAACGTCCCTAAACTAATAATGGACCACTACGTCCCTAAACTGGCGACGGACCGAAACGTCCCTAAACTAATAATAGACCACCACGTCCCTAAAACTGGCAATGGACCGCCACGTCTTTAAATTGGCACAATAGAGCCCAAATGCTCTTTTGTCGGATCTAAACGGTCCCGTCTAAGTTGATCTTAGCCCCAAATACGGTTAATGTGTCCTTAGATATTTAAATAAACCATAAAACCCCAAATCAACTTTGGTTCAAGGGTACATCTCTGAACTCCTCAGACGCTTGTCGTTGTAATCTCTCAACGACGTCAGAGAGGTGACGAGTCCCAACAGCCAGATAATTAAATCGATCACTGCGTTAAGTTGATCTTAGTCCAAAATAGGACTAAAGTATTCTTGATGAACGTTTAAGTTGATCTTAGCCGCAACGCGACTAATGCATCCTTAAACTAAAAAACACCAAACTCAAATCTAAGCAAACACGGATTTGGACTAATCCACGTCCTACGGGCGACGACATCACTAAGTCTCCGTATACAATCCACGGGCAACCACAAATAAAACAAACACACACGACACGAAGTGAAATTCTGGAGAAGGAGAAAGTTGTTACCGCGACGCGGTAGCGTAATTAACTGCAGGGGCTTGCGCCTGCAGGGAAGAGCGTCCCCACAATCAAAAACCCCTCACCCTGAGGGGGAATCTGACGAAGTCTGCTACATCGGCCGCATCCGTCTAAACCTCCGATACACGGTGTCATAAATCAACTTGGCATCTTCGGAGTGGTAGATGGATAAAACCAAATAGCATCTGCCCCGAACCTCAGGCACGTGACGTCCTAACGTCGCAGGCCGCCGTTCGGAGGGGAACAGATTCTGGCACGCCCGGTGGGACCTTTTCCTCTTTCCACTCCACACTTCGTGTGTCGTCTTCGCAAACCAATCACGGTTTATTAAATGGTTGTCCTCGAATTTCAAGTTGCTAAGATTTGGTCTTTTGTCTGGCGCAGAAATCAAGATTCAATGGCCACCAACTGCTCGAAATGCCATTGCAGCGGACGTTCCACCTCACCGCGAGGTGTAGCATATGGGCCCCAGGCGGCTTCCTTCCTGACTCTGCCGGTAGACCAGGTGACTCAGGCCACCACCGGTTTATTTTTCGGGACCATGGTCCCACCTGCAAGCTTCTCCATGCCGATATCCGCACCAGAAGCGAACAAGAAGTCGGTATTCGACCGGCTCGCTGCTACTACGACCCCTGTCAACGGGTCGCCCGCTACTAAGCTGACAGCCTCTGTTTTCACCAGGCTAGGTCAGGATCATAAAGTGGCTGTCCCAAAGAGGGCAACGGCCACAGCTTCGGAAGTCGTTGAAGCGGCTTCTCCTATCAGAAAGTCAGTTTTCACAAGATTGACGGTTCCTACTCCTCCTTCAGCTGATCAAAAAGAATCAGTCTTTGATAGGCTGACACCGGCAGTTACCCCACACCCAAACAAGGGGCAACAAAAAACTATCCCGATATCTGAGCCAGTCCCAATGGCTCGTCGTGCGCGACGTCGCCATTGGCAGCGAATAAGGAAAGCAGGAGGCAACTCCCCTTCAGGGCTAACCCCGCCTGCTCCAGTGGCGGAGGTCAACGTTGCTGTTCCAACTGGGAACAGCTTTGAATTGCTAAGGAAGGTGAGAAAGAACTCCCCGGTTGCTACATTGAAAAGGTCTCCTCCACCCATGGAAAAAGCTCCGGAGACGAAACAGGAACAGCCCCCTCAACGGCTGTCATCAAAAGTTTATAAAGTATGGCGCAGGATTCAAAACTCTGTGATCGATCCGGACCACTTGCGTCACCAGAAGAAGGCGAAGGTGGAGAGTAACAAAAACTGCCCCATTAAACAGCAGGGGGCAACAGATGCTAGAATGCCCGCTTCAACGGCTCCTTCAACCTCAAAGGTCTACAAAAGAAGGAGGCCAGAGAAAGCTCCCGCAACAGCAGCAAGAGTTAACAATGGTGAACCTAAACGCCCCAAGTCAGGGGGCATAACAGTTCATACGATCTATATGGCTTCGGGAAAAGAAGAAAGTCGTACTTCTACGGGTCACCGACCGCTTACCCGGTCAGTGACCAGGTCTCAGGAGCAGCAACAAAAGCTCCAGGAGATGATGACTACAATGGCTGCACTCACGGGGTCAAAAGAGAATCCTGAGACGTCCTTAGATGAACGCCAAGAGGAGGAGACCGACGCTGAGTTCCTCCGCCGAATACTGGAAAAGAGAGACAAAGAGGCTGCGGAACAGGCGGCCAACATAAAGAAAATGGCCCTCCTGTTCCAGAATGTGGTGGGTATGATGATTCAACCAGATCCACCTGCTGGAGATCCCCCGATCATTCTTGAAGATGATAGGGGAGAGACATCGAATCCTCCACCGGCTCTATCCGCAGCTAAAGAGGATACCATATCAAAAGCTGATTTGGATGAATATATTGCTCAACAAATACGGGTGCATCAGGCGGTTGAAGCAGCCGGTCAGATCGTGAAAACGGGGCGGCCATATCCGGGCTGGTACGACCAAATCAAGTACCCGCCAGGTTACACAATTCCTAAGTTTCATGTCTACAAGGGGACCGGCAATCCCCATCAATATGTTGCCCAGTTCAGGGCGCTTTGTGGTAACACTGGAGGCGACGACAAACTCTTGCTGCGCCAATTCGTTGGAAGCTTATCAGACACGGCTTTCGAGTGGTATTCCGAGCTCCCCAACGACTCTATTAAAACCTTTGCGGAGATGGAGCTGCTCTTCACCCAACGTTTTGCAAGTGCCAGTGAGCGTACTCCGATGACGGCGCTGATTAACGCCAGGGTAAAGCCCGGCGAGACGTGGGTTCAATACGCTATACGGTGGCGTAATCTATGGTCTAAGTGTGAACAACGCATAGAAGAAGCGCCGGCGGTGGGAATGTTTGTTGGAACGCTTGATCCACAGGCGACCATCTCGCAGTTCATGATGTTCTTCAAGCCGACTTCCTTTCAGGCTTTGATCGACAAATTAGCGCAGATGGACCAGATGGGCCATAAACCCCCTCTCCCGAAGCCGGACCCCCGAAACGATAAAGGAAAGGGAAAAGCGATCATCGTCGCCAATGCCCAACAACAGCCGAGCGACTCGAAGCCGGCTGCTCGTCCGAACAATACACGCCCATACGTACCCCTTGAGGACAGGATGGGACGTGCTTACTCCTTCCCCCGTGATAAAACAAGGAGGCTATTCGAGCTGGCGTTGCGCAACAGGCTCATAAATCTGCCAGATCCAAAACGTCCGTCACAACCGAATGACGTCAACGATCCTAATTACTGCCCTTATCACAGAGTGTTGGGACATCCAATCGAAGACTGTTACGTTTTCAAAAATTGGCTTGAGAATCAATACCGTCAGGGCAAATTTGCGCTGTCTGACAAATGGAAGGTGAACCCTCCGCAGCCCCACACCTATAAGGGGACGAATACGCCGGGGGCAACATGCTCCGTTATTGAAGAGGCTCCCTGGGAGGTTGTATTATCGGCCAAAATGAAAAGAATGCTAAATGATCTTCAAACCTGCCCAGCGGTCAAGTGGAAGAACCCCTTGGAACCGCAGGTTATTGAGGGAATGTTGAAGCCACGACCGACTCCGAAGACCGATGGTGGTAGTTCAAGCGTTCATAGCCAGCCGTCAAAATCTTCGAAAAAGAAGAAGAAGAAATCTACGAAGCCCGTGAAGCCTGGCGACAAGCGCACGGACTTACAAAAGAAAATCGATGCGCTGGATGAATATAACCAAAAGGCGCGAACTCCCATCACGCTCCAAGATTTCCTTGATCACGTCTTCCAAAAAGAAGATGAAGGAGAAAGTTCATCGGATGAATCTGACGAATATGTAGCAAGCTGTCATATGATCTCCCATTCGACCACGAACGATGAAGGAACTTCTGGCACTGAAACGCTGGGGGCAAATGCCGAGTCAGGAGCCCCAGGGTTACCAGTTGAAATGATTAGCGCGTTTCTTAATGAAGCTCGGTTGAAAAGCAAGGCTGATCAAGAATGCGAGACGGCTATATTCGAAAGGGCCAAGCGTCAGCGACTTGAGGAAGGAGCCGAAATGATCCCGTTGGAGCAAAATGCCTCCACCACTGACAAAAGCCAATTCAAGATAAAAAAGAAATTTGCTAAGGCTGTATCGATGGGCATGAAGCTACCACCCTCTGAAGAAAAAATTACTGGCGCGGTAGAAATGCATCCCTCTTATTGCTTATACCATCAGGAGGTCTCACATTCCACCCAAGATTGCAAAGCTTTCAATGGATGGTGGCAAGGATACATCGCTAATCGACAACGATTTAAACGGGAAAAACGTAAAATTCGCCGAGAGCAAAGAAATACGACTAAAGAACTTGAAAGAACTGACGGCAATTGTCACATGGTTAACACTACCGGGTCACAAGTGCCTACGTTTGGGAGCGACTCCGATGAAGAGCTAGAGCTTGGCCCCCTCTTCGAAGAATCCACTTCAGGAAAAGAAAAAGAACTGAAGGCCTGCGAGAATATACAGCTGCGCAATCGAACATTACCCGAAAAGAACCTCGGACCCTTGAATAAGAAAAGCAAAGGGAAAGAGAAGGTCTCTGAAGACATCGCTTTGGATGACCAAGTTGCGGAAGAGTTAACCGCCAAGAATCCCCCAAAAAGGAATAAAGTAGATTACAATGTCTTGGCGCATCTGAGAAAGCTACCCTCACAACTCAGCATTCTCGATGCCCTATTGCTATCGAAAGAAGCGAGGGATTCTTTGATTAAGGCCCTACAAGATCCGGACCAGTTCCAGGCTTTCCTAGCCGAACAAAAGATGAAGGATGAATTGGAAGAGGTGCACACAGCCGACGTTGCTTTTGGTGATGAAGACCTTCTCCTCGGAACGTGTGAGCACAATCGCCCACTTTATGTTTCAGGATACTGCCATGACATAAAGATAGGAAAAATCTTGGTCGATAACGGATCGTCTGTCAATTTACTCAATGTGCGAGTGTTAAAGGAGATTTGCATGAGTGTCCAACACCTCGCCCGGGACAAAATCACCATCTCCGGTTTCGACTCTCAATCCTCAAAGACTCTTGGATCTGTGATATTGACGCTACGCTTCGGGGTGCTCGTCACAGACATCAAGTTCCATGTTATAGACGCCAAGACGTGCTACAATGCTCTGCTCGGCCGACCATGGCTACACGAATACAACATCATCCCTTCTACACAGCATCAGTGCATGAAGTATTCTAGGGACGGCCTCGAGTACACAGTGGCAGGAGAGTTGAATCCGTTTTTCGTGAACGAAGTTCGCAAGTATGAAGATGCCAAATACTTCTTACCGAATTTCGAAGACACGGAAAGGTGTCACAAACCGGAGAACAAAACTAACGCAACCATCCCTATCTTCGGCAGTGACACCGAAGAGGAGGAAGAGATAATTTATTCAGGTCCGTCCCGGTCCACCAGGCCAGGACCATCTGTTCCTTCATTGATCTTCGGTAGTGACTCAGAGGATGAAGTTCATGCTGTATTCCCTGCTCGGCCTTCGATACGGGCTTCTGCCGATGAAGAACGAAGTCTACAGATAACCATGGTGCCGCTTGAACATTACAAAGAACTGGATGCACTTGACACCAACAGCGTAGAAGAATTGCAGACATTCTATATCCCTCCCGGACGAAAAGGCGAGAAAGCAATCCTATTCTACCGTTCTGAAGAAAACAAGGTGGAAAAAGAAATTTGGCACGGCGCGGATCCCACGCTCGACAGGCTCCAACCTATCCGTCTTCCCAGATATTACACCCAAGGTTTAAAGAAACTGCTAAAACGCCAAGGGATGTCCTTCACACAGACCGCTAGAAAAGCCAAATTCTATGACAAGGTCTGGAACGTTCCCGGGGCTCAGTGCAAACTGCCTAACGGGAGAACAGAGACGAAAGGACTCGGGTATATTCGCTCAAAGAAACGTGAGCTAATAAACAGCTGTTATGTCATGTATGACTTTGATGAAGAAGCAGACGCTCACTGGGAAGACGCTAATCCTGAATCAGTAAAAGTTCCCGATGCGAGACCTCCTAACCCATCGTCTGAAGGCCAAATGAGCAAACCTACAAGGGATGCCAGTCGAGAAGCCCGAGATGATCATGATCGTGAAATGGCAATCTATGAGAAGGCCAAGACACGGCGCCTCCTTCAGCGGGCGATGAAAGACGAAAACGCCGCCCCTTGTCAACCTGCTATGAAGAAGGTTCGACTCGAAGGCAGAAATAAGTTGAAAGGCAAGAGAAGCGCTCGACAACCACAAAGCAAAGCTAAGAAGCCACGCATCCGAGAGTCGAGCGTTGTTGACCAAGCCATCATGAAGAAAATGGGTCGAGCATACTCATTTCCTCAGAACAAAACAAGGAAAATACTTGAGCTTGCTCTGAAACATCGAATGCTTACTCTGCCAGAGTCTAAACACCCTGAGCAAGCAGGCGAAGTCTCCAACCCAAAGTATTGCTTTTACCATCGAGTAATAGGGCATCCGCTCGAAGATTGCTTCACCTTCAAGAATTGGGTTGAAGATCAATATCAGCTTGGCAAGTTCGCGTTGTCTGATAACTGGAGGGTAGCACCACCACAGAAGCACGAGCCCGAAACCGCGAAAGAAAAACCAGGTCCACATCGGAGTGGGCAGAAAAGTCACACCTGTCATGTGATAACAATATTAAAAGAAGAGTCCGACGATATGAACAACCTCCCTTGGTGCTTTGAAAGCGGCAGCGATGAGGTGATCTCAGAATTTCCCCCAGCTCCGAAAGAACTGGAGGACGGAATCCATACCACCGCAGATAACCTCAGGAAAATCGAGTTGGGGACAGTAGATGATCCGCGACCGACATTCGTCAGCGAGCTGCTGTCTGAAGAGAGGATGGCTGCGTTAAAAGACGTCCTTGTGCAGCATAAAGATTGCTTCGCATGGAACTATTCCGAGATGCCGGGACTAGATCCAGAAGTTGCTGTACATAGACTAGCAATATCCCCAGACGTCAAGCCGATCAAACAGGCGCCGAGAAGAATGCGACTCGAGCTTGAGATGAGCATAAACACCGAAGTCAAAAAGTTAATCGACTCTGGCTTCATTCAGGAAGTTCAGTACCCTGAATGGATTGCCAACATCGTCCCAGTAATGAAGAAAAATGGGACAGTGCGCATATGCGTAGACTTTCGGGATCTTAATAAAGCCTGCCCAAAAGATGATTTCCCAGTGCCAGTCACTGAACTTATGATAGACAATACATCCACTCATGAGGTTTTCTCCTTCATGGACGGTTCGTCGGGGTATAACCAGATAAAAATGCATCCCGAAGACCAGAAGCACACAGCCTTCAGGACTCCTCTTGGTATATTTTGTTACAAAGTGATGCCCTTCGGTTTGAAGAACGCCGGTGCTACTTATCAGAGGGCCATGACAAAGATCTTCGACGACCTCATACATGAAATCGTTGAATGCTATATCGACGATCTCGTGGTTAAAAGCAAATCATACGAGGAACATCTCGAGCATTTGAAGATCGTGTTTCAACGCCTTCGGCAATACAACTTGAAGATGAATCCTCTTAAATGTGCGTTCGGAGTTTCCTCGGACAAATTCCTAGGATTCGTCGTTCGACACCGTGGTATTGAAATAGATCCGTCGAAGATTAAAGCGATTATGGAAATGCCCCCGCCGAGGACTCTCAAACAGCTGCGGTCTCTCCAAGGGAAGCTCGCGTATATAAGGCGATTTATAGCTAACCTTTCAGGAAAGTGCCGTCCTTATAGTCACCTGATGAAAAAGGGAACCCCATTCGTTTGGGATCAAAAATGCCAAGGCGCACTGGATGAGATCAAGCAATACCTGCAGAACCCGCCGGTGTTGGCTGCTCCGGTTAAGGGGAAGCCTCTTATTCTTTATACAACCGCCCTCGAAGGTTCCTTAGGCGCATTATGGGCACAAGAAAACGATCAAGGGAAAGAGAGGGCGCTCTACTACTTAAGTCGAGTGCTGCTGGGGGCAGAAAGCAACTATTCTCCCATTGAAAAACACTGCCTGGCATTGATCTTCGCAATAACAAAGCTTAGGCACTACGCGTTGGCGCACGAGGTCCGTCTGATTTCAAAAGTGGACCCTCTCAAATATTTAATGTCAAAAGCCATATTGACAGGACGACTCGCTAAATGGGCCCTGCTCTTGATGGAATTTTCGATAACATATCAACCTCTCAAGGCGGTAAAAGGCCAGGCCATCGCCGACTTCCTCGCTGAGCATCCCATACCTGCCGACTCTCCTTTAAATTGCGATTTGCCAGACAGACACGCGTTTGACACAATCGACAGTGGTGATAGCCGTTGGGAGCTTTATTTCGATGGAGCATCTTCTATGAAAAAGCACAAACAAAGTACGCCAATGATCAAATCGGGAGTAGGACTCATCTTCGTGACTCCACAAGGAGGGATAATGCGCTTCGCCTTCTCCTTGACGGAGCCGAGAACGAATAATGAGGCTGAATATGAGGCTTTGATAGCAGGCCTCGAGATCGCCATCGATATGGGGATTGAGAGCCTCCTCATATACGGGGACTCCCAACTGGTCGTCAGTCAAGTAAACGGCGATTACCAAACATGTAAACCGGAATTGGTAAAATACGGTGAAAAAGTGCAGCAACTGCTAACCCAAATTCCCTCCTACACTTTGGAGAGCATACCGCGAGCGGAAAACAGCAAAGCGGACGCACTAGCCAAACTTGCTAAAGAACTGGCTGACGAGAACCTCGACGACGTTAGAATCGTGGTACAAAGCCGTCGAGTGTTTGCCCCAGCGGAAGTATCTCCAGAATCGTCTGAAGAAAAAGGAGCGAACGAGGAGACGACCCTACAAATAAAAGACCATGGGAAGACCGAAGACTGGAGAGAAGTTTTCATAGATTACTTCAAGTTCCACCGAATACCTGAAGAAGCGTCCACAAGACATCAGCTCACGAAACGAGCTCTGTCTTTCGCCTTCGTCAATGATACTTTGTACAAGAGGTCATTCGATTCTCTGTGGTTGAGATGCTTAGGACCTGATGAAGCGAGAAGGGTCATCCAAGAAGTTCACGACGGACTCTGCGGTTCCCACCAAGCAGGCCCTAAGATGAAGTTGAAGATAAAGCGGATGGGCTACTACTGGCCCACGATGATGCAGGATTGCCTCGAATATGCGAGGCAATGTCATTCATGTCAAATTCATGGGGACTTTATCCATCAGCATCCCAATCCATTGCATCTAACAGTGGCTAGTTGGCCATTCGAAATGTGGGGAACTGACATAGTCGGCCCCATCGAACCAGCATCGTCAAAGGGACATCGTTTCATCTTGGTGACGACTGATTACTTCTCCAAATGGGCAGAAGCGGTACCGTTGAGGGAAGTAAAAACGGAGAACATCCTCCATTTCTTCAAAACGCATGTCATATACCGGTTTGGAACCCCAAGAAGGATCATCTCTGACAATGGGCCAGCCTACCGAAGTCATAAGATTAGCCGCTTCGCACAGCAGCACAATATAGACTGGAGATATTCCTCAGTTTATAACCCGTGAGCTAACGGTCTAGCTGAGGCCTTCAACAAGACCTTGACGAAGATCATAAAGAAAACAGTATCCCGAAATAAGAAAGACTGGCACGAGAGGCTGCAAGAAGCTCTTTGGGCGTATCGAACTACGTTCAAGACAGCCACAAAAACAACGCCATACGCGTTGATATTTGGGACGGAAGCAGTACTCCCCCTCGAGATAGAATTACCCTCTCTACGAGTGGCAGTCCATTACGAGTTGACGGACGAAGAAAATGCTCACCTTCGGTTTGAAGAGCTTGACGCCCTTGATGAAATCCGGCTTCTAGCACAGCAAAATTTGGAAGCTTATAAAGCAAAGATGACGCGCTCATATGAAAGATTGAGTCGCCCGAGGACATTCCACCAAGGCGAACTCGTGCTAGTCGTCAAAAGGCCCATGATCCCCAATCGCGCCAAGCGGGGAAAGTTTGAGCCAAACTATGAAGGACCGTACATCATTGATAAGGTCTACCAGGGCGGGGCCTATCTACTCATGGACATGCACGGTGAAAGGCCTTTCAGGCCAATAAACGGTCGCTTCCTAAAGAAATACTACGCTTAACGAGCCTTAGTTTAGGTCAATGATAGATGACGACGACTATGTCCGCTCGCTATCTTCCTAAGCTCAGGCTTTATAAGCAGTAGCCAGCCCTCTCTAAGGTGGACCGAAATGTCCTTAAACTAATATCAGACCGAAACGTCTTTAAACTACTACTGCTGCATCTTAAAAAAAAAAAAAAAAAGGTATGTCCATAAGCAAGAAGGGCACGGATGAAAACCCGAAAGGGCTCCGTGAATAAAAACGGCAGGGCTACCGGCAAGTGTTCGCGAAAACCCGAAAGGGCGCGACCTTGTAAAAAAAAAAAAAAAAAAAAAAAAAACGGTATGTCCATAAGCAAGATGGGCACGGATGAAAACCCGAAAGGGCTCCGTGAGTAAAAACAGCAGGACTACCGGCGAATGTTTGTGAAAACCTGAAAGGGCGCAACTTCGTTAAAGAACCCTTACAGAGTCCTCTCGACCCTGTAAGGAGAAACCACCCGCGTGAGATCCTTACGACTCACAAGGGAACAACACGCTTAGGAATCCCCACGATTCCTAAGGAGAAAATACGCTTGCGAGATCCTCACGACTCGTAAGGAGAACTCTCTTATGGGACCCTCACGGCTCATAGGATTTGAAAGTCTTAAGTTACAGAGACCTAAACCTGTGCTTAAGCAAACCCCCACAAACTTCCAATGTTGCCCTACAAGTGGTTCAATATTGACCCTTGTATACAATCCATGGGCGCGAATAAACGTTTCCCTAACCAAGGTCCATCCGTGACCGGGGATATGTTCGCATAACCCTTGTAAGCCCTCTCGATTTACAAGAAGAAAACCCCCTCTGTAGGATCCTTACGACTTACGGAGGAACAAAACACTTTGGAACCCTTACGATTCCTAAAAAAATACACCTACAAGATCCCCACGACTTGTAGGGAGAAATACCTTCACGAGACCCTTACGGCTCATGAAGTCAAAATCCTTAGCCGACAGGACCCTAACCCTGGTCACTAAGCCTCCTTTGTTCGACAACGACAGAGGCAAATGATGATTCGCTCCTGGCAATATCCCAGTTGTAGCGGTGCTGATGCCGAAATCGGTGTCCAATTTCAGCTTTACAGCGAAAAGCCAATAGGTCGCACATGCATACGAAATAGCCGAAATGATGGGGCGACTTGCAATAAAAAAGCAGCAAGTAAAAACATATGCATGAAGAAATAGCCGAAATGATTGGGCAACTCGCAATAAAAAGCAGCGGGTAAAAATAAAATAAATAGCCGAAATGATGGGCACCGCGAAAAATAGCCGAAATGATTGGGCAATCGCGACCTTCGCGATATAAAAGATGAAATGATAGAGCATCGCGGAAATAAAATAAAATAAAAAGAAGAAATGATAAAACTTTGGCCCTACAGTCGAGGTCACATCGATCCCTGTATACAATCCAAGGACGTAAACAAAGAAGGGACCATACTTCCCCAGCGGATTCCGTCAAACGACGAAGCCAAACCTCAACGGTTCATTCCAACCAAAGAAGCCCATGACTTCAACAAAAACTTCTCAACTCACGGATACAAACACTCCTTGACAAGAGCCTTCTGATCCGCGTCGACTCGCAGAGCCACCAGCGCCTCCGTGGGAACCATCGACTCGTTTCAAACCCCAAGGACACAAATAATCCTTGGCGCTTGGGAAACAAATAATCCCAGCAAATTCCTCGACTCACGGATACAAACACTCCTTGACGAGAGCTTTCTGATCCGCGTCGACTCGCAGAGCAACTAGCGCCTCCGTGGGAACCATCGACTCGTTTCAAACCCCAAGGACACAAATAATCCTTGGCGCTTGGGAAACAAATAATCCCAGCAAACTTCTCAACTCACGGATACAAACACTCCTTGACGAGAGCCTTCTGATCCGCGTCGACTCGCAGAGCCACCAGCGCCTCCGTGGGAACCATCGACTCGTTTCAAACCCCAAGGGCACAAATAATCCTTGGCGCTTGGGAAACAAATAATCCCAGCAAATTCCTCGACTCACGGATACAAACACTCCTTGACGAGAGCCTTCTGATCCGCGTCGACTCGCAGAGCCACCAGCGCCTCCGTGGGAACCATCGACTCGTTTCAAACCCCAAGGACACAAATAATCCTTGGCGCTTGGGAAACAAATAATCCCTCGCAAAACTTCTCAACTCACGGATACAAACACTCCGTGACGAGAGCTTCTCTGACTCACATCTCGGGCAGTAAGGATTCAAAAACTTGCTTCCTGAACAATGGGATCCTGCAAGTCAATCCTAAATGGTCTCTTGCATACTATTCACGGGTCTCACTCTCTGAAGTCGGTTCTCGACAAAGAGGGAAACAACCGCTTACGAGCCCTCTCGACTCGTAAGAAGGGCAATGGGATCCTGCAAGTCAATCCTAAATGGTCTCTTGCATACTATTCACGGGTCTCACTCTCTGAAGTCGATTTTCGACAAAGAGGGAGACAACCGCTTACGAGCCCTCTCGACTCGTAAGAGGGCAATGGGACCCTACAAGTCAATCCTAAATGGTCTCTTGCATACTATTCATGGGTCTCACTCTCTGAAGTCGATTCTCGACAAAGAGGGAAACAACCGCTTACGAGCCCTCTCGACTCGTAAGAGGGAGAAATTCTCTCATAAGATCCTTTCGACTTATGAGAGAAAACCACACTTAGGAATCCTTACGATTCCTAAGGAGAAAATCCACCTGCGAGATCCTCTCGATCCGTAGGGAGAAAAGTCTCTATGAGACCCTCACGGCTTATAGAGTTGAAAAGTCTTAGGCAGCAGATCTGAACCTGCGGCCTAAGCCATCGTTATTTCTTAAGAAGGTCGGGATACTTATCCCAATCGTCCGTCAATTACGATTATTAAGGTGGCGTACTGATAATAAAAGAAAGGAAAAATGGAGAAATGACACAAGACATTACAAAATGTGTATCTTTTATTCATAAAATTTGATTGAGTACAGGATACATTGTGCTAAAGAATAAAATATATACATATACTTTACAAAGACAAATGATACAAGGAGAATTATGGAGAAGGAAGCGTCTTGCACAGATGTAGCAACTGCTCGCATACCTCCTTCCACGCCTTCTCCTGCTCGGCTACCGCCGTCAGCTCTGCCTCCACTTGGGCTCGTCGCCGCAAGACCAGTGCAAACTGCTCCCTCACGCCCTGATAAGCAGCCTCCCGACTTGGGATATGGCGCTCAGCCACGTCAAGCTTCCTCTTTAAATTTAGCCCATGGGAGATGCGCTCCAAGAGACCCTCAAAGATAGTCTTCACTTGGGCAGCATTTGCCTCAACCTCAGCGCGCAGATGGGCCGTTTCGTTTGAGGTCTTTTGGCATTCCCTTAGTCTCCGAGCTGCTTCTTGCTCCAAGTGGCGGGAGTGCGAAGTGCTTTGCTCGAGCCAAGTTGTGCGTTGGGCGCTCAGAGCTAAAACTTCGGGAGCAGGGCACGTCAACTCCAGCCGATACAAGCAGGCCTCGATCTCCCTGCAGTGGTTAACCCAAGATTCAACGACGCCCTCGTCATGAAAAGTTACGAGCGCCGCTAACATTGGGTTAACATCCGCAGCGAAATCGACAGCAGAAGGGAGAGCGTCCATGCTGAGCTCTTCAATATACCCGCTCAGCATGCCTAGACTCATCACCGCACCCTTTGAAGACGGACGTCTCAGAAAGGGGCCTGACGGTAAAAGGACGCGAGCCTCGAAGGGGACCGGAACCGGAACAATAGCTGCAAAACAAAACAGGGTTTAAGCGATGGTTCAAAAGATGTTAAAGGATTACCAAAAAGGAGATCTACTATACCAGCAACAACGGACGGCAGAGCCGGAAGGGCCGGTAGCGCGACAGGGCTTACATCCCCTCCTTCGATTTGTGGCACTACAATAAAGAAAAGGAAAAGTCAGAAATCATCCCATTGCTAGAAAAAAAAAGGAGTAAATAAAGATATTACCGGCGCCACTAGAAGGAGAAGCGAGTTCGGACGAGAAAGAAAAGTGCGGGAGCAACACTTGATACAAGTGATCAAAAAGCACTCCTGCAAAGGCACAATGGTGTAACGTTAGTACAAAAGTTGCATTTTTGAAAGATTAATGCATGAGTCGTAAATCCATACCTTCCAACATCCGTGACGGCACAAGGGAAGACGGAGAGGTGACTACTGCCAAAGCAGTAGTTGACGGTGCCCCCTCGAGCAGTGGAGCATCGATACTGGCCGCACCTGCAAGAACAAATTTGTTAGAAGAGATCACAAGATATATACAAAAAAAAATGGGGGGAATGCTGGCGATAAAAAAATTTTACCTGACGAGCTGCCAGCAGAAACTGAGGCGGTCCCCTCCTCCACGGACGGAAGACCACCGCCTGTAGCTTCATCACCCGATTCAAGGGGAATCGTTGTTATGCTCTCAAGCTCTACAGGCGGTGGGGAACCATAGACAGGGAGGGCCAAGATAGGAACATTGCCAGATTCCTGAGAAGGAGCGCCTAGCTCGTCCTCAAGAATCATGGCCGCCTCACCTGCTGCTCCCTCAGGATCAGCGATTACAGCTGCCCCGTCCACCGGCACCACGAGGTCCCCAGCCTCAAGTACCTCGCCCTCTACCGCCTTCGGCTCGGTCGAGACAATCATATCATCTGCCACCGCTTCGGGTACGGCATCAATGACTTTCTCCGCAGTAGGTTCCTCAATCTCGGCTCCAGTCCCCACGGCCTCGACAAAATTGTCCACTGTCGGTTCGGGTTCGGCGAGTACCGCTTCTTCCGCTCCCTTGGGTTCGACGGACGTCTCCGCCTCCCCCTCAGTTGGACTTGACCCTGCAAGATGAAATATGTATAAGCCAATAGTTTTACAAGTCATGCAACAAGGCTCTGAAAGGAGTACTACCTGAAGCGGATTTATCATTGGCGTTCCGAACCGCGCGCGCAACTTGCCGACGAGCGGTAGACAGGGCCACAGGGGGCTCTTCAGGAGGAGTACTAGCGCGAGGAACAGTGCTGGGGCCCGCTCCTGCGGCCAGAGCAGCTCTGCGCGCCTTAGCTTCGCGTCTGGACCGCTTCCGTTCCTCTTGAGCCGATGAGACAGATGCCATCAGAGCTTCCTTGAGCGAAGCCTCCTCATCCGTGTAGAGGGATGCCTCCAGATTTTTCAGAGCATCCCTCGTTGTTGCATCAAGCCGAGGCTCTTGCGGCAGCTTCGACGGAGCTGGGACTTCGATGACAGGCTTGGGAAGGGTCCTTGCGCCGATTAATACCTCCCCTGTAAAGAAACAAGAGAAGGTCAGGTCGACTATCGTAAAAAGACAACAAACTTTCCTTATAAAAGAGAAAGGGATAAAACATACCGACGCTTGCCAGGGCTCGCTTCTTCTCCTCCTCTTGGAAGGTCTTCAAGGATGCAGCGATAGCATCTTCAGTAGAGATACCTGTTAAAAAAGGGAGCAAAAGTTAGTTAAATATAACAATATAGAGTGCAATGAGATAACAAATAAGGCGTCTGATGATTACCGGACTCGGCGAGTTTACTCAGCATCGCTTCGAGCCTCGCTGATCGCTCTGATTCTGCAATGGCGGCGGCTAGGTTGGTGTCCGCAGGATCCACCACGAAACCCTCGTTGCTGCCGTACTCACATATAGTCTCGGCAGGATGAGCCGCGGGCTCTAAGTTAAGAATCGCGTCGAGGAATAAGGTGGACTTCTTCTTCTTTTGTTCACCAGCCTTGGATCCACCCGGAGCAGTTTTGCGCTTGCCAGTTTTGGCAGTCACTTTCGGGCGGCGAGTCCCGATGTCCGCTCCTGCACCCGACTCCGGCGATGCCGCTTTAACCGTCTCTGTCGGAGCACGGGGCGCCGTTGGGGCATCCACCGTAGTAGGCAGTGGCAGTCCACGCGGAGGGGCCAACACGCGTGGTCGATCTGCTCCGGCCTCTTTCGTCGGAGGGATAACCTGGACCCTAGGCTGTAATGGAACCTTGCGATTGCCGCCGGGAGGCGCAGCCCTACGATCGACCAATAGACGTTTCTCCATCAAGATGATCGGGCCCATCGCGTGCGCGTACCAGGCCACATACGAATTGAGTATCTTAGGGGTACAGCTGGGCTCACTGATAAAAAAGTAGGAGCCCGTATTGAGCCGGATGAAGTGATGCATCGCATTCCGTACCCCCTCTGGACCGACTGCAGGTGTTCCCAAGAAGGCTTCCAACGGGACTCCTTGGTTATAACTCGATTGCCGGGCAAATCGATGCGGGTTATACCTCATGAAGAGGGCCGTTTCATTCTGCCTAAATACCAAATAACCCGGCCGAATGGAATAAAGGTGGAGGATTTCCCGAGCCTTCAACACGGAGACGCCACCCTTAAAGTCATCACGCAGCGGCACCACCGACTTAGTGGTCTCGGAACCCATGGTGACGACCTTGTCCACAAAAGAGGTCTTCGCCCCGACTAGATGCGAACGCAGAAGCAGTCCCCTAGACTCCCGCGGAGATGCAAACACGATGGAAGCCCCGATCAATCGTATGATTCTTGGAAATATGAATCTCTCAAAGAATGGAGGAGTTTTGTGGGCACCAAACACTCCTCGAACGTGCAGCTCCATCCAAGAAGTGAAGTAATGCATCGGGAAGTTAGCAGGCTGCACCCCAGGTTCATTAGCGTCCGCCGCTACGCTAAGTCCATTGTAGAGGTGAGCCAACCCGGCGATCCCCACTGATAACTGTAGACCGGCCACCATTTGATGCGCCGGGTAAAAGACAGAAGACCTCATAAGGCGTGGGTGCATGGGAAGCGCGAAGCTGCACAGCCACAGACCTAAGAACCCGATGAAGAAGGTCTCCTCATCCATGCCAGGAACGGCGATCTCTGAGAAAGGAACGCTAGCAGTGCCGGGAAGGTAAAAACCTCGCTGATCAATTTCCGATGAAGGTCGGCGGTCCAGGCCGAAACCAAAAGGATCAGCAAGTTGGGCGAACTTCTCACCTTGCTCTGATAAAAATTCCGGACGAATAAAACGAGCAATGAAGTCCGCAAAACTAACTCCTCGGTCGCCCAATTCCAAATGAAGCTCCTCGTAAATCTCCAACACCTTCACCAGGCCCGGATGCTGATGCTGGATGGCATTTTCCGGAGTCAAGTCGAGTACCACTTGCTTGGTGGCAAAGACGTACTCATCAGGAGGAAGCAGCTCTTCGTAGTGCTCCCCCCTCGCCGGTAAACCAGAAAGCTCAACGAATTCCTCTAGAGAAATTGAAACTTCCCTATCCGCTGCCAGGAAAGTATGCGTGGGGATATTCCATTGTTCGATGAAGGCCTTTGTCCACCACGTTGGAGGAGTAGGATACTCGAAAAGCGAGACGTAGACGGCGGAATATAAACCTATCTTCGTCAGGTGAGCTCTTTTCGCCGCTAAAATGTACCGGGCCCACGGCAGGTATCCAGCAAGCGGTCGCGGATTCAATCCAATATTGTAAGCCTGTCCCCAAGGGCGTGCTTCACCCTGACAGATTCGTCTTCCCAAGATATCTATGGCCGGCGGCGGCTGTACCGGAATAGCGCCAATTGCAGGCTGGAGAAGGTCATCTGAATTCCAATTTTTTACCTCCACGGCATACTCCACCGGGGGTTTGTCCGCATAGGGGATCGTAACTATGGGTTCGGAAGGCGAGGCGGAACTAAAACTGCGGCGGCCTTGGATAATCTGGCTGTACCACCTTCCCCATAGGTGAAGTCTCTTGCACTCAGGATCGTGATCTTTAATCAAAGCGAACACTACCCGGTCCACCGGTGCATGTGGGAACCCTCCTTCTGAGCGAACGAAGGGAAAAGACAAGTCGTCAGACATCTTTCCTGCATAAAATATATATATCATTAATGGCCTGGCGCTTAAACACTAAAAAAAAAAAATATATAATGATAAAAAAATAATAATAAATAAAAATCTTGCTCCACACTGTGATGCAGCGGGTAGGGGACCAAAGGGGGACCCACAAAATCAAGATGACGGCGCATCATTTGATGAGATAATCCCACCATTGGATGAGACTATCAGTCAATAAAAAGAACTCCCAAGAGAATATCCTCATTGGGGGGGAACCCCTAGAGACAAGGAGAAGATCTTCTCTTTTCAGAGCAAAGCTCTGTCACAGAGTGACATTTGTCAAAATCTTGTTTCAAAAGAATAAAACTTCTTAAAAAAGAGCCCAACTCTGTAGCAGTAATAAAAATTCACAACTCCTAAGAATTAAAATTTTGGGGTCTTAAAGATCCATGGAAACTTTTATAAAAAAAAAAGTTAAAAAAAAAAAAAGTTTTCTAGTTGATCTGTGAGCAGAGCTCTGTTCATGGGTTAAAACCTAAGAACAGAGTCTCTGCAAATTTTTGAGAGCAAGGCTCTGTGAATAGAAACCCCAAAGGGGTTTCCTTTAGATCAAAGATCTATAAGAGCAAGGCTCTGTTGAAGAAACCCCAAAGGGGTTTCCTTTAGATCAAAGATCTATAAGAGCAAGGCTCTGTTAATTAAGTTTGATTTGAATTAAATTAATTTAACTTACCTAGAATGGTTCTAAGGAGAGAACTTGGAAGTTCTTAAGGAATCGCAAGAGCAAGGCTCTGGAAGTTCTCAAGTAAGAGCAAGGCTCTGAAATTTAATTTCTTGAGAATGATAAAAATTACCAAGGACCAAGGGTCCTATTTATAGGCGCCTGCGCCTGTTCACCTGACCCGTCGATCCGATGGTCAGGATCTTGCCACCGCTGCACTCACGTGCGCGCCACGTGAGCGCAACGGTGGGGGGGCATCTGTTTCCCCCAATCAGAGCAAGGCTCTACTGAATTTTGAAAATTCAAAATTTGAAGCAACGCTTCGGTTTCCGTGCACAGTGCGCAATTTGCCACGTGGCAGAAACCAATTCGGCAGCGTAACGCCCGAGACGGTGCGTCCCATCAGAGCAAGGCTCTTCAGAAAACGTAATTAAAGACTTAACTGCGCAAAAGCATGGCAGCGCGACACGTGTCTGCGCAAGCGCATGGATGTACGACACGTGTCTGCGCAGTTGCGCAATCGCAACTGCGCAATCGCACGGATGCGCGACACGTGTCTGCGCAAGCGCACGGATGAGTGACACGTGTCTGCGCAGTTGCGCAATCGCGGCTGCGCAAACGCACTGATGTGCAACACGTGTCTGCGCAAGCGCACAGATGCGTGACACGTGTCTGCGCAGTTGCGCAGTCGCAGCTGCGCAAGCGCACAGATACGTGACACGTGTTTGCACAAGCGCACAGATGCGTGACACGTGTCTGCGCAGTTGCGCAATTGTAACTGCGCAAGCGCTCGGATGCGCGACACGTGTCTGCGCAGTTGCGCAACCGCAACTGCGCAAGCGCCCGGATGCGTGACACGTGTCACACGCTGGTAAGTTGCGTAGCAACTGAATGAAGATTTAGATAAATCTTTTCTGTTCTCCTGTAAAACAGGAACCCTCGGATCAGAGATCCAATGGTGGGAAAATTCCCAAAATTATTCAGAAAAGATTTTGTTAACAAATCCAACAAATTGGTGGGCACTATAAATAAGACCCCAGACCTCATTCAAAGGCATCAGAGAATCAATCATCATCGAGAGAGAAAAAAAAAGCTTCTGAAAAAAGAGAGCTCTTGAAGATTAATCAAGAAAAAAAAAAAGAAGGTAAAATTTCTGAAGAACAGAAAATAAGAAAATAAATAGTGCCTTGCACTTGATATGAACCCTTGGTTCTAAAAAAAAAATAATAATAATAAATAGTGCCTTGCACTTAATATGAACCCTCGGTTCTGTATGATCAGGAAAAAAACAAGAACTTGTTTTCCTTTGATCCAAATTCAAATCAAAAGTGCCATGCACTTGTGTTCTTCAATCTGAAGATTTCTAGGGTTTCTGCAACCCCTTGTTTTGGGCCCGGCCCAAATTAAATTGAAATAATAAAAGGGCAAGGCCCTGTTTGGAAAAATTCCTGAGTTTCTGCAAACTCGTTATTCAAATGGGCCTGGCCCAAACTAAATTACAGAACAATAAAAGGGCAAAGCCCTGTTTGTAAAAACCTTTTGAGTTTCTGAAACTCATTATTTAACAGGGCCTAGCCCAATTGCAGAAAAAATAAAAAAAAAGGGCAAGGCCCTGTTTGGAGAATTCCTGAGTTCTTGTAACTCATTAATTAAAAGGGCCTGGCCCAAATCAGACTTGCAAAATAATGAAAGGGGCAAAGCCCTGTTTAGATTGATTCTTCTAATCAGGCAAAGCCTAAAATAAAATTTGGACTTAACCCAATCCTGGCTGTAAGTCCTTAAATTAAATGCCTCTCACAAACTAAGTCACGACCGGTTCGAGGGTACATCTCCGAACTCCTTTGACATCTGTCGTTGTAATTCCTCAACGACGTCAAAGAGGCGACGAGTCCCAACGACCACTCATCTAAAATCGGACCGAAACGTCCTTAAACTAATATCGGACCGAAACGTCCTTAAACTAATATCGGACCGAAACGTCCTTAAACTAATATCGGACCGAAACGTCCCTAAACTAATGACGGACCGAAACGTCCCTAAACTAATAATGGACCACTCTCCCTAAACTGGCGACGGACCGAAACGTCCCTAAACTAATAATAGACCACCACGTCCCTAAAACTGGCAATGGACCGCCACGTCTTTAAATTGGCATAATAGAGCCCAAATGCTCTTTTGTCGGATCTAAACGGTCCCGTCTAAGTTGATCTTAGCCCCAAATACGGTTAATGTGTCCTTAGATATTTAAATAAACCATAAAACCCCAAATCAACTTTGGTTCAAGGGTACATCTCTGAACTCCTCAGACGTTTGTCGTTGTAATCTCTCAACGACGTCAGAGAGGTGACGAGTCCCAACAGCCAGATAATTAAATCGATCACTGCGTTAAGTTGATCTTAGTCCAAAATAGGACTAAAGTATTCTTGATGAACGTTTAAGTTGATCTTAGCCGCAACGCGACTAATGCATCCTTAAACTAAAAAACACCAAACTCAAATCTAAGCAAACACGGATTTGGACTAATCCACGTCCTACGGGCGACGACATCACTAAGTCTCCGTATACAATCCACGGGCAACCACAAATAAAACAAACACACACGACACGAAGTGAAATTCTGGAGAAGGAGAAAGTTGTTACCGCGACGCGGTAGCGTAATTAACTGCAGGGGCTTGCGCCTGCAGGGAAGAGCGTCCCCACAATCAAAAACCCCTCACCCTGAGGGGGAATCTGACGAAGTCTGCTACATCGGCCGCATCCGTCTAAACCTCCGATACACGGTGTCATAAATCAACTTGGCATCTTCGGAGTGGTAGACGGATAAAACCAAATAGCATCTGCCCCGAACCTCAGGCACGTGACGTCCTAACGTCGCAGGCTGCCGTTCGGAGGGGAACATGCACCATCCAACGTGTGTCCAACAACGACACACAAATCATGATAAAACCCGAGTGCCCAGCATCGGCACTCAAAACATCTCGAAATCCGTGTCCGACAGTGACACATAATACTCAAATCTCGGGCTCCGTCAGTCCGGATTGGCCCATCACATCAAATCTCTCGACTACGTCGGTATACTCTGGATATCCGCCGCGCCCGACACACCAGTATGGTAGTTTGCCCCTGCCAGGCTCATCGTCATCCCCACAAAACCACTCACGCCACGGGGTATCGTACCGGGTCCACCATACACCTGCAGACAGTTCATCCTCCTTCTCGAATCGGGTGTATGATACCGCTCAAGAGCCGAGAAAACTCATGGTAGACGGCACATACATCATATCATGAGAAAACCGCAGATTTCTATTTTTAGAAATGATAATGAGTTTATAAAATTCTTGCGGTTTCTCCAAATCCAAAAATCTGATGGAAAATCCGATATCCAAAAATCTCAGAGTATGTAAACAGGGAATTACCGGCATAAAGCCCCATAATATTGCATGACAACAAATATACACATGCATTGGTATCTAAGTAAAGAATGCAATATCTAAACTAGCATAGTAATCATATATTGGAACTATCAGCTAGTAAGTTATATCAATGAAGTAATATTCTCTAAAGTGTATGTGACATGGTAATTACCGATGATGATGTGTGTGAGCCGGCAAGCAAGTGTACGTGGAGCATACGCATCATCGGTAATGGTGCTGATGTCCTGACAACAGGGGTTCATAATAACTAAAGAAAACACATGTATAAGCATGCAATGCGATGAGAACAACATGAATATACGGGAAAAGATGTAGTAACCGCAACATTGAAGAATATACATTTCTATATACGAGTCATACAGTTTTTGGTATTTGAAATAGCACGAATCGTGGTTTTAGAAAAATAGGGGCTACGGGGTCTTTGAGAAAAGATACGTCTTTTGAAAAATCCGTAGTATCTTTCGGCCTGTCTTTAAAAATGCTCGTGATTCGTTAGTTTTGAAAATAAGTATGACTCGAGCCCAGTCTATCATTTATCTAAGCAACTACATGACTAAACTAAGAGACTAGTTGAAAGGGTAAGGAAATCTATCTAAAGTCCGAGTCGATATATCAAATAGTCGGCGATCTCGCCTCAATAGCGTCATGTACGGTAAAATATATAGCACTACATCCTCGAGTCAAGAGTGCGGATCAATCATCATATCTATATCTCATACAGTAAAATCCATCGTACGTCATCCCAAAATCGGGGTACGGATCAAATATCACATATACCTTATTATTCATATAGTATCATTATCGTAAAATCATGAATTAAGGGTGCCGTTCTAAAATCTTGTACATTCCAATATCATCAAACATATATATCCTCGTGTGTATGAAAACATATCGCCCCACGATCCGTTATAATATCATATCGTATATCATATTACGACCCAATCACATATTACCATCTCATGGCATCGTGCCCGATCATATCGGCTCATCTCCAAGTATCATATACCGGGCTCATCATCCGTGTATACGTATATACACACACACACACACACACACACCCCCAAATCAAACCACGTGTGTGCATGTGTGTGCGTGCCAACATTTACTCTAGGGTTTCGCGACTAAGAAACTAAACTAAAAACACTTTCCTCCAATTACACTAAATCCAACCCATGGTCTTCTAAAGCCTTTCTTGCTAAGTATACACATCTCACAATAAAACACACACACACATACACACACACACACACACACACACATATCAAGAACGCATCATACCCTACGAAATTGTGGGGGTGCTATACGCTATCCACCCGACTTCCCCCGTAGATATATATCTACTCACCTTGATCCTTGCTTGCCGAAGTCGATGTCTCCATGATCTTTCTTGTTATCCGAAGTCCACGTGAAGGTGCCTATATATATAAACACATAGTATCGTAAATAGTAATCGCGTACGAAAACCATTACGGCACACGAATCACACATAGGTTAAAACCTATGGTCTACGCATGCAAGTATAATCAATTAACCCTCGACATCGACGTACAAACGCCAATCGATCGAGAAAAAACATCCATATCCAAAGTTCAAGTTATGCAAAAGCCACAAATCAAAACAGCAACTCAAGAAAATGGTTCCAAATTTTTGGTCAGGTGAAATGGGGATAAACAAGCAGTATAGTGGGGTAGTATATGGGGTATGTGAGCTACAGAACCAATCCTAACACCAAATACAACAGATGACCCGGCGACATCAGCAGAATTTCCAACCTGGCCGGTTTGGGGTGCTTTGATTGGGTTCGTATTTTTAGGGTGGTCTTCTAATACTCAATCTAGGTCAATAGAGTTGCTAGTTTTTCCTGTAAAGATTTCAGGTCATTCCAGATTTCCTGTAGGCACAAAATAATCACAACCCGACACGAAAAGTCTCTAAAGTCCAAGTCTTGGGGTTTTATTTTCAGTTTTAGTCTATAAGATTAACACTACTAGGGTTTAAGGTCACTACTAAACCTCAATTGCACCACCTCAATTCAAATCAAACCCTAACCTCAATTTGGAATTTTCAAAGGTCACTAAACCTCACTTAATCACTTCTAAACTAAAATAGAAGTAAAAGTAAATCAATTACTACACTAATGGTGAAAGAAATACCTCATTTAGCAACTCAAGAAAATTCTTGAGTTGCCCCAAGTGCTCAAAATCCTAACTTGCTTAGTCCGTCATCCTTGTAGTGAGTTTGTGCACAATTTTAATGAAGGGAATATAATGTTTTGATGTGGATTTGAGGTTGTAGTGGGAGGGGGGTAGAGGAGGTGGAGGAAAAGGGCAGCCATGGAGAGAAAAGGAGAAGAAAATGATGAAGAAGAAGTGAAGAACAATGAGCCAAGTCAAAGAAGATCCCTCACCCTCTCCCCTCCCCCCAAGCCCATACCTCATGGTCTCAAAATATCTTCCCATTTCTTTTTCTTTTTAAATCCAAAAACAAATAAAAACCAAGTAACATAAAGAAATAAAGCATGGTTTTCAAACAAATTAAGAAATGTAACAAGTATTTTTACAATATGACATGGTGCATGTCATGTGCATAATCAAGCTTAATGCACGATTAGTAATAATTAATTTAGTTTAGCCGTAAACTTGTATGTAATTAATTATAAAATATCCAAATCGACTTAATACACTCAAAATCAATAATCATGTAGAATTTTTAAACATCTCCCGAATTATCGGTATATCCTTATACCATATCATTAAAACTAATCTCCATACTTAAAATATTTATAATATTTATTACTTAAGTTGTTTAACTTTCCAAAAATAATATTTTATTTTTCTGAAATGTTACAAAGACTAGTCCTCTGAAGCTCCCTACGCAGCTCTCCGGGCGGCAAAACCGCTCTGCCTCTGCCTCTGCCGTGGCCGGTGCTCCTTCTGCCCCTCGCTGATCCGAACGTCGTCATCAAACCTATATAAGAGTACAATCATTACATATGCATGCAATATATGTATAGATCGTAGAAATGTGAAGTAATAATATAACATTACTGATAACCTTTTTCGTTTCGTGGACGCATTAGGCATATCTACTTGGATTTCATCATCGATATCATTTCTAACCCACGTAATTTCACGATTAGACGAAGACAACCCATCTTTTGAAATAGACGGTCGGGGCACTCTAAGTCTTCTCTCTTCTTCATCTTCATCGCCATCGCCGTCCTCCATACGATCCTTGAATTCTGGGACATCATAAATATCTCTGGGTTTCCAACGGCATACGACACTCTATCCCGGATGCTTCAAGTACTGTGAGTAGTATACTTGGAATGCTTGTGTAATGCCTTAGATTTCGGTTAGTGATAGTTTAGACGATAATGCGGGTTTTTGGTAAAAAGTTTACCAATTTGGATTCCTCACATTTTATAACATTTAATTAATAATTTATTATTATTTGTTATGGCATGCACGCACGTGTGCACGTTAATGTGAGGGTTTGTTTTGTGATAATCTTGTTCTTAGCAACCGTGAAAACTTAACCCTTAACCTAATCCTTTGCTTTAATCTAATCTCTTGCTTTGCTTTAACCTTAATCCTAGATATTTGTGTGAGAAGAGAGATATTTGTTTTGGTGAGAAGAGGTGGCATGTGAGGGTGTGAATGCATTTATGTGAGAGTTATTGCTTGGTGCACTCACCTTAACCTCACCCCTCTCTCTCTTTTCTTCACACTCTCTCTCATTCTCTCTCACTTATTGCTTTCTCATTTCTTTTCATCTCCTCACTCACCTCAAACTGAAAACTTCAATATTCCATCACAAATCCATCTCAAAACTTCATCCAAACTCACACAAATCACATCTTTTGCTTGGTTTTGCCTCTTGGATGCCTTGGAGCTTGGGAAGCTAGGATTTTTGAGTTCTTTTGGTTAGGTAATGATCTCTTTCTGTTGGTTAAGTGTTTATTATGTCGCGTAGCTTAGCCGTTCCAGTTTAGATAACGTTATGTATCGTTTCGGGTAAATATCGTATTTTTAGTGTTGTTTTGGGGTCTCGAATGATCTGCTATCAAACCAGGTAATTGTTGCAAAAGTTCCCATCACAGTGACCTAGTGTAGTGACCTAGAACCTACTTTCAAACTACGAACCCCTTTTCTTTTGGTACGGCCGCAATTATATTGCTTCTGGCCGCAATTTGCGGCCAGACTAGGAAGTTAGGGTGTGGGTTTTGGTGTAGGGGTCTCTGGGGTTGTATGCGGTCTCATGATACTTGCAAGTTTTACAGATTGTTGGTATAGCAAAATCTGGGACCACTTTGCGTATTTCTTGTGTTTCGTTTCACGCGTTACGTTATCCGATACGGTTCGTATTCTGCGTTGCTGTTGCTCTGAGTTGGTTTCGTAGTGTCGCTATGCACATTAGCTACAATACGAACACTTGAGAGTACATTTGTGTAGTCGCGTTGGTCCGCGTAGTTTGTACGTGTTTTGGGTCTATTGCTAATATATACTTGTTTTGTTGGGTTATGTTTTAGGTTCGCAGGCGTGGACTTCGGACGCAGTGATGAAGGGAAAACAGGTGGTGGGCTTCACTTAGCCAGGAGCGTTGGTGAGTAGATTTAACATCTACAGGGGAATCGCCCGCATGGCGTTATGCGTCTGGGCTAGAGATGTTATAATATTGTTTCATATTCTATTTCATATATAGAGTTGCGCATACACCTTATTGCTTAGTTACTTGTTGTGTTTGGACTTGTACCCTTAGGACACTGCACTATTATTGACGGCTCATGTTGCACGGGCACTGATTGTATGCCACACACACCGTTAATAATTGCCATGACACGCACAACACGCATACCTATATGATATTGTTTGGTTAGGGACATTGAGACATTGATTCATATTCCTTATTGCATATGACATATAGCATACCTGTATACCTACATGCTTACACATATGCCTTGACATGTTTACATACTAGTTACCTGTATACCTATAGGGTATTGTACCATTAGCGATAGGTACATACACACATAATGACATAGCTACATGTATACCTTGTATACATACTTCACTTATACCCGGAGGGTATATTACATCATTACTGATAGGTAGATACATATAGCTTGCTATACCTTTATGTTTACACATATATCTGGCTATAGCTACATATTTACCTTTATTTGATATTATATAGACTTGGAGAAATTAAGAACCGCATGATATTTATATTAATTTGTTGCAGTTAATTAGCGGCTTTTCTTTTATATGCTCACATTACAGTTTTTGTTGCATATATTATATTCATGGATTTTCGCATTGAGATATGGATTTTCATGATGTTTTCTGGATTTGAGGACCTTGGTAGTTTCATGAAATTATGCATTATTTGAAAAACCCGGTTTCTCTTGATATGATATTTCAGCAGCCACCATGAGATTTATCGGTTCTAATATATATACCCCATGCGAGGAGCGTCGTGGGCCGTGTGAGGGTACATGGTGGGGCCCGGAGGTACCCGGAGCAAGAAAGGGATAGTCGATGTAACATGCCGATGAGGCCTGACAAGGGAACCATACCTGCCGGTGACAGTACCTATGACTCGGCGGTTATCGTGGGGATACCGACGGGAGTCATGTACGTATAGATACGTCGAAGGACGAGGGTCGAAGCTGGGCACTCGGGTTTTAGGATAGTGTATGATACGTACCTATCAGGGTGCCAGTCGTAGTGACAGCACCTGATAAATCGGCCTTTATGTGTCGATGCTAGACACTTGTTTTCATGATATTTTTACTCCTAAGTAAATATAACAGTGGAATGGGACGCTGTTATATATATATATATATATATATATATATTAGTAGAATGAGACGCTAATATATATGTATACATATCAATTCATATACATCATCATAATTATTCATGCAAATATACTTAGGTTATTTGAGATTCACTTGATATTGGATTCATGATATATGAGATTCACTTGATATTGGATTCAGGATATATGAGATTCACTTGATTTTGTACATTCAGGATATATGAAATTTACTTGATATTGTACATTCAGGATTTATGAAATTTACATGATATGAGAGCCAATTTGGGGGATGATTTGAGGAAATTGGGATTTGGATTGTCTTGATGGATTTTGGTCCTACCACGAGGTCAGGATTCCGTGGGAATGACATGTTTTATCCCATACCCTGCAATTATTATTTATGCACTGTTTTATGTATTAGTTTTACCTGATAGAGTACCTTCCATGACTGTTGCATTTACATATCTTATTTTATATGCATTGCTTCATGTATTAATTGTACCTGATAGAGTACCTTTCATGACTGTTGCATATATACATTGTCATATCATTACTTCATGTATTAGTAGTAACTGATAGAGTACTTTACATGATTGTTGCATACAGATTGTCATATTATTGCTTCATGTATTAATTATATCTGCTAGTGTACCTTTCATGATTATTGCATACATATGACCATTTATTGCTATTAGCTTGCATATGTTAGATTCGCGCTGTACGTGCATACTTACGATTACCTGCATATGTTATTTACTATCCACGAGTTGGAAAGTCACCCCCGTTGTGCCACAGTGTTTTGCAGGTTGTTCCCCAGAGTAGTCGAGGCAGGCTATTCATCTATCTTATCATCTTTTGCTGCGGATACCGCTTCGGCTCATAGTGTGCAGTTTTGCTTAGGTGGGTTTTGCGGTTATCCGATGTTGTTTATGTTCATTGTATATTCGTTGTATCCTGTACTGTCCATCTACCATTATCTTGTATGACTTAGAGACTTGATGTGAGGACGATATTGTATATTATTTTGTGACTTGGAGGTCTTTTATGCAGTTTTATTTTTATCGTCTTTTATTTCTTCGCTACGGCGTCGTATATCTGTTGTGGTGGTTGTTTTCCGCCTTTGGGCGTGTTTTTGCTCCCGTTTGGGGATGCTTTACTTATATTTATGTTGTACCCATTTTTGGGGCTAGTTTTTACAAAGGAAGTGCTGCCAAAATTTTAAAAGAAGAAAAGTTGGACTTTAAAGAATTTGGTTTGAGATTCAAAAGTTTTAACAATATTCTTATTTCTTACTACTTTTGATGGTTTAGATTGCTGGGTTTTCGGCTTACTTAAATTGCGTTACGTCTGTGGACGTTGCGTAGTTTAAGGGCCGTCACATGCCAATTTCGGGTCGTGACAGCTTGGTTCGGAAAGATAAATGGATCGTCCTGACCGTAAAATCGAAGTGTGTTCACACTAGTCAATTCATCTTTCCAAGTCCCGAGATTGTTTCTCCACTTATCCGTATCGGCTCGTGGTACTAAGTACACTGAAATATATAAAACGGTTCTGTAATACCCAGTTCTTTTTGTACACCAATATCCGTATTTTTATAAAAAGGGTTACTTACAAATTTATTTATTCATATTTATAAATTATTTGTAGTATTTTAAATTCCCAATCCTTTTTATTTTCCATATATATTTTTCCCTCTCCCTTTTCCCAAACCCTAACCCCAGTTTCATGTCCCTTGCTTTTCCTATGACCCCTTACAGCCCGGCCCATTTTCCCCATTTTCCTTTATTCCTTAATTTTAATTTCCAAACCCCCGGCCCAATTTCCCTTCTCAACCCAACTCTCCTTTATTTCCCAAATGAATTAATAAAACCCCCGTTTCCACCAATGAAAATCCTTATATATTTTTCCTAGTTCCCCGAGTATTTCCTTTTCCCTTTCCTCGCGATTTTTGTAGAGAATCAGTTGCTAGATTGTCGTATTTAAATTTCTCTAAAGCATAACAAAATTAATCAAAGCCCAAAACAGAATATATATATTTTCCCCATTTTTAACCTCAGCCCAAACTCCCTAATCTCTCAGCCCAATATAAATTAATTTAGATTAACATTAAATTTTCTCTGGCCCAAGCTCTTTTTTCAGCCGGCCCAGCCCATCAGCCCGCGCCCAAACCCCCTAAACCCACGCCCGCAGCACCCTACCCGACCCGCTTTTCTACCCTTCTTCCCCAACGTAAACTTCTCCCGCCCATTCTTTTTCCTTCACACCCACGTCCCCGAGCCTCCCCTCGCACCCATGTCGCCCGCGCCGTGCCCCACGACCTCGACCACGATTCCTCACCCTCTCCTCAAACTCCTTCCTCCTCTCTCCCTCACACCCTCACTCCCCAACTCCTCCTCCTCTGTCTCTCTATCTACGGTAAACCAAACTCGAGCTCCCATCACCCGTTCGCCGCCGACGGCGACGACAACTACAACCCCTCATTCATCCTCCCTCGCTCTCTTCTCTCCATCAACAGAGCCCCTGACTCACCCCCTCACCGAGCCCCTGCACCTTCAGCCGCCCCAAGCTCCCCTGCACCCGAGCTCGGCCACCCCTGCACCCTCGACGCCGGCGAGTCCCACTAACCTGAACCACCCCGTCGACCTCTGCACTCTTTACATCTCCATCACCTTCTCCAAAACCCACACCCGAGCCCCACTATCTCTCTCTCTCTCTCTCTCTTTCAAACCCTAAACACCAAGCCCGACCCCCGCTACGCCATCACCGGAGCGACCACCGTCGACATCGTCGACCCCAGCACATCCCAGGAGATCGACAGAGCATCCCACTCCGCATCCAGCGAACGCGAGGCATCCCCGGACAACTCCGACGTCGAACCCGAACGCGAGCCGAGGCCGTGAACCCTAGCCGCGCCGTTCATCGCGCGTTCGTGCCATTGCCGCTGCCGTGTATCGCCAGAACGTCTACAGGCAAGTACCCTACTTGCTGCATGCTATATTATATCCGTTACAATTCATAATACTATAAATTCCACGTTTACGTTTCGTGAAACCTTATATGACATAAGTGTTCGATGCAAGATCCAAATGAAAACCTTCATTTAATTTGACGAAACTTGATTGCATATTCTGGCCCGTGTGGCAATGAGCACTGTATAGAAATTTTACTAGAAAATACAATTGTTAATGGCTTAAACGAACACCCCCAAATACACCTGTAAAAACTGGGAATTTCTCGTACCTGAAATTTGTTAAAATTATAATTAATTGTATACACATTGAAATGAGGCGTTCGAGGGCTTAAATCGAAGACGACTCGACGACCTGTAACCCTATGCAAGTTCTTAATTGTTTCTATACTGATATTATGACGAGAATCGGCTCGGAGAGTGGCTCTGGACAGCAGTCCATAGCAGCTCTGGTTGTTATTTCCTGTCTCGTAATGCCTACCTCCTTGCTGCCTGAACCTGTATGTTGCGGAACCCTATACTTTATTGAATAGAAATCTGTTAGCTAAATAACTCATATGATCTCACCCCTTTATATCGTCGTTTACTATTTAAACTGCAATTTAAAAGATTGGGACGTATAGCAGTCCCAAACAGAACCAGAACTGATACCCTAGTGTTGAACAGTGCATAACATCTGACGTAGAGACGCGATTGAAAATCCGTCTAGTGCGTTAGAAACCTCATTGAAAACCCTAAATTTCATTCAACTGTATCGTTGCCAAATTCTGATCCCAACTGGGATTAAAATGCATTACGAAATGGACTTCCGATTCTGAAACCGGATTTCCAGCAATGAACGCTTAAAATGAAATGGTCATATCTAGTGATCCCGAAACCCGATTGATGTGAAATCAAATTTGCTGGTTAGATAATCAAACATACTACTTATCCCCTGTACATAGTTTTGCTAAATTGTGCATATCTGATTTATGAAGAATTATGCAAGTGGTAAGACACCGAGTGATGACATCTTAATCATGCCTGAATTATCGTATTCTCATCACCTTATATATATGTCAGTGCATTGGTAATCTAGTGATCATGTGCATTACCCAGTGTTAAGTTTTAGCGTCTGATTGTGGCAAGTACGTTTGTTTATCCCAATCAGAGCAAAGCTCTGTTCAAATTCCAAGACGGGAAACGAAGCAACGCTTCTATTTCCCCCAATCAGAGCAAAACTCTGTTTAAAATTCAAATTTTAAAGGAAGCAACGCTTCAGCTGGACTGCGCTCTGCACTGCACGACACGTGTCAGCGCAGTTGTGCTAGTGCAGTTGCGCTGCGCTCTGCGTTGCGCGACACGTGTCAACGCAGTTGCGCTAGCGCAGTTGAGATACGTGTCAGCACAGTTGCGCTAGCGCAGTTGCGCTGCGCTCTGCGCTGCGCGACACATGGCAGCGCAGTTGCGCTAGCGCAATTGCGCTGCGCTCTGCGCTGCGCGATACGTGTCAAGCGCAGGTGCGCTTGCGCCAACTGTGCCAGCACCAAAACAGAATTAAAATTCTAGAAAGATCTTTCCAATCTTGTTAAAAACAAGAATATTCTATTCTGTAAAACAGAAGCCCTTGGATCAAAGATCCCACGGTGGGGAAAAATCCCAAAATCACTCAGAGAAAGATCTCTTTAACTGATTTAACAAATCAAATGGCACTATAAAAGGCCCCTAGACTCCAAGTCTAAAACACATTAACACAGAGAGATATTCAGAACTCCTCTAGAAAATTTTGAGAAGAGCTTAGAAAGAAAAAAAAAGGTAAAAACCTTTAAATAAAAGAAGAATTTTCTTCTATAAAGATCAATGATCTAAGAACAAGATCAAGATCTTCAATTAAAAAGGAAAAAAGATCAAAAAGATCCGATCACAAAAAAGATAAAAAAGAAGTATTACTTCACAGATCATTTGATCTACATAAAGACATTGCCTTTTGATGAACCATTGGTTCTAGAATCTTAAAAGATTCTCTTCTTTGATACAAAATTGGATCAAGATATTGAACAGTGCTATGCACTTGTAAAATTTGCACTGTCGCTCTTGGGTCGGCGCAAGTCACCAGAGAGCGCCACGTGTCAGCCCCAGAACAAACTGCGCCTTATGCTTTAAAAACAGAGCACTGCTCTCTTAAAATTGGCGCAAGTCACCAGAGCGCGCCACGTGTCAGCAGCGCAACAGCGCAGTGCACTGTCGCAGCGCACTGCGCTTGCACTCACCAGAGCGTGACACATGGCACCTCCACATGCGTTTGCGCCTTGCACTGGCGCAAAGCGCCTGACAAGCCACGTGGCACTCTGTCAGACTAATTAATGCACTGCATTATTGAAAAGAAGGGCAGAGCCCAATTAAAAGGGCCTAACAGGCCTAATAAAATGCAATGCATTATTAAAAAAAAGGGGCAGAGCCCAAATAAAGGTCTAATAGACCAAGCAAAAATGCCATGCATTATTAAACAAGGGCAGAGCATTAGTAAAGGCCTAACAGGCCAAATGCAAATAAATGTTGAACATTTTCAACTGGACTTAGCCCAATTCTGGCCGAAAGTCCTCAAATTAAATTGACTGAGCATGACAGCTCTCTTAAATCAATTTACACCCGGTTCAAGGGTACATCTCCGAACTCCTCTGACGTCTGTCGTTGTAATCCTTCAACGTCATCAGAGAGGTGACGGGTCCCGACAACCACACATCAATATGGACTGTGGGGTCCTTAAACTCATGGACTGACGCGTCCTTAAACTCATGGACTAATGCGTCCCTAAACTAACATCCGTCCCCAAAATGGGAATGCTGGACCACTATGTCCCTAAACTGGAACAATCGAGCCCCCAAATGCTCTTTTGTCGGATCTAAACGATCCCGTTTAAGTTGATCTTAGCCTCAAATATGGCTAACGCATCCTTAAACCTTCAAACAGACTTTAGTCCAAAATTGGACTATAGATCCCCCAATCAACTTTGGTTCAAAGGGTACATCTCTTAACTCCTCTGATATCTGTCGTTGTAATCCTTCAACGTCGTCAGAGAGGTGACGGGTCTCGACGGCCATACACGTAATGGACCATTATGTCCCTAAACTGGAGCAATAGAGCCCATAAACGCTTTTTTGTTGGATCTAAACGATCCCGTTAAGTTGATCTTAGTCTCAAATTGGGCTAACGTATCCTTAACAAACGTTTAAGTTGATCTTAGCCTCAAATATGGCTAACGTATTCTTAAACCAAAACCCCAAATCCAAATCTAAGAAAATACGGATTTGGACTAATCCACGTCCTACGGGCGACAACAGAAATTAGTCTCCGTATACAATCCACGGGCAACCACAAACAAAACAAACACCCATGATACGAAGTGAAATTCTGGAGAAGGAGAAAGTCGTTACCGCGATGCGGTAGCGTAATTAACTGCAGGGGCTTGCGCCTGCAGGGAAGAGCGTCCCCACAATCAAAAAACCCTCGCAAAAGAGGGGGAGTCTGACGAAGTCTGCTACAACGGCCGCATCCGTCCAAACCTCCGATACACGGTGCCATAAATCAGCTTGGCATCTTCGGAGAGGTGAACGGATAGCACCAATTAGCATCTGCCCCGAATCTCAGGCAAGACGTCCCGGTCTTGCGCGTCTTTCGGAGGGGAACAGATTCTGGCACGCCCGGTGGGACCTTTTCCTCTTTCCACTCCACACTTTGTGTGTCGTGTTCGCGAACGAATCGCGGTTTGCTATGGTTGCCTGTGGATTTGAGGTACTTAGATTTGGTGTCTTGCTCCGTGCAGAAAACAGAAGATCAATGGCTTCAAACTGCACTACCTGCAACTGCAACTCTCACTATGTCCTTGCTGGAAGAGTGACTTATGGGCCCCAAGCGGCCTCCCTTTTCAAGATGCCAGTGGAGCAGGTAGCTCAAGCCACCGCTGGACTATTCTTCGGGACCATGCTCCCACTGATGAGCTTCAATGCCCCAATGACATCGCAAGAAGCTCCAAAGAAGCCGGTCTTTGATCGACTTACCACTGCCGCGACCCCTCTCAACGGGTCGCCCAACTTCAATACCTCAGTTTTCAACGGAGTGGGCCAGAACGTCTACAAGCCCGCGATACCCGAAGCTGCCATCCCAAAGCGGATATCCATCCCGGCTCAAGCGGACGAAATCATTGGAATAGCTCCACCTTCCAAGAAATCAGTTTTTACAAGGCTGGCCATTCCGGTTGCTGCTCCAGGCGAGGTCCTCAAAGCTGCTTCCCCTGCCCAGAGGTCTGTCTTTGACAGATTAGACATTGCTTCTCAACGGGTGTCAGTCTTCGACAGGCTAGCACCAATAACAGTCTCTCCTCAAAGCAGGGGGCATGAAGAAGCTTATCCAACAACGGAGGTGATCTCATCCGCACGACATGCTCGACGTCGCCACTGGCGCCGAGTGAGGAAAGCTGGGGGCAATTCCCCTTCTGAACTGACTCCGCCGGCTCCAGCGATGGAAGTTGACGCTGCTGTTCCAACCGGGAACAGCTTTAAACTACTTAACAAGGTGCGCAGGAATTCGCCAACTGTTGTGCTGAAAAGATCTCCTCCACCTATGGAGAAGTCCCCAAAGGCGAAGCTGGAGCAGCCCCCTCAACGGCTGTCCTCTAAAAATTTACAAGGTCTGGCGTCAAGTCCAGGACTCCGTAGTGGATCAAGACTATCTCCGCCGACAGAAAAAGATGAAGGTTCGACAGGAGAAGGACTACTCTATCAAGCCACCAAAAGCGACAGCTACTTGGGTACCCACTACAACGGCCCCCTCAACTTCGACCGCTCGAAAAAGAAGGAGGTCGGAGAAGATCCCTGTGTCTTTGGCAAATCGCAAAGACACTGAAGCTAAACGCCCCAAGTCTGGGGGTATGGTGGTGCACACCGTTTATATGGCTTCCGGAAAGGAGGATAGCCCTGCTTCGACGGGTCACCGACCGCTCACCCGATCCATGACAAAAGCCCAGGAGCAACAACAGAAGCTTCAGGAAATGATGACTGCAATGGCCGCACTTACCGGACCAAAAGAAAGCTCAGAGGCATCCTCGGATCAACGCCGGGAGCAAGAAACGAGCAAGAAACTGACGCTGACTTTCTACCCAGAGTCCTCGAAAAGAAGGATAGAGAAGCAGCAGAACAAACAGCTAATATAAAACAAATGGCGCTCCTCTTCCAAGATATGGTAGGGATGATGTTACAGCCGGACCCTCCAGTTGATGACCCTCCAATCATTGTTGAAGACGATAGAGGGGAGACATCTAATCCTCCTCCAGCTCTTTCAGCAGCCAAGGAGGAAACCATTTCCAAAGCTGCACTAGACGACTATATAGCTCAGCAAATATGAATTCATCAGGCGAATGAAGCGGCTGGGCAAATTGTTAGAACCGGACGGCCCTATCCGAGCTGGTATGACCAAAACAGTTACCCGCCGGGATATACGATCCCTAAGTTCCATGTATATAAAGGGACGGGGAATCCACATCAGCATGTCGCTCAATTCAGGGCTCTTTGCGGCAACACTGGAGGCGACGACAAACTGCTGCTTCGCCAATTCGTCGACAGCTTAGCAGAAACAGCCTTTGAATGGTATTCGGAGCTACCTAACGACTCTGTCAAAACATTTGCGGAGATGGAGCTACTGTTTACACAAAGATTCGCGAGCGCTAGTGAACGCATCCCGATAACAGCACTGATTAATGCCAGGGTAAGGCCAGGCGAGACGTGGGTTCAATACGCAACACGATGGCGGAATTTATGGTCGAAGTGCGAACAACGCATTGAAGAAGCACCTGCGGTAGGCATGTTTGTGGGCACTCTTGATCCACAAGCGACCATTTCCCAGTTCATGATGTTTTTTAAGCCGACGACTTTCCAGGCCTTGATTAATAAGCTAGCCCAGATGGATCAAATGGGTCCCAGATCATCTCCTCCAAAGCCGGACTCCCGAAGCGAAAAGGGGAAAGGTAAAGCGATCGTCGTCACCAATACTCAACAACAGCCGAGCAACTCAAAGCCGTTTGTTCGCCAAAACAATGCGCGACCACGCCCATCCCTCGAGGAGAGACTGGGACGTCCTTACTCGTTTCCTCAGAATAAAATAAGGAAACTGTTCGAGCTGGCAGTGCACAACAGACTCATTAATCTGCCGAGTCCAAAACGTCTGTTGCAGCCAGACGATCTCGATAATCCCAATTATTGCCCTTACCACCAACGGTAAGTCACCCGATCGAGGATTGTTTCGTCTTTAAGGGATGGATCGAGGATCAGTACCTACAAGGAAAGTCCGCGTTGTCTGAAAAGTGGAAAGTAAACCCACCACAGCCGCACACTCCAAAGAAGATGGACACGCCGGAGACAACTTGCTCTTTTGTTGAGGACGAAAACGATGGAGAAGACTCATCAGATGAATCTGAGGACTACGTAGCAAGTTGTCATGTGATCTCTCACTCATTGATAGATGATGAAGAGGCTCCTTGCACCGAGAAACCGAGGGCGGGTTCTAAACCAGAACTTCTGTGGTCGTCAGACGAGATGATCGATGCCTTCCTGAATGAGATTCGTCTGAAAAGTAAAGCCAATCAGGAGCGTGAGATGGCCATATTGGAAGGAGCCAAACGCCGACGACTAGACGAAAGAGTCGAGGCACTCCTGTCAAATCAAAAGACATCCGCTGCCGATAAAAGCAAATTCAAGACGAGAAAAAGGTTTGCTAAACCCATATCAATGGGAATGAAGCTACCACCCTCTGAAGAAAACACGCTCGGTGGAGTAGAGATGCATCCTAATTACTGCCTATATCATCAGAAGATCGCACATCCCACTGAGGACTGCGACTCCTTTAAGTGTTGGTGGCAAGGGTATGTCGCTCACAGGCAACACGTCAACAGAACAAAGCGTGAAGCTCGTAGACAGCGAAAAAATACGACGGATGAGCATAAAAGAGTTACCGGCAATTTCATAGGGATGAGCCCGGGGGATCACGAGTTCTCACCTTCGGGAGCGAATCCGACCAAAAAGTAGCCCTCGGCCCTCTCTTCAGGGAGTCCATCTCTGAAGGATTGAGGAGTTGTGAGAACATTCAGCCATGCAATTGCACGATACCCGGAGAGAATCTCGGACCCACAAACAACGGAGCGAACAAAAAGGATAAAGGAAAGGGAAAAACGGCCTTCGTCGCCAACACTCAACAACAATCGAGTGGCCCTAGACCGGTTGTTCGCCAAAACAACAAGCGGCAACCCCTCTATGAGAGGTTGAAACGTCCTTATTCATTTCCTTAGGATAAAACAAGGAGACTGTTCGAAGTGGCAGTGTGCAACAGGCTTATCATTCTACTGGAGCCGAAACACCAGCTACAACTGAATGATGTTAACAATCCTAATTACTACCCTTACCACCAAGTATTGGGCCATCCGATCGAAAACTGCTACGTTTTCAAAAATTGGGTTGAAGACCAATACCAACAGGGCAAGTTCGCGTTGTCCGAAAACCGGAAGGTGAGCCCGCCACAACCACATGCTCCGAGAAAGATGGATATGCCGGGGGCATCATACTCATTCATAAGAAAATCCCCATAGACCGAAAAGTCAGTAAACTAGAGATTCGCCTCAAATACGGCGACGGCGGACCGAAACGTCCTTAAACTAACGGCGGACCACTACGTCCTAAAACTAGCCGACGACCGAAACGTCTTTAAATTACTACCGCAGCATCCTCAGGCTGACGAGATAAAAAAAATAAATAATATAAAAACGATATGTCCATAAGCAAAATGGGCACGGATGAAAACCCGAAAGGGCTCCGTGAGTAAAAACAGCAGGGCTACCGGCGAGTGTTCGTGAAAACCCGAAAGGGCGCGACCTCGTTAGGAAAAAAAATAAAAAATAAAAAAGAACGGTATGTCCATAAGCAAAATGGGCACGGATGAAAACCTGAAAGGGCTCCGTGAGTAAAAAACAGCAGGGCTACCGGCGAGTGTTCGTGAAAACCCGAAAGGGCGCGACCTCGTTAGAAAAAAAGAATAAAGAAAAAATAATAATAATAACAATAAAATAATAATAAAAAGAACGGTATGTCCATAAGCAAAGTGGGCACGGATGAAAACCTGAAAGGGCTCCGTGAGTAAAAACAGCAGGGCTATCGGAGAGTGTTTGTGAAAACAACCGAAAGGGCGCAATCTCGTTAAAAGACACTTACAAGGTCCTCTCGACCTTGTAAGGAGAAACCACCCGCGTGAGATCCTTACGACTCACAGGGAAGCAACACACTTAGGGATCCTCACGATTCCTAAGGAGAAATTACACTTTTCGAGATCCTCACGACTCGTAAGAAGAACTCTCTTATGGGACCCTCACGGCTCGTAAAATTTGAAAGTCTTAAGTTACAAAGACCTGAACCTGTTCTTAAGCAACTCCCACAACCTTCGATATTGCCCTACAAGTGGCTCAGTACTGACCCTTGTATACAATCCACGGGCGCGAATAAGCATTTCCCTAACAAAGTCCCACCCATGACTAAGGATATGTCCATATGATGAACAACCCTTGTAAGTCCTCTCGACTTATAAAGAGAAAACCCTTTTGTAGGATCTTTACGACTTACAGGGGAACATGCACTTAGGAATCCTCACGATTCCTAAGGAGAAAACACACCTACGAGATCCTCACGACTTGTAAAGAGAAATAACTTTGTGAGACCCTTACGGCTCATGAAGTCAAAAGCCTTAGTCAACATGATTCTAACCCTGTTTACTAAGCCCCCCTTTGTTCCACATCGACAGAGGCAAATGATGATTCGCTCCTGGCAATATCCCAGTTGTAGCGGTGCTGATGCCGAAATCGGTGTCTAATCCCAAGCTTGCAGCGAAAAGGCAGCAAGCCACACATGCATACGAAATAGCCGAAATGATGGGGCAATCTGCAACAAAGTCGGCAAGTAAAAATGTATGCATGCAAAATAGCCGAAATGATTGGGCAACTCGCAATAAAAAGCAGCGAGTAAAACAAAAAAAAACAGCCGAAATGATTGGGCGACTCGCAATAATAAGCAGCGAGTGAAAATAAAATAAATAGCCGAAATGATTGGGCAATCGCGATTTTCGTGATATAAAAAGATGAAATGATAGATCGCGGAAAGAATAAAAAATTTTATTAAAAGAATGAAACTTTTTGCCCTACAGGTGAGATCACATCGATCCCTATATACAATCCAGGGGGCACAAACAAAGAGGGAACCATACCTTCCCAACAGGCTCCACCAGAAAGCGAAGCCAAATCTCGACGATTCATGGACAACCTAGAGACAACCGCGACATTTGTCGCAATATTGCAGACACAATGTCAACAAACAAAGCAAAGGAAGATCCCTAGCTTCAGGGTCTCGATGTCAACTTCAACAACTTAGAGATCACCAACGGCGTTTCTCTTCATTCCAACCAGATGCAGCCATAACGTCAACAACCGACCTCGGAGTCGCAACGAAACGGAGCCACGGCATAGTCCCTAGTTCCAAATCTTAACGGCAATATCTACAGCCTAAGAATCAGCAACGGCGTTCCTTCGCAGTCCAGCAGGATACGGATACAACACCGACAGAAGACCTTACGGTCGAAACAAAGCGGAGTGATGGCAAACCCCCAACTCCACATCAGCATTCGTCTCGATATAGCAGACAAAATGTCACCACAGCGTTCTTCCCCCAGCAGGATTCAGACGCACCAAAGCAAATGAAGCAAAGGCCAAATTCCTAGCTTCAGGGTCTTGACGGCAACTCATATAAAGCCTGAAAGACAAACGGAGATCATCTCGCACCAACACGGAGTAGTCACCACCTCGACGATCATCTCAATACAGCAGACGAGATGTCACCCCAGCATTCTTCCTCCAGCAGGATTCAGACGTGACAAAACAAACGAAGTAAAGGCCAAATTCCTAGCTTCAGGGTCTTAACGGCAAGTCATATAAAGCCTGAAAGACAATTGGAGATCATATCGCCACAGTGCAGAGCGATCACCACCTCGACGTTCGTCTCGACACACCAGATGCAACATCACCAAAAGGAGCCACGGCAAAATCTCTAGTTCCAAACCTCGACGGTTCACCAGCATCCTAGAGACAACCGCAACATTCGTCTCAATACAGCAGACGCAATGCCAGCAAACAAAGCGAAGGACAAATTCCTAGCTTCAGGGTCTTAACGGCAAGTCATATAAAGCCTGAAAGACAATCGGAGATCATCTCGCCACAGTGCAGAGCGGTCACCACCTCGACGTTCGTCTCGACACAGCAGACGCAACATCACCCAAAGGGAGTGACGGCAAAATCCCAGCTCCACCGCGACATTCGTCTCGATACAGCGGACGCAATGCAAGCAAACGAAGCGAAGGCCAAATTCCTAGCTTCAGGGTCTTAACGGCAAGTCATATAAAACCTGAAAGACAATTGGAGATCATCTCGCACCAGCGCGGAGCGGTCACCACCTCGACATTCGTCTCGACACAGCAGACGCAACATCACCAAAAGGAGTCACGACAAAATCCCTAGTTCCAAACCTCGACGGTTCACCAGCAATCTAGAGACAACCGCAACATTCGTCTCAATACAGCAGACGCAATGCCAGCAAACGAAGCGAAGGCCAAATTCCCAGCTTCAGAGTCTTAACGGCAAGTCATATAAAGCCTGAAAGACAATCGGAGATCATCTCGCCACAGTGCAGAGCGGTCACCACCTCAACGTTCGTCTCGACACAGCAAACGCAACATCACTAAACGGAGCCACGGCAAAATCCCTAGTTCCAAACCTCGACGGTTCACCAACAACCTAGAGACAACAGTGACATTCGTCTCGACATAGAGGACGCAATGCCAGAAAACGAAGCAAAGGCCAAATTCCTAGCTTCAGGGTCTTAACGGTAAGTCATACAAAGCCTGAAAGACTATCGGAGATCATCCCACACCAGCGCGGAGTGGTTATGACTCATCGGGACTCTCCAAAATGAGCCTAACCTCAAGTAAAGAGTGACATGGAATATCCCTACGCTTGCTCTTTCGACGGTAATATTACCTGGAAGATTACTTGAAGACGTCTTGTCCAGCCCCCGAAAGGATCAGAGACACGACAATCGCAAGGCTACTCGAACAGCAAGATTGCCTATCGAGGAATATATCAGCCAACGCGACGGTACGACGGCCAAAACCCTAAGTACCACAGACCCTAACGGACCTCTGTCGTAAAGAGCAGAGGTTAACTATGACGTTAGGATATTCTTGCGAGAAATGTTCGATTCGTCTCGACTCATGAGGAAATTAGTGTCTTTACGAGAACTACTCGATATGTTTCTACTCGTGAGGAAAAGCCTTAGGCGGCAGGGATTAAAAAACCTGTTTCCTAAGCACTGGGACCCTGCAAGTCGGTCCAAAATGGACTCTTGCATACTATTCACGGGTCACACTCTCCGAAGTCGAATCTCGACAAGGAGGGAAACAACCGCTTATGGGTCCTCTCGACTCGTAAGAGGGAAAATTCTCTTATAAGATCCCTACGACTTATAAGGGAAAACGCACTTAGAAATCCTCACGATTCCTAAGGAGAAAATACACCTATGAGATCCTCTCGACTCGTAGGGAGAAAAGTCTTTATGAGACCCTTACGGCTCATGAAGTTGAAAAGTCTTAGGTAGCAGACCTGAACCTGCTTCCTAAGCCATCACTACTCCCCAAGATGTTCAAGACAGAATGTTCTATATCGCTTACAGGCTATGCTTACTTAAAGAATGTGCCAGTAAAAAAGCAGAAAATAATAAGGAGGCAAAATACTTGTCATTCATACTTGGAAAGTTTTTACATCAATAAAGGAAATAAACAAAGACATTATCCAAATGATTACAACGGCAAAACCTCAGATCCTGGACAGGGATTGAGGAACTCGAAAGTGACCTTGTCCAAGACTTTCCAAACCTGGCGAACCATCCTGGTGTGCTTCCTTTCGCGAGCACGGACGTCGGGATCCCCACTGATGTCCTCCACCCTCCGATAGGCAGCAAGAATGGCGGACTGTTGAAAGGCCTGGTGCAAGAGATCGACAAGATTGTCTCGCCGTCTCTTCGAAATCAGGTTCATCAGGTACACCGGGTGCACCTTGTCCTCGGCGGCGTCCAATGCCCTAAGCGGCACGCCGGTAAAGAATAAGGGAAGCGCTTCCCAAATTGCTCCCACAACAAGCTTCAGGAAAGGCCGAGGAAGCAGTTGACCGTTGTATGCGTCGAAGCGGCTCATGATTTCGGCACACTCGGCATTGGTAAATTCTCGGTTCTGAGAACGGCCGAGTCGGCGGATGTCTACGTAAAAGATAATTTCATCGAGATCGTACATGTGGACGTCCATTGCTCCTGTAAAAGAAAATTAACAGAATTAGCAGACAGACTGATTAAGCGAATTCTTATTAAAAACGGGCACAGGGAGTTAAACTCCTCGAGAGCAATGCTTTGCAAACAGGAGTGACACCTATCAAATTCAGTAATGAGTGGAATTTAAAGAAATTCCCCAAGAACGCTGTCACGCCCCGCTTCCCAGAGTACACTAAAAAGGGCACGTGACATAGCCAACCATGCTACCTGTGGGTAGGAAGTATCCATCCACAGTCTCATTACGGCTGTAGAGATATCAAGAACAAAAATAACACTATCTAAAACATGTCCATGAACCAAATAACACGAGTCAAGAATAATAAAGGTGCGGAAGCAAAAGATCCAATACAAGTAACTGGAATGTACGTCCCATAATGCGGGCTCACATCAGAAATAAACTGCAGAAAATAAATGAACTAGTTACTACTGAAACCCATAACTCAGCCTGCTGACTGAAGTACTCCTACTCGGACTGCAGCAACGGTACAGAATCTGGGCCATACAAAATCCAGACATCAGCGCGTCATGTCATTAAGTAATAAAATATGAACAGAGTAACAGGCAATGCAAATATAAACATGAATGAAAAGCTGGGGTAACAATAATATAAATCAGGCAGTGCAGGGTAGTGTGCAGTGAGTAAACTAAACTGTTCTATTCGGTTTTCTACTCTGGAGTCTTTGAAATCAAATTGATGAATCTTCGATGTGACTCAATAGTATCCCGTGCATGCCCGGGACCACGGTCTCAGACCCTGGGCTGAACCGAGACGTGCCGCTAGGCAGTAAAAAGTAACAGGTACAGACGAGTGATGTCAGCATCATCACTCCGGGGCTGGCCTAGCCCGTAAGACTGATCAGAACAGGTATCGAACTGTTGAGTTACAAGTCAGGTTTCACCATTGATTTCCCCATACCCCCAAGTTATGTATGTCAAGTCAGGTATTCAGCAATCATGAGCTAATGCCAACACAGGATCAAGTAAGAGCAGGTTTGTCTGGATAGACAACAAGAACGGTCCGTAAGGACTACATGTCAGGTTTGTTGGCATTAGACACGAGATCAAGTAACGGGTCAATCCATGGTACATCAGGTCGAGTCAAGTAGTGTACGGTACCATGTCGGGTCAGGTAACATGTGTAGCAAGTCATGTCAGGGTATAAAGATAACAGTGGGTGCCCATAAACAGCTAGCATAATCATGGTTATAAGTAATCAAGCATGGTTATCAATAACGTAATCTAAGCAATGAATTAAACAATAAAGTAGATTCAATCAATTAACAGTACAGTTATCGGTTGTGGTTCAGAGACGGTTTCATCATTATATGAGTACAGAGTGACATTCATGGTCGTTAAATCATGTTAACCAATATTAAGAATTTCCAGGGATGCAATAATCTATAAATAGGTTTACTGGATGAATTTACCGCTAAAACTGGTTTAAGTGCGCACAGGTGTCCGATGGATTAAAACTATAGAAAGATACTATAGGCGATGGCAAAATGTGATTAAACATATGATTGTAGTTATGAGATTTACCATTTAAATGTAATCATGTATGCAATAATTACCTGTCAAGTTCTAGATCTCAAATAATGTAAACCGATGCACACGGAACGTCGAAATGATATAAAACGATGCATGGGGTACTATATTCAAACTACATGTATTAGAATATGTATAAAATGATTTAAATAGCATGTAACAAGATTGACTTGCCTCGACGGGTCGCGAAACGGAAAACGGAACGTTATGCGTCGGCGGGGAAAATCTCACGACGCGCGCACGGTTCATGGAATGGATCCAAACCACAAACAGTGGAGTCACGCGGGTCAGGGGTCCTCGCTGGAACATCGGAGATCGTCGCAGGCATCGTCGGATTCCGACAACCCACGAGAGCAGTAAGTAATAAGATCGGAACGGATGCATAGAAAAGAAAAGAAACTAATGAACAAGAAGGGAGAAGAGAGAAAAGACTCACTGTGGTTTAGAGGGAAGTTGCGAGGTGTTGATGGCGTCGATGAAACTCCGGCGAGTTGCAGAGGTGTTCCCTTATCTTACTTTCGAAAAAAAAACAGAAAATAAAAACTTAAAGAAAAGCATAGGAGGAAAGAGAAAAGAACTGAGAGAGAGGGAGGTGCTCACTGGGGTTGCAAGGCTGTTGTTGCAGGGTTGGAAGTCGTCGGCCAAGGAACTCCGGCAAGAAGGACGGCGAGGCAGCGGTGTTTAGGGTTACAGGATAGGGCCTCGGCTGCAAGGGTTTGGAGTTGATCGGGGTTGTGTTGCGGTGTACGTGCAGGATTGGCACTTGAGAAAGGGCAGAGGAGAGAAAGAAGATGATGACGAGATGAGGGAGTCGGCGGCGACGAGGTGGTGAAGGGGTAGAGAAGTGCTCGATTGGAAGTTGCAGTGGGTTCCTTCGGAGGAGAACGAAGGAGAAGGAGGTGCTGGGGTAGATGGTGACGAGGGGATGCAGAGTGGTCGACGAGGGTTTGGGAGCAAGGGAAAAATATAGAGTTAGGGTTTAATCTTCATGGGTTTCTCTTGGCGGCTCAGTTTTAAAAGAAGGAGAAGAAGAAAAGATGCAGAGGGTGTTAGAGATAGTGCCCTCAGAGTCAATTATTGGATCGCAGGTACGTGATTGCAATGATTGCGGAGGACCTATACCGGTAGGACAATCTTACTCAAGATGATAGTATGCTATCTGGTTTGCCTTTATCAGTCGTGTACAGTTTCAGGTGACTGATCACTGTTACACTTTGATAGAGCCCTTAGGATCTTGCTTTACTACCTACAGTATGATGGCGATCATATACGTGAGAGTAGGGTGGTTTATACGCATATCCTTAATTGTTGTCCCTAGTCGAGGGAGTTTCGAGACAGGGCATCGATACTCCGGAGTAGACTAGTGTATACAGTCGAGACCCCGACGAGGGGCGGTGGCCGGTCTCACAAGCCACTGGTGTCAGTTGGATCACCTAAGATGTATACAGGTGCTCATTGGGTTATGAGTACACCGGACAGGACTCGCCGGGAATCTGCTAGTTGGTATTATACATATCGTCAGATAGCAGTTCCCTGGTGACATGTGTACAGGTTAGTTCATTGACCTGAGGTCGTCATTTGTCTCGTGTGCGTTCCCACTGTGCTTTGATTTCTACCCTACCACGGCTCAAAGGAGTCATGCAAACAGGTAGTTTTTGGGTACAGTCCCGAGCCATATGGAGGCACGTGAGCGGATCGGCAGGGGATTCGTCTCTCCCGGTATTGGGGGCGAGATCGTGCTGTGTCTAGGAGAGCCATTACACAAAGCCCACGGCCGTGGCAGGAGATTTACTGGTAGGTACTCCAGTATTATCTCAGGGTGTTATTGGGCTACACTCCGACACGACTTATGCTGTTATTGGGGGTCTGACATTACTAGCCCCCTGGGCAGATATGCGATACTCATAGACGAACGGACCGGACTGTATATACATTGTCACTATTAGGCTCAATAGGGTTTCTGGATGAGTTAGCTCATCAGCCTCCCTTGAGGTCAGTCCATGGGCAGCCGTTACGCATAGCTAGTGCCGCTGACGGTTTGTGGTTAAACCCACTGCCAGGGTACTGACGAGTCATTAGAGTCCCCCACAGACAGTTTTCCAAGTTCGGGCGAAACGTTGTAGAGGCCGTATGGTTTTATGGCAGGGTTCGGAAAATGCACGTGCGTTTACGCACGTGTTATTTTTCGGGCAGATGGTACTGGTCGGCTTTGGTTTAAGCCGGATCCGAGTATTATATTGAGTAGAAATAATATCTTTGTCTCAGTTGCATTTTATTCGGTCGTAATATAAATGCGGGTATTTTTATACAGTTACGGGGTTATCCTGAAAGTCGTTTCAGGATCACTTTTGGAAGTTGCCAGTTTCCAGTTTTCTATCAGCCGTCTTTTAACATTCGGTTAAAGACGGATTTATCTTTTCTTGAGATGAGTGTGGATGCTTCTAGAAGGTTCTAGAAGCAGTGAGGTGTTATTGTTTCATTGGTTGCTTTCTTTGTGTTCACACTGTGTGTTCACACTAGATATTTGTTTGTGTTCACACTAGATATTTGTTTGTGTTCACACATGATATTTTCTCTTAAGGTTACCTCCCCTCTCCTACACTCACCCCCCATTGCTATATATATGGCCGGCCCCTTCCCCCTCTCTCTCTCTCACACTTGATGTTTCATTTGCTAAAAAGATTATGATAGATTTTGGGGTGTATGGAATTTCACAGCTCATTTCATTCCATCACCCGATTCGAGTGGAAACTTCTTTAACCGTTCGTCCATAGCTTTGGACGGAACGAGACAAAGTCTTCTACTCATTCTCTACATCAATCTTGGTCGTCTCTTTTAGCAAACTTGACGACCGAGTTGCCTCGAGTCAGAGGCGGGAGCCCGTTTAAAGAATCGTTGACGTGGTGCCACCTGGACGAGCAGATTGGAGATCGACGAGAACGAAGCAGCCGCAACGGAGCGTGGGATGATGGTTAAAGAACGAAGGACTCGGATCGTTCGGTATAACCTTTCTACTCTCTTTACAGTTTGTTAGTTTAGCAATAATGGCAGATCCGGGTTAAAGTATACGATAGTGCCAGTTAAAAAGTTTTTGTTCCGCATTTGGCGTCTGTAGACGGCCGGGGCGCTACCGTAGACTTACAGTGGTATCAGAGCCTCACCATTTTTCTTTACTAACTTGTGCTAACGCGTTTAAAACTTCGATCGAACCGGATATCGAAAACTGCAAAATCTCCATTCACAGTTTCTGTCGATTTTATATGATGTCCTAAAATTATTCTACATATCACAGAAAGTTGTGCAGGGTTTTAGAAGCACACCGACCAAATTTGAGCACGTGATTCTACCAAACTGCCGCGGAATCGCGGCCAAACCCATGGTTTGGCCGCGCATCCGTGGCCATTCTATGGGATCAGTGCACCAAATTTGGTCTGTGTCTTCTCTGTTGGAATTTGGGGTTTTTGGTATATATCTTTTGGGCCCAGATATTGTTACTATTCACCAGTTGTTCGTGGGGCCCACTTTGTGATATTTAGTCGATCGAAATTTAAACATGTTAGTTTACAGTGCTTACATTATATCTCCGACCGGGAATGTCATTTGATCGGTAAACCGCGTCTGATTGCTATAGTTCTTTTAGACGGGTTTGCGAACGTGACATTCGCGTTGATGTTCTGTGTTGTGCTGTGATGTTGCGGATTTGTCGTGGTGGATAGCAGTGTGCAATGATAGTGCAGTTTGGATTTATTTGTACATTTGATATTGCGGGACGAGCGTCCAACATGTGGACTGCCGTTACTGCCTGTTGTATAATATTCTTTTGGGGCACGACCAGGTTGCGGTCGATGTACCTGTTGTACTATTTTTCATTACTGTACTAGGTTTTGCCCCGCGACGGAGTGCACGGATAGCCGGGTTCTGGAGGGCAACGGGTCCGCATCTCATGGTTTTGAGAGGCAGAGGGGCCCACTCTAGAATTGGCAGACTATTCGCCGCACTCGTAGGGGGTACAGGTTGACCCAAGGAGGGGTGCCCAAGATTACCGGATTCCGTGAAGTGCTGGGTGGTCCATTCACTTTGCTGTAGGGGGCTGCCTCGCTTCAGGATTTGGCGGGTAACTTGCCGCACCCGTAGGGGTCTAGGTTTCATTACACAGGCTATCCACACGACAGGGGAACGTCGGGTTTCAGCAGCGGCTCTGTGAAACTCGGGGATCCCAGATTATCTGTATTGTTCTGTGATGCTTATTACTTTTCTGTAATGTTGCATATTATCACGCCTGGAGCGATTATTGTATATTGGTTTATATACTATTAGATGTTGTATATGTTTTACACCCGCGCTAGTCCAGTCCCCGCTCTGTCGTTAGTTAAGTAACCTAACGGGTGATGACGGGACCCAGTGACGAATGCGGATGGCATATACGTACATTTTATTTTCGTTCTTTTCTGGTGTGATTAATTGATGGGACTGCGTTGATTCTGATCAATGCAAAGTAAAGCAAACCTGTTTACAGTTGTTGGAACAAATTTAAAAGGTGTTATTGCAAAGACGTTTCCTTTTGTTTTGCATAGCGGTATTCAGTGGAATATCCTGCACCTCATTCGACGGGGCAAGGGCCGATATCCCTTCACCGGGACTGACCCCTTGGGCAGAAGTTTGCGTCAGGGTAATAACTTCACTATAGTCGATTACAAGTTGCTTTGCATAGCGGTATTCAGTGGAATATCCTGCACCTCATTCCACGAGGAAAGAGCCGAGATCCCTTCACCGGGAATGACCTCTTTAGCAAAAGATTTTCGCCACTATATTTTAAAAAAAAAGCTATCAGGTTCCTTCAGCGATATCAAGTTCACTACGTTAAAGGTTTTTCGCCAAAAACCAGCCGTAGCCCTCCGTCACTTCTTTTGGGTATTCAGTAGTATTCAAGCTATGCATTTTAGCCAAAGTTAAGGCATAGTGTTTGGTAGCTGCTGGGTATTCATTTGTTGCATAGATAGATGAGTTAGTTTGGGACAGTCGTTCTGCCGATTGGCCAAAGTCAGGGGCATGTGCGGGTGGGTTCAAATTGACAAGATAGTGACGGGTAGAACTTGGCATGTGACTTATGACATTTTGACCAAAGCCAAGGTTATAAGAGCATGGGGCAAAAATCATATCGGGAGTTTCTAAAGAAACTGAAACTTGCCAAGTATGAGCATACCTTCTGGAGTATGAGTAACGTGGATGCATTCCATCACGTTATCATGCGATGAGAGTTGGATCCTGATTCCCACTGATGAGTTGGTTTACTCTTCGGGTGATCCCGATTGATTCTTCTTTCAGGTTTGGGGGAGAATTTGACAGGACTGTGGGAGGTTTCCGGATTAGATAAAGTGATAACCATTCTGATCTAGGTTAGAGTGCACGCAGAGTGTTTCTTTTCTCTCTCTCTTTGGCAGCGACCTTTGACCAACCCTAGACTATGACTCAGTGACCAAGTTGACCGAACCTTCTTAAATTACTGGCTTTTGGATTGTCCGAGTTGCATAAGTCATTGCCACTCCTTCTTTTACCCTTTGTATTTCTCAGAACACCCGTATTACTACGGACATCCACTTCCATTGGATAGATCCATCGTATGGTTATATACGAACTTGAAGGGACTTCTTCGAGGATGGATCCAGGTTCAGGAGAAATAGAATTGGTTTATTCAGTTGTCTTTTATTATCACCTTCTCTCAGGTTGCGAGGGCTCCTTGGTTTAGGAGAGTACACCTATTACGCTTATTGGATAGTCTTATTCCAAACCATAGGCAGGTGCCGAAAGGTAGGAAATGAAGAAAACCAATTAGCCTAAGTAGGGTGTGCAGAAGGTAATATGTAAAGACAAAATAAAGGGATTAGAAAGAGGGCAAAGTAAATTGCGACTGTTATCATTCACGACCAAAACCGCGTACTTCATCGCCACTCCTATTTCACCTTTTAAAGGAATAAGGTATTATTCAGTTGTCTTTTATCATCACCTTCTCTCAAGATATGAGTACTCCTTGGTTTAGGAGAGTACACCTATTATGCTTACTGGATAGTCTTCTTCCAAACCATAGGCTGGTGCCGAACGGTAGGGAAGGAAGAAAACCATTTAGCCTAACGATGGTGTACAGAAGGTGACGACTAAAGACAAATAAAGGGATTTGGAATGGCAATAAAATATACGGTTGAAGTCATGAATAGGATTATGGAAGAGGCATTGCTATGAATACCAGGTTACCCCTACGAAACATTTTCATGTTTCAGTGCATTGTTAAAAGAAAACTGTTTTCCCGATTAGATACTTACTCCAAGGGTATGTATTTACCAGGTTTCATTCTCATATCTGTATGGTTTTACAGATGATGAGAGGGAGTAAGTTATTGGGAATTAGGTGATCATCCTCATTATATCGGAATTCGTTGTAATTGGTGATATTTGAGGAAATCGTCAGGGTACAGTTTTCAACCTACGACGCACAAGTTTTGAGTTGTTTAACTCAGCGGACTTATACAGAGTATTGTATGTTGTCCAAGTGTCCATCAGGACAAAGGGGTAGGTCCTCGTACTATGTTCTGTTTACTTATGACTTCTCTATTTAGACAAGTGTTTCGTAGAAATACAAGGTCTAAGTTTTGAGAAGTTGTGGGTATAAGAATAAAGTAGAGAACCAGGTATCACAAGTATCGGGATTCTTCAAAGAGATCGAAGATGTAGATTATTGTGATTGGTATTCAGATGATAGTGATGATTTTGAGAAACGAGTTTCTCTTTCAGGTTACTCATAATTGGATGGATTCCTAAGTTGAGTAATGCTGATTAGCCTTTTTCCATTAAGTTGATATGCACTGGAGACAGCTGCATGATTGAATATGGTTCCAATTAAATAAAGTGCCAAAGTTTCTATATTGGATATAGAATAGTTCGTACCTTAAAAGATGTTAAGGTACGGGGAGTTGTCCAGCTTATGCTTAAAACCAGACTCTGGATAACTCAGGGCGCATTTCTGTAATGGCTGTTTGTGGGTTGACCCTGGCTATGACAAGGGTTGATATTCTACCATTTGGAAGATCAATAGTGATATTGTTCTTGACTCGCCACAGTTTTAGTAAAATGGATTTTTTCAGAAAACAGTAGTGGGAGTATGGTAGAACTGGAAGTGATTCCAGAACCGCGAACGATTATGGAAAATTTAATAGGACCTATATATTCAATCAGGTTTGACATTCCATTAGCTACTCCGCAGATACGGTGGGTAACCTCAGACACCCGAGAGGTACTTCGGTAGCCTCAAGGACGGTGACAGGGAGGTTCTTATCTATCCAGACTTGACACTACTATTGTTCCAGGCTATAAGACCCGGTAGGAGGGTTGTCGTAGTCAGTGGGAGCAGCGGAAGCATAGTGGGCAAGATGCTTATATCTATTTATAGACTTGAGCAGTTATAGCGGAGATAGATCATCTAATTTTGATGTGACAGTCATGGGGTTGACTTCAATCAGAATAGGGGATGGATCTGTTAAGAAGGTAGTAGGGTGTGATGTCATGGTATCTGGATGACATACACAGAGTAGGAAGTAAAATTCCTATACTACGATCGGTTGTACTGTGGTCGTCACGCAGTTGTTTCTCCAGATAGGATATGGATATAATATTTGACATTCTGGTTTCTGGATCTATGGTTTTAGATCTAGATTTGGGTAGTTTCCCAATGTAGGTACTTTAACAGATATTCTAATGGTTTTTAGAATAGTTGACTCCTAGCATGGTGGTGTACCTGCAGGTGATGGAGTCACCCTCTCTCTAAAGGTGTCGTATAGACTAAAGGGGAGAGGGCTGTGCATGATTGGCAGATCACTTGCTTATGCAATTGAATCAATCATGAGATGTCAAGTACCACACCAAATGTTGTTTTTGCACTATATGCAATAAGTTTGTATTAATCCAATCCTGGAGAAACATAAGGAAGCAGTTTTAGAACATAAGTGCATGTTCTACGGATTTGATGACGGCAGCCTCATTCGGGAGACGGTTATCATTCCAGGCTTCAAAGGTGACATGGTTGACAGAGTGATTGTCAGAGTTATAGTTTTTCCCTCTGACGAGGGACAGTATTATGGACAGGTGGTCCAAGAGGATACTGTGGGTGGTATGGTGCCAGATATTGATTAGGTTCAGTGATCGATACAGTCTAAGAAGTTTGGATTTGGAGTTCATTTATGAACTAGGTCCCATCAAATATCCAGACATATTCTAAGACAGGTATTACTCGATTCGGGAGATGGATTTCTCCGCGAACTTGAGATTTAGAGAGATATAGAAAGATACTTCTAGGCGGATCCACTCACTGAGGCTATTTCTCGAACATAATAGTTTTACAAACGGGCTTTGTGAAACTGATTAGTAGAGGAGTTGGATGTTCGGTTTCACACGGGCTGTGAGTAGTCGACATCGCAATAATTAGCCTTGAGTGCAAGTGGGAGATTGTTGGAGATAGTGCCCTCAGAGTCAATTATTGGATCGCAGGTACGTGATTGCAATGATTGCGGAGGACCTATACCGGTAGGACAATCTTACTCAAGATGATAGTATGCTATCTGGTTTGCCTTTATCAGTCGTGTACAGTTTCAGGTGACTGATCACTGTTACACTTTGATAGAGCCCTTAGGATCTTGCTTGACTACCTACAGTATGATGGCGATCATATACGTGAGAGTAGGGTGGTTTATACGCATATCCTTAATTGTTGTCCCTAGTCGAGAGAGTTTCGAGACAGGGCATCGATACTCCGGAGTAGACTAGTGTATACAGTCGAGACCCCGACGAGGGGCGGTGGCCGGTCTCACAAGCCACTGGTGTCAGTTGGATCACCTAAAATGTATACAGGTGCTCATTGGGTTATGAGTACACCGGACAGGACTCGCCAGAAATCTGCTAGTTGGTATTATACATATCGTCAGATAGCAGTTCCCTGGTGACATGTGTACAGGTTAGTTCATTGACCTGAGGTCGTCATTTGTCTCGTGTGCGTTCCCACTGTGCTTTGATTTCTACCCTACCACGGCTCAAAGGAGTCGTGCAAACAGGTAGTTTTTGGGTACAGTCCCGAGCCATATGGAGGCACGTGAGCGGATCGGCAGGGGATTCGTCTCTCCCGGTATTGGGGGCGAGATCGTGCTGTGTCTAGGAGAGCCATTACATAAAGCCCACGGCCATGGCAGGAGATTTACTGGTAGGTACTCCAGTATTATCTCAGGGTGTTATTGGGCTACACTCCGACACGACTTATGCTGCTATTGGAGGTCTGACGTTACTAGCCCCCTAGGCAGATATGCGATACTCATAGACGAACGGGCCGGACTGTATATACATTGTCACTGTTAGGCTCAGTAGGGTTTCTGGATGAGTTCGCTCATCAGCCTCCCTTGAGGTCAGTCCATGGGCAGCCGTTACGCATAGCTAGTGCCGCTGACGGTTTGTGGTTAAACCCACTGCCAGGGTACTGACGAGTCATTAGAGTCCCCCACAGACAGTTTTCCAAGTTCGGGCGAAACGTTGTAGAGGCCGTATGGTTTTATGGCAGGGTTCGGAAAATGCACGTGCGTTTACGCACGTGTTATTTTTCGGGCAGATGGTACTGGTCGGCTTTGGTTTAAGCCGGATCCGAGTATTATATTGAGTAGAAATAATATCTTTGTCTCAGTTGCATTTGTATTCGGTCGTAATACAAATGCGGGTATTTTTATACAGTTACGGGGTTATCCTGAAAGTCGTTTCAGGATCACTTTTGGAAGTTGCCAGTTTCCAGTTTTCTATCAGCCGTCTTTTAACATTCGGTTAAAGACGGGTTTATCTTTTCTTGAGATGAGTGTGGATGCTTCTAGAAGGTTCTAGAAGCAGTGAGGTGTTATTGTTTCATTGGTTGCTTTCTTTGTGTTCACACTGTGTGTTCACACTAGATATTTGTTTATGTTCACACATGATATTTTCTCTTAAGGTTACCTCCCTTCTCCTACACTCACCCCCCATTGCTATATATATGGCCGGCCCCTTCCCCCCTCTCTCTCTCTCACACTTGATGTTTCATTTGCTAAAAAGATTATGATAGATTTTGGGGTGTATGGAATTTCACAGCTCATTTCATTCCATCACCCGATTCGAGTGGCAACTTCTTTAACCGTTCGTCCATAGCTTTGGACGGAACGATACAAAGTCTTCTACTCATTCTCTACATCAATCTTGGTCGTCTCTTTTAGAAAACTTGACGACCGAGTTGCCTCGAGTCAGAGGCGGGAGCCCGTTTAAAGAATCGTTGACGTGGTGCCACCTGGACGAGCAGATCGGAGATCGACGAGAACGAAGCAGCCGCAACGGAGCGTGGGATGATGGTTAAAGAACGAAGGACTCGGATCGTTCGGTATAACCTTTCTACTCTCTTTATAGTTTGTTAGTTTAGCAATAACGGCAGATCCGGGTTAAAGTATACGATAGCGCCAGTTAAAAAGTTTTTGTTCCGCATTTGGCGTCTGTAGACGGCCGGGGCGCTACCGTAGACATACAGAGGGAGGTGACGGGAACGTGCTCACAGTGACGGGAATCGAGGAGTGCACAGTACTCACGAGCGGAGAGAGAAAGTGCGATAGGAGAGAGAAAGAAGAGAGAGGAAGAGAGAGAAAGGGAAAGGGAAAGGAGAGAGAAGGCGAGACGGTGGGGCCCAGGAGGAAAAGAAAGGCTCTGATTGGCTCGTGGCCAAAAATAAAGGGGGAAAATGAGAAAGATTTTCTTTTGTGAATGAAGGAAATGTGTGGGGCCCGGGGTTTAAGAGTGTTTTGATTGGCTAGGGAAAAATTCTGTGAAGGATTTGTGGGGATGAACAGTTAGCAAAAACTTTAAAAGAGTTTAAAGAAAATGGAGAAATATTTTCTGGGTTATGAATTCAAGTTCGTTGGTTATAAAATATTTTAAAAAATAGGATTTGGCGCAACTGCAAAATATTTCCAAATTGCGCCCGGGTCAGGTCCAAAAATTTGCAATTGAAATAAGAAAATTATTGGCGGGATCCAAAATTTAAAATGAAGTATTTTACACTCAAAAAGTGTACCCCCAAAACGGACACACGTACGTGCGCGTAGCCGTCCAAACATGTCCGTTTCACTGAATGGGACGAGAACACGGTGCAAGGACGCTACCACAGGGTTAGGGGTGTCAAGCAGGCCATGTCAAATATTTTTATTTATTTTAGAAAACTTAAATTGTTATATGCAGTATTGAATTGTCGGGGTAAAATTTATAACTAGCAACAGTCAAGCAAGACAAATAAAACCTTGGATTCTTTACAAAAGATTAAGAAATCTACATGTATCAAGAGAGCAGAGCTCTGATTTATGGGCCAAGAAACCCCAAGAAAAGATCATGATCTGATGAGAGCAAAGCTCTATTAATGAAACCCTAAATGGGTTTTCTTTAGATCAAAGATCTATGAAGAGCAAAGCTCTGTTAATGAATAAAACCTTGGATTCTTAAAAGTTTTTAAACTTTACCTAAGTGTTGATAGAGTTTTACTCTTGAAAGGTTCTTAAATTGAAGAGCAAGGCTCTGAATAAAAATTCTTATGAAGAGATGAAAATCATCTAAGGGACCAAAGGTCCTATTTATAGGCATTGAGAGCTGTTTCAACTTCCAAAAGATGGCGCAACGGTTGGAATTCTGCCACCGCTGTGCTCACGTTTGGGGCCACGTAAGCGCAACGGTGGGGGGCATTTGTTTACCCCAATCAGAGCAAAGCTCTGTTCAAATTCTAAGGCGGGAAACAAAGCAACGCTTCTGTTTCCCCCAATCAGAGCAAAACTCTGTTTAAAATTCAAATTTTAAAGGAAGCAACGCTTCAGCTGGACTGCGCTCTGCGCTGCAAGACACGTGTCAGCGCAGATGCGCTGCGCTCTGCGCTGCGTGACACGTGGCAGCGCAGTTGCGCTGCGCTCTGCGCTGTGCGACACGTGTCAAGCGCAGGTGCGCTTGCGCCAACTGTGCCAGCACTAAAACAGAATTAAAATTCTAGAAAGATCTTTCCAATCTTGATAAAAACAAGAAGATTCTCTTCTGTAAAACAAAAGCCCTTGGATCAAAGATCCAACGGTGGGGAAAAATCCCAAAATCACTTAGAGAAAGATCTCTTTAACTGATTTAACAAATCAAATGGCACTATAAAAAGGCCCCTAGACTCCAAGTCTAAAACACATTAACACAGAGAGATATTCAGAACTCCTCTAGAAAATTTTGAGAAGAGCTCAGAAAGAAAAAAAAAGGTAAAAACCTTTAAATAAAAGAAGAATTTTCTTCTATAAAGATCAATGATCTAAGAACAAGATCAAGATCTTCAATTATAAAGGAAAAAAGATCAAAAAAATCCAATCACAAAAAAGATAAAAAAAAAAGAAGTATTACTTCACAGATCATTTGATCTACATAAAGGCATTGCCTTTTGATGAACCATTGGTTCTGGAATCTTAAAAGATTCTCTTCTTTGATCCAAAATTGGATCAAGATATTGAACAGTGCTCTGCACTTGTAAAATTTGCACTGTCGCTCTTGGGTCGGCGCAAGCCATCGGAGAGCGCCACGTGTCAGCCCCAGAACAAACTGCGCCTTGCGCTTTAAAAACATAGCACCGCTCTCTTAAAATTGGCGCAAGTCACCAGAGCGCGCCACGTGTCAGCAGCGCAACAGCGCAGCGCACTGTCGCAGCGCACTGCGCTTGCGCTCACCAGAGCGTGACACGTGGCACCTCCACATGCGTTTGCGCCTTGCGCTGGCGCAAAGCGCCTGACAAGCCACGTGGCGCTCTGTCAGACTAATTAATGCACTGCATTATTGAAAAGAAGGGCAGAGCCCAATTAAAAAGGCCTAACAGGCCTAATAAAATGCAATGCATTATTAAAAAAGGGGGCAGAGCCCAAATAAAGGTCTAAAAGACCAAGCAAAAATGCCATGCATTATTAAACAAGGGCAGAACCCTAGTAAAGGCCTAACAGGCCAAATGCAAATAAATGTTGAACATTTTCAACTGGACTTAGCCCAATTCTGGCCGTAAGTCCTCAAATTAAATTGACTGAGCATGACTGCTCTCTTAAATCAATTTACACCCGGTTCAAGGGTACATCTCCGAACTCCTCTGACATCTGTCGTTGTAATCCTTCAATGTCGTCAGAGAGGCGACGGGTCCTGACAACCACACATTAATATGGACTGTGGGGTCCTTAAACTCATGGACTGACGCGTCATTAAACTCATGGACTAATGCGTCCCTAAACTAACATCCGTCCCCAAAATGGGAATGCTGGACCACTATGTCCCTAAACTGGAACAATCGAGCCCCCAAATGCTCTTTTGTCGGATCTAAACAATCCCGTTTAAGTTGATCTTAGCCTCAAATATGGCTAATGCATCCTTAAACCTTCAAACAGACTTTAGTCCCAAATTGGACTATAGATCCCCTAATCAACTTTGGTTTAAAGGGTACATCTCTGAACTCCTCTGATATCTGTCGTTGTAATCCTTCAACGTCGTCAGAGAGGTGACGGGTCCCGACGGCCATACACGTAATGGACCACTATGTCCCTAAACTGGAGCAATAGAGCCCCTAAACGCTCTTTTGTTGGATCTAAACGATCCCGTTAAGTTGATCTTAGTCTCAAATTGGGCTAACGTATTCTTAACAAACGTTTAAGTTGATCTTAGCCTTAAATATGGCTAACGTATCCTTAAACCAAAACCCAAATCCAAATCTAAGAAAATACGGATTTGGACTAATCCACGTCCTATGGGCGACAACATAAATTAGTCTCCGTATACAATCCACGAGCAACCACAAACAAAACAAACACCCACGACACGAAGTGAAATTCTGGAGAAGAAGAAAGTTGTTACCGTGATGCGGTAGCGTAATTAACTGCAGGGGCTTGCGCCTGCAAGGAAGAGCATCCCCACAATCAAAAAACCCCTCGCAAAAGAGGGGGAATCTGACGAAGTCTGCTACAACGGCCGCATCCGTCCAAACCTCCGATACACGGTGCCATAAATCAGCTTGGCATCTTCGGAGAGGTGGACGGATAGCACCAATTAGCATTTGCCCCGAATCTCAGGCAAGACGTCCCTTTCTTGCGCGTCTTTCGGAGGGGAACAACGTTAGTGGTCGAGCATGAATGGATAAGTGAAAGTGACACGTACTTATACACAATCAGTGGACCCTATTGTTTTATTGCATTGTCGACGTCTATGGGACGTGTATAAGTGTGACTATAATTGGTATGGGACAATTATGGAAGCACTTGTATGGGTGTCACAAGTAAGGCACCAAATACTGTCCATTTATCTTGGGTATCAGTCGGGATATGCTTGATGGAGATCCTGTCTCCAGTTCTCGCGCAGACTTGTCATGGACCGACCGGTATTTGAGTTTATGGTTGGCTTTTGATGTAGACCACAGGGTGTGGGGTAGTTTGAGTGTAAGTTCAACAGAATCTCGGGAGTCCCATGCCGGCATATATGAAAATATATGGAGATATATATAGGGATATCACTGATATTACCGTGCGTTTTTCGGGCCCGTGGTCCCTTGCCCTTGGGTCCTACCTTTGGGTGGGGGATACTCACGAGTGGTTGACTCTCACACTTGGACTGACAATAGGCTTAGTGACTTGTACAGTAAGACTTAGAGACTGATAGGGATAGTGACATTGACATGCATTGCTTACTGAATCAACACACCGGACATACTACTTTACTGCTTTCATGTTCACCTGCACTTTTAGACACCCGCATCGGCTACTTCATGTTCATGTCTTTACTCTCTTGTTTTACCGTTACATATTCAGTATTAATGTACGAGTTACCATTTGTATCCATATATATATATTGCTATCGTGTCGCTCTGACGACCTGAGTATGCATACTCAGAGAGAAGAAGTGGACCTAGCTTGGACCAGGACCAGACATACCTCGAGGACATCGCGGACATCTTGATCAGCTACTCAGAACCATACTCTCTTGATCCCCATCTGGTTAGTTCTTTGTATTTGTTTTGATTTTTACTGCATTTCTCATTACCTGTGCATTGTTTACTGATTACCATGTAAGGCTAGAAACCGAAGTGTGACTACGGCAGGATATTTCCTTGACCGTAGGAGCATGGCTGGCCTTGTGAACCCCTCGTATTCCGTATTTTGGGAAGCGGGGCGTGACATGGTTTTGTTGGTATCAGAACCAGGTTTTGCTATGATTGGGATTGCAGTTTCCGAGTAGAGCTTGACATTTTAAGTCGCTCTTTCGGCCCAGATTGTGAACTGTTATCTTTGACTTGAAACTTTATTATTCGTCATGCCATATTCTGACTTCATCCGTTAAAGTTTTGGGTGACTTAGTAGAGTTACATGGTTGTAATTATGAACTGCTGCATAGCTACAATACTGTACTCTATTGGGTAACTTGGAGTTCAACATTTGTTTTCCGCTCGATTGGGTTTCACCTCACCTGATATTCTTGTTTCATTGTCAATTTTACATCTTGTTCTGATTCTTCCCCTGTATCTTATGCCGTCCTAAAATTGTTGTTTCAGGATCATGTCTTCCAACGAGCCTTCCTCTATCTCCACTCCCCAGAGTCAGACCGTAGAGATTCTGAATGCACTACAAAGTCTGAAGGAAGCCCAGGAGAGAACAAACGAACTGTTAGCTGAGGGACTAAGAAGGCAGATGACTCAGGCACCAGCAAAAGTCCCCAATCGTAAAGGGATCCCTGTTAGACGAGGAAAAGAGGTGAAGATGAAGCGCCCACTTATTCCCCCGCGACAGAAGCAGCAGAAGACCCAATGTTGTGGGTACTGCAAGAGGCCAAGACATCTTCAGAGGGATTGTCGCCGCGCCAAAGGAAAATGCCTGATCTGCGGATCCAGCGAACACCTTGTCAGGGGTTGCCCTAAAAGGAAGAAGCTACAAGGAGGAAGTTCGTCCACACTCTCCACTTCTACTAAGTGATGGTTATTTCGTAGTTGGAGCATCGAAGAATAGTACGGACCCAGCGTAGAATTCAACTCGCGAGACAGGAATGCAGCAGTCCAGAAATCAAAGAAGAATTATCACGTTTACTACTTTCAATAAAGATGTTGTCACTCTTTTGTAAATATTTCTTTTCGTTTGAAATCTTGTATCCGTCGAACTTTTAACTGAATGCAATAAAACTCTGAGTTATGATGTATGGATCGTTCTCCTGCTTCTCACTTTATTTATACTATTCATTGCATCAGCATTTTTTTTACATTTTAATTTTTCCGTCCTTGCCTCCAGCATATCCTCCCTGTGCCGCCGTATCCTTGGATATCTTCTTAATGTGTCCCACTGTCTAATCATGACTCTCTCTTTTCAGGTCATGGCCCACTTTGGAGAAGCGCCGCCTCTAGATGAAGATACACGGTCGTGCGTTTCCTCGGACTACATGCTGGTAAGATCAGATGACGAGATCAACGGCCCACAGATTATTTTCGGAGACAGCGATTCCGAGAGTGAGGGATTCACGGCTCCAGAAGTTGATATAATCAGCGACCATGACGACGAGGAGGAGGACCCCGATGAGAACCCGATACAGAAAGATTCCGAGGGGGACCCAATAGAAGAAAATCCAGGAGAGGAAAACCCTGGGGAGAATCCAGCGGAAGAAAATCCTATGGAAGAGGATCCAGCAGAAGAAGATCACGTAGAATCAGACCTCGATGAAGAAGCTCCAGCCGAGGAAGAAGGGCCAGAAGAAGAAGACCCCATGACAGAAGAACTCCCAGTGGCGATCCCTGCGAGGCAATATGGGAATGGACGCCTCTATCTGAGCGCTCGAGCTTACCATAACCTGATGAACCTACACAACCGCGACTGACGTGATTTAGCTTTTGTCCCCTCTGACCAAACAAATCCGTGTATAGTTTAGGGCTATATCTTATTCGTCGTGGATGCCCTGTTCGGACTTTTCTGAAATGAAATAAATTTCTAAGTTCGCTAATCTTTTGATTTTTTAGTTCACATGATGCTTAACTGTTTCCCCTATACATTTATTTTCCTCCTGAGATCCCTGACTGTCCACCCCTGCACCTTATGCTGTTTCGACCCTCGCTTAGATTAAAAAGTACTGCACCCCGATCTTTTGAATGGGCCACCCTTCATCCTTCGTATGTGCCTCGTTTGAGATCCTTCTGGAGGAGAAATTGATAGTGAAATTTTCGAGTTAGCTAACCCTTCAGATCTTTGATTCACATGATGTATCGACCGTTTTCCTTCCCATACATCCCTTCCCCTCCTCTGCTTTTTTGTTGCTCACCCTTACACCCCGGGCTGACCCGACCCCGGCCTCTTCGACCTTCAGTTTAAAGTGTCACAGTCCGACCTTTTGAGTGAGCCATATTCTATCGTAATCCCTACCCGGGGTAGCTCAATACATCTTTGTGCCATTTCCTATTACCCTATCTATATTTAGGGACATCGTTATTCGAAAATTTAGTTTTCATTATCTTGTATTTATCGAAAAGTGCGTGTTATTAACTGTCTCCGTTTTATGCATTTCAAGTACTTTACTACTAATCTTCCCATTATTTTCGATAGCGCAACCATATATTGCACATATTATTCTATGCTATGTTTCTTATTTTCACCATGTGGATTTTCTAAGATTTATTTTTCTTTTTGATTGATACATTATACTAGGGTGTTTTAACCTATCAACAAATCCTTCACCATTTTAATATTGTTACTTTAGTTTTCTCGGGTGTTATACTTATAGGTCGCTATTATAGATGGTTATGTCTGATGCTATTATCTTAGCTGCGTTGGTTCGATATATATATGTATACATATATATTAGGGTTTCGATTTTATCGAGCACGCCTCGAATATTATTGTTTGTTATTGCTATTTTTATTCTCTTATACATGTAGTTTGCCCTTATGATTGAGTCTGCCTTGTACTTACTTAGACCTGCCCTTGTTACGTTAGTTTTTTATACATATATAGACCGTCAAAATTCTTCTATCTGACCTTTTTGTAAACCACTATGTACTAGTGTTCGATGTAGTAGCTTTTCACTTATGATTTTATAGCTTATCGTTTATTTTAAATTTCGAGAACGAAATTTTTGTAAGGGTGGTATGATGTAATACCCAGTTCTTTTTATACACCAATATCCGTATTTTTATAAAAAAAGGTTACTTACAAATTTATTTATTCATATTTATAAATTATTTGTAGTATTTTAAATTCCCAATCCTTTTTATTTTCCATATATATTTTTCCCTCTCCCTTTTCCCAAACCGTAGCCCCAGTTTCATTTCCCTTGGTTTTCCTATGACCCCTCACAGCCCGGCCCATTTTTCCTCATTTTCCTTTATTCCTTAATTTTAATTTCCAAACCCCCGGCCCAATTTCCCTCCTCAGCCCAACTCTCCTTTATTTCCCAAATGAATTAATAAAACCCCCGTGTCCACCAATGAAAATACTTATATATTTTTCCTAGTTCACCGAGTACTTCCTTTTCCCTTTCCTCGCGATTTTTGTAGGGAATCAGTTGCTAGATTGTCGTATTTAAATTTCTCTAAAGCATAACAAAATTAATCAAAGCCCAAAACAGAATATATATATTTTCCCCATTTTTAACCTCAGCCCAAACTGCCTAATCTCTCAACCCAATATAAATTAATTTAGATTAACATTTAATTTTCTCTGGCCCAAGCTCTTTATTCAGCCGGCCCAGCCCATCAGCCTGCGCCCAAACCCCCTAAACCCACGCCCGCGGCACCCTACCCGACCCGCTTCTCTACCCTTCTTCCCCAACGTAAACTTCTCCCGCCCATTCTTTTTCCTTCACACCAACGTCCCCGAGCCTCCCCTCGCGCCCACGTCGCCCGTGCCGTACCCCACGACCTCGACCACGATTCCTCACCCTCTCCTCAAACTCCTTCCTCCTCTCTCCCTCACACCCTCACTCCCCAACTCCTCCTTATCTCTCTCTATCTACGGAAAACCAAACTCGAGCTCCCATCACCTGCTCGCCGCCGACGGCGACGATGACTACAACCCCTCATTCATCCTCCCTCGCTCTCTTCTCTCCATCAACAGAGCCCCTGACTCACCCCCTCACCGAGCCCCTGCACTTTCAGCCGCCCCGAGCTCCCCTGCACCCGAGCTCGGCCACCCCTGCACCCTCGACGCCGGTGAGCCCCACTAACCTGAACCACCCCGTTGACCTCTGCACCCTCTACATCTCCATCACCTTCTCCAAAACCCACACCCGAGCCCCACTATCTCTCTCTCTCTCTCTCTCTCTCAAACCCTAAACAACAAGCCCGACCCTCGCTACACCATCGCCGGAGCGACCACCGCCGACATCGTCGACCCAGCACATCCCAGGAGATCGACAGAGCATCCCACTCCGCATCCAGCGAACGCGAGGCATCCCCGGACAACTCCGACGTCGAACCCGAACGCGAGACGAGGCCGTGAACCCTAGCCGCACCGTTCGTCATGCGTTCGTGCCGTTGCTGCTGCCGTGCATCACCAGAACGTCTCCAGGCAAGTATCCTACTTGCCGCATGCTATATTATATCCGTTACAATTCATAATACTATAAATTCCACGTTTACGTTTCGTGAAACCTTATATGACATAAGTGTTCGATGCAAGATCCAAATGAAAACCTTCATTTAATTTGACGAAACTCGATTGCATATTCTGGCCTGTGTGGTAGTGAGCACTGTGTAGAAATTTTACTGGAAAATACAATTGTTAATGGCTTAAACGAACACCCCCAAATACACCCGTAAAAACTGGGAATTTCCTGTACCTAAAATTTGTTAAAATTATAATTAATTGTATACAAATTGAAATGAGGCGTTCGAGGGCTTAAATTGAAGCCGACTTGATGACCTGTAACCCTATGCAAGTTCTTAACTGCTTCTGTACTGATATTATGACGAGAATCGGCTCGGAGAGTGGCTCTGGACTGCAGTCCAGAGCAGCTCTGGTTGTTATTTCCTGTCTCGTAATGCCTACCTCCTTGCTGCCTGAACCTGTATGTTGAGGAACCCTACACTTTATTGAATAGTAATCTGTTAGCTAAATAACGCATATGATCTCACCCCTTTATATCGTCGTTTACTATTTAAAATGTAATTTAAAAGATCGGGACGTATAGCAGTCCCAAACAGAACCAGAACTGATACCCTAGTGTTGAACAGTGCATAACTTCTGACGTAGAGATGCGATTGAAAATCCGTCTAGTGCGTTAGAAATATTATTGAAAACTATAAATTTCATTCAACTGTAGCGTCGCTAAATTCTGATCCCAACTGGGATTAAAATGCGTTGCGAAACGGACTTCCGATTCTGAAACCGGATTTCCAGCAGTGAACGCTTAAAATGAAATGGCCATATCTAGTGATACCGAAACCCGATTGACGTGAAATTAAATTTTCTGGTTAGATAATCAAACATACTATTTATCCCCTATTCATAGTTTCGCTAAATTTTGTATATCTGATTTATGAAGAATTATGCAAGTGGTAAGACACCGAGTGATGACATCTTAATCATGCCTGAATTATCGTATTCTCATCACCTTATATATATGTCATTGCATTGGTAACCTAGTGATCATGTGCATTATCCAGTGTTAGGTTTTAGCGTCTGATTGTGGCAAGTACGTTAGTGGTCGAGCATGAATGGATAAGTGAAAGTGACACGTACTTGTACACAATCAGTGGACCCTATTGTTTTATTGCATTGTCGACGTTTGTGGGACGTGTATAAGTGTGACTATAATTGGTATGGGACAATTATGGAAGCACTTGTATGGGTGTCACAGGTAAGGTACCAAATACTGTCCATTTATCTTGGGTATCAGTCGGGACATGCTTGATGGAGATCCTGTCTCCAGTTCTCGCGCAGACTTGTCATGGACCGACCGGTATTTGAGTTTATGGTTGGCTTTTGATGTAGACCGCGGGGTGTGGGGTAGTTTGAGTGTGAGTTCAACAGAATCTCGGGAGTCCCATACCGGCACATATGGAGATATATATAGGGATATCACTGATTATTACCGTGCGTTTTTCGGGCCCGCGGGCCCGTGGTCCCTTACCCTTAGGTCCTACCTTTGGGTGGGGGATACTCACGAGTGGTTGACTCTCACACTTAGACTGACGATAGGCTTAGTGATCTGTACAGTGAGACTTAGAGACTGATAGGGATAGTGACATTGACATGCATTGCTTACTGAATCAACACACCGGACATACTACTTTACTGCTTTCATGTTCACCTGCTCTTTTAGACACCCGCATCGGCTACTTCATGTTCATGTCTTTAATCTCTTATTTTACCGTTACATATTTAGTATTAATGTACGAGTTACCATTTGTACCCATATATATATATATATATATATATATATATATATATATATATATATATATATATATTGCTATCGTGTCGCTCTGACGACCTGAGTATGCATGCTCAAAGTGAGAAGTGGACCTAGCTTGGACCAGGACCAGACGTACCTCGAGAACATCGTGGACATCTTGATCAGCTACTCAGAACCATACTCTCTTGATCCCCATCTGGTTAGTTCTTTGTATTTGTTTTGATTTTTACTGCATTTCTCATTATCTGTGCATTGTTTACTGATTACCACGTAAAGCTAGAAGCCGAAGTGTGACTACGGCAGGATATTTCCTTGACCGTAGGAGCATGGCTGGCCTTGTCAACTCCTCGTATTCCGTATTTTGGGAAGCGGGGCATGACAGGTTCTGATCGTCTGGGATATTGGATGCAAGTATGCAATTTAAGTATCCATAATAAATCACACCATCCGATCCTATCGTCCCAATCCCAGTATTCTGAGTGATTCGATATGTTTCTATGTCCTTAACTTCAAATTTGTATCCAAGGATACGGAATTCTTTATAATATGCAACCTCCATGCTAGGAAACTGAGCTAAATATCTTGAATCTCTCTCTAATGATGTAAATAAGTTCGGATCATGGATCTGATAAAACAAATTTTACGGCAAATACATAACGATATAAGTTTAGATTAATACTGATAGCAATAACATGTTATTCGAACAACTTACATGATCTGCAACCCAATCGCAAAAATTATCCTGATGATATTTTTCCACTCGTTCATCATTCCAATCAGGATGCCCCTCACGTATCTCATCAATATGAATTATGTTCTTAACGATAAATTATAACATTAATATTATATCATTTCATACACACACAAACACAAATATAACAATTAATCCAAAAAAAACTTACTCTCTAATTTCTTCGAGACATACGCTATTGAGGAGGATAAACCGATATATCTTGTTGATAAATATAGTGTCTACTCTCTTATAATCAGCTTTACCATATGGCCCGTCCTGAATTCTCCGAGACCGGTTAAGGTTCGTCTCAATGTTCTCGTCCAGATAGCGGGAACAAAATATGGTTACTTCATCTAGAAGATAACCTTACATGGTAGAACTCTCTGATCGATTTCTATTGCGTATATACTTTTTTAGAGTGTAAAGGTACCTAAAGAAAAATATGTTAAATAAATAAATACGGGCATATAGAACAACAATAATTTTACAAAATGCGTGAAACAAAAAATTCCACATACCTTTCGACGGGATACATTCATTGATATTATACCGTCTGGCAAATTTAGCCTCGGTTGCAAGATAAACCGTCAGGTGTATTATGATATCGAAGAATGACGGTAGGAAAATACGCTCAAGCTTGCAAAGTATTAATGAAATAGAATTTTCTAGATTCTCCAGCGTCACAGCATTTAAGGTTTTAGCGCACAATTCTCTAAAACGGCAACAAAGATCATTGATTATTAGACAAACCGATCCGGGAAGGGAAGTCCTGAGGACTAATGGGAGAAGATGCTCCATAATAACATGATGATCATGTCTTTTCAGCCCATCGATGTTGCCTTTCAAAATTTTTATCTTCTTACTAAATGATCCTGAGAAACCTGTGGGAACTTTCAAATCATGCAACACCTGTAGGAACCTTTTCTTCTCCGATTGTGACATATGATACGCGGCATTGGGAAGTACAAACTTGTTTGGTTTACCTGCTATCGGTTTAGGATGTAATTCACTTCTAATTTCCCAGTCTTGAAGATCCATCCGAGCACGAAGGTTGTTTTTTGATTTTCCGTCTTTACAAAGAAGTAAATTGAGTACGTGCTTGGATACTCCCTTCTCTATGTGTATGACGTCCAGACAATGACGCACTAAATTTGTTGACCAGTACGGAAGCTCGTAGAAAATGCTTAATTTTTTCCAGTAGATTGGTTTGACCTGTTTTGCCGGATCTATCCCGAAGGTCACATTATTGTAACTATCCCACTGACCAGTCACGTCCTCTCCAGACAGTGAGGCTGGAGGCCCAAGAAGTTCCTGATGACCATTAAAGTGAGTAGCGTCTAACCTGTACGGATGGTCTAGTGGCAGGAAACGCTGATGACCGCAATAACAAACCTTCCTGCTAAAATTCAACCATTTCAATGATGCATATTGATGGAAATAAGGGCATGGTTTGTGACCATGTACGGACCAACCTGATAACATTCCATACGCAAGAAAATCATTAATTGTCCACATTAAAACTGCACGCATTATGAAGGTTGTATCTGTGTTTGTATCGTAAGTCTCTACACCATCAATGAATAAAGATTTTAACTCATCGATCAGAAGTCGGAGATAGACGTCGATATTGTTTCCCGGTGAGTTTGGTCCGTCAATAAGAAGAGGCATCATAAAATAGAATTGATCCATAACCAACCAAGGCGACAGATTATAAACTATCATTACAACGGGCCATGTACTGTGGCTTCCAGCCATATAATTGAATGGGCAGAAACTGTCACTAGCGGGTCCGAGCCTGACATTGCGAGGATCACTACTGAATATTTCGTGCCTCCTATTAAAATCCTTCCATGCCGGTGAATCTCTTGGATGAATCATTTTTCCATCTTCGCTTGGAGCAGCACGGTGATGCCAAATCATTGCCTCGGCTGTTTTCTTGCACCTGAATAGACTCTGCAGCCTTCGTGTTATGGGAAAGTATCGTGCTATCTTGACAGGTATATCGGGCTTCTTATCAGATTCTTTCGGCTTTTATCTGGCCTCTTGTAACGTTTCCAAAATAATAAAATATTATTTTCGGGAATTTTTATAATTTAATATTATTTTAATGAATATTTTAATATTCGGGTATAATTAAATACAAATAAATGGGAAAAATTTGGGAAAAATTATAGAAAATTCTAAAATAGGGTATTTTAGGGAATTATGTCATTTTTAAGTTTTTATGATTAGTTATATGCTAATTTAGTGCTAATCGCGATTAAAAATCGCTAATTGGATTTTTAGCATTTTTGTGCAAAAATGTGCACATATCATTTTCCACACTTGTTACACTTGTGTTACATTTCTATTGCCATGGTTGTTCTTTTGGGTTCACTATCGGAGTGAAAAGAAAAAGAAAAGAAAAAAGTAGCATGATGATGAGAGAGAGAGACACCAAGTCAACCCTCACTTTTTGAACCATGCTCCCATCATTTTCCCTTTCTCATTCTCCCTCCTCTCCCTCACCTTGAGCTGTTGCTGCTCCTTCTCCCTCACTCTCCCTCTTCACATAAACCCTAGATCCACCATGAAAACAAAGCCAAAACTCTATTCCCATTTCATAAAAAATGATCCCGAGCTCACTAGCTACACATTAAACCTAGCAAGATTGGATTTGGAGGACTTTAAGCAACTCAAGAATTTTCTTGAGTTGCCAAAGGAGGTAATTTCTGCACCTATTAGAGTAGTATCTCATTTCTTGGGCATCAATACTAGTTTTGTATCGATATGGTGTTGTTTGGTGGTTTTGTGAAACACCAAGTTAGGGTTTAGGGTTAGACCTGAAATCAAAGTGAAATTGAGGCTTGTTGTGACCTTAGAACCCCTTGTGTGATACTAATTTGGACCCAAACCTGAACTTGAAACCAGAATACGGATTTATGAGACGATGTCGGAGAAAAACTATGAATCTGTGATCGTATTTAAGAATCTGCTATCACCCCGAGACCCCAAAAATAAAACTAAGTGGACAGTGAGATGTGCAGGCACCATGGAACCACCACACCAAACCCTAGCCCCCAACTCCATAGTACAGCCGCCAATTTATTCCTTCTGGCCGCAAATTGCGGATAGAGCAGGAGGGAATTGCCTCGATTCTTGTGCATGGCCCTATTTCCTCTAGTCTTGACCCTGGGTATATCTAGTTTTGACTGATTCCAGTTAGGGTAAAATCTGGGTTGATTTGCTTGAGTTGGCGTATGATTTACGACTTGTTTTAGCATGGATTTTGGTATTTAGTGATTCATTCCTGTCGGGTGGCGTTTGGATGTCAACGACAAGTGGATATTGATCGTGTTTACATGCGAGTCGATAGGTTTTTACCTATGTGAGTAGCGTGTGCTATTTTGGTTTCCGATATGATTTTCATGTGCTTTAGCGTTGTGATATACTTGTAGGTACCCTACGTGATGTTGAGGCGAAGAAGATGAAGATAGCGATATCGGCATTGGCACACGAGAAGCAATGTGAGTAGATTATATCTACGGGGGAAGTCGGGTGGATGGCGTATAGCACCCCCGCAGTCCGTGGTGATGTATACGAATACGTATACACACATATATTCATTATATGTTCTTGAGATTATTGATGATAAGATGGATTGGTTTAGTGTAGTGCGAAACCCTAAGAGTAGGGGTTGCACCCATACACACGCGCGCACGCACTTGCATACATACTTTCTTTCGCATGTGTATATGGGAATATATGTTTGTATGTGTTCACATGGGTATGGGACTATGTGTACATATACTGGATTATGGATGTTCTTGGGATGTGGGTTGAGTCGATGTGATTCGATTTGAGGCCGTGAGATCGGCGATATGACAGGATTCGTATGGGAGATACGACAGGATGCTTTAGCGGGCCTTTGGGCATTTGTTTTACCCCGCATTCATACTTATATAGATGGTATCTATTGTACTAGACTTAGATCTGTACCCTAGATTATGTGATATGATGATAGTGATATCTGATATGTGATGAGATAATGTGATATTGACCGTACCCCGCTATTGAGATGTCGTACGACGATTTACCGTACGAGCCTATATTGATGATAGATCCGCGCTCATGACTCGAGGATATTATATCGTTGTGATACTATTGAGGCGGGATCATCGACTATTATATTTATATGTATATATCGACTCAGATTTAAGTGGTTTCCATACCCCTCCTGTTTGGCTTGATAGTTGGGTCCGTAGTTCGCATAGTAGGCGTTAGACTAGACCCGAGTCATACCTATTTCAAAACTAACGAATCGGGGATATTTTAAGGATAGGAAAAAGGGATTCTACGGATATTTTCAAACGACGCATCTTCTCTTAAAACACCGTAGCCCTTATTTTACTAAAAACCCTGATTCGTCTTATTTCAAAAGGCAAGGCTACATGATATATTTATTGAGGTAGATTCTTTACTGTTGCGTTGATTATTCGATTCCGCATATTCATGCTATTTGCATTGCATTGCTTGTATTTATTGATATATTATTATCATGCTGCTAGGACACCAGCACCATTATCGATGATGCATATGTTCCACGTACACTGCTAGCCGGCTCACACACTTCATCATCGATAATTGCCATGTCACTACACTGTAGTACTGTTGCGTCAGGACATGACCTTATATGCGCATACTATTATTCCATGCTGCAGGATATATTGTTACTTGCATTTCATTTTTATGTCACATGCATCTTGCTTTCTGATTTGCGCATTGAGATATGTTGTTTCTATGATATTTCTGGTTTTGAGAGAGGGCTGACCCGGACTGACGGATGCCCGATATATTGAGAGAAGGCTGACCCGGACTGACGGATGCCCGATATATTGAGATAGGGCTGACCCGGACTGACGGATGCCCGATATATTGAGAGAGGGCTGACCCGGACTGACGGATGCCCGATATATTGAGATAGGGCTGACCCGGACTGACGGATGCCCGATATATTGAGAGAGGGCTGACCCGGACTGACGGATGCCCGATATATTGAGAGAGGGCTGATCCGGACTGACGGATGCCCGATATATTGAGAGAGGGCTGACCCGGATTGACGGATGCCCGATATATGAGAGAGTGGGCTGACCCGGACTGACGGATGCCCGGTATGTGAGGATTTACATGCCAATGCTAGGCACAGGTTTTCATGATGTTTTCGAGTGTCGATGCTAGGCACTCAGGTTCCATGCTTTTGGATATATCCTCATATTTTCCATGCATATGCTTTATGACATTTACATGCATAATTCTTATTGTCATCGGGTGACGAGTGGATGGGATCCACGTACATGCAGATTTGATTATATTGATCATACCTCACATTTATGATATGCTATTACCTGAGGCACTGGCACAAGCACTTGGCACTACACTCATGTATAGAGATTACATTGCCAGTTTAACATGCTGCAGACTTATATTATTGAGGTTATTTATATCTGATCGTATTGACCTAGGATGGGTCATACATTCGATCTTTGCTTGTAGATATTTTCTATTCACGAGTTGGCAACTCACCCCCGTTGTGCCACAGTTCTTGCAGGTTTTGCCGTACAGATTCCATAGCGGCTTTTCTGGCACACTGCTTCTAGTTGGGTGACTCGCTTGGGTAGGTGGGTTCTTTGTATCAGAACCACCATTGTATATTTATTATTCATTGTATCTAGAAATTCCATCAACCAAAACTTGTATATTGTTTCAGACTTAGAAAACAGTGTTGTATTATTTCGACCTTAGAGTCGCGCTTGTAGTATTACGGTTTTCTGGCTGTTTTGAGTTCTTCTTGGGTTTTGATCCTCGCCCTTTGGCGTTGTATATTATTATTGCTTGCGTGGTTGTGACCGTCGATTGACGAAGAGCTAGCTCCCGCTTGGGGATGCCTTTTATCATTTCATATATATTATTCTTGTTGTACCCCGTTCGGGGCCAGTTTTTACAAAGGAAACTCTGCCGAAATTTTCAGGAAAGGTTACACATTTTTAAAAATGCATATTCGGCTTAGTTGTTTAAAAACTTTGATTTTCGAAACATGATTTCTTTACTTCTTAAAACCGGTTTTCCTTATTTACTCTTTAAATGGTTTTAGATTTCTGGGCTTTTGGCTTACTTGGATCAGATGGGGTCCTATAGACTTCATATGGTTCAAGGGCCAGTCACGTGCTCTTTCGGGTCGTGACACCTCTACACATGTTGGACACTCTTTCAAATCTGAACTTTCTTTCCGGTACAACACGCAATATTTGGGACATGCATGAATCTTCTCCCACTTCAGACCTAAATTAGACATCATTTTCTAGGCTTCGTACCAGCTGTCGGGTACGTTATTTCCCGGAGGCATAGAATCTTTCAGAAACTTTAGAAGTATCGTGAATGACTTGTTGCTTCATCCATTTAGGCACTTAATCTGGAAAAGTTGAACGAACCATTATAGGGTAGAATACTTTGCATTCTCATAAATTGGTCTTTTAGCATCATTCATGAACTTTTCATACTTATCCGCACGCGGTTCTTGACCGGAAGGATTGTCATCTTCGGTAGGAATACTATCACCGATGGTAGCCTCTACCATATCCTCTATTTCTTATCCTAGAAAAAAGTTACCGTCTTCTTTTTCTTCTGCCGTATTACCGTCTTCTCCTTCTTCTTCTGCTGTATTACCTTCTTCTTCTTATCCTTTCCCGTGATATAACCAAGTTGTATAAAATCTAGTAAAACCATATTTAACGATGTGAAGCTCTACAATTTCTACTTCTGCCAAAACTTATTCCCGCATCTATCGCACGGACAGAGAATCTTCTCTAACACGATCTTATTATGTGTGCGTGCAAATTTAATGAAAGCAGCAACTCCTGCGACGAACTTAGATTGCATGCGTTGTTACCAATCCACACACATCCAGTCCTTAATTCTAATGTACTCATGGGCCATGTTAGATTGTATAACATATAAATTGTAGGTTATTGTGACTATATTGAGAAATCTAAGAACGAAATGCTTACTGACAAAGAAGAAAATCCGTAGAGGCAAATTTGTCGTTGAAAAGAATAAATCATCGATTAACAAAGTTAGATTTGAAGACACCTAAGTATGAGTTATATTCTGTGTATGTGTGTTTCAATTTATGATTTCTCTTAGCTGTAGGGTTGTTAGTGTGTATGTGCTTTGTGTGTGCGTTTGTTGTGTATTCGTATTGTATGTGTGTGTTTCGGCTGTCAGGGGTAAGGCTTCTATTTTATTAAGAATGTATAGAGCAGACACCCATTCGCTTGTGCTTTCATCCGTTTCGAGTATATTTCGACAGCACCTCCCCGCTGTTCTCCGAGTACACTGTAATATAATAGATAATCATTTCAATGCTGTGAAAAAATGTTGAAATGAACATCTAATCTATCTTTGTACACGGAGAACCAGCGGAAAAGTACCGACGAAATAACTCGAAAAGAATGAAAACACAAGTGAATGCAGCTGTTTGCTTTATACATTCCTAACTTGTCCACTGTAACACTCGAGCCTAATAATACTATTTATATTTCTAGTTGAGTGTCATATATTGCTCATTTCCAATTATCCTGATTTTCTGGTGTTTACTGCTAAATTTTAACCGGTTAAGTCATTTTGGCACATAAAAAATTTTGACTCCTAAAATGAAATTTAAAATATCCATGTTTGCCTACTCGTCGCCACTAGTCGCGTGGTAGCGTCCGCGTGTCGAGATTCCGTCCCGTTCGGCTAAACGGGCAAGCTTGGACGACTACGCGCGCGTGCAAGTGTCCGACTTGGGGGCATGCATTTTAATCATTAAACACCTCTTTTCAAAGTTTGGAACTCGCTTAAAATCCTATAATTTGAATTTGGAACATTTGGGCGCAACCCGGGCGCGATTTGGAGATGTTTCATTTAGCGCCAAAAAGGCCCATTTAATTAAATATCATAAACTAAAAATTATACGAATATATATCCTTAACAGTTAAAATCATTTCAAATTTTTTCCTTTTATTCCTTTCCAGCCAATCAGCGCGAGGGACTGTACCCTCGTGGGCCCCGCATCCCATCTCTCTCTCTCTCCGCCTCTCTCTATCTCTCTCTTCCCTCATTCTCTCTCTCCCTCTAACTAACTCTCTATCTCTCTCTCATCAAATCTTTCTCTCTCTCCTCCTATATTTAAATCACACAGCCGCCTCCTGTTCCTTCTCCATCACAAGAAAACCCACGCGAACCCCGAACCCTAACCCTAGCCACCTCCGGACATCGCCGTCGACCTCCCCGCGACCTCGCCGTCGCCGCCCTCGCCACCACGAGCCTAGCCGCACCCTCCTACCTCCTTCCTTCGTCTCGTCCCGCGCCTGCACCCAACCCCGACGCCATCACCCGGTCGCAGCTCTCGCCGTCGACGCCGCCTCTTGTCGCCGACGACTCCCGCGACTCCCTCTCTTCCTCCTCGTCCCGACCTCGTCGTCGCTTTCCTCCTCCCCTCGCCGGACCACCATCAGACCCGAGCCCGACCCTGCACCAATCCCCGGGTCGCCGGAGAACGCGCCGTCGACCCTCGTCGACGTCACCCGCGCCACCTCCGACCACCTCCTTTCCCCCTCGATCACCAGAGCCGACCACCACCCTCCTCTACTCGTCGCACTACCCTCTCCAGCGAACCCGAGGCTGTTCAAGCCTTCGCAGCCGCCGTCGCTGCCTCGCCGGCGTTCCAGCGCCGTCGAGCCCGCCGGGGTTACCCCTGGTGTCTCCCGGTAAGCCTTCCTCATCTTTTCTTTTGTGCAAATTTCCCCCCGCTGATCTTATTACGTATATCATGTTGCAAACTCGTTGCCGATGACTTTTGCCGGAATCCGACCGTGCCGTCTTTTGAACCCGACGTTCCAGCGAAGTACCCTGATCCGTGTGATCCCGTTGTTCTCTGTTGGGACTCGATCCATGGCCCGTGCACCCGTCTCGTGTTTTCTGCCGACTTTGCATCCGTGCTTTCCGGTTTGCGAAACCGTCGAGGCAAGTATCCGAATACTTGCTTTAACATGCTAGTACACAAGATCAAGTCTTGCTCCAAACTTAATCATCATATTATAACCACACAGCTATTAGTAACATCGATATCTTTTTATAACTTAGAATTGATGGCCACAATTATCCGTAACATTAAATCAATATAGTAGTTGCTTGTAATTAACCGGTCTGCTATTAATTCACACTTTAACTAACTAAACCAAGTAGATCGTCCTCACTTCATTTGTTAAATCACCCATGAGACAATTATTATGTTTTAGTTTAAATTCATGTAGCTTCATTACGTATGTTGTTGATATTGTTTCACTTTGTGACTATTGCACCCCAAGGGTGCTTGAACCTGTTAATAAGAGAATACAAAGCATCACTGTGTTTACATGGGATAATATTGTTATTGCCGTTCCTGCGGTTGTTCTTTATTCGTTACTATACCTGTTATCAGCATACATTTGATTGCATTACATATTCACCGATCTTGATATACCTGACACATGTACTGATACACCGGACATGACACCCTGTACATATCGACTCAACCTGTTAAAACGTGACCTGACCTGTTACCTGATTTCATGCCTAATGCCGACAAACCTGACCATTCCTGCTGTCTATCCAGACAGACCTACTTTACCTGATTTGGTGTTGGCATTAGTCCTTGACTACTGAATACCTGACCTGACATACATAGCTTGGGGGTATGGGGAAATCAAAGGTGAAACCGACTTGTAACTCAACAGTTCGATACTTGTTCTGATCAGTCTTACGGGCTTGGCCAGCCCCGGAGTGGTGATGCTGACATCACTCGCCCATCTTGCTACCTATTACTGCTTAGCGGCACGTCTCGGATTCAGCCCCGAGGACCTTGACCGTGGTCCCGGGCACGCACGGGATACTATTGAGTTACATCGACGATTCATCAATTGATTTCAAAGACTATAGAGTAGAAACCTGATAGGACAGTTTAGTCACCCTTGCACATTACCCTGCTCTGTTATTTCTTAGTACTGCTTTATTCATGTTCATACCTGCATTGCTTAGTACCATGTTTATATTCTACTATTTGGTTGACATGACGCGCTGACGTCTGGGTTTTGCATGGCCCAGATTCCGTACCACTGTCGACGACCGAGCAGGAGTACTTCAGCCAGCAGGCTGAACTGTGAGTTCTTTAGGGTTTAGTCTATTTATTTTCATTTTATTTCCAGATGTGAGCCCGCATTATGGGACGTACTGTTTATTTATTGTATTGGATCATTTGCTTCCGCACTCATTGTTTATTGATTCTTGTTATTATGGATTTGGACATGTATTAGATTAGTTTATTATTTTGTTCTTGATATCTCTACAACCGTAATGTGACTGTGGATGGATATTTCCTACCCACAGGTAGCATGGTTGGCTATGTCACGTGCCCAATCTTGCGTACTCTGGGAAGCGGGGCGTGACATGGTTCTTTTGGTATCAGAGACATAGGTTAGTTGGGTTGATTCTTTGTAGTTGGGTATTGTACCCGATACACGAATCAGAATACCCGTGTTTAGGAAACATGTCCTGCCACCTTGACCGTTTTACCATTCTTGAATCACATTCTTCCGGATTATATCTTTTACGACGTGCAAACTTACTTTGCATGTTGACTCAGAAACCCGATTTCTTGTTATCCCTAGGACTTGGGCACTTGGGTGGAGTTAAGTAATTGCGGCTATGATACCGCGGCATAGCTACAATGCGGTACTCTATTTAAGTATCTTGGAGTTCTAGCCTTGATCCACATTCAGAATCTATCATCATGCTAATGTTGGGTGTTTTGAGTTCAGGATTATGACAGGTAAGAAGTTGAAGACGTACCGGAGGCGTGTGAACGAAGCCGCCATGCTTGGAGTGATAAGAGGAATGCTGGAAATCGAAGAGACAGACTGAGCTGATCTAGCAATAGCAGATTTGTTTCAGGAAGGTTTGCAGATCGTTCAGCAGTCTGTAAACAACGATGGAACTAGACCAGTCGAACGAGTAAGGACGTAGCAGATTTCAGACTTTGGGTCCGTCTACATTTACTGGTTTAAAGGAGCTGTTACCAGCCGAGCAGAGGCTAGTGACACTGAGGATTTACTGATTGCGGCACAGGTCCCAGAAGACAAGAGAGTTGATGTGGTGCGCTTTCAGCTAGTGGATTACGCCGAGAGTGATGGCATGTGGAGGAGACCCACTTGCCCAAGCCAATCAGTTGAGCGGATTCCTCTAAAAGTCTCCTGGAGAAATTCTTCCCGCGGACTGCACGGGAGGAAATGAAGGAGAAATTTATCGGACTAAGGCAGAATGAGGCAACCGTGGACGTGCATGCAGCAGAATAGAGGAGACTCATTAGTCTTGCTGGACCTTTCGCAGCCAACAATGCAGGTAGCAGTTACGGTAAGGAAGCAGTTCTGTCGGGCCAGTCGAGCTTAGGGCTAAGCCGACAAACTTTGTTCTTGCAGCTATGGAAGTTGATAGGAATGAAGAGCCGGCAGTTGTTCGCGACTTTATGGATGTGTTTGAAGATATATCGGGCTTACCGCCGAAGCGAGATGTGGAGTTTGCGATTGACCTTATTCCTGGTGCAGCGCCAGTATCAAAATCTTATTATCCGATGGCACCAGTGGAATTGGAAGAAGTTAAGAAACAAGTTGGTGAATTACTCGAGAAGGGATGGATTCGAAGCAGCAACTCACCTTGGGGAACTCCAGTTCTTTTAGTAAAGAAGAAGGATGGCACGAGAAGGATGTGCATTGATTATCGAGAATTGAACCGGGTGACTATTAAGAACAAGTACCCGATCCCTCGCATTGGAGAACTTTTTGAGCAGCTTAGTGGTGCGAGGGTATTCTCGAAACTGGACTTGCGATCGGGATATCATCAGGTCCGAGTGAAAGCAGAAGACATTTCCAAGACGGCGTTTCGAACTCGATATGGACATTTCGAGTATCTAGTGATGCCCTTCGGAGTGACTAATGCGCCAGCAATATTTATGGATTTGATGAACAGGGTCTTTTCACCGTTCTTGGACCAGTTTATTGTGGTATTCATTGACGATATTCTGGTGTACTCGAAGAGTCCGGAGGAGCATGCTGAGCACTTAAGGATCGCACTGCAGACGCTGAGACAAGAGAAGTTATTTGCGAAGATGAGTAAGTGTGAATTCTGGCTGGAAGAAGTGAAGTTTCTGGGGCATGTCGTGTCGGGCGATGGAATCGCCATCGATCCCGAAAAGATTGCAGCAGTTCGAGATTGGCCTATTCCAAAGAATTGTCGGAGATAAGAAGTTTTCTTGGACTCGCCGGTTACTACAGAAGATTTGTGGAGAACTTCGCTCGTCTAGCTGAGCCGTTAACCAAGCTTACGCGTAAGGAGGTACCGTTTGTTTGGACGGATGGATGTGCATTGGCCTTCGAGACGTTGAAGCAGAAGTTGATAACCGCCCCTATCCTAACCGTACCGGATGATTCAGGAGGACTGGTGATTCATAGCGACGCATCCGGAAAGGGATTGGGATGTGTTTTGATGCAGAATGGGAAAGTCGTCGCTTACGCATCGAGACAACTGAAGACTCATGAGAAGAATTATCCGACTCATGACTTAGAGCTTGCAGCCGTGATCTTCGCCCTGAAGATTTGGAGACACTACCTTTTGGGCGAGAGAGTTGAAGTCTTTACAGATCACAAGAGTTTAAAGTATGTGTTCACTCAGAAGGAGTTGAACATGAGGCAACGCAGATGGTTGGAGCTGATGGCCGACTACGACCTTGATCTTAAGTACCATCCGGGAAAAGTTAACGTCGTGCCGGATGCGCTGAGTCGGTTACCAGCAATTCAGATATTGACCGCACAGAGAGAGATCATTGCGGATTTTCGGAGATTTGACTTGGAGGTTGTGCTACCACATGCTACAGGACAGTTGATGCAGTTGCAAGTACAGTCGTCCTTAGTTGAGAAGATTAAAGCGGCACAATCGCAGGATCCTAGATTGCAAAAGTTTCGAGAGCAGGTTGGAGCCGGGCTACGAACCGATTTACTGATCCATGAAGATGGTTCGTTGAGATATGGTAGCCATGTGTGTGTGCCAAAAGGAGATGTGCGTGAAGAGCTTATGAAGGAGGCACACAGTTCAGCTTACTCTGTACATCCAGGAGGGACAAAGATGTACCGAGATATTCGACAGCACTTCTGGTGGGAAGGTATGAAACGGGAAATTGCTCGCTTCGTGGCTAAGTGCTTGGTGTGTCAGCAAGTCAAGGCTGAACACCAAAGGGTTGCTGGTTTATTGCAACCACTTCCGATTCCTCAGTGGAAGTGGGAACATATAACCATGGATTTCGTGACGGCTTTACCGCGGAGTCCAAAGGGCAACAATGCTGTATGGGTGATTGTCGATCGTTTGACCAAGGCAGCTCACTTTATTCCTTTTCGGGTTGGTCAATCGACGGAGACTTTGGCAGAGCGATACATGCAGGAGATTGTCAGATTGCACGGAGTGCCGGTAAGCATCGTGTCTGATCGGGACACTCGGTTCTTGTCGCACTTCTGGAGGAGTTTACAAGAAAGTTTGGGGACTCGATTGAAGTTCAGCACAGCTTATCATCCTCAGACTGATGGACAATCGGAGAGAACAATCCAAACCCTTGAAGATATGTTGAGGGCTTGCATGTTGGACTTCAAAGGTTCTTGGGAGGATCATCTACACCTGGTGGAGTTTTCGTACAACAATAGCTTCCAAGCGACTATTCAGATGGCTCCGTTTGAAGCACTGTATGGTCGTAAGTGCCGTTCACCTGTTTATTGGGATGATGTTGGTGAACGAAGGTTACTAGGACCAGATTTGGTGGTACAGACAGTCGAGAAGGTGAATACAATCAGGAAACATATGAAGGCAGCTCAAGACAGACAGAAAAGTTGGGCCGACACGTCAAGAAGACCTTTAGAGTTCGCCGTGGGTGATTTGGTATTCCTGAAGATATCACCGACTAGAGGGGTGATTCGCTTTGGAAGTCGGGGAAAGCTTAGTCCTCGATTCGTTGGACCCTTCAAGATATTGGAGCGTGTTGGAGAGGTAGCGTACCGGTTGGCGTTACCACAGTCATTAGCAGGAGTTCACGATGTGTTTCATGTGTCTCAACTACGGAGGTATGTTCGTGATGAGACTCATGTCTTGGATCATTCGGAGTTGACTGTACGGGGGGACCTAACCTTTGAGGAGTGACCAGTTGAAATCAAGGATCGAAGAGAAAAGGTTCTTAAGAACAAGGTTATCCCTCTTGTGCTAGTTTCTTGGGGTAATCGATCGCATGGAGAATCCACTTGGGAGCGAGAAGACGAGATCCGACAGAAATTCCCTCACCTTTTCCAGTAGTTAGCTATCCTGTATTCTTGGAATTTCGAGGACGAAATTCTTTTGTAGTTGGGTATGATGTAACACCCGAGCCTAATAATACTATTTATATTTCTAGTTGAGTGTCATATATTGCTCATTTCCAATTATCCTGATTTTCTGGTGTTTACTGCTAAATTTTAACCGGTTAAGTCATATTGGCACATAACAAATTTTGACTCCTAAAATGAAATTTAAAATATCCATGTTTGCCTACTCGTCGCCACTAGTCGCATGGTAGCGTCCGCGTGTCGAGATTCCGTCCCGTTCGGCTAAACAGGCAAGCTTGGACGACTACGCGCGCGTGCAAGTGTCCGACTTGGGGGCATGCATTTTAATCATTAAACACCTCTTTTCAAAGTTTGGAACTCGCTTAAAATCCTATAATTTTAATTTGGAACATTTGGGCGCAACCCGGGCGCGATTTGGAGATATTTCATTTAGCGCCAAAAAGGCCCATTTAATTAAATATCATAAACTAAAAATTATACGAATATATATCCTTAACAGTTAAAATCATTTCAAATTTTTTCCTTTTATTCCTTTCCAGCCAATCAGCGAGAGGGACTGTACCCTCGTGGGCCCCGCATCCCATCTCTCTCTCTCTCCGCCTCTCTCTATCTCTCTCTTCCCTCATTCTCTCTCTCCCGCTAACTAACTCTCTATCTCTCTCTCATCAAATCTTTCTCTCTCTCCTCCTATATTTAAATCACGCAGCCGCCTCCTGTTCCTTCTCCATCACGAGAAAACCCACGCGAACCCCGAACCCTAACCCTAGCCACCTCCGGACATCGCCGTCAACCTCCCCGCGACCTCGCCGTCGCCGCCCTCGCCACCACGAGCCTAGCCGCACCCTCCTACCTCCTTCCTTCGTCTCGTCCCGCGCCTGCACCCAACCCCGACGCCATCACCCGGCCGCAGCTCTCGCCGTCGACGCCGCCTCCTGTCGCCGACGATTCCCGCGACTCCCTCTCTTCCTCCTCGTCCCGACCTCGTCGTCGCTTTCCTCCTCCCCTCGCCGGACCACCATCAGACCCGAGCCCGACCCTGCACCAATCCCCGGGTCGCCGGAGAACGCGCCGTCGACCCTCGTCGACGTCACCCGCGCCACCTCCGACCACCTCTTTTCCCCCTCGATCACCAGAGCCGACCACCACCCTCCTCTACTCGTCGCACTACCCTCTCCAGCGAACCCGAGGCTGTTCAAGCCTTCGCAGCCGCCGTCGCTGCCTCGCCGGCATTCCAGCGCCGTCGAGCCCGCCGGGGTTACCCCTGGTGTCTCCCGGTAAGCCTTCCTCATCTTTCCTTTTGTGCAAATTTCCCCCCGCTGATCTTATTACGTATATCATGTTGCTAACTCGTTGCCGATGACTTTTGCCGGAATCCGACCGTGCCGTCTTTTGAACCCGACGTTCCAGCGAAGTACCCTGGTCCGTGTGATCCCGTTGTTCTCTGTTGGGACTCGATCCGTGGCCCGTGCACCCGTCTCGTGTTTTCTGCCGACTTTGCATCCGTGCTTTCCGGTTTGCGAAACCGTCGAGGCAAGTATCCGAATACTTGCTTTAACATGCTAGTACACAAGATCAAGTCTTGCTACAAACTTAATCATCATATTATAACCACACAGCTATTAGTAACATCGATATCTTTTTATAACTTAGAATTGATGGCCACAATTATCCGTAACATTAAATCAATATAGTAGTTGCTTGTAATTAACCGGTCTGCTATTAATTCACACTTTAACTAACTAAACCAAGTAGATCGTCCTCACTTCATTTGTTAAATCACCCATGAGACAATTATTATGTTTTAGTTTAAATTCATGTAGCTTCATTACGTATGTTGTTGATATTGTTTCACTTTGTGACTATTGCATCCCAAGGGTGCTTGAACCTGTTAATAAGAGAATACAAAGCATCACTGTGTTTACATGGGATAATATTGTTATTGCCGTTCCTGCGGTTGTTCTTTTTTCGTTACTATACCTGTTATCAGCATACATTTGATTGCATTACATATTCACCGATCTTGATATACCTGACACATGTACTGATACACCGGACATGACACCCTGTACATATCGACTCAACCTGTTAAAACGTGACCTGACCTGTTACTTGATTTCATGCCTAATGCCGACAAACCTGACCATTCCTGCTGTCTATCCAGACAGACCTACTTTACCTGATTTGGTGTTGGCATTAGTCCTTGACTACTGAATACCTGACCTGACATACATAGCTTGGGGGTATGGGGAAATCAAAGGTGAAACCGACTTGTAACTCAACAGTTCGATACTTGTTCTGATCAGTCTTACGGGCTTGGCCAGCCCCGGAGTGGTGATGCTGATATCACTCGCCCATCTTGCTACCTATTACTGCTTAGCGGCACGTCTCGGATTCAGCCCCGAGGACCTTGACCGTGGTCCCGGGCACGCACGGGATACTATTGAGTTACATCGACGATTCATCAATTGATTTCAAAGACTATAGAGTAGAAACCTGATAGGACAGTTTAGTCACCCTTGCACATTACCCTGCTCTGTTATTTCTTAGTACTGCTTTATTCATGTTCATACCTGCATTGCTTAGTACCATGTTTATATTCTACTATTTGGTTGACATGACGCGCTAACGTCTGGGTTTTGCATGGCCCAGATTCCGTACCACTGTCGACGACCGAGCAGGAGTACTTCAGCCAGCAGGCTGAACTGTGAGTTCTTTAGGGTTTAGTCTATTTATTTTCATTTTATTTCCAGATGTGAGCCCGCATTATGGGACGTACTGTTTATTTATTGTATGGATCATTTGCTTCCGCACTCATTGTTTATTGATTCTTGTTATTATGGATTTGGACATGTATTAGATTAGTTTATTATTTTGTTCTTGATATCTCTACAACCGTAATGTGACTGTGGATGGATATTTCCTACCCACAGGTAGCATGGTTGGCTATGTCACGTGCCCAATCTTGCGTACTCTGGGAAGCGGGGCGTGATATCCACACTGGACAAATCTATCGGTTATCATACGATTGAATCTTCTTATCGCATAGACTACACGACGGTTGTTAACACCGAACTATACCGTCCGATATTTAACAAGCTTCGTATAGTTCTATATCACGACGAATATCGAACGTATGTTAACTGATAAACCGGGACTAAGTCACGCTTTGATTTTCACATGAGCATCGATGAGATTATGAAAGTTTCATATTATCATCGAGTATCATATATTGGTTTTAATTTGAATAATTTTACGTTTACGTTTTGTTTTTAAGGGTTCGAAGTTTTTAGTTTAAGATAAAGTTTTCTTACGTTTACGATAAAAATTGTACGTTTACGTTATCATCGAGTATCCTACTGAAGAAACTAGTGCACCCTAATTAACCTAAATTAACCTAATTAACCCAAATTAATCATAATCATCACCCTAACTCAAATTATCCCTAATTAACCTAAAATTAAGCTAATTAAACCAAATTAACCTAATTAACCCAAATTAACCCTAATCATCACCCTAACTCAAATTATCCCTAATTAACCCAAAATTAAGCTAATTAAACCAAATTAACTCTAATTAACACCCTAACACAAATACACTATATTTTACCTAATTAGCCCAAATTAACCCAAACCCAAACCCAAATTAACCTAACCCTAATCATCACCAAAACCCTAACCCAAATTAACCCTAGTCCAAACCAAAATTAACCATAATTAATTTAATTAACGCTAACCCTAATCATCACCAACCCTATTTTACCTAATTAACCCAAACTAACCCTAATCCTAAACATCAACCAAACCCTAACTCTACATACTTAGCTCTAACCCTAAGCCTAATCATCACCCAAACCCTAACCCTAACCCAAAATTAACCCCTAATTAACCTGGCCCTATAACCCTAACCCTAACCTTAAAATCAACAACAATAACACAAAAAACAGCATAATTATAAATTAACCTCGAAATTAACTCACCTCAGTAGTTACCGGCCGGCGGCAAAGAGCTCGACGAGATGGAGGAGGCCGGGAAGATGGAACTCGAAGAGGTGCTCGCGGCGAGAGTGTGGTGGCGACGACGAGAGTGTAGCGGCGACGAGGAAGCCGACGACGATGGGTGTGGTGGCGACGATGCGCGAGTGCTCGCTCGGGAATTGGTGGAAAATTTTGGGGACGGTGGGAAATTACTTAGCTTTATTTTCTTTATAAATAACCGTTTGTTTCCCTTATGGATTAATCCGTAGGGCTTTCTTTTGCGGTACCGTAGAACCAAATAAAAAATTAGATTTTAATATTTTTTAATTTATTTATGCTCCTACTGTAGGCACCGTATGGGAAAACAGATGGCCTTACGGATTAATCCGTAGGGGCAATAAAATGTTGCCCCTACGAATTCCTCTATCCTTCGCTTTTTCAATATTTTGCATGATCAAAATTGCAAAATTTTCAAAAATCTTAAAATTTTTTGTTTTCTTACTCTTTTTTTGTTATTTTGCATGCAGATATAGCACCTGAAAATCACAAAACATCAAAAATTTCAGAAAATTTTGTTTTCTTTTGTTTTCTAATATTGTACCTGCCCATACTTTTTGAGAAATTTCAAGTATGAAGAGGACAAAGTGCTATTTAAAGTAAATGAAGAAATGTTTGTCGATTGCTTCTAAGAGCCTAACAAGATAAAGAAATCATGCTAGAATGATTGAAACCAATTCCGAAACATCACACGAAAATCATAAAATTTGAAAAAAAATAATCCTAATTTTTTTTGTTTTCTTCTTATTCCCAATATTGTGTAACACACGAAAATCACGAAAGTTTCTATGATTTCATGATTTTATGTTCTCTATGGTTTTTCAATATTTTGATTATCATAGAATATGGATATCAGAAAATCTTTAAAATTCTCAAGAATTTTGTCTTTTTCCGTTTTTCAATATATTTTTTTAAAATAATAGCGCACATGAAAATCGCAAAATTTCAGAAGTTTCACTATTTTGTTTTTTTTTTCCGTTTTCTATTATTTCGCTGCAAAAGAAATCATTGAACTTTCAAAATCTCAAAATTTTCTCACTTTTTTCTTTTTTCGATATTATGCATATAGCACACGAAAATTACGAAATTTTCAGATATTTCAATTCTTTTGTTTCGTTCAAAATTTTAATATTTTATATGCTATAGCATATGAAAATAGCGAGTATTTTAAAAATATCATAATTTTCTTTTCTTTTTTTGTTATTCTATTTTCTTTTTTGAAATACTAAAAGAAAATCATGAAATTTTTCTATATTTTTATCCTAATCCACAAGAAAATCGCAAAGTTTTTGAAAATTTCAAAATTTCCCGTTTTCAATATTATGCATGTAAATCGTGGAATTTTCAAAAATATCGAATTTTTATGATTTCTATATTTTACATGCTATTTCACAAGAAAATCGCAAACCTTTTGAAGATCTCAAAATTTCCTGTTTCTCAATATTATGCATGCTGTAGCATCTGTAAATCCTGAAATTTTCGAAAATCTCAAAATTTTATATTTTCTTCTGTTTTCTATATTTTACATGCCATTCCACAAGAAACTCGACAACATTTTGAAAATCTCAAAATTTCCTTTTTTTCAATATTATGCGTGCTATACACACGTAAATCGTGGAATTTTCTTTATAGAACGCATAGCATTGAGAAACGGGAAATTTTGAGATTTTCAAAAGATTTAAGATTTTCTAATGTAACAGCATGTAAAATATTGAAAAATGAAAGAAAACAGAAAATTTTGAGATTTTTTAAAATTCCATGGTTTACGTGTGCTATATAGCATGCATTATATTGAAGAACGAAAAATTTTAAGATTTTCAAAAGATTTGTAATTTCCTGTGGAATAGCAAGTAAAATATAGAAAAAACGGAATAAAACGGAAAATTTTGAGATTTCTGAAAATATTCCATGCAATATGCATAATATTGAGAAATGAGAAAAGTTTGCGATTTTCTTAAGGAATATCTTGTAAAATATCGAAAACGAAAGTAAATCGTGGAATTTTCATGTTTCTCAATATTATGCATGCTATAGTACACGTAAATCATTGAATTTCTAAAAATCTCAAAATTTTCTGTTTTTTTTTCATTATTCTATATTTTACATACTATCACACAAGAAAAACGCAAACTTTTTGAAAATTTCAAAATTTCCTAATTCTCAATATTATGCTTGCTATATATATATATATATATATAGAGAGAGAGAGAGAGAGAGCACTTAATCGTAGAATTTTCCCGTTTCTCAATATAGTGCACGTAAATTGTGGAATTTTAAATAATCTCAAATTTTTTGTTTTATTCGATTTTTTATATTTTATGTGCTATTCCACAAGGAAATCGCAAACTTTTTGAAGATCTCAAAATTTCCATTTTTCAATATTATATATGCTATAACACACGCAAATCGTGGAATTTTAAAAAATCCCAAAATTTCTGTTTTCTTCTGTTTTTCTATATTTTACACACTATTTCCACAAGAAAATCACTGACTCTTTGAATCTCAAAATTCCCGTTTTTCGATATTATGCAGGCTCACACGTAAATCGTTGAATATTCAAAAATCTAAAAAATTTCTATTTTCATCCGTTTTTCTGTATTTTACATGCTATTTTCACAAGAAAATCGCAAAACCGCAAATTTTTTGAAAATCTCAAAAATTTCCTTTTTTTAATATCATACATACAATATAGCACATGTAAATCGTGGAATTTTCAAAAATCTCAAAAATAACTTTTTTGGTTCCGCGTTACTGTATTTTACGTGCAATTCCACGGGAAAATCGCAAACTTTTGAAAATCTCAAAATTTCCGTTTTTGAATATTATGTATTCTATAGCACAAGTAAATCTAGGAATTTTTATAAATCCCAATTTTTTTTGTTTTTCTTTCACTTTTCTATATTGTACATGCTATTCCACAAGTAAATCGCAAATTTTGAAAATCTCGAACTTTCCCGTTTTCCGATATTATGAATACCAGCATACATTAAATCGTAGAGTTATGAAAAAAAATTCAAATATTTTGTTTTCTTCTGCTTTCTATATTTTACACGTTATTTTCATAAGAAAACTGTAAAAATTTTGAAAATCTCAAAATTTCTCGTTTTATCAATATTATGCATGTTATATATAGTACACGTAAATAATGGAAATTTCCAAAATCTCAAAATTTTCTGTTTTATTCCGTTTTTCTCTATTTTATATGCTATTCCACAAGAAAATCGCAAACTTTTGAAAATCTCAAAATTTCCTGTTTTTCAATATTATTCATGCTATAGTACTCGTAAACCATGGAATATTAAAAAGCTTTATGTTTTCTTCCGTTTTTATATATTTTACATGTTATTCCATAAGAAAATCGCAAAAAATTTGAAAATCTCAAAATTTCCCGTTTCTCAATATTATGCATGCTATATAGCACATGTAAATTGGGAATTTTCAAAAATCTCAAAATTTTCTTCCGTTCTCTGTATATTTTATTTGCTATTTAACAAAAAATAACCGTAAACTTTTTGAAAATCTCAAAATATCTCTTTTTTCAATATTACGCATGTATAGCACACGTAAATCATGAAATTTTCGAAAAATTAAAATTTTTATGTTTTCTTCCCTTTTTCTATATTTTACATGTTGTTTCACAAGAAAACTGCAATTTTTTTGAAAATATAAAAATTTCTCGTTTCTCAATATTATGCATGTTATGCACACATAAGGCGTAAACTTTTTGAAAATCTCAAAATCTCATGTTTTTTCAATATTATATATGTTATGTCTCATGAAAATCGTGAAATTTTCACAAGAAAATCATGAACTGTAAACTTTTCGAAAATCTTAAAATTTTCTATATTTTACATGCTGTTGCACAAGAAAATTGTAAACTTTTTGAAAATCTCAAAATTTACCATTTTTTCAATATTATGCATGTTATGGCCTAATGGAATTTTCGAAAAATCTTAAAATTTTCTGTTTTATTCCGTTTTTTATATTTTACGTGCTATTCCAGAAGAAAACCGCAAACATTTGAATAATCTAAAAATTCCCCGTTTCTCAATATTATGCATGTTATAGCACACGTAAATCGTGAAATTTTCAAAAATCTCAAATTTTCCTTTTTTATTCCATTTTTATATAGTTTATATTCCACAAGAAAACAGCAAAAAAATTTAAAATCTCAAAATTTTCCTTTTTCAATATTATGCATGCTATATAGCACACGTCGTGGAATTTTCAAAAATCTCAAGTTTTTCTGGTTTTTTTTTCTTTTCTATTTTTCTATATTTTACTTACTATTCCGCAGAAAAATCGCAAAGTTTTTGAAAATATCAAAATTTCCCGTTTTTCCAATATTATGCATGTTATAGAACACGTAAATCATGAAATTTTAAAATATCTTAAAAATTTTCTATTTTTCCGTTTTTTATATTTTACACGCTATTTCATAAGAAAACCGCAAACTTATTAAAAATCTCAAAATTTCTCGTTTCTCAATATTATGCTTGCTACATAGCACACGTAAATCATGGAATTGTCAAAAATCCAAAAATTTCCTGCTTTATTCCGTTTTTCTATATTTTACGTGCTATTCCACAGGAAAATCGTAAACTTTTTGAATATCTCAAAATTTCACATTTTTCAATATTATGCATGATGTAGCACATGTAAATCGTGGAATTTTCAAAAACCTCCAAATTTTCTGTTTTTTTTTTTGTTTTCTATATTTTATATGTTATTCCACAAGAAAACCGCAAACTTTTTGAAAATCTCAATATTTCCCGTTTTTCAATATTATGCATGCTATAACACACATAAATCGTGGAATTTTCAAAAATTTCATAATTTTCAAAAATCTCAAAATTTTATGTTTTCTTCTTTTTCTATATTTTATATGCTATTTCACAAGAAAACCGCAAGCTTTTTGAAAAACTCAATATTTCCCTTCTTTTGCAATATTATCCATGGCACATGTAAATCGTGGAAATTTCAAAAACCTCATAATTTTCTGTTTTCTTCCGTTTTTTATATTTTACATGCAATTTCTCAAGAAAACCACAAGTTTTTCAAAAATCTCAAAATTTCCCTTTTTTCAATATTATGTATGTATAGCAGCACACGTAAATCGTGGATTTTCAAAAAATTCTGTTTTCTTCCGTTTTTCTATATTGTACATGTTATTCCACAAAAAATTTGTAGCTTTTTGAAAATCTAAAATTTCCCATTTCTCAATATTATAGCACATGTAAATCTTGGAATTTTCAAAAATCTTTAAAATAATTTCAGAATTTTAACAATTTAGATGCATAATGTTGAAAAAAAACTTTGAAAATCTCAAATTCCCCGTTTCTCAATAGTATAGCACATGAAAATAGCAAATTTTTCAAAAAAGTCAAAAAGTTGTTTCGTTTTTTTTTTTGTTTTCTTCGTATTCCCAATATTGTGCACGTAACACACATAAATCGCGAAAGTTTCTATGATTTCATGATTTTATGTTCTCTATGGTTTTTCAATATTTTGGTTGTCATAGAATATGGATATCAGAAAATCTTTAAAATTCTCAAGAATTTTGTCTTTTTCCGTTTTTCAATATATTTTTTTAAAATAATAGCGCACATGAAAATCGCAAAATTTCAGATGTTTCACTATTTTGTTTTTTTTCAGTTTTCTATTCTTTCGCATGCTGCAAAAGAAATCATTGAACTTTCAAAATCTCAAAATTTTCTCACTTTTTTCTTTTTTCGATATTATGCATATAGCACACGAAAATTACGAAATTTTCAGATATTTCAATTCTTTTGTTTCATTCAAAATTTTAATATTTTATATGCTATAGCATATGAAAATAGCGAGTATTTTAAAAATATCATAATTTTCTTTTCTTTTTTTGTTATTCTATTTTCTTTTTTGAAATACTAAAAGAAAATCATGAAATTTTTCTATATTTTTATCCTAATCCACAAGAAAATCGCAAAGTTTTTGAAAATTTCAAAATTTCCCGTTTTTCAATATTATGCATGTAAATCGTGGAATTTTCAAAAATATCAAATTTTTATGATTTCTATATTTTACATGCTATTTCACAACAAAATCGCATAACTTTTGAAGATCTCAAAATTTCCTGTTTCTCAATATTATGCATGCTGTAGCATATGTAAATCCTGAAATTTTCGAAAATATCAAAATTTTATAGTTTCTTCTATTTTCTATATTTTTTACATGCCATTCCACAAGAAACTCGACAACATTTTGAAAATCTCAAAATTTCCTTTTTTTCAATATTATGCAATCGTGGAATTTTCTTTATAGAACACATAACATTGAGAAACGGGAAATTTTGAGATTTTCAAAAGATTTAAGATTTTCTAATGTAACAGCATGTAAAATATTGAAAAATGAAAAAAGAGAGAAAATTTTGAGATTTTTTAAAATTCCACGATTTACGTGTGCTATATAGCATGCATTATATTGAAGAACGGAAAATTTTAAGATTTTCAAAAGGTTTGCAATTTCCTGTGGAATAGCAAGTAAAATATAGAAAAAACGGAATAAAACAGGAAATTTTGAGATTTCTTAAAATATTCCATTCAATATGCATAATATTGAGAAATGAGAAAAAGTTTGCGATTTTCTTATGGAATATCTTGTAAAATATCGAAAACGGAAGTAAATCGTGGAATTTTCATGTTTCTCAATATTATGCATGCTATATAGTACACGTAAATCATTGAATTTCTAAAAATCTCAAAATTTTCTGTTTTTTTCATTATTCTATATTTTACCTACTATCACACAAGAAAAACACAAACTTTTTGAAAATTTCAAAATTTCCTAATTCTCAATATTATGCTTGCTATATATATATATATATATAGCACACGTAAATCGTAGAATTTTCCCGTTTCTCATTATAGCACGTAAATTGTGGAATTTTAAATAATCTCAAATTTTTTTTGTTTTATTCGGTTTTTTATTTTATGTGCTATTCCACAAGGAAATCGCAAACTTTTTGAAGATCTCAAAATTTCCGTTTTTCAATATTATATATGCTATAACACATGCAAATCGTGGAATTTTAAAAAATCCCAAAATTTCCGTTTTCTTCTGTTTTTCTATATTTTACACACTATTTCCACAAGAAAATCGCTGACTCTTTGAATCTCAAAATTCCCGTTTTTCGATATTATGCAGGCTATAGCACACGAAAATCGTTGAATATTCAAAAATCTAAATTTTTTCTATTTTCGTCCGTTTTTCTTTATTTTACATGCTATTTTCATAAGAAAATCGCAAAACAGCAAATTTTTTGAAAATCTAAAAAATTTCCTTTTTTTAATATCATGCATACAATATAGCACATGTAAATCATGGAATTTTCAAAAATCTCAAAAATATCTTTTTTTGTTCCGCGTTACTGTATTTTACGTGCAATATTTTTTTTGTTTTTCTTTCAATTTTCAAAAATCCATAGCACAAGTAAATCGAGGAATTTTTACAAATCCCAATTTTTTTTGTTTTTCTTTCATTTTTCTATATTGTACATGCTATTCCACAAGAAAATCGCAAATTTTGAAAATCTCGAACTTTCCTGTTTTCCGATATTATGAATACCAGCATACATTAAATCGTAGAGTTATAAAAAAATCTCAAATATTTTGTTTTCTTCCGCTTTCTATATTTTACACGTTATTTGCATAAGAAAACTGTAAAATTTTTGAAAATCTCAAAATTTCTCGTTTTATCAATATTATGCATGTTATATATTGTACACGTAAATAATGGAAATTTCCAAAATCTCAAAATTTTCTGTTTTATTCCGTTTTTCTCTATTTTATATGCTATTCCACAAGAAAATCGCAAACTTTTGAAAATCTCAAAATTTCCCGTTTTTCAATATTATGCATGTTATAGTACTCGTAAACAGTGGAATATTAAAAATCTTTCTGTTTTCTTCCGTTTTTATATATTTTACTTGTTATTCCATAAGAAAATCGCAAAATTTTGAAAATCTAAAAATTTCCAGTTTCTCAATATTATGCATGCTATATAGCACATGTAAATTGGGAATTTTCAAAAATCTCAAAATTTTCTTCCGTTTTCTCTGTATATTTTATTTGCTATTTGACAAAAAAAAATTGTAAACTTTTTGAAAATCTCAAAATATCTCTTTTTTCAATATTATAAATGTATAGCATACGTAAATCATGGAATTTTCGAAAAATTAAAATTTTTATGTTTTCTTCCCTTTTTCTATATTTTACATGTTGTTCCACAAGAAAACTACAAATTTTTTGAAAATATAAAAATTTCTCGTTTCTCAATATTATGCATGTTATGCACACGTAAGGCGTAAACTTTTTGAAAATCTCAAAATCTCATGTTTTTTCAATATTATACATGTTATATCACATGAAAATCGTGAAATTTTTATAAGAAAATCGTAAACTGTAAACTTTTCGAAAATCTTAAAATTTTCTATATTTTACATGCTGTTGCACAAGAAAACTGTAAACTTTTTGAAAATCTCAAAATTTACTATTTTTTCAATATTATGCATGTTATGGCCTAATGGAATTTTCGAAAAATCTTAAAATTTTTTGTTTTATTCCGTTTTTTTATATTTTACGTGCTATTCCAGGAGGAAACCGCAAACTTTTGAATAATCTAAAAATTCCCCGTTTCTCAATATTATGCATGTTATAGCACACGTATATCGTGGAATTTTCAAAAATCTCAAATTTTCCTTTTTTATTCCATTTTTATATAGTTTACGTGTTATTCCATAAGAAAACAGCAAAAAAAATTTAAAATCTCAAAATTTTCCTTTTTCAATATTATGCATGCTATATAGTCGTTGTGGAGGTGATGATTAGGAGGAGAGTTGGTATTATGTGTTTGCAAGAAACTAAATGGGTAGGTGAAAAGAGTAGAGTCATAGAGCCTTGGGGTTATAAGCTTTGGTATACGGGTAGAGATAAAAATCGTAATGGGGTAGGTATAATCATAGATAGACGGTTGCTTGAGGATGTAGTTGAGATTAGGAGAAAAGGTGATAGAATTTTACTGGTTAAGCTTATTCTAGGTGGAGAGATCTTTAATGTTATTAGTGCTTATGCACCACAGATAGGTCTTGATGACGCTAGTAAGCGTCTATTCTGGGAGGATTTAGACGAGGTGGTGCAAAGTATACCTAGTGGAGAGAAGTTATTTATTGGTGGTGATCTTAATGGACATGTAGGTACTAGTCGTAGTGGGTTTGATACTATCCATGGAGGTTTTGGTTTCGGACAAAGGAATGAAGTAGGTGACTCGATTCTAGATTTTGCTTTATCTTATGACTTGATCTTAGTAAACACCTGGTTTAGGAAAAGAGAGTCCCACCTTATCACTTTTAGGAGCGGATCAAATGCTAGTCAAATAGACTTTTTTCTGACGAGAAGAATAGATAGAGGTTGTTGTATCGACTGTAAGGTAGTGCCAGGTGAGAGTGTAACTACTCAACATAGACTTTTAGTTTTAGATTTTCGATTTAGAAGAGAACCTAGGAAGATTAGACGTAAGGTAGAGCCTAAAATTAAATGGTGGCGATTGAAAGAAGGTAATCAAAAGGCTTTTATAGATCGTGTAGTACAAGAAGCGGATTGGCAGTCGGAAGATGATCCAGACAAAACATGGAACAAAATGGCTAGTTGTATCAAGAAAGTAGCTAGAGATCTACTTGGTGAGTCGAGAGGTGGTGCTCCACCATCTAAGGACATATCATGGTGGAATGAAAATGTAAAGGCTGCTATTAAAATTAAAAGAGATTCTTATAAAGATTTGAAGAAAAGTAGAGATGTTGAGAGATTTGAGAAGTACAAAATGGCTAAAAAGGAAGTTAAGAAAGCTGTTCGGGAAGCTAAATCTAAGGTCTACAAGGAGGTGTACGAGAAATTAGACACTAAAGAGGCTGCAAATGATATATACCGGATTGCTCGAATGCGGGAAAGGAAGACTAGAGACTTATGTGCGGTGAAGTGTGTCAAAAATGAAAATCAGAAGGTTTTAGTTCGAGATGAGGATATCAAGGAAAGATGGAGAGATTATTTTGACAAATTGTTCAATGAGAGCTTTACTAAGAATTTGGATGGACTTGTCATTCAATCTCAAGATATAAATCGTGATTTCATGCGTAAAATAAGACTTACTGAGGTTAAAGAAGCTTTGAACAGAATGGGTTTAAGAAAAGCGGTTGGTCCTGACGGGATTCCTATCGAGATTTGGAGATGCTTAGGAGAAATAGGCGTTAAATGGCTGACAGATCTGTTTAATAAGATTTGGCAGACAAAAAAGATGCCAAATGAATGGAGGAAAAGTATCCTTGTACCTATCTACAAGAATAAGGGTGACATTCAAAGTTGCTCAAACTACCGTGGAATAAAACTAATGTGTCACACCATGAAACTTTGGGAGAGAGTGATTGAACACAGGCTAAGGAAGGATATTAAGATAACAGAGAACCAATTTGGTTTCATGCCTGGACGATCGACGACAGAGGCGATCCATTTGTTTCGTCAACTTGTCGAGCGCTTTCGAGAGAGGAGAAGAGATTTGCATATGATATTTATTGATTTAGAAAAAGCGTACGACAGGGTACCTAGAGAGGTATTATGGGGGACAATGATGAAAAAGGGGGTCCCCGTCAAGTATATTGACATAATCAAGGATATGTACGACGGAGTAGTGGCAAATGTCAGAACTTGCGGTGGCTTAACAAGTGATTTTCCGATTACTATTGGCTTACATCAAGGATCTGCTCTAAGTCATTTCCTGTTTACCATCGTGATGGATGAGCTTACTAGAACTATCCAAGATGAGGTCCCTTGGTGTATGCTATTCGCTGATGATATTGTTCTAGTAAATGAGACGAAAGCAGGGGTTAATGCCAAATTGGAATTATGGAGACAAACATTGGAATCTCGGGGATTCAGATTGAGCAGGTCCAAGACAGCATATATGCACTGCAAATTTAGTAGCCAGAGAAGTCAAAACCATATTGGTATAACATTGGAAGGGCAAGAGATATCACCGAGCGACCAGTTTAGATATCTAGGTTCCATCATCCAAAGGAATGGGGAGATCGATAGTGATGTTAATCAAAGGATCCAAGCTGGTTGGTTGAAATGGAGGAGTGCAACAGGGATTTTGTGTGATCGTAACTTTCCGTTAAAATTGAAAGGGAAGTTTTATCGGAGCGCTATTCGGCCTGCCTTATTATATGGTACAGAATGCTGGGCTCCTAAGAAGCATCATACACAGAAGATGCACGTAGCGGAGATGCGCATGCTTCGTTGGATGTGCGGTAACACTAGAAAAGACAAGGTGCGAAATGAGGATATTCGTGCAAAAGTTGGTGTAGCACCCGTGGAGGAGAAGATGCGGGAAAACCGGCTTAGATTGTTTTGGTCATGTGCGACGCAGACCTATGGAAGCACCGGTTCGACGAATAGATACTCTCGATATGGGTAATGGCAAAAGGGCAAAAGGGAGACCGAAGAAAACATGGATGGAGGTGATACGAAACGATATGGTTGCCAAAGGACTCAATGAAAGTATATTGTTCGATAGAAGTGAGTGGAGACAGAGGATTCATGTGCTGGACCCGGCGTGATTCTCATGTTGGTTTATGTAGCCTACCCCATATGCTTGGGATAAAAGGCTCAGTTGTTGTTGTTGTTGTTGTTGTATATAGTCGTTGTGGAATTTTCAAAAATCTCAAGGTTTTCTGTTTTTTTCCTTCTGTTTTTCTATATTTTACTTAGTATTCCACAGAAAAATCGCAAAGTTTTTGAAAATATCAAAATTTCCCGTTTTTCCAATATTATGCATGTTATAGAACACGTAAATCATGGAATTTTAAAATATCTTAAATTTTTTCTATTTTTCCGTTTTTTTATATTTTACACGCTATTTCACAAGAAAACCGCAAACTTATTAAAAATCTCAAAATTTCTCGTTTCTCAATATTATGCATGCTACATAGCACACGTAAATCATGGAATTTTCAAAAATCCCAAAATTTTCTGTTTTATTCCGTTTTTCTATATTTTACGTGCTATTCCACAGGAAAATCGTAAACTTTTTGAATATCTCAAAATTTCACGTTTTTCAATATTATGCATGATGTAGCACATGTAAATCATGGAATTTTCAAAAACCTCAAAATTTTCTGTTTTTGTTTTGTTTTCTATATTTGATATGTTATTCCACAAGAAAACCGCAAACTTTTTGAAAACCTCAATATTTCCCGTTTTTCAATATTATGCATGCTATAACATACATAAATCATGGAATTTTCAAAAATTTCATAATTTTCAAAAATCTCAAAATTTTATGTTTTCTTCCCTTTCTATATTTTATATGCTACTTCACAAGAAACCTGCAAGCTTTTTGAAACTCTCAATATTTCCCTTCTTGCAATATTATCCATGGCACATGAAAATCGTGGAAATTTCAAAAATCTCATAATTTTCTGTTTTCTTCCGTTTTTTATATTTTACATGTAATTTCTCAAGAAAACCGCAAGTTTTTCAAAAATCACAAAATTTCCCGTTTTTTCAATATTATGTATGTATAGCACACGTAAATCGTGGATTTTCAAAAATTTCTGTTTTCTTCCGTTTTTCTATATTTTACATGTTATTCCACAAAAAATTTGCTGCTTTTTGAAAATCTCAAATTTCCCGTTTCTCAATATTATAGCACATGTGAATCTTGGAATTTTCAAAAATCTTTAAAATAATTTCAGAATTTTAACAATTTAGATTCATAATGTTGAAAAAAACTTTGCAAATCTCAAATTCCCCATTTCTCAATAGTATAGCATATGAAAATAGCAAATTTTTCAAAAAAGTCAAAAAGTTGATTCGTTTTTATCAACGAAAATCGGGAAGCTTTTATTTCTTAAAAATTATCAACATCTTCTAGTTACTTGAGTCTCACTCTTTCTCTTCCTGCTATTGTCATCTTCAACATCCTCAGCCTCCGGATGCCATAAGGACCGCTTCAATTTCCTTCTAGAGATCAAAAGCTCATTCGGTAATCCCTAGGCTTTTTATATCAGGGATGCATCTGATTGCTGCGATGAGGACGAATTCAATATCAATCGTCTCTCAGGGCACATCCCTGACTCATTCATGAGCCGAGCACCACCAATGCTGCTCTCAACCTCTTGTCTCTGCAACAACAAACTTACGGGTGGTACCCAAGTCATCACCTTCGTCTCGATTGGACTTTTAAGGAATCGATTTAACGATGCATGTTTCGGTTTTATTTGGAGAGGATAAGATGACTAGGTTATCGTGTACTTGGACGATAATGCGCGAGAGTTTGATCCGTCAAATGTGAAGTTTCCACTGAGGTTTGAGGTGCTGAGATTGAATCATGCATAACAAGTTGACAGGAAGCATATCGTCACAAATAACGAAGTTGGAACAGCCTTAGGACTTTGATTTTAATTTTATATTTCTCCTAACCAAGAAAGGAAATGGATGATTATTGTGTATAATGCTAATTTTTTTTCCCTACATTTAAAAATCAAGGAATCAACAAATTTTCATTTCTGAGGATGTACTTTCATAATATTGTAAGATGAGGCCTTCAAACATTGATAAGGAATTGACAATTATAAGACAGCGAGCTCGTTATATATTTGGAACTTCAATAGATTTATATTCATTAATCTAATAACAAGTATGCATCAAATCGCGTAAAACAATTTAGGCTGCATAATAATCCAATTGTCATCCATATTTGGAATCATCACATCAAACATCATTTAACAATGTTTAAGCAATTTAAATTTTTCTCTAATAATTAGATATCTTTTAGATTAGAATTTTTATATTTATTAAGGTTTTTCTTTTTGATAAAATATATTTATAAAGTTTTGGAACTGCTAATATTAATAAGCAATAACTGATGCAAGCGGGGCACATATTTCCTATGTTAACAAATTAATAAAAACAAGATATTCGGAAAAAGCAAGGTTGATCGGATATAAGTATAACAGAAATTGAAGACTGCGAGAAGGCAATGAGTTATTTACTCTACAAACTCATTTTAATTTTTCCTGCAATATCCTAATAAGTATATGCTTCATCGAGTTAAACTGGTTCTACCCTCCTTCACCAAGCTAAACTAGTTCTACCCTGCTTCCCAATTTTATGCTATTATATATATAGTGCTTCCCAATTTTATTTTGGCCATTGTATCCCCTAATAATTAAATAAACATCCAATGTCACATATGAAGCTCTACTCTTTCGTTTTCCGTTCACAGTCCTGCCCTTTTTGCATGAACTCGACATGTCATATATATATATATATATATATATATATATATATATGAATGAGCACCAGAAGCCCTTGCCAAAGCCTATTTCTCTCATGAACAAATATATATATCAAATATCCCAATGAACCATACAAACACCAGGCCATGGAAGAAAGCACAGGTCTCCAATATCTGCAAAAATCCCTAAACCTAAACTTTAATATACAAAACCGATCTTCAGCAAACCCTAATCTCTCGCAAAAGAGCACAATCTCTTCCCCGAAAAAGAAATTAATCGATCAGCCACTTACGCTGAAGCAACAACAAACCACACCCCCAAACACTGATCAACCAAATGAGTTGTAGATAAAATATGAACATTACAATTTATAGAAGGTTTAAATCCAACAAACTTCCATATGGTTTCAGCTCATGACAACAAACTATTCTATAGTTTTTTTTCGGGCAGAAAACCACCCTCTATCAAGGCCAAAACCATTAGTTTGAGATAAAAAGACAGTTCTACCATTTATTTATTTTTTTGAGAAATTAAAAATAAAAATTCTAAAAATCAAAAGAAGGGGGTGGTGCAAGTGATGATGTTTATTATGATGATGAAGTGCTGGAGATGATGAATTAGAGGAAGAAGACGAAGACGTTGGTGATGACGATTTTGGGGATCGAGAAAGGGGGTGGAGGAGGGAGCTCGAGGGGAGGTTAGTGAAAGGGGTGGTGATGGAGATCGACGGTGGTTGTGGTGATGATGATGATGAGGGGTGGTGGAGGTCCGGATGAAGGGGGGACACATGAGGGCGATGGGAGAAGGGAAAGGTGGGATGAAGATGATGATGATGATGATGATGATGATGGAGGTGGCGGCAAGGAAGGTCGGGGGTGAAGGGGAAACGGATGGGAGAGGTCGGAGATGGATGGGGACGGCAAGACAGCAACGAGCAGCGAGGATGTAGCAAGGGTTAGGGGTGAAGATAAAGATACTTTAGGAATAATTGAATTTTTTGATGACATGAGAGCTAATGATGACGTGACGATGATATGGACCGTTACTACTAATAAAACACTGATAGATAGAGTAGTTTTCTGCACACAAAAAACCTATAGGATAGTTTGCTGCCACGGGTTGAAACCACATGTGAGCTTGTTGGATTTAAGACTTTATATAATATAAGTATCTTCAAGTTAAAAAAGCCTTCAGCTATTGGTCGCCATATGTGGCATATATATCATTCACTAACGCAGCAAATAACAGAAGATTCAGCTAAAAATGCATTCCTCGTCGGCGTTTGAAGCACTGGCATAGGATACTAGGAACTCGAAGGCGTATAGTATATTAACATACATAGACATCACTCATAAACGAATTTTTCTCGCAATCAATCAGGATATAGCATAGATGTACAAATTTATAGCCAGCGGATCAGTTCCCCCATCTTAAACACTAAATGCAACATGAAATTTCATCCAGCCATGTCAATATCAGTAATTTTGATGTCCTTACTTGACTGGATCGATGCAATCAAATCTCCAAATTGCAAAGGGGAGTGTCTAGCAGCGTACTGGAACAAAACCTGCCAAGTCACCAGAGATTGAATGTATTTTAGTTTTTCAAATAGTTTCGGATTAAGTTACATATTCATTTAGATAACTTTTAAAGAATGCTAGCTTTATTACATATTCATTTTGATGTCCTTACTTTTTCCTTCTTTTGCTTAATCGTACACAACACAGCTATTTGCAGCTGGTTTTAAAGTTTATTCATTTCGATTTTAGGTAGAATAGAGTCGATTGAAAGCATGGACAAGCTTGCTTTAAATAGGAAACTACATAGTTTTTCAACTTAGGGTACAGCTCAGAAACTAGTGTTAATCTTAACTAGTCAACTAAACATTTTATTACTACCCAACGCATTTATTATTACCCAACCAAGATTTAACCAAGTAACCCTAAAAATGGAAATCCCTATGAACCAACCAAAACCATTTCCTACTAACCTTTGAATAACTGTCTGCAAAAGCTCGTGCACGATTAGGCTTTCCTGTGAACTGCATGTCACCGATCTCCAATTTTCCATCTACAAGTCTGACGGCTTCATCCTTAAAAGCAAATCGGAGGAGACTACCTGAATTTGCACCCCACTGCACAAACAAACACTTCAAAATATCAATAATAAGGGAAAGTAGTAAAGAAATGTTACACAACTAGTTATTCAACCCTTAAAAGTCTATGCAAATACAATTTGATGACAAAGAAAATTTATTGAATCGAATCAATGTATTAATTATCTACTCCTTAAAAACAGCAGTTTAGAGAAAATGAGTGCAAGGATACTTATAAATCATGCTAACCTTCTGTTTAAGCTCTTCATTTGCGCAGCCAAACACTATAGGAGGGTCATCAGTGGTAGTTAATTTTCCGTCTTCTTGCAACTCCAAGACAATCTGATCATTTCACAAGAATCACAAATCAGACGGTGTCTCTTTGAAGCTAAAATGGGAAATCCAAATGGAGACCACAACAAAATCATGGCACTAGGATCATCAATTTTAAGAGAGTGAATATAACAATGTTTGATAAGAACAAAAAAAGAAAACTACTTCCTTTTACCTGCTGCAGTTCTGGAACTTGGCCTTTGCTGTCGGTGTCAAGAACATATTGGCTACAAAATTCATCCTTCCATACTAGTGCTAAAGGTGTATTGCCAGTCTGGTAATGTGCATGCCTGAGAAAGAGGACGAAGCAGAGTTAGGAACCAACAAACACAAAACGGTTACCGTAGTTTCTGGTAATAAAATATTTACAGTAACAATAACAAAGATTCGGCATCTACAAGCTGTGCATGATGGAATGGTTGACTTACTAACTCACGCCTTCTTTTATTATATGTTGTTCCTCCATAACCTAAGTCACTATCAAGTATTTGTTACAGAGAGCCCAAAATGAGCTCAATAATGAATAGCCAGTTCCCTTAGCTATTCTTCAATCATACTAGATTTGTTTTCATCCATAAAGAATGGGAATGAGCAATTACTTACAATTATTGTTAATATTATTATTGTGCAGCTTGAATGCAATTCAATATTATAATTGTGCAGCTTGAATGACCTGCGGAAGCACCTTTTGAATGACCAAACGAATACAATAACAAACAATTTGCAGCATAAATACAATTTCCTCCCATGAATTTGGTAACCAAAACTTTCAGTGGTTCAAAAGTTCATCTACTAGTGTCTTTATATAGTAACATTTCATAATGAACCCCGTTTTAATTGGAGAAGGCTTGGATGATGGTCGTGGTGATGACCATTTATAGCAACAGATAAAGCAATAATTAGTTACATACCAATCAAGTATGTTGGACCACTAATCTCCAGTACTCTAGATAAAGGAAATAGGATCATACTTGTTGTAAAACAATAGACCATCTTTTGCGTAAGGCACGGCACCTGTATATGCTGTTTGTAGACCCATTTCGTTGCACTCATAAACTGGGACTGCGCTGAATCTGAACTTGTGGTATGTAGATGGAGGATTGCATGCTCCTGTTTCCCCAAGCTTAGAACTTAACCAAAAGAATCTGAACTCCGCAGTGCAGTCATATAATGGGTAACCGCCCCAACAAACCATATCGATCACGTAGTATGTTTGGTCAGGCTGCAAATCACCACCTGAAGTGTAAATATCATCTAAAAATATATTAACCTAATTGATGAAATCAGCCTTAGAGGGGGATGAATAAGACTTTATGGCAAACTTAGCGCAATTGTGCGGAATTAAGAAATTTTGCAGCGGAATAAAAATTAGAGTATAAGTATAAACAATTTCACAAACAAAAAAATACACAGAAAGTAAATGACACGGGATTGTTATCGAGGTGCACCAACTCTGTGGCTAATCCCCGCATCAGAGCTCCTATTCAGGATTCGAACTCACTATCCAATGACTCCTTACGAGTGGAGAAACTCAGATCTTTTACCGGCTCAGATCTTAAAACCTTTACACATGTTGGTGGTGAACACCTAGACTTTTCCTAAAGGCTCAAGTCGGAAACCTTTTATACTTGCAGATGGTGAACACCTAGAATTTTTCCCAAGGCTCAAGTCCGAAACCCTTACAATATGAAAATCTTTGACCTTTCTTCACTAGGTCTTACAAACAAGATTTTTATCAAATCTTTACAATACCAACTTTACAATACTAATGATCTCAAACAATAAATCAAGTTTCAAATCAAGAAAATAATGGATTGTGTTTTTGGAGATTAAAAACGTTTAAAAACGATTCAAAGAAGTTTTCAAAAGATAAGAAAAACTTAAAATCGGAACTACTTTGAAGATTAGAGATCTTTCTTTTCTAAAAACTAGAAACTTATAAGGTCCTGAAAGATCTCTTCTTTAAAAAGATTATTAAAAATTTAAGAACGATTGAAGAAGTTTTCAAAAGGATTAAGAAAAGTTTAAAACGGAAACTTTTCAACAATTAAAGATCTTTCGTTTCTAATGACCGGAAAATTCTAAAGTCTTGAAAGATCTCTCAAAAAGATTAGTAAAAACTTGAAAATGAGAGACACAAGGTTTTCACGAAAAGAGAATAGTAAAAATGTTAAAATCATGAATTCGTGAGTGCAAAATTGTGTGAAAACTCTTTAACATAGGTCCTATTTATAGAAAAACAGCAGTTAAAATATCTGTCCTAACAGTTAGAACCGTTATCGGCAGTTAATAGCTGTTACGATTTGAATTTCAAACCGAAAAGCGGAATTTTGAAAAAATTGTAACTGCTATGGACGTCTAAAGGGACGCCCTGATATTTCAGACACAGAACTTCAAAGTTTGAAAAAATTTCAAAAGGATTTTTAGTTTTGAAAACTTTAATTAAAACTAGGATCAGAAAATAGATTCTAACAGTTTGAGATCGACTCGACTCTTCACTCAAAGAAAAATGGAAAAAGCTTGAATATATCTATTGATTGACTTTTCCGTTATTCCTTTGAATTGGCGTTGAGGTCTTCCGAGTCTTTCGATGTCATTGATATTACTGTTGAGATGTCAGTTACAATGTCGATTGTCTTCATACTTGAATAACTCCATTTATATAGCACTTTGATTTATCTGACATGGTTAGTAACATATAATATATTTGAAATACGATTTTGCAAAATAGTTAAAATTAAAGAGAATAAGACACGTAGGTCAACAATTGACACAAATATTTGACCTATTTTTTGACATGGCTAAGTTGCAAGAAACATCCCTCATCTTTCCCGCTCTTTTCGCTAACTGCAGTTTGAATTTAAATTTAACAACAACTGATAGGTTTCCCCTTTGAAGCTTTCTTATAACCAACATACCCTCAGGAATATTCAATATGCAATGCAGATTTTACAATGAGAGTGAGGTATGCTACTATCGGACAAAAACAAGGGAGGTTTCCAGCAATTTAGCCTTTTGAAATCAATTCTAACAACTAAATGTGAAATATAATTTCTAACCTCATGAAATATGCAGTCCAAAATGCAGTAAGCATGTGCAGGACCTGATCTATCTTTCGTTCTAGCACCACAAGGTAAGGCGGATGGAAAGTGGTGCAGAACAGATCCGTTCCGAAGTCTACTAACTGTAGTACCATTTGAAGAAACAACAAAGCACCGATTTCCAGCAGGCCTTGGAAAGACATACCTGAAAAAATTCCAACTTATTGAATTAGTTGCGCTTTTCGGTACGTAATAAAGCATTACATGAGATTATTTTAGTAGATCAGAAACATGGTCCATCATCATGTCTCGTCTGGTTGATTAGAAGCAGATAATTGTTTCTTTTTTCTTTTTTCTTTGGGGGTGGGGTGTTTTTTTTTTTTTTGGGGGTTTGGCCACAAATAAATTCTCCAATGCTATGTTTGCTGTTGTTTTTTAATACAAGTAACCCATAAGTATTTTTCAGAATTTTCAATGTGGCTAACCTACCTGGCATCATTTACGTTTACTGCTTGTTGAAGCATCAGTATTTGTAATAGACTTGGAGGAAGTTTGAATAAGGATGGATGTATGAGAGAAAATTCAATTAAGAATTATCCTTAGAATGCCAAATTGCATGAGAGATCCATTTAAGAGCCCCAAAAAAGGGGAGAGATTAAAAGATCATGGGTAAGCGACTTTCTACTTTCACAGTGGATAAAAGCTATATAAAAGGAAAGCAATCGTAAGCCAAATGAATGTTGCATCTCAGCCAACATGAGGGGAAAAGGTAGGCAGTTGAGGGTATTTATCTTTTCTATACGGATTACAAACGTCGCAATATTCAGCGAAACTCTAGATTTATATACTCGATAGTCGGTCATTAGTCTATCCATCAAGTAAATTGCAAGTATGTACTCCGATACACAGATGAAGGAAGAGAGACGCGGCTTCCTTTCTATATATCATTGTATTATTCAATCTAATAATGCTAAGTTACTTGTAGTTTATACTTTCCTATAATTCTTCCTGCCAAAACAGGATCACGTGTACCATCACGCACAACGAAACCCAAATTTCAAGCTCAAATCCTACAATCTACACCAGTTGAAACAAACATTTACCAACTGTGGATAAGTATACAAAGTATACAATTTTCCGCCAAACATGCGTATAAAAATTTAAAAGGGGAGAAACAATGTTCTATGTTTACGCCCAACTATCCTAGATAATTACACATTATAAAAAATGTCCACTTTAATTATAATATGTGCACTACAACAGTCACAAGTTCGTCATAATAAAAAAAAGTCTTGGTTTTTAGTAAATCAAACCAGTCAATATTAAAGTAGGTCTAATCTCTAGATAGAAATTGGGAAAAAATTGAAACTATATACCTAATAAACAGCAATGCAGTTAAATAATATATATAAAAAATGATTAGGGTTTTGGAATCGAACCAATCGCTTTGGAGATTGTGAGGGACATCGATCATCCACTCAGGAATCATGAGCTGGCGAGAGAACCACCGGCGGGCCTCCGCCCCCTTCAGCTTCGCCGCCTCCGCCGCGTTCAGCTCCCTCTTATCGGGTTTCGGATCCGATTCGCGTCCGGGTCCCGGTCCGGGTTGGAGAGAGAGGACGGAGGAGGCGAGGTTTCGGGCGCGGTTCTGGGAGTCGGAGCGGTGCTGCGACTGGCGGAGGAGGGCGAGGTCCCGCCGGCGCTGCTGGTCGGAAATCGCCGGACGTTTGAACGGGCGGCGCAGATCGTGAGGCGCCATTGTTCTCCTTTTTAGGGTTTGGGGATTTTTTTTATAGAAGGAAGTTTTTATTAGAGATGGGGTTTAAATGAGGCCAAAGGAGGGCCTCTGCACGCTGCCAGGCTAAACTGGACGCTGTTAGTCTAAACCGTTAGTCTAAACTGCAGGGGCCTCTTACATGGGTCAATGGGACCGCCGGCTATTTCACAGTTAGCCCTTTGCACCCTACTAATCCACATGAGAGGGCACTGCAATTTTGGACCTGCGGCATCTCTGCATGCCCCGTTTTCTCTTATGAAAATGATATTTATAGTGTTCAAGGAAGTTAATCGGCTAGTTTTACTGATAAGAGTTGTCCATCCAAATCCTAAACCCGGACGAAATCAAACCCGTGTTCTGTAATGTACCTCTAGTTAGATAATCAGCATGACACGACATAAGAAAACTTCTTATAATTTTGGATTTTTAAATACAAAGATAATTGTCGGAAAACTTGCAAATCCCGATCCGCATGCTCACAGCCATAACAATCCCTAAACCGATTTTTGTGTTTTACCATAAGAATCGTCTTTTCAAGCACGCAACCATATCTAGTTGTACAGTAACATTTGGTATTAGAAAACCATTAGAAGAGAGAGAGAGAGCTTTTTGGCGGTATGTATCCTCAAACATTAACTTCAAAATGCTCGACGGAAAAGCTTTCATGATCAATCAATTTATTCTCGTCTGCATTGGTTAATAAGACAAGGAATACTAGATGCTCTTGGTTTCAAATTATTATAACCCCAGGTGGTTCCAAAGTAATGCCAAATATATAACAAAAATTTAGAAGACAATAATGGTGGAAATGTGACATATGAATTAATTTGGCATCAGAAAAATACACCCTCCATGACTTTTTTCAACAATCGGCACCCACCATTTCATCTTTATCATCTAAGATGTGAATACACAAGCTTTCATATGATTCCTTTACATTTTCACCATTGATTTAGTGGGAGCAAAATGAACGGTTTACCGACAATAGAACTTTTTACATTGCTAATCCAACGGTGGAAAAGAGATGGAATCACATGAAATTTGGTATATCAACATCTTAGATAATAAAGATAATAACGATGGATGTCGATCGTCGAATAAAATATTGGAACGTATAGTCTTTGGACGCCACCCGACAAAAAAACCTCCTGCTGCCTCTTTCCATTATTCTCAATTTGGAAATGCTTAATGTACCAACCCTATAGCCTTAGTGGTATTTTTTGATTGGTATGAAAGGTAATTTAATTATATTGTAAGGAAGTTTTGATTATATAGAAGATAGTTACTCTTATTCCTTGGTAGGTATGGAAAGCGCAAAGCCCCTTTTTTGTTGTCTTTTGTCCAAGAATTGAGACAGCTCTTTATAACACAGGGTACCAACATTCTATACAGAATTGATTGATCGATCTATTGAAAAAACTGTCTACGGTACAACCAGCTTATCTATTAAAAATTGAGATTGACGGTGGAACGTGAATAACCTGAACGAGATACTAGTTTTAGGGTGGGGGGGAACCTTTTGGGTGTTTTCTTGAAAAATAGACATTTAGGAGCTGGAATCCGACCCGACAATAAACAGGCAGGTTACGGACATGCAACCCGATAACAGTTGGATTCGGACCCGCGTATCAAAACACAATGAATAAAAGGCTCTCGAAAAATCACAACTTTTCCTTTACGCTTATTACTAAAAAGGAAATTTTTCTTGATTTTCTCAAAAAATATTTATTTATTTATTTGGCACAATTCAATTGCAGTCATCGCATCATCAATCGATCGCATATTCAAGTACAATTTTCTTCTAATTTTCTTTATTTTTGTGCGATAAATTCAAGCTCATATACGTTAAATTGGTTGATTGCTACCGCCTTCAATTCCCCCTTTTTTCTCATAGATAGGAATCGAAAAACCCTAGATGCTGCATAAATTATTTTAAGAATGATGCCCTAGATATTGGTGTATTTCTCTTAATTTCTATGAGTCGAGAAATTAGGTATTGATGGGGGTCCTTTTCAGGTCCCCGTCAGATGTTGTCTTCCGTTGATCTCCCGGTGGATCTTGGCAGTGATCTTCTGTTGCGTGTGGATCTCAATGGTTTTTGGTGAGATTGGTGATTTGAGGAGTTTAGCGCCGAGTATCTGCAAAGAAGTCCCGGGGTGGTTTGGTACCACCAAGGACCCTCCGACGATCAAGTTAGTACTAGATCCGAGCAGAGTAACGGCTAAGTGGAATGAAGAATGGCTTACTTGACCCCTCTGTAATGGGGGTTATATAGCGGTGATGGCACACAGCAGCAGGCGCGAGAATCTCGCCAGCAGTTACGCTCCCGACGTCACGCCCGCGTAGAGAGCGGATCGCCCATTAATGGGGATCGCGGAGGCGAGGAACGTGGGATGTTGCTGGCGGAGAATCCGCGCATGGCGAGATTCACGGAGCGGCGGTTACGCCTGTGAGCGGTGGAGCTGGTCGGAGGGGCCGAGGAAGACGGCCTCGGCTGGGGAGCTTGGAACCGGACAAGAGGGTTGAGGAACCTTGGTCCTGTGGCGGCCTGGGACGAGCTGAGGGGCCGAGGAGGCAAATATGCAAGGGGCCCCGTGGAGGGCCGGCTTGTGCTTACAGGTCGGGTACAAGGGTAGCCTGGTCGGCCTCCGTGGGCCCTTTCTTCCGGGTCCTGGGACATGTCGTCCGCCACGTGTCTTGATCTCGCATCGCCAATATTGAGCATCATCATTATCCCCCCCTCTTATCCTGACCAGTGATTGATGTGAAAGAGTGTGTTTGTAGTTAACCGCAATCAATAACGGTATCGCGTGTAGCTAGACCGAGATGAGTACGGGTCGTTCTCAGGGAAACGTTGAATCTTTTACTCTTACTTTAGATGTGTTGAAAGAGAGGAGGGATAAAGAATATTGAAGAATGGTTGTAGGATCTAGATCTACGTTTAAACACTAATGCAAAATATAGATCTAGATTAACTACGGATGTAAGTTTATATAAGAGGAGGGCTTGTAGGGTTCATTAGGATTTAGTAGTTATGGATGATTAATTAAAAGTTACCCTTTTTATCCTTTAATAGATTTAAAACTAGAACGACGGTGATGCGTATAGATTAGAGTTTCTGGAGGGAAAAGGAATCCCACTCTTAACCCTTATCTCGACACGGAACTACGTTCATATCTAACCTTTACCAAAACAATCATTAATCTAATCTCTAATCGCGGTCGGAACTAACAAAGAATTGTTAGCGCGCCCGATTAGGATGTTAATGATTCTTTTGATAAAGTTCATAAACTTTATAGGACTTAAAAAGGGTTTAGGGATGTTCATCATCCATTAGCCTACCATAATCCTACGAACCCTAACAAGCGGAGAATTACTCACGCATGTTGGGAGAAAAAGATGAAAAGACAGAGAGGGAAAACATAATGTAAAATGCAAAAGAATTAAATAAAACAACTACCTTTATTAATCAATTTGAACAATCTACACTTTATTCCTTAGAAAATGATTACAAAAACATGGTTTGCTTCTCGATCTCTTCTAAGGAGGTAGACGAACAGTTGATGATCAGCCTGGATGCGTAAGCCGTCTTGGACTTCGTGATCTCGTCGGCTTGATACCTTTTTCCAAGAGGCTATCGGTCTTTATTTATAGTCCCAAAGCCAGAAAGTTAGCTTCTAAATTTGGAAGCTAACAGAAAAGATTCAGCCTAAAAAATCTCAGCTTCCAACCTCTCTGTATTGCGGCGGATCCGCGGCCCAAGGGGGGTACGGCCGCGGATCCACGGCCATTATATCTCATCCGTTCATCATTTTTCTGGGGATGGCTTGTTGTGACATTTGGCAATCCTTGGAACCTTCAGAATTTGGAAATCTTTTCTTTTCTTCTGCCAGAATTGATTTCTTAATTTTGATTTCTTAATTAGGCAGGTTAGCTTTAACAACTTGATTTCCTTGATTTAAGACCTGAAAATTCTGCACAATAACTCAACAAATAATATTTAGTAGACTTAGTTCTACTAGGTTTAGGTCAATAATATTATATACATTTTCCTACCAAATACTAATTATAATATATCAACACATGGAAAATAGTATTTTTACACATAAACCCTCATATGTATGATATATTATAATAAAGTCCTTTTTAATATGAAAATGGTAGGAAAAATGTAATAACAAATGTGCGGTTTTATCAACTGAACAAATACCCCCAAACTTATCTTTGATCGTCCCGAGCAAACTAGTTTATTCAAGAGAAGGAGAAAAAGAAAGGAGAAAACTAAGCACACTTTCGTAGGCAAACACAATTGCACTGAGCACGTGCAACAAGCCGTTAAACCTCTAGGTGTCCCTAGTAGGAGGAGTGTTGTCTCCTGAGGGTTTTCAGCGGATTACACCCACAAAATCCTATAATAAAAGAGAGATGGTGAAATTTACATATAAAGATAAGAACTATAAAAGAAAGACTTTGAAAATAAGAGTTTCCAACTATACTAGCTTTTCAGTTGTCATGAGCCCTATCTTAATAGTCATGAAAAAAATGTTAGAAATCACATTATCCCTCAATAAAACATCGTCTTTATTCTTCATTCCTACCTTTCATCCAAACATCGATCATATAACCCTACGTGTGTGAAATGGACATCCCTACACTCGGAGAATTCAATTCAAGCTATCACACTCTTGTCCATCTACCTCAGTACTTTTTAACTTGATGAATATTTAGATTTGCTCACACATTTTCATGCGACCGTTAATACTTCTTGAGGTACTAACCGACCGATTACTCATGTGCTTGCTGATTAGGTGATAATATTTTCCTCGTCTTGCACCACCTAAGGCTTAGCAGTGACTCCCAGACCAGTTGGCCTTAGGGCACTAGGTGAAGAGGCACCCTCGCTATATTTTTTTATTGCTGCCTTGGCGATAACAAAACCAGTGTTCATTTTTCTTTTCACCATTTTTATATTTTCTTCATTTTTTTTATTTCCTTCATACTTTGGTTTTTAGACAAGAGCATTTCAAGGTATCCTCTACTATCCCGAGTTTCAAGACGTGTGTAAGTGCAAATAGTAGGGTATCAACATTCAAATGTTTGGCTTACAGAATAGAAACTATTTTTCAGACTTATTTTTATCCTCAGATTAGTGACTTCCTTCATCTTACTAACCCTTGGGATAACAGCTCATAACTACTTATTACTAGTTCGTTTAAGAAAACTTCTAATTTTCTTGGTTTTCTTAAACTATTCCTATCTTTTGGATGCAATTTTTCACTCTCTATTCTTTTATTATCAAAAGAAATTTTGTGCTTTAATATAGTATAATGCAAAGTATAAGCACAAACCTCCCCCAAACCTGTTTACAGCAGTGTCCTTACTGATGTCATCCGTTAAGCTCAAAAACCTATAGACTTGGGAGGAAATTATTAATGGGGGCAAGAATATATGAAAGTGAAAATCCTCCCCCAAACTTATTTTAGGCTCACAAATTTATAAAAATTCTTTTTCTTTTCAAGAGCCAAAATATACCATCCCCCAAACTTGAGTTAAACAATTTTAATCTTTTAAAATCACACGAGGAGGTCAAGGTTATTGGTCAATACCAAGCTTTGCAAAGACCGAAGGTCAACACCAACCATTCAAAAATTTTATCGATGAGGCACCAAGGTTGGTGGAAGAACATGTCACCTTTCGACGTGAAGAAGTGGGGAGGTGATAAGAGGTGTAATGGAAAAGGATTGCGTCTCAATTTGGAGAGACGACACAGTGATAGTGATGATGGATTGCTCGCATTATCATGATTATCCAAAAGAAGGGGTAGAGGTCCAATTTCTTCATCTTGGAGTTGATTCATCTCAACACCCGTGTCTTGTAAAAATGCGAGTTCATCAGCGAAAATTTTCTCAAAGCTTTCATTGATACCCCGAAGAATAATATCAGCAGAAAAAATGGGGTGATCGTCCGACTCTATAAAAAGTTCCTCATCAGCGTTAGATGTTGACCCGGACAACTCGGTGGAAGAGTCCGTGTCAAACAACGACATATAAAAAGAGTCGGAATTATAAGGTTGATTAAATTCGCTGCTGTCGACATCCATTAATTCGACAGAACACACATGAGCATAGGGTTCGGAGGGTTCACTTCCCAACTTGTAAATGTTAAGCTCAATTGACTTCTTTCCAAAGGATAGGGTCATAGAGCCGTTTCTACAATTGATTACTGCGTTGGAAGTGGCCAAAAAGGGTCGACCGAGTATCACCGGGATTTGATTGCGTGGGTTTGCCACAGGTTGTGTATCTATAACGATACAGTCCACAGGGAATATGAATTCCCCGACTTTGATTAACACATCCTCTAGCTCACCCCTAGGTTGGGTGATAGATCGATCGGCCATCTGAAGAGTGCAATGCGCAGGTTTTGACTCTCCGATCACTAATTACTCATAAACAGAATACGGAAGCAAGTTAACACTAGCACCTAGATCGAGTAGAGCACGATTGATATTTTTACCCATAATAGAAATTGAAATTGTAGGACTTCCGGGGTCCTTTCGTTTCTTGGGTAGTTGCTGTGTAAAAGCAGTGCTCACATTACTCACAAGGAAAACTTTTTTAGGTACTTGAACTTTTCTCTTCCCAGTGCACAAGTCCTTTAGGATTTTCGCATATGACGGAACTTGTTGAATAGCATCTAGGAGAGGAATGTTTATGTTAACTTGCTTAAAAATTTCCACAATCTTCTCCATTTATGGACTTGGTCTGTTGCCCCTTAACCTGTTTGGATAAGGTGCTTTATCAATAAGGGTTTGGTCCAACATTGGAGAGGATTATGGGGACGGATTCGATCCTAAAACTGGAGAAGGAATCGACTTAGATAGATTTGGCGAAATGGGCGAAGGGTTCGAGCCTTGGGGAAAATGGAGAATAGGCTCGGGTGAAGGTGGAAGACTAGACGAGTTAGGAGAAGAAGAAAAAGCTGGGGTATCATTGGTGTCACTATCATCACACTGCTCACCCACTCGGTTATTCAGCACTTTTCCCGATCTCAACGTGGTAACAGCACTCACATTATAACTTTGTGAGTGGCCAGAATTAGGTATGGGTTGAGATGGGAGTTTTCCTTTCTCTCTCGCACTCATTGCGGCGTTTAACTGTGCGATTTGGTTTTCTAATGATTTAATACTCTCACCATGGGAGGCGGAGTTTTTCGTTATGGTATCAATAGAAGACCTCATCTCAGCCGAAAATTGCATGGGTTGTTTTATGAACATATCCAAAGTTTGTGCAAGTGAGTTGTCAGTACTGGCCACTTGTGGTGTAGAAATGTTGGCCGGATTTTGGAAATTCTGTGACTGAAAGGGGGGCTGATTCTGTGGTTGTGGTTGCTGTGGAGGAGGTCTTTGATAATTGCTTTGTTGGTTTTGGTTCCAAGCGAAGTTAGGATGATTCCTCCATCCTTGATTGTACGTGGAAGAATAAGGGTCGTTTCTAGGTCGCTGCTGAAAAGCAGCATTAGCTTGAAACGATGCATTCATAGGATATTCTTCCGTTAAGTGTGAAGGATCCGAACAGCAACCACAGACGGTCTTAGGAAGCGTGACCTGATTTAGGGAGAATGATGAGAACTTGTTTTCAATAGCGTCGAGTTTCTTCTGTATCGCTGCCATTTCGGCTTTTACTGCGATAGAAATATCGAGCTGGTGAATACCTCCCTTAGTTGAAGGTGGTCTTACGCTTTCCCACTGCAACGTGTGTTCAGCAAGGTCTTCCAGATATTTCCAAGCTTCACCGTCATCTTTAGACATGAAATTGCATTGACACATTGTTTCAAGCATCTGCTTTGTCGCTGGATTAATGCCCTCATATATAATCCGACATAAATCCCATCTATTGATTCCATGATGAGGACATTGGACAAGCAGATCCTTGAAACATTCAAAGCACTTCCAAAATGGTTCATTAGGAAGCCAGGTGAACTGGTTGATCTTGCTTCTAACACGGGCAGTCTTATGGTTTGGGTAAAACTTCTTAAGAAATGCTATGACGAATTCATCCCAACTAGTGATAGAGTGTGCGGCAGTATTATAAAGCCATTTTTCTGCCAAGTCGCACAGTGTGAATGGAAGAAGACGCAAGCACATAGTATCGACAGTCAACTGTGAAGTACCCATCATTGCGCATACATTTTCGAATTTGGTGATGAAAACGTACGCGTCTTCCGACTCAAGCCCGTGAAATTTGGGCAGCAGATTGATGTCGTGGGGTTTAATTTCGAAATTATCCCCGTTAGCTGGTGGAAGAGATAGACAAGTGGGAAGAGGACCACAGATAGGATAACATCTCTCTTGGAGAGAGATGCGCGGTGGATTCTGTGCACCTACGGGCGGTGGCAGCGTGGTGGTATAATCTGATGGAGTGCCGTCCATCTCGGTCGTGGTATGTGGTGGGGGAAAAGAAGATGAAGAAGTACCGATTTCGGTGTCGATAGCAGGAACGCGGACAAGACGGGCACTAGGATCCCGTGTCCAGCCGAGCATGCACTAAGCGGGTTTAGTGCAAGTGGCAGCATGTGTGTGATTTAAAATTGGCTTGTTTTGAAAAAGTGGGACTCAAGACAAATCACCCTAAGATGCACAAGCAACCCTAGAACTAAGGTCACCCAGGTCCAGTCTCTAGACCGCTCTTAGACTTTCAGAGGACAAGCCGCAGGATAAATCATCTACCGCCTCCGTACTACCCTTGTAGCCGCCTCCGTACTACCCTTGTAGCCAGATAAGTGCCAGGTAAGTAGGAAGGAACCACAGTAGTGGGCCTAATTAAAAACCACTAGCCTTTTGTCACACTTGCCTAGGCACTACAAAAGTAATGCGGATAAACAATAGATTACCCACGACCTTCCTCTGTCCTTATTGAGCGCGACAGTCCTTAGAGTCTGGTCTAGATATTTTTTAAATTAATGAAGGGTTGATGCGGATGCTCAGTTTGTGATTTGTGGGGCTTAGGAAGGGTGATGAAATCCCCACCTAATCTTGATTTGGTCTTTGCCCCTTAAAGTCCGTTTTAAAATATGCAAAACAAAACCAATCACAAAACTTTTGCAAAAAGATTTTTGAGCGGCGCTATTTTGCAAAGAATCCTGCAGAAAATAGATTTTATTGGATTTGAGGGGAGAAAGAAGGAGTTAAGAAAGATACCAGAGAAGTTGGAACCCTAGATTCCCTTAACCTGCCGCGATTCCGCCGCAGATTCCCCTTTTGTGCCGCGGTTCCATCGCGAGGTGGAGAGAACAGTCAATGGAAAATTTTCTGTGACTTTCTGTGCTCCTCTGGATCTCGATGAATGTATCTGTCTTCTGCTTTCCTCAATTCTGTGACTCCAGATCTCCTTGCAAAATTCACGCACAAATCGTTAAATATGCAATTTGCAGTTTTGTGTTAATAATGATATAAATCGTCTAAGAATTCAACACAAATAGTAAGAATAAAAAATTATGCACGTATCCCCGGCAACGGCGCCATTTGATTGATACGAAAGAGTGTGTTTGTAATTAACCGCAATCAATAATGGTGTCACGTGTAGCTAGACCGAGATGAGTACGGGTCGTCCTCAGGGAAACGTTGAATCTTTTACTCTTACTTTAGATGTGTTGAAAGAGAGAGGAGGGATAAAGAATATTGAAGAATGGTTATAGGATCTAGATCTATGTTTAAACACTAATGCAAAATATAGATCTAGATTAACTACGGATGTAAGTTTATATAAGAGGAGGGCTTGTAGGGTTCATTAAGATTTAGTAGTTATGGATGATTAATTAAAAGTTACCATTTTTATCCTTTAATAGATTTAAAACTAGAACGACGGTGATGCGTGTAGATTAGGGTTTCTGGAGGGAAAAGGAATCCCACTCTTAACCCTTATCTCGACACGGAACTCCGTTCATATCTAGCCTTTACCAAAACAATCATTAATCTAATCTCTAATCGCGGTCGGAACTAACAAAGAATTGTTAGCGCGCCCAATTAGGATATTAATGATTCTTTTGATAAAGTTTATAAACTTTATAGGACTTAAAAAGGGTTTAGGGATGTTCATCATCCATTAGCCTACCCTAATCCTACGAACCCTAATAAGCGGAGAATTACTCGCGCATGTTGGGAGAAAAAGATGAAAAGACAGAGAGGGAAAACATAATGTAAAATGCAAAAGAATTAAATAAAACAACTACCTTTATTAATCAACTTGAACAATCTACACTTTATTCCTTAGAAAATGATTACAAAAACATGGTTTGCTTCTCGATCTCTTCTAAGGAGGTAGACGAACAGTTGATGATCAGCCTGGATGCGTGAGCCGTCTTGGACTTCGTGATCTCGTCGGCTTGATACCTTTTTCCAAGAGGCTCTCGGTCTTTATTTATAGTCCCAAAGCCAGAAAGTTAGCTTCTAAATTTGGAAGCTAACAGGAAAGATTCAGCCCAAAAAATCTCAGCTTCCAACCTCTCTGTATGGCCGCGGATCCGCGGCCATTATATCTCATCCGTTCATCATTTTTCTGGGGATGGCTTGTTGTGACATTTGGCAATCCTTGGAACCTTCAGAATTTGGAAATCTTTTCTTTTCTTCTGCCAGAATTGATTTCTTAATTTTGACTTCTTAATTAGGCAGGTTAGCTTTAACAACTTGAATTCCTTGATTTAAGACCTGAAAATTCTGCACAATAACTGAACAAATAATATTTAGTAGACTTAGTTCTACTAGGATTAGGTCAATAATATTATATACATTTTCCTACCAAATGCTAATTATAATATATCAATACATGGAAAATAGTATTTTTACACATAAACCCTCATATGTATGATATATCATAATAAAGTCCTTTTTAATATGAAAATGGTAGGAAAAATTTAATAACAAATGTGCAGTTTTATCAACTGAACAACCAGCCAGCGGGTCGGGTCAGGAGTGGACTGCCAGACCTCCCGAGGAGAGCTCCTTCCCAAGGCTTTGTCGGGACGGGTCCTCGGGCCATCAGCTGTCTTTTCTGCTAGTGAATCAGGGCGAGATCTCAGCATTTAAAGAAGGTGCGCCAGTTTGTGCACTCTACCACTGAAGCGACGGTCCACGCGTCAAGCGTTGATTGGCCGACGCGACATATGCAGGCCTGCGATGTCTGATGGGATGCGGTCCAGCACAGGATCGACAAGTGGAGCGATCGGAGCCGCTGGACGCGAGGAGTCGTTTCGGCGGGAGATGACGGGCGTCGTTGGATGAGGCCGCTTGCAGTACTAAGTAGGGGTGGGCTCGCCCTCGGGCCCCTACTCCTTCATATTTCCCTCTTCTAAGTCCTGGTTGCTCGGCGCTCGTCTTCTTTCTCCCGCTTTCGGCTCCCGAAGACTCCCTTTTTCAAGGTTAGATGTCTTTCTTTGTAGAGTCAGTAGATGTTGTAGAAGTAGGTTCTACGGACCCTTTAGTTGTGTCCGAGTCCCCCCGGGGAGCAGGGGTCGGATCCTCTCCCGGGATCGTGTGGCGGGGGCAGCCCCCAGGGAGGAGGAGGCAGATGCGGCCCCCGGCTCCTCGTGTTGGGTGAGGCATGAGTACGAGCTCGCCAATGCTCAGGCTCGCTTCCACATCCCCTCGCATTACACGCTCCGACTGGCCAAGGAGGGAGAGAGGGCGGATCAAGTACGGGGCAGGAAAATCGCCCTGTATTTGGAAGCTTTTTGGGGCGGAATACGCCTGCCCTTCTCTCCCGAGGTCTTCGCCCCGCTGAATTTTTTCGGTCTGACCCCCGGCCAGTTAGTGTCGAACTCGTGGAGGATCCTTCTCGGGTTCTTGATCCGCCTGAAGTTGCAGGCGGTTCCCTTCAGCCTCTCCCTCCTCGATTCTTCTCTCGTCTTCAAAAGTCGGCCTGTTGGTCGAGCGGGCGACCCGAGATGGGTCTATCTCTCTTTCAAAAAGCGGCCGGGGGGCGCTACCGGGACCGGGGTCGTGACCTTGCCCTCTTCTATTTATGATTAGAAGAAGAAATTTTTCTTCGTTTCCTCTCCCGAGAGCGAGGATTGGCCCGTGCCTACCGAGCGGTCGAGGGAGAAATGTTTGCCGAGGAACCAGTCCAATGACCCCGCCGTGGTGAAAGTGGCGTCGTGGGAGTCCATCTCCCGACCTGACGTGCTGCTGTCTGAGAGGGTCCTGAGCTGGGCCGGGCTCAGCCCCGTTGAGTTCGTCGGTAAGTTAAGCTAGCTTTTTGGTTTGTGTTTTGCTCGTGTTGCTGACTTGTTGGGTATTTTCTTTGTGCAGGATCCATGGACTTCGACTCGCTTAAAGCCTTTATGCGCCAGCCGAGAAAGGTTACGAAGGCTGGGGGTGCCAGCTCTTCTTGCGCGAAGCCCTCCCCGGCTCCTACTGCTCCGGTGGTGGCGTCCCGCGAGCGTTTGGGGGCAGATCCCGCTCCGGGTCCCAGCAGAGTGTCGGGCCGGAAGCGGGCCTTGGTTCTGGAGGACCCGGACTCAGAGGAGGAGATCGGCTTTCTCTCGGAGCCGCTCAAGAGGAGCTCCCAGAGATCTTCCCGGGGTCGATCCTCGCCGATCGTGGTAGAGGAAGGGGGCCTCCAGTTCGCGGTGCCATCGGGGCTATCCGTTGCGGATAGCCTTCTGCATGAGATAGAGGCCTCGGCCGAGGGTAGAGTTCCCGGGGGGACCTTCAGGGCCCAGCTGGCGTCCATCGCCCAGGAGTCCGTGCAGGTAAGTGTTTGGTTCATTGTGAGATTCGGTGCCTCCTTCGTCTTTCTGATCTCATTTGTATCTCCCAGGTTCTCCAGCACATTGCCCTCGCCTTGCGTATGGAAGCCGAGGTGGTAGCCCCGGCGCTAGAGGCTGCGGGCCGGCTCGCCTCGCTGGAAAAGAGCTCCAGGCGGGAGCTGGAGGCGGTGACGGCGAGGGCTGTCGCCTTGGAAGGCGAGGTGGAGGCCGGGAAAAGGGAGGTAGCCCGGCACCGTGAGGCTGCCGTGATTGCCGAGGTCAAGCTCGAGGATGCCCAGGTGCTTGCCGGCTTCCTGAAGAGGACGGTGAAGACCCTCCGGAAGGAGCTCAGGGCGGCGGCCGAGATGGCCAAGTCGGCCGGACTGAAGGCGGTGGAGAGCTATAAGAAGTCGAAGGACTTCTATGATGACCTGGCCGTGGCTACGACCCGCATCTGGCACGACGCCCTCGATGCCGTTAAGGCCCGGATGCCGGAGTTTGCCGACGGAGATCTCCAGGCCGAGTCCCTCCTCGCGGACGCCGATGAGCAGGGGGAAGAGGTTCCTGAAGAGGAAACCGCCGAGGACCCCGCGTGTCGTATGGTGGATGTCGAGGACCTCGAGGTCGAACCTAGCCCCGAGGTCTAGAGCCCCCGTCTTCCTCCTTTTATTTCTTTGTTTTTGGAATTTTGTAAGGCTGGGGACCCCAAAAAATACCCTTTGTAAAGCCTTTGTCTTTGGTAGTAATAAAAAAATTTCTTTGGTTTCATCGAGTCGCGCTCTACTATCTGTTTATGAAGAATGCTCATAAGATATCTCTTTTTGCACCGTTGTGTTTTCATGTCAGGTTGGCCATCTGTCTAGCGATCGTCTGTCGAGTTGATTTCGATCACTTGTCGACGAGCATGCCAAGCGCTGCCGTGGAGGTATCCCCATGGGCCCCGAAGTCGAGAGGAGATCATTTAGACCTGGATAGACTTGGTGCCCCTCACTGGGGTCTCGGATCCTCTGCGGGTGACGGGCGGAGCGCTGTTCGCCGTATTTGTGCCGAGCGTGAGTGGGAGGCTGCCCTGTGGCCCCATGGGGGGTGCCATCTTTTGACTTCTGGCAATGCGAGTATCGACCACCAGCCGGGTTCGACCGAGCAGGGTAGCTGCTCGGTTGCCTCTTGCGAGGGCTTTGATCCTTCAGGACGGTGATCGAGCGGGGTTACCGCCCGGCGCCTCTTGGCGAGGACTTCGGTCCTTAGCGCGGGAGGGGCTGTAGGAAGCCTGCCAAGGACCCCTGACTGGGCAAGTTTTCTGCCTGGTGCCTCTTGGTGAGGGCTTTCGTCCCGACGGATAGCCGAGCGAGGGATCCTCAGATTCGACTGCCTTTGGGAGGGCTTTTGATCCTTAGCGTTGAAGGGGCTGTAAGAAGCCCACTAAGGATGACCGGGCAGTGAAGCTGTGCGGTTGCCTCTTGGCGAGGGTTTTGATCTCCGGCATCGTGGGTAAGCAACTACCAGCCCGGGATGAACGAGCAGGGCAGCCGCTCGGGTGCCTCTTGCGAGGGCTTTGATCCCTGGTGTCGTGGGTAGGGAGCTACCAGCCGGAGTTGACCAAGCAGGGCAGCTGCTCGGTTGCCTCTTGCGAGGGCTTTGATCCTTCAGGACGGGGTTACCGCCCAGTGCCTCTTGGCGAGGACTTTGATCCCTATCGGTTGTGGTAGGAAGCTACCAGCCGGGGATAGCTGAGCAAAGACCCGATTGCCTCTGAGAGGACTTTGGTCCTTGGCGCGGGAGGGGCTGTAAGAAGCCTACCAAGGACCCTTGGCCGGGCAGGGTTACTGCCCGGTGCCTCTTGGCGAGGGCTTTTGTCCTGAAGGATAGACGAGCGAGGGATCATCGGGCTTGACTGCCTCTGGGAGGGCTTTTTGATCCCTAGCGTTGTGGTAGAGAAGCTACCCGCCAGGGATAGCCGAGCAGGGAAGCTGCTGAGCTGCCTCTAAGGAGGACTTTCTGGTCCCTGGCGTTGCGGTAGGGAAGCTACCTGCCAGGGATTGCCGAGCAGGGCAGCTGCTCGGTTGATTCTTCATGAGGTTTCGCCCGACTGTCCAGTTGCAGGTATGGGGAATAGGAACGGTCGCGGCAATCGCGCGCGCAGCATGCGCATTGAATGTGGGGGGAGGCGAAGCGCTAGGGGCGCATCGTTTCGATTCCACCAGAGAAGGCTTGATGACTGCCGCGTGGCAGCGGCTTTTTAGGTGAAAGTGGGCGACTGTCGAGCTCCGTTGGGGCGCAGTGGGCTATATAAGGCTGAAGGAGTACTGGTCCCTCCATCATTCATAAACAGGTCGTCGAAAATGCAAGACTTCCCGTTTACCATCCCCGACATCATCCACTTCGAAGACGTGTACCTTTACGACCAGAACTGCACCGAGGACACGGTGCAGTTAGTCTATGGGAGCATCGAGGACCATTTCGTCCGGCTGCTCCCCCGACGCTCCTCCCTGCTGCAGCTGCTGATGTACTCCATCTGGAGGGCATCGCTGGGGCTTTACAACCCCCTGTCCGAGCAGCTCTATGACGAGGCCGTAGGCAAGCTTCGGTCCGTGAGGCGTTTCGGCCTGATCTCCGCGAACCGGCTGGCTCGCTCGGAGGCGCTCGTCTGCGAGTGCTACGAGTTAAGAATCGGGGTCAACGCGCGCGGGGGGAATCGAGGGGAAAGGTTGGATCTTGCGAGGTCTCGGCTGGTGGAGATCTTTGCCGAGTATCATGAGCAGTGCTCTCTGCACCCCCTTCCACCGCTGTTATAATTTTTTTTTCTTTTTGTATGTATGGCTGAGGAGCCCATAATACCTTTTGAATAAACAAGGTTTTTCCTTCTTTTTCGCAATGTTCTATTGATCTTTATTAAATTAACAACAGACCCTAGGAAGAGTTTACATTGCCCTAGAAGAAAAGTACAGGCTAGTAGATGATTTTATTGGCTCGGCCCGAGCTCCCTGGAGGACTGTTGGCCTCCGCGCTTGGCGCAGAGTACGGGGCTCCCTGAGTTTCGTTCTGGCCGTCCGCTGAAATGAGCATGATCTGACCGACGGTCAGGTCAGCCGGAGGACGATGCTGCTCCTGCTCGCGGTCGGCCTGCCGTTTGTCCCTCAAGTCTGCGGCGAGGTGTCCCGATCGAATGAGCTCTTCGATGTAGTCCCTGAGTTGCTTGCAATCCTCCATGGTGTGGCCCAGTGTCCGGTGGAAAGCGCAGTAAGGGCCCCGAGTTCACTTCACGGCCTGACCTGGGATCGGAGGGAACTTGAAGAATCCCTCGTTCTGGGCCTCCTCTAGCTATACTATGAGGGAGACTTTGAGGGGGTATACTCCTGGAACTTCGGGTGATAAGGCTGCTGACGCTCCGGCCTCTCCTCTCGAGCCCTCTTCTTCTGGTCGGATCGTTCTGCTCGGGGGAGGTTTGCATTCACCTCGGATTTCAGCTGAACCTCGCGCTCGGTCCACGCCTTGACCTCGGCCATGGTCTTAGATTGCGCCAACGCAAAGGAGCGCAACCACTCCTTGTGCCTCAGACCAGATCTGAGCGCCGTGATGACGGTCTCGTCCCGGTGCTCGGGGACCCCGAGAAGGGCGTTGTAGAAGCGGGTGATGTGGGCCTTGAACGTCTCCTTGTTCCCACTCTTAACCGTGAAGAGGTAGTCGACCGTGCGCTTCTGCCGACGGTTCCCAACGAAATGGCCGAGGAATTGAGTAGCCAGCTGGTCGAAGATCGAGATTGAGCTAGGCTCGAGCCTCCGGAACCAGTCCCGACCTGCGCGGACGAGGGTGGCCGGGAAGGCCCTACACTGGGCGGCGTCGGAGTGGTCTTGGAAGCTCATCCCCGTGGTGAAAGCGTCCAAATGGTCCTTCGGGTCGGTTTTCCCATCGAACAGAGAGATCTTTGGGGGTTTGTTGCGCGAGGAGACGTGGACGGCGAGCAATTCCTCGGGGAACGGCTTTGTGAGTGAATCGGAGGCGTACTTAGTTCCGTCGCTCGAGAGGTGAGCCTTCCGGCGCATGCCCTTGATCTTCTTCTCGAGGGCGTCGAGTCGACCGTGGTATCCCGAGGAATCGGCGCCTTGGGAGCCCTGGCCTCCGCTGCGGGTGACTCGCGTCTGGGAGCGGCCCCGGTTCCTCTCGATGAGGTGCCTCAGATCCCTGGGTGAGGTGGCCCTCAAGCCGCCTATGTGAACCCCTTCTGTGTGGCCCCGCCGAGGGGGGTGGTGTCGACCATGCCTATGGACGGGCGAGCTGACTGACATCTCCTCTGGGGTATAAGGGCCGTGAGGAGGCTCGAGGCAAGGCGTTCTGGCGGCGGACCTTGGTGTGGAGCCGTGGGGAGCCCAGCGGGCCTCAGGGAGTACCGGCACGAGAGATCTGTGGCCAGGAGTCGTAGCTTGCTGGTGGTCAGCCGTCCCGACGGGGGCGGAGCCTTTTGGAGGCCGTGGAGCGACGATCTGGGGGCCATGCCCGGCCGCTTGGACGCGGACGAGTGCCTCCACGAGGGACTGCAGCCGATCTATTCGGCTGGCGAAGGCGTTGATGATGGTCGCTGGAGGAGGCTCATCCACGCCTTCGGTGAGTGGAAGGCAGCGGCTGGTATCGGGATTTTCAGGATGGTTGTTCGCCATGCGGACGGAGATCGGAAGTCCAACTTTGTTTTTGTGGAGTTTAGTTTCCCACGGACGGCGCCAACTGATGGGGGTCCTTTTCAGGTCCCCGTCAGAAGTTGTCTTCCGTTGATCTCCTGGTGGATCTTGGCAGTGATCTTCTGTTGCGTGTGGATCTCAATGGGTTTTGGTGAGATTGGTGATTTAAGAAGTTCAGCGCCGAGTACCTGCAAAGAAGTGCCGGGGTGGTTTGGTACCATCGAGAACCCTCCGACGATCAAGTTAGTGCTAGATCCGAGCAGAGTAACGGCTAAGTGGAATGAAGAATGGCTTACTTGACCCCTCTGTGATGGGGTTTTATATAGCGGTGATGGCACGCAGCAGCAGGCACGAGAATCTCGCCAGCAGTTACGCTCCCGACGTCATGCCCGCGTAGAGAGCGGATCGCCCATTAATGGGGATCGCGGATGCGTGGAACGTGGGATGTTGCTGGCGGAGAATCCGCGCGTGGCGAGATTCACGGAGCGGCGGTTACGCCTGTGAGCGGTGGAGCTGGTCGGAGGGGCCGAGGAAGACGGCCTCGACTGGGGAGCTCGGAACCGGGCAAGAGGGTTGAGGAACCTTGGTCCTGTGGCGGCCCGGGGCGAGCTGAGGGGCCAAGGAGGCAAATATGCAGGGGGCCCCATGGAGGGCCGGCTTGTGCTTGCAGGTCGGGTACAAGGGTGGTCTGGGTCGGCCTCCGTGGACCCTTTCTTTCGGGTCCTGAGACATGTCGTCCGCCACGTGTCTTGATCTCGCATCGCCAATATTGAGCATCATCAGGTATTTTTCTTGTTTTTATGAGAATTTGAGCCTTAGAAACTGTGTTATAATTTAGGTTTTGTAACCCGGATTCGATATTTCTCGATGAATCCAGTGTCTATGGTTTCTTTATTTTTACTACTAATTTGATGATCCTAGAGTGTTTTTTTTAATAAGAATGTTCTTACTATACATTTGTTATTGCTCATTTTATTCTAGGTATCTTGTAAGTTTCTTTGTCGTGCGATCGTCTAACACCTTGGAATATTGGAAGATCATAGAGAAAAATGGCAAGCCATTATAGAATAAATGATGTTAAATCTGTAACCGTTTCCGATAATCACTTTCATTATGTTATTAGTTATTGACAGTAATCTATCATGTTTTAATGTTTTCCATCAGAGAGCCAAGGAAGAGTACGGACAAGAATATTTTGACAGGTATGAAGAAGATGGTTCTGAAGAGGAGGAAGAGGAAGAGGAAGAGGAAGAAGTAATGGAGGAACCACCAAGCAAGGAACTACAAGAATTTCTCAAATTGAGAGAGGAGTTCAAAGAGAAGATCAGGCAAAAATTGAAGAATCAAACTGCTGGTACTCTCAGCTCGCAAAACAAGAAAAGGAAAACTGATGATAAGTGAGTACCGAATTTGTTATGTAGGGATAGATGTATTCTAGCGCATGTATTGTTGAATTCAATTAGTTTGCTAGTCTTCTTTTCTTGTGTTTATGGATTTTTTGAAATATGTGATCGCTGATATCCAACAAAGTAACTAGAAAAGTTATTGAATTCTCGGTTTGCAGAAGTCTGTCTTGATGCAAGCAAACATATAGCATTCTTCTCTTAACCGAAATGATGATATTGTAGTGGTAAACATTTAGCTTTGTTCGCAGCTTTATCTATGCATTTCGGTTAGGAATTCAATCATGTTATCTAGCCTTTCCCCCCCTAGATTAGGAGAATTTAGAGGAATCAAACTTGTCGTTTAGAATTATGGGAAACCTCTCCCTTTTCCTATTAGTGTTCTATGATAGTAATTTGACACTAATTGAAAGGTTTTTTATGTCAGGTTGAGGGGATTAAAACATTGTCAAATCTTTTATGAAGCCATAGCTGACCCCATGATTGATGGGAAAAATCATGGATGATGACGAAGATATTATTATGTCGGCACTGAAGTATCCAGTTAGTTTAATTGTTCTTTTTCAGGTATCATGATTTCCTTACCGATTTTGTAGTCCTGCAGCATGTTTTTTAGTGATTCAATTTCGCCCATTTCTGCATATTCAGGTTTGGATTTTTCTTTGGTCCTTCACAGCCGGTTATTGCTTCACGGGTTCTTGAGGAGAGACGTTCTATACGAGAGACCCAGCATATTACATCTAGGGTTCCCAATTCGTCATCCGGTGTATGTACCAATTTTCTAATTTTTCAATATTGTGATAGCTTTCAACTTGCCTTATCTAATAATTTGTGTTTCCTACAAAATACAAGGGATACTGCAAACCAATCATCAGAGAAAAAGACTGTTGTACATAAGCGGCAACCTAGAGTAAATGAGGTAAAAAACACCTGAAACATCTTGGTGTATATATTTTGAAGATAATATTGACCTGCATCTAGTGTTTTATGCAGGTTAAAAAGAAAGCTCAAACACTTAAAAACATGCGTGATTACTCATTTCTGCTATCTGATGATGCTGATTTGCCTGACAACAAAAGGCAGCTTCAACCTGCTCGAAAGATTCTGGTTTCAGATTCCGGTTAGTTCTGATATCTGGTTAGTTCTGATATCTAAATGTCATATATGTACTTATGTTATTATAAGAAATTTTTTTTCATAGAGGATACTTATACAGGATTCTTCTGCTCATTTTCGAAGATGGTTGTTTAGCGCAAGCACCAGCAAAGAGTAAACCACAACTGAGCAAGTCTGCAAGGCTCATCCCCAATGGCCATGCACTGAAGAGTCCCGCAGAGAAAAATTTGCACTCACGGACGAGAATGGGGCCAGCGAATGGAGCTGCTTTGAACAAAACCAAGCCATCTATAGCTGGGCCTAGGAAAGTTGATAATGCTAGAAATGGCTCTGATAGGCCTTCAGGGCATAAAGTTTTGCCATCCAAGGTCCCTTCTCAATCTATGGGTACAGGCAAGCCTCCTGCAAAGATTAAGAAGGATCCTTATTTGAAAAATAAGCCATCATCCTCAGCGCCTTATCCTTCCGCGCAAAAGAATCATTACTCCGAACAAAAGAGACCCAGTCAGAGCCTTAATAACGTGAAAACGACCGTAGAGAAGAAGCCATTGCTTCCCTCCAAATCTCAGGTTTGTCCTTGTCTGCGTATTTTGTAATGATTTATATCTTTACATTTGTCGCTTTGTTTCTGACACTAAGCTTTTTCGAGTGATGTAGCCATCGAAGAAAATCTTGCCACGGGACCTTTATGAGGAACGCTCAAAGAAGAAGCCAATGCAAAGGAGACAGTTGATGACGATGAAGAAGATGCTATTGGAATGATCAGAAAGATGTTCAAGTTTGTATCTGCCGCCATCATTCTCACATTATTTTGCTGATATTGTGGTCCTAGTTGCGTTCAACTTAAGAAATGGTTTAGCAATAAAAACAGGTGTAAGTTGCTAGGGTAAAGGCTAGTTTTGGCACATTTACACCTGTTTTTATTGTGAATATCTCTAGATTCTCCACCGTTGAGATTCTTGCTGAGTTGTGTTAATGTAGGCGGCCACTATAACTTTAGATCATCATATTATTCAACGGAGACAATATTGTTAATAATGTTAAGACATGTTGACACCCAGGTACAATCCTAGCAAATATGCGGGGGACGACGACAGCGACATGGAAGCTGATTTTCGTGAAATTGACAGAGGAGGGAAGAAGGTAACTGACATGTACAATTGATTTTTACAAACGGTTAACAGCACAAAACACTCCTGTAATCTACCCCGAGTGGAACTTATACCCCCTTAAGCGATTTATTAGCAAGACTCTGTAATTTACCCCGAATGGAACTTATACCCCCTTAAGTGATTTATTAGCAAGTGATGTGCAACCTCTCTGTTAATCAAACAAAACCTATAAAAGAACACTCAATTTCTACTCTAAACTATATAAACAAGTTCTATAGTTAAAATAGACCATCATTTGAGATTTTCATAGGTGAATTCGAGTGTTTTTAACTTTTAAGGGTTTAGGTCGATGAGCATAGAGAGTGTGCTTGGCTACTAGCGCTAATAAATTACTTGAGGGGGAACAACCATACAGGTGTTATACAAGGGTAAACCACAAGGGTTTTGTGCAATCAACCCCTTCACAAATTGTTCCTTTGTACTGCATGTTATGTAAGTTTCTTTAGCTACAGTGTTGATGCCAGATTTCTTCTGTGACAGCGCCAAGATTGCTAGGAAGGAGGATGAAGAGCAGCTTTGTCTCATTGAGGAAGAAGAGAAAAGAGAGAGGATGAGAAAGAAGCAAAAGCTAAAGCGAAGCATGTGCTGAGAACGAGACATGCCCTTTTCTTAGGTTTTTGTGGGATCCATTCTTAACTTTGACGTAGACGAGAATAGCCATTAACTAACTGTTTATCTGGGACATAATTGAGACCTTTTACTGTGAGATTACTCGGATAATTTATATTGTTTGTGAGGATAAGGTCAAAGCTCGTTGATGTGCCCACGACTCGTCATGGCAGAAAGATAGAGAATGGAAGGAATGGTATCGATTTTGCGAGGGGATGGTCCAGATGAAAGACGGAGGGATCTGAAGGGGTCTTTTTAAGTTTTCTGCCGGCCGCTGATGAATCTTATTGCATTGCAGGATCTAAAGAACATGAAAGTATTTTTATCATGCCGTCATCCACACCACAATGAGCGACGATACACTGAATTTATTACCACCAGGTGTAGTGGTGCTTCACAGTAACTTTCCCCTTTTAATTTCCCTTACTTTTTATTTCCCTTTAAACAAGATCTGTAGTTTGGAAATGAACGTATTTTGTGAAAGATACCCGCATACACGAGACAAAAGTAAACAAGAAAAACATACAACATTTAGGATGCATTTGAAGTTAACATATTATTATAACTATGGTTGCACCTTTCGACAAAATTTCTGGGCCTCCGGAAAAAAAAACACGAAAATTTTATGGGAAAAAAATAAGAGAAAATTGCTATACAATTAAATGGACATTGTGGCCATCTCGCAACCGCTAAGAAAGAAGACTATAGGATGGCATGTCCTCTATCCTCATCACGTCATCCAATAGAAGCTCTCGCTCCAATTGTGCTCGCGTCGATCTCAAAACTTCCTGCAAATTAACATTTTTTCGAAATTTTAGTTTTAGTACAAGATTATAGCGAAACGTGTTAATAGAAAATAACAATTTTACATTGAATTCCATATAGGAGGCATTCTTGTCGAGCCACAGCTTGTCCATGACCATGAACGCAACACAATAAAGCAAGTCGAATGCCCACTCGTCCTCTGCATGTACATCGCAACAAATAACTTTGTACAACGAATATTTTAACATCTAGCATAGTAGCATGATAGTTCCTTAAGTCTCTTACCTGATAGCATTTGGACAAAAACAGCTCGGATGAATTTCCTAGGCTTTGCTGCAAATACAATACACCAGATTAGCACGCATCTTGATCGAGGGTGAAATCTCTCAAGAAGATTTAAATAAATGGGATATATATGGTTGAAATGTTATCATAGGGTTAAAAAACCAAGACACGTTAAATACAGTAACATATGAATACAGTCCACTAATATCCGTTTTTACTTTATTTTAGCTTCACAAGTAAAAACGGCAACGCATTATAAACAAAAGCTGGCGAACTTTTGGCAGGCACTAGTTTTAAGAAAGCTTGTATAATAGATATAACATATAGCCCTATAGAGAAACCTCTCAAGCTATACTGGAAAGGTGTTTATAAACAAATTCCAAATATAGAACCCTTCCATATTTGATGCAATATGAAGGCGAATGCAACACTATTATTCTCTCCTAGAAGAGTATATTTCCAAGTGTTGGACCTTATTGATGTTTTTTCTTAAAAACAATGGGTGCAGTTTCAAACTATAGTTTTATGTTATTTATTTTGAATATTAACAAAAGACTCTAGTGGCCCGGTTGATTTGTAAATGTTTTGCCACCAAAAAGGTCAACGGTTTGAATCAGGCAAGATTAATTAATTAATTACTCATGAGTGATGCTAGGCTTTTGGCTCGGGCCGGACCGTGGGTGTGAGCCGTGGATCGGGATCGGCTTAAGACACCTTGAGCAAACAACACTTTGCACGTATGCATCGTGGTTGCTCGTGGCCTAGTTGGTCGCCCGTTGGCGCCTAGTTAAACGTCGTGTGGCTGTCTCGTAGGCTGCTTTGCAAGGGTAATGGGGGCTGTTGGGCTACTGGGTTTGGCTTTGGCCGGGCCGAACCGTGGGCATGTGGATCAGACCAATCGGGCTGAGGTGCATGCGAACACACTTTGCACGTGTGGATCGTGGTTGCTCGTGACCTAGTTGGCAACCCGTTGGCACCTAATTGGACGTCACGTGGCTGTGTCGCAGGTTGCTTTGCTGGGGTAATGGGACTGTTGGGCTACTCTGTGAGTTCAGGCTGATTGAATGGAGACTGCCTAGTTGGCTACCCGTTGGCGCCTACGTGGCAGCCTAGTTGGACATCGCGTTGGCTGTCTCGCAGGAGTAATGAGACTGTTGGGCTACTCTGGATAGTTCGGACTGATTAAATGGAGATTGCTGGGCTGCCCATCAGTTACAAAGAGTTGTAACTGATGAGGCCTTTGGATTGGGCCTGATATATAGAGAGCTCAGACCATAAAGCTAAGTTACTTAATAGTGAAAGAATTGGGAAACAGAGAACTATTTTCATAGTTCTAATAACTGAATAGAAACATAGAGAACTGTTTCATAGTTCTCGCCGATTCTAATCAGAAAAGCTGAATAAGAATTCCAATCCTATTTAGAAGAATTGAATTGAGAACAAATATTCTCTCCAATCTCAATTCAGAGACGGAACTCCAAAGAGTATTGCAAAATACTCTCGTTAAATTCAATCAATCAAGAAGTCAAGAACCAAAACCAAAGAGCTCTGCCCGTGCATCATCGGATCGTCCAGAATCGAGTTGCTGGTTGGTGCACACCAGAACTCTTAGTGGTTGTTCCTGGGATAGATCAGGGATGCTTGCACCGGAGTAAGCCTAATATGCTTTAAGCTCCGCATTTATGAACGCACGGCAACTCTCGACTTGATCTAGCGATAGATCTTTGAGGTAACCTTGCAGAATTTTTTTATTTTTACCGTCCGTTTTTCTCACCTACTCCAACACCAAGAACATAACCATATGATAATACTAGTCTTTTCTTTGTTCAATGATTGTTCTCTCCAAAACTGCACTTGATTTCCCTAAAAGTGGAAGCATTACAGCTAGAGCACTCGTTCTGTGTAGTCATGGACCTTATTTTCTGTTTCTGTTATTTTAACTTCGCACAAACACTACTATCACATAATAAACAATGCTAACAAGACCAGGATCAACAGAAGAATGTAAAAATGAAGAAAAAAGAAATTCTTACGAGAATGCAGATCTAGCATTTGCATGATCATGAACGTGATATTCACACCAGCAACTGCGAATGGGTACTCCCAGGTCGCTCGATTACCCCCTTCCTTATTTAGCAGCCTCTGGAAAGATGCCTGTAACAAAATTATAGAGAAATACATGGTAAGCTAGGTTGCACTTATTGCACTGATACTTCCAATGGGTTGTCGTATCCGCGTCCGACACGTATCGGACACCGATACTTGCACGACACGTATCGGACACCGATACTTGCACGGCACGTATCGAAAGCGTGTTATATATATCATATATATATAATATATATGTTCTACGTGCGCCGGCATATAAACATATTTTTAGTATGTTATTAGCGTGTAACATTTTAGACTTGTTAATTTTTCCTTATTTAATATTGACACAATAGTTTGATATCTTATTTATCTTTATAAGATTATATATATAGCCGTGTCCCCGTATCCTATATTTTAGGATTTTGCTGTATCGCCGTATCGCATCACGTCGTATCCGTGTTTTTGAATCCATGTCCATGCAACCTTGATGGAAAGCTGATTTACAAAGATAAAATCATAGAATTGAAGAAAGAAATAAAATTGGTGGTGAGGCCATGACTAACTGCACAATACAAACTCGGAAGCAAATAATTTCGAACTAAGTTCTTCCATGTTATATTATGTTTTGTCACGGTATCCATGATATATACCTATCAATGGTTAAATTACACTAAAGTTATTGCTGCTTTTCACTAAACTACCCTACTTTAGTTTTTAAGGATTTTTTTTTAACTAAAATAACCCTAAGGGAGGTTCATAGCTTATTGTAATAAACAAAACCTCAAGGTAAATTTATGTAATTTAGCTTTTATCAACCAGGAAAAAGCTATCATATATATAGTGAGACAGCATATAAATATTTAGCCATGGTCTGGTGACAAGTGCGTCTTCATCAAACTATCTTAAGTCTACCCGACCAAATTAAACATAAGGATACATCCAAACACAAGCATATAAATTTCAAACATAATATAACAAAGAATAAAACCGAAATGTTTTGGAAACAAAACAAAAAGAAAAAAACAGAGAGCTATGATCTTACAGAAAATGTTTTTGCAAAAAAGAGCAAGTTCTCCAGTGAAATAAATCCAGCGCCCCTAAGATGCAAAAATATATTGCTCACATGAACCCAACAAAGAGAGAAAAGAAATGTCAGAATAATTAATAAATTCTACCTGAAGTCCGTTGATGGATCCTTTCCCTGCCAACCCATTTCCTTCCATTGATCGGATATCAATCCTTGGAGTTCTTGATCAGGATACGTAGCAGACCAAAGTGTTATTAATGCTTCCTGAGAATATTTCAGAAATCAATCAATTGTTGAGTCTGCTACGACCATCAAAAATAATATTTACGCCAAATCACACTAAACCACCCTTACCAATCACTTTTTTCTCACTTAAGGTAGTTGACAATAAATTACACATAAGGTAGTTTTGTAAAACTTTCCCAAATGTTTAAGTACAAATAAAATACATTATCCCATGATTCATTCTTTCCATTGCCATAAAGGCTTTGCTAATTTCAACCCTGACCTGAGATATAGAGAGCTAGGACAAGTTTCTATCTTCGATGACTTCAATATTCGTGAAGCCTTGTGATTGATTCTATAAATGCGACTCTGGAAATAACTTCAACTGGTGGTAGGTCTACGTTCAATGCAAGAATGGCTTAACAAATAATCATTATCATCAAGCCTAACCTAATTCAACCTTTTAGGCATCGATATTTGGTACATTGCTAGCAAAATATATTTCTTAGGCACATATCCACAGTACAAGAGCAGAACAAGCAGAACATAGCAGGCTGTCATCCCTTTGCTAAACAAAGAAAGAACATGGCAATAAAGTCATCGCGAAGAGACTCTACTAGTGTATATAAACTATACACGATCGACAAACTAAGGATGCATAAACAATGCATTTACAATCTCCATTTCATTAGATCTCATGAATGAACAAGAAAGGGTATATCTAGCATGAATCTCCATGAATCAAATGCCACAAGAATAGAAGCAATTCAATCAAGTAACCTGCTATATAAGCTCATGAGAGCAATATGTGTGTGTGCGCCCGTGCGCGCGTGTTCAAGTTAGATGCTCAAAGTCGTGAGCTCATTTACCTGATGATCCCGCCTAGATGAATCAAAGTAAATCTGCATCCGATGCTTCAACCTTTGCAGTCTTTCTTCCTGCAATAAGTTAACAGTTAATTGACATAAAATCACAAGTAATATAGGAGAAACTCGGTCACTAAATCATACACCAAATTTGGGAATCAATGTCACGGTGTTGATATGCAATGCTAATAAATGGTTCATAATCATCCATGTACAAGTAGTAATAGGTAGTATACTAAAATCATTAAAACTTTTTTTGGGGGATAAAATATATCCAAGAAACTTGCCTGCAATGGTGATAGATTAATACATATACGCTCATATGTTCCTTTTCGCTTGATACAGACACAAGAAAGACTTTTTCCAATCCATCTTGGCGATCCGCATGCTGCGTCATCTGCATACAAGCAATTAAAAAACTCTAATAAGGCATACATGACAAAAAGTAAATTTGTAAACAACCAGTACATATCAAAGATTTCCATCTTTTGACAACATATAATGCGTCATGATCACCACAAAAAAAAAAAGCAAACGGTGCAAAGGCACATAGAACGATAGATAGGTGCATAAAAACCACAAATTTTTCACAAGAACTAAAGGAACTCTGAGAACGCGAACACAAAAATTCGCAAATGTCTTTCTTATTCCACATTGCCTAGTACTTTCAAAACCAGGGTAGGGGATGCCAGAACATCACAATGGTTTTTTCCCTTCAATTCACAATATTGATAGTATTCTCAATTTGATATCCAAGCAATCCAACTCTTCGGGTCAACCTAAAACTCTAGGTAGAGTTGATGAACAAAGGTAAATGACTCCTTATATTAAGCTTCATCCACTTCAACCAGAAATTCCTTACTCTGTAAAATCTAGTTCTCTACATCCTTAGTAATTTCCTTTTCAAAAATTTTATTTTACATAAAATCCAAAAATTGTCCCCGTTTTCTGTGGAAAATTTCATGCATATGCCCATTCTGCTTTCCTTTGCATTGGAATGCCAAGCAAATAGACTATCTTTTCTTTACTGCAAATACAATGATGCATAGATATCAAAGCTCGCTAATGACCCTCCTTCTACTCTCGCTTCCTCTAGTCTAAGCTATCTCTTTTCCTATCAAACAATACAGTTTTAGTCCAAACTCTTATCACAACACTATGCTAAACTATGCATTTTTCACTAGCCCAAATTTAAATACACTAAAATAAACATAATTAATAATAAATATGCTTGCTAATCACAGCTGTTGATGACCCACATGACAATCTAATCCAGTCAATACTGTGTTGGTTCTCTTCCCAACGAACAATGTTATACAACTTAAGCATCTTAACAGTATCACTAACATCAACAAAAATAATACAATTGCCACTGCCCACCATTGACTCAAACCGATTTATTTAACCCTGAAAGTGCTCTCTAATCCAGCCTTGCCCCATGTTTTGTCAATTTTGTATCAATCGCAAAACTATTATACAATACATTGGGATCTTCCAGGTGGCTTTGAGGAATTTCACAAGTACTATATATTCAATATAATTAAAAATTGCCTTTTTCCTTAATCTAACCAAAAATCAAAACTTCACCTGTTTATTAAGTTCAAATCTCTCAAGCCTTTTGCTTGCTCCTATCAAAATCAAATTTTTTTCTAGTAAAAGGGTATAAATGCACCAAAGAAAACCCTATTATTTCTTCAATGTGGCTCCTTCTAGTCAACATTCTTCCCAAAATAGTAAGCACAGGACAAAGGGGTCATTTTCGAAACAAGCATTGTAATTGTAAATGACCAAAGTTCCCTAAGAATCGATAATAATGATAAAAAAAACACCAAAAATCCCAACAAAAAACTAAGAATTGGGGGAAAATCGAAAATCAAGAACCTGAAGCGACAGATCCATACGAGCACCGCGCGATCAAGACCGGAGGCAGCGATCGGACCGCGACGCAACTCCCTTTGTTCCTCTCCACTCCCATTCTCTCTCTCTCTCCTCTCTCTCTCTAGATCCTCGCTCTCTTTCTCTCTCTAAAAAAAGCTCGGATTTTTCCAATAATTTTCGCGTGTCAGAGGAGAGAGAAAGAGAGAATTTAGGCGAAAATTAGAAGGAAAATGATGAAGAGATTCGTCGTTTTGTTCGCGGCTTTTCGCACTAAAATAGCCACCGAAAAAATTTGATGCCTCTTTTAAACATGAGAGAATGACGATAATGCCCTCGGATTTTACTCTAATGGGCTTGCTTACGTGGCAATTGATCATGGGCATGATCAGGATTGCCCCTCATCTACGATTCCAACTGGGCCCACAGCTGGCCTGTCTGCAAGGTCCACTATGTAGATCATTAGACGATGGTTTACATCATGTGTTACCATGTTGCGGTAAGAAGATAAATGCACACTTTGAGATCGATTCGGAATTATTTGATACAAGAAAGAACGAATCGTGAATGGATCAGAATGCATGATATGTCAATAAATCAAATCCAGAAATTGATGTTGAGATAATCGGTAAAACTTACAGCACATCAAGGTTTTGTGAGCAATACTTGTGAGCTTATGCATGCTTGCAAATGCACACCGTCTCTCAATATCATTTTGATTGCCTATATTTACCTATAAACCAAAAGTTTGACGATCAAATTAATTAGGATCGATGTTTGTTTATTAATCGTAACCAGATCAACTCAAAGTTGATCCAGCTCTAGAAATTGGAGGGTCGGATAAGAAGTCGGCACAACATTACACGCTCGAATCAGTTATGATCGGATCAGGTTAAAGCTGAATCGACCCGACCTGACCCAAGAATGTTGGTCGAGTGGTCCATGATGGGGATGATCCTTTAGTATAAAATTTTAAATAAATTAGATCTATTTTTTTATATGAAACCATAGTAATCTGACTTTTAATAAATTTAGCATTAAAGTCACAAGAACTTTAGCTTAAAACCCGGATTGCTCAAAACGAGACAAGAAACAAAAGCAAAATTATTTGAACCAGCCTTGAATATGTTTGGGTCGTACATCTTGATTTTCATATATAGCCAAGAGTGTGATTTTGAGTGTGATTTTGATATTCTTTAACCCATATTTTGGTTATGAAAATTGTTCTGTTTATTGATAAACCGTTAAATCTGTAGCCTTCCGATGCATGATGGTATACGTGGATAAAATTAACGATGTCGATCATGTTGATAGGGTTTTGACAGCCTATAAGTGTTGTTTCTTATGTCTTTGACCTACACATTCCATTCATGTGTGTGTCTATATATAGAGAGAGGGGGGACGTGGGCCGAGGAGGATTTTTTCGTTGGACAGTGGCAAAATGTAAGCGTTAGAAGGCTTTTTTCGTTAGGCGACGGCAAAAAATACACCCGCCACCGTTTTATTCGACGACCGGCACCGTCCATTTTGATCTTCATCGTCTAATATGCCGATACACCAAATTTCATGTGATTCTAACATTTTTTTCACCGTTAATTTAGTGAGTGTAAAATTAACTGTAAATGCCCAGTTTCCGTATATTTATTTTCCGTATTTTTCCAGATTTTTCCTAGAATTTTTACACATTTTTTAAATATTTTAATATTTTATTTATTAAATTATTATCTAAACTCTAAAACAAATCCTAAATCCTAAACCCAACTCCTAATCTACCCGACCCGACTCAAACGACCCGACCCGACCCGCTCACCCCCTCTTCTTCTTCTCCCTCGGTTATTTTCTTTCCGTCTCTTTTCCCAACGTCTCCCCTCTCCTCGCGTCCACGCCCGCGGGACCCACGCCCACGCCGCGACGACCGCTCCCATTTCCCCACGATCTGCGCTCGCCCCACAACCCGCGTTCCTCCAACGCCTCTCCCCAACAGCCGAGACGGACGCGACACCACTCACCTAACTCCCCGACGAGCCCTCGTCTCGCTCTACTTCTCTTTCGTTCCCACTCCCTCCCTTTCGCCCTCGAATTCCCTACCTCACCACAGCCGTCAACCCTCGGAGACCCATCGCCGGCGACGCCTCCGAACCCACGACCCACGACCCACCGCATCCATGCACCTCGTCGAAGAGCCCCGACCACCTCACCATCGTCGACCCCCTCATCTCTTCCACCATCAACCCATCTCCATTACCTCCTCTCCTCCATCATCGACGCCCTCGGGTTCCCAAGCCGACCCCAGCTCCTCCTCCTTTACCCGAGCGCGACCCCCGGCGTCCACGATCGTCGGAGCTCCCCGATTCTCCGAGCTCCAAGCTCCGAGTACCTCCATCATCGGCGACCACCAGCAGCTCCACCATCGTCGGAGCCATCCCTCTCCTCCGCTGCGGCTAAAACCCGCCACCCCTGGATTCGACCCCATTGCCGACGAGCTAAGCTCTCTGCAAACCGCAGCACCCGACGCCTCCGTGCTACAGCACCCGCGCCACCACTGCAGGCCACTGCCCGACCACGTCACCGATAAGCCCGGCCGCACTCGAGCTCGTCACTGTTGTCGTGACCGTTTTTCATGCCCCGCTTCCCAATGTACGGGTAGAGGGCGCGACGGGTCCGCTACGCATTTACTCAGAAGTAAACACGCTAAGCGTATCTAAGCGGTATAAAGTAAAATACACAAGAGACAAGATGTAAATGAACAACAACTTTATTTATTAAACATTCTTTTTACAATACAGCTGAAATGTAAATACATGGCAAGAAAGCAATGCCTAAACAATGGCATAACAGAAATGAAAATATGTACAAGTAATCCAGAGCTCTAGGTCGAAGGATATCTGATCCAAGTCCTCGCTGCTGGGCTCTGTCTCCAATAGGTCCGATCCACCTGATAATATTCCAAAGAAAGAAGAAAGGAATGTCGTCAGCGAACAATCGCTCGGTAAGTCCCAAAGAATAGGTATAGACAGAATAGACAGAAAGAAAATATAACTTTTAAAGTTGTATTATATTGTTAACGCTGTTGTTTGTAGCTTGGTACAGAAAATGCCAGTGTATACGAGAGGAGTCCCACTATTCCGGAGACTAAGGTATACGGAGCACAAGGAACCGTTCAGCCACGGTACAACGGCAATGGATATTCAGGTTAGGTGTATTATGGTTACAGTCTCGTGTCACTTTTAACACCTTCCTACCAATCTACCCCTTATAAAACCCCGCGATGTCTTGATTGTGTTGTTTGTATTGTATTGTCTTGTATTGTAAATTGTATATGGATGACTTGCCGGAACCATGATATAAGTAAATGGAACGGATATAATGGATGCACATGTGGATGGAGAATATCCATGGTTCGATTCGGTTAATATAGATTGATGTAGATTGAATAGACGGATTCATATTGAATTGTAGTTTATACTTGAATCACATTCAAGTCGAATTGATTAGATTGAGACAGTCTGAGTCGGACGCTTTAAAAAAGAACTTGAAATCCTGAATTAGTTTTGATGTTATCGGTAACTGCTGCACATGGACGGCAGGATTTGTGTCTTTTTCCAAGACAATTATCGTGTTGATAACACCGTTTGTTAGATTTTCTACCTTAAATAGGCAAGCACCCATATCTCCGGCTCGCTGAGGCTCAAGAGACTTGTCCCGCTTAAATCTATGTTTACTATGTTCCTTATTGTAATTTAGTATAACTTGAGGGGGGTTTATGTAAAAATAGTTTTGGTATAATTTCAAAAATACACCTCAAGAATTTAATTATCGTCTTTAGAGTTTTCATATATGTATATTTTATAAATGTGAAATTTTTAGTGAGTAGAACCTAATTTTCATAGTATATGGTATTTTCTTGAAATGTTGGAATTGTTTTGTATTTGGATGATATTTTCATGTAATGGTGATTCTTTTGATTTGGAAAACTTGGAATATTTATATAATATAACTAAAATAGATATTTTGATTATATATATATATATTTAAAAATAAATTTTATTTATTTTCTTGTAGAAATCTCATTTTCTAAAGAAAAATGCATAAAAATTCCATCGAGATCGAATGCTCCTTTCGGAGGTCTGCATCTCGCTCTACTAGGTTCGAAGATGTGCGATAATCTGCACCATCCAGAACGGGGTCCCTAAAAGTGAGCTGTAGAGGCGTAATTGTAAGGAATTGTTTAATATATCTTTTTAAAGAAAATGTTTTTATAAGTTGATAGTATTTATTTGCAAAGTCGTTTTATCCCAAGAATAATTTCCCAGAACTTCATCGTGCTATGATAGAGATGTGTGTTGTGATGAGGTAGGTCATTACCTCGTGAACTATCTAAAGGTAATATGTTGTTTATGTCGGAAACTAAAGTATCTGGTATTTTACTGTAAAACTAAGATAAAAAATTGCAATATGAATTATTTTTATGTGAAACTTGTTTAATATATTTATTAATGTTTATTGAACATGATATGAAAGTTTTGTATTTTCTTGTTTAAGAAAAATAGGATTTTTAAAGAAAAACCGAGTCGGAAGTTGGATTAACTCCGCTCCCGTCGGATTTTAGTGTTTAAGATTTTTAGAATAGAGAAAGAGAGGGGAAGAGGGGACTTACTGGCTTTAAGGAGAGAGGAGAGATAGGGGAAGAATAAGGAAGCGTCGGGACGTCGTTTCACCGTCGGAATCTCCTCGGAATTTCATCGGAGCTTCGCCCTTCGCTAACTCCACTTGTACACCAAAGAGGACTTGAAAGTTTTTTAGAGTTTTGGCAGGGAATTGTGAGTGAGGATGTGAGAAATGGGGTATAGTATTTATAGGGGGGAAAATTAGGGTTTAGAATGTGAAAGAAATGCATTAAAATTGGATTAAATGGGTGATTCAATGTTCTCTGTATGAATGTAGAGAAAACAAGCAGTGTGAGAGGAGTGGGGTAGCTGAAAGGTTGCAGGGATGAAGAGATGGGGGCTTTACCTACGGGAAAGCCCGGTGGTACCGGCCAAATGGGGCTTTTCGCCGGCCTATTCCCAACGGATGGGGTTGGCTTTGGTGCTACATGTCGGGGTCGTTTGGTGTTCTTCAGTACACATGTTTAAATAATTTGTGACTCTTCAGTTGACGTGTTGTGCACGTGTAGACGCTTGGGTTTCTAAAAAAATTAAAAGAAAATTAATTAAAAAGAATGTGTGGCTGATGGGATTTGAACTCGGGTGTTATGTCTCAGCAGTGCAAGGTCTTACCGATGAGCTACAGGCTCCTTCTTGCTGTTCAAAAGCAAGACAAACTTATAACTCGTGCTCAGGCTTAGGTGTTCCTTTCTGCATTTTGAAAAATTTCGTCCAGAAAATTAGGGTTGTTACACCGTTGCCACCGCCATCGTCGTAGTCGCAGTGCCGTCGCCGTCTCCAGGAAAGAGAAAACCTATATCTTGTTGCTCATGCAATTAAAAATCTAGGTTAATAACAATGTTAATTTATTTTTTTTATATAAGTTATATGGGTGTATGCAAATATAAATATAGACATCGACATGGTGTTAACATTTGTACGTGAGCCATCATATTGATGGTAATGAATCGAGTCCAACCCGGTTAGTTAGCCGTATTGATGCCATTTAGAATCTTTGGAATAAATTATCGCTCATTGGTTAGGAGAATCTTGTGTTTTCGATCGATAACCAAATGCTACCCGAGTGTTTGATGCGAACTATAAACCAAAATATATTTTTGTGATGGCGAAAATTGTGATAGTTCGATTCCGTTACTGGTCGCGAATATCATGTAATAAATTGGATACAAAATATCGTGTGCATAACTATGTAGAGTCGCCCCTAAAGGCGACACAAAATGTGAACCTCACCGTGCATGTTACCATGTTAAAATCATTGTAAATTAAATACAGTTTGGAACGTAATGTTCTATGGCTCATATTGAAGCCGACTCGATAACCTATAACCACCCATAGTTTTTTTCTCGACAATTTTATATTACTGTAACGATGCTTGGTTGCGAACGCGGCACTGGACTGCAGTCCGAGGCAGCGTTTCGTTTTGGATACCAGACTTTGAACACCTGTGCATCCCCTCTTTAGACTGAAAATGCACAGAGCCCCATATGAATACATGGATAATTTAATAAGCTAACACATGAACCTAGTCCCTTTCCGTTTCACTATCGTTTGATATTTAATTTGCATTTTAGAGCACCGATGTGTTCTGCAGTTTCTGCAGTGACCTTTCTTACACCGTTACACTAATCCGGACATAACGTCTAATACAGAAATGCTATTGATAATCCGTTTGATGCATTGGAAACTTAACAGATAGAACTAGATTTTATTCAACTGGGGAAACACCTGAATCTGAACATAATCACCGGTAAAACGTGCGTGAAGTTGGGCTTCCAGTTCTGAAACTGGAATTCCAGCAATCGATCGCTACCTTAAAATGATGATAATTCCCTAGCCTGAATTCCGATTGACATAAAATTAATTTTACTGTTTATATGATCAAGTGTGCTTCGTACATATTTTATATTATTCTGGTCGATTCTATACGTGTGATTTATCGTAAATTTTGTAGGTTATATGGCATTGGTCGTCATAAAATAGTGAACATCTGTTTAGTGCATTTCTGCCTATTTTCGTGCTTGCTTTATACCTGCTGCCTAGTGATCGTTCACATTGAGACCTAGCGACTGTCTGCATTGTCAATATATTAGTGTTAGTGATTGGGTTGTGGCAAATACGACAATGATATTGATAAGTGGGAAAGTGATTGAAAGTGACAGCGATATGTATTTGTTCACAACATATCTAATACCTGAATGCATACTATATAACCTGGGGAATGGGGAAATCAAGGTGGAATTGAACTCGTATTTAGCAAGGTACAGTGATTTAGAGGATGATCATTCGCTATTAGTGATATACACACACACACACACACACACATTAGGTCGTGGGCCTAGCGGCACGGCTGACAAGGTTATGTCCCGAGCACAGCGGACCATAGTCACGGGCATGCACGGGACCCTTATTAAACACGAGCATCCTTTCTACCATTTGATTTCATTGACTTAGTGATCGATAAGTAGTGACATACACATTGCCTAGTTTACTGACATGATACCAATATTGCACTATTCATATTCAGTTGATGTTTATTATACTCATTAACTGCATTTTGTTACACTTCTCATGTTTAATAATATTGCATACCCATCATATATATATTTATTGTTATATGTGTCGTCCTGACGACCAGAGTGTACATGCTCAGAGAACGAAGTGGATCTAGCCCATGAGCAGAACCTGCCATTCGAGATCGTGGAAGTCTAGACTGCATCATCAGCGCCATCTCTTTTGCTTTCAGCACTTTGTATTTCGTTGGTTAGTATTATTCTGCAAAATAAATGCATTTCGAACTCTTTATATTGCAATGTAATAAAGTTGTGAACTGTGATTTTCCTTTACTTCAGTACTGTTTACTGACTACCATGTAATACTAGAAGCCGAAGCGTGACTACGGCGGGATTATTCCCTGACCGTAGGAGCATGGCTGGCCTAGTCACCCCTTATATTTCATATTTTCGGGAAGCGGGGCGTGACATGGTTTTGTTGGTATCAGAGAGCCAGGTTTTAGATGAAATTACAGTTCCGTCGAGGGATCCCTAGATTGAGTTACACCTTTGACGTGTGCTTTACTACGTTTCTGTTCACTTTCTAATCCTCGTTGAATCATTGTGTAGCCTTGTTTGAATCTAATTTCTTTTGATCTTTTCAGAGATATGAACTCCTCGGGCAACTCCTCCGGTGCCGGTTCTCATGATCGTACCGAGAAGATTTTCAGCACACTGACGACCCTGGCCCAGGCTCAAGAGAGGAAGACCGATCTCCTGGCCGAGGGATTGAAGGCGGTACAGGAGACCGCAATTACCGTCCTGGAGAGATCTACGGTTGTTCCCGCCGCCCCCGAGGGCACCCTCGTACAGACTACCCAGGCTAGGGTTGGTACGGTTTCGGACTTCAGGAGGCTTCATCCAGCGGTGTTTACGGGATCAGCAAATCCACTTGAGGCCGAGAAATGGCTCATCAACATAAAAAACCTCCTGACATCCGGTCGAGTTCCTGACGATGATAGAGTTAACGTAGTGAAGATCCAGTTGGAAGACGAGACCCGCACGTAGTGGTCCGTGGAGGAAAGCCGGCTCGAGAAACCTATTGGATGGGACACGTTCTCCGCATGCTTCCTGGATTACTATTTTCCGGCCACTGCCAAGGCCGAAATGGAGGAGAAATTCATCATGTTAAAGCAGAATGGATGCTCAGTGGATGTCTACGCTGCAGAGTTCAATCGGCTGAGTCATTTCGCACCGTACATGGTAGCCACCGAAGCCGTCAGGGCAAGACGGTTTCATTAGGGGCTCGATATTGAACTGCAACAACTTATCGGGTCACTCGATCTACCAACCTTTGCCCAAGTGTTGAACGCTGCCCGAGTGCAGGAAAGATTGGCGGAGAAGGACAAGGGCCAATGATCGATGGACAGAAGACCCCGCGTGGTTCCAGCACGGCTTACCATCTCACCCTGTGGAGAGATCCCAGTTCACAAGCCGGGTGTTACGCAGATGGAGCCCTCTTTCTTACCTCAGCAACCGCAGCGGAGGGCCCTGTTTTGCGATTATTGCCAGAGGTTAGGACACACGCAGAGAGATTGTCGCAGAGCTAAGGGGCAGTGTCTGATTTGCGGATCCAGCGAGCACAGGGTCAGCGGGTGTCCTCAGAGATCTCAGCTACAGGGAGGATTCGAGCAGCAACAACCTTCGTACGGCACTTCAGCTCATAGAGGTCCACCTCGGGTATCCCAGCAGCGGTCTTTCGATTGGAGGCAGACTGGTACAGGTCAGAATCAGGGACGGGCTTTCACCCTGTCCGCCGAGCAGGCAGAGGCTTTTGGAGAAGTGGTTACAGGTACCATCCTTATTTATCCTTGTAACAACCCTAAACTTTCTGTATAAATTTTTCTAAAATACAGAAAGGAGCACCTAAGCCTGAGCACAAGTTATAAATTTGATTTGCTTTTGAACAGCAAGAAAACACTTGTGGCTCATTGGTAAAGCCTTGCATTGCTGTGATGTAGCCCCTGTGATCGAATCCCTTCAGCCACATTATCTTTTTATTGTATTTTTCTTTTAATCCCATTTTTGCTTTTTCTTATTCTTTTTTGTCGCTTTCTCACTTCGAGGGTGATCTCGAATCTTTACCTGAGGTATTTGATTGATGTTTTAGAAGCCCATGGGTTTACACGTGCACTACACATAAAATGAAGAGACACAGAATAAACAAACACGTGCACTGGGGTATAAGAGACGATGGGGACACGTGGCGACGATCCAAGCTCATTCCACCGGTTCAAGACCGATGAGATTAGCCCAAATACCGGCACCGCCGGCCCCCCGTAGGGGATGCTCCCCAACTTTTCACCCGAGCACCCCTTGGCCTACCCCACTTCTCTCATATTGTTTATTTTCTCTGCACATTTTCTAGAGAACTTTAATCACCTTTAATCCAATTTTTAATGCATTGTTTAACCCTCAAAACCCTAATTTTCCCTATAAATACCACACTCCATTTCAGCTCTCCTCGTTCAGAATTTCATTACAAAAACTCTCAAAATATTCTCAAGTCTCTAGTTGTGCAAGTGGAGTTAGCGAAGGGCGAAATTCCGAGGAGATTCCGGCGACGAAACGACGCCCCGACGCTTCCCTAGTCTTCCCTTACCTTTCTTCTTTCTCAATAGCCAGTAAGTCCCCCCTTCCCCTCTCTTCTCCTATTCTAAAAAGTCTCATTTCTAAAACCCGACGAAAGCGGAGTTAATCTGACTTCCGATTCAGTTTTTCTTTAAAATTCTATTTTTCTTAAGCAATAAAATACCATACTCTCATATAATGTTTAACAAATATTAACAAACACTTTAAAATAAGTTTCATCTCAAAAGAATTTTTTATGCAACTTTTATCGTATCTTTACGGTAAAATACCACATACTTTATTTTCGACATAAATTAACATAATACTTGTATTACCTTTAGACAACTCATGAGATAATGACCTATCTCATCACAACACACATCTTTGACATAGCACGATGAAATTTTGGGAATATAGTTACGGGATAATACGACATTACAAATAAATACCATCAAACTTGCAAAACCATTTCTTTAAAAAGTGTGTTAATCGATTCCTTGCAATTGTGCCTCTACAACCCACTTTTGGGGACCCCGTTCGGGATGGTGTGGATTATCGCATATCCTCGGGCTTAGTAGAGCGAGATGCAAACCTCCGAAAGGAGCATTCGATCTCGATGGAATTTTTAATGCATTTTTCTTTAGAAAATGAGATTGCAACAAAAATAAATAAAATTTATTTTTATTATATATAAACATATAACTATTATCAAAATATCTTTTTTAATTATATTATATAAATATTCTAAGTTTTCTAAATCAAAGGAATCACCATTATAGGAAAATACCATTACAATTCAATACAAAATACCATATACTATGAAAACTAGGTTCTACTCACTAGAAATTTCACTTTTATAAAATATACATCTATGAAAAGCCTAAAGACGATAATTAAATGCTTGAGTTGTATTTTTAAATTATATCAAAACTATTTTTACATAAAATCCCTTCAAGTTATACTAAATTACAATAAGGACCCTAGTAAATATAGGTTTAAGCGGGACCAATTCTATCGAGCCTCAGGGAGTCGGAGAATGTGGGTGCTTGCCTATCTAAGGTAGACAATCTAACAAACGGTGTTATCAACACGGTAATTGTCTTGGAAAAAACACAAATCCTGCCGTCCATGTGTAGCGGTTACCGATAATATCAAAACAAATTCAGGACTTCAATTTCTTTTCAAAGTGTCTGACTCAGACTGAGTCTTAATCTAATCAATCTGACTTGAATATGATTCAAGTATAAACTACAATACAACATGAATCCATGAATCCGTCTATTCAATCTATATCAATTTATATTGACTGAACCGAACCATGGATATACTCCGTCTACATGACTATCCATTTACATCCATTTTATTTACTAATATTATGGTTTCGGCAAGTCTTCCATTTACTATAAGACAATACAATACAATCAGTACAATTAATACAATAAACATTATGAGGTTTATAAAGGGGTAGACTGGTACAGAACATGTTAAAGGTGGCACAAGGTGGTCACTAAAGATGTAATTACATCCATACCGTTGTTCCGTGGTATTTTTGACGGAGCCTTGTACTGCGGGTTACCAAAGTCCACGGTGTAAGTTAGACTCCTCTCGTATACACTGGCATATTCTGTACCAAGCTACAAACAACTGCGTTAACATTATAATTAAACATTAGTAGTTATACTCTCTTTCTGTCTATTCTATCTCTACCCATCTTTAGGACTTACCGAGCGATTGTTCGCTGACGACATTCCTATTTCTCTTTGAATGTTGTCAGGTGGATGGACGCATTAGAGATCGAGACCAGGCAGGAGCACTTAGAGCAGTACACTGAAGACCCTGGGCCATAGTCATTTGTACATATTCCTGCACCTTGCTCCTACGCCTCCGGATCCTCCGACTTCTTATGCCTACGCTACAGCTCATGCCAAAGAAGCACCTACTGAGGCCAAGCAAGGGACCAAGAACTAAGGACGAATTCTGACAAGGACTTGATCTCCCTCCTTCATTTCAATTATGCCATTGTTTAGGCATTGCGTTCCAGACTTTTATTTACATTTCCAGTTGTACCTGTAAAAGAATGTTTAATAAATAAAGTTGATGTTCATTTATATTCATGACTCTTGTGTACATTTTACTTTATATTGCTTAGATACACTTAGCGTGTTTACTTCAGAGTAAATACGTAGCGGGCCTCGCCGCGTCCCCTCCCCGTACACCGGGAAGCAGGGCGTGACAATTCTGTACCAGCTAGAGTTCTTTTTGATTCGGGTGCTTCGCATTGCTTATTTCCACGCGGTTTGTTGACACACACTCTATACCACACGAGCCGTTGACCAAGGATTGGGAGATACATACGGGTAACGGAATTATTGTGTCCAACCAAGAGTGTAGATTATGTCCGGTGGTAGTATGTGGCAGGGAATTCTATGCGAATTTTCTTTTAACCGGGACGGGCAGCTATGCTGCGATTCTCGGGATGGATCGGATGAGCACCTTCCATGCGATCATCGATTTCCGAGCTAGGGAAGTGACTTTCCATATTCCTAATCATCCTGAGTTTGTTTTCGAAGGCGGAAGCGGGTCCTTGGAGCCCACCAAGTTTAGAGCCAAGCCAAAAGCGTTGACAGCTATGGAGATTGATGAGAGTCCAGTCCCAGAGATCGTTCGGGATTTTCTTGATGTGTTCCCTGAAGATTTACCAGGTCTACCACATCCCTGCGTCTTAGAATTCTCAATTGACCTCATTCCAGGGATGGTGCCGGTTTCCAAAGCTCCTTACAGGATGGTGCCAGTGGAATTGGCAGAATTAAAGAAGCAGATAGAGGATCTTTTGGACAAGGGATTTATCCGTCCAAGTGTTTCCCCTTGGGGTGCTCCTTTGTTACCGATGAAGAAGAAAGACGGTTCCTTGCGCATGTGCATCGACTACCGGGAGTTGAACCGAGTGACTATGAAGAACAAGTATCCCATTCCCCGCATCGACGACTTGTTTGACCAGCTTGGTGGTGCTCGAGTATTCTTTAAATTTGACCTTCGGTCAGGGTACCACCAAATCAGGGTCAAGACAGATGATGTATGCAAGATGGCTTTCCGAATCCGGTATGGCCACTATGAGTTTCTTGTGATGTCGTTCGGTGTTACCAATACACCGGTCATATTTATGGATCTGATGAACAGGGTTTTCTCCAAGTACTTGGATCAGTTGGTTGTCGTATTCATCAATGACATTCTAGTCTATTCCAGAAGTCGAGAAGAGCACGCCGAGTATCTACGAATTTTATTGCAGGTTCTACGGGAGGATAAGCTCTATGCTAAGCTAAGCAAGTGCGAGTTTTGGCTCGACAAGGTGCAATTTCTGGGGCATGTCGTTTCGAGTGACGGCATTTTAGTGGATCCGATGAAGATCGAATCTATCAAGGATTGGCCGACACCGAAATCAGTTGCTGAAATAAGAAGCTTCTTAGGATTGGCTGGGTATTATCGGCGATTTGTCCAAGATTTCGCCACAGTAGCGGAACCCTTGACGAAGCTCACACGGAAGGAGGTGCCGTATGTTTGGTCAGAGGAATGCACCCAGGCGTTCGAACTGTTGACACTGAAGTTGACCACGGCCCCAATCTTGACTGTGCCAGACAGATCAGGTGGCTTGGTTGTTCACAGTGATACGTTGGGAAAAGGTTTGGGTTGCGTATTGATGCAGCATGGTCGAGTGGTGGCTTACGCCTCTCGTCGGCTGAGAACTCATGAGAAGAACTACCCCACGCATGACCTGGAGTTAGCGGCCGTTGTGTTCTCCTTGAAGATATGGAGGCACTACTTGCTAAGCGAAAGAGTGGAAGTGTACACGGATCACAAGTTTGAAATACGTGTTCACCCAGAAGGAGCTGAATATGAGGGCAGATAGTTGGAGTTGATGGCAGACCATGACATTGATCTGCAGTATCACCCGGGGAAGGTGAACATCGTTCCTGATGCTCTCAGTCGCAGACCATCGGCTGCGTTGTTGACTTGTCAGAAGGGGATTCTCGATGACCTTCAGAGACTCAAGTTGGAGGTAGTTACTCTGGGTGTGCCCGGACAGCTCTGGCAGTTGCAAGTTCAATCATCGCTTATAGATCGCATCAAAGCTGCACAGGCTGGAGACCCTCATTTGCAGAAATTCAGAGGGTTAGTCGAGGCTGGTTTGATGACAGATTTGCAGATTCATGAAGATGGTTCTCTGATATTTGGTAGCCGGCTGTGTGTTCTAAAGGGGGGTATTCTTGATGAAGTCTTAGCTGAAGCACATAGTTCCGCTTACTCGGTGCACCCAGGTGGCACCAAGATGTACAGGGACCTGAGGCAGCACTTCTGGTGGAATGGGATGAGGAGGGAAATTGCTCGCTTTGTCTCCAAGTGTTTGGTATGCTAACAGGTGAAAGCCGAGCATCAGAGAATCGCTGGGTTATTGCAGCTGCTTCCAGTACCATAGTGGAAATGGGAGCACATCACCATAGATTTTATGACAGCACTACCTCGAAGTCCAAGGGGCAACAATGCCGTCTGGGTTATTGTTGATCGTCTTACGAAAGCAGCGCATTTCTTACCCTTCTGAGTCGGACAATCGACGGAGTCGCTTGCAGAGAAGTATAAGCAGGAGATTGTGAGACTGCACGGGGTGCCCGTTAGTATCTTGTCTGATCGAGACACCAGGTTCATCTCCCATTTCTGGAAGAGCCTGCAGGAGAGTTTGGGCACGCATCTCAAGTTCAGCACAACCTATCATCTACAGATAGACGGGCAATCCGAGAGTGCTATCCAAATGCTCGAGGATATGCTGAAGGCATGCATGCTTGACTTTCAGGGTTCTTGGGAGGATCACCTCCATCTGGTAGAGTTTTCGTATAACAACAGCTATCAGGCTAGCATCCACATGGTACCGTTCGAGGCTTTGTATGGACGGAAGTGTCGATCCCCTGTATATTGGGACGCCGTGGGTGAACGAAGGTTGTTGGCCCTGAGCTGATAGTGTAGACAGTGAGCAAGGTTCAGATGATCAGACAACGGATCAAGACGGCTCAGGACCGACAGAAGAGTTGGGCAGATGCCGGCAGAAGATCGTTGGAGTTTTGTATTGGTGACCACGTGTTTCTGAAGATATCGCCTACTCGGGAAGTGATCAAGTTTGGTAGTCGCGGGAAACTCAGTCCCCGATTTATCAGACCTTTTGAGGTGTTAGAGCGAGTAGGAGAGGTGGCCTATCGACTAACCTTACCTCCATCGCTAGCTGGTGTGCACAATACCTTCCATGTTTCTCAGTTAAGGCGCTACGTTCGGGATGCCAGCCATATTCTGGACCATTCGGAGTTAGCTTTGGGCACTGATCTATCCTACGAGGAGCAGCCTACCACCATCCTCGATCGTCAGGAAAAAGTGCTGAAGAACAAAGTCATTCCCTTAGTTTGAGTTTCTTAGGGTGGTCATTCTCCAGGCAAGTCTACCTGGGAACGCGAGGAGGACATCCGCGCACGTTTTCCGCATATGTTTGTGTAGTGTTGTTGTTCCGTTGTTTTTATTTTAATTTTGAGGACGAAATTTTTTTAAGGAGGGTATGATGTAAATCCCCAGTTTCCGTATATTTATTTTCCGTATTTTTCCTGATTTTTCCTAGAATTTTTACACATTTTTATATATTTATATATTTTATTTATTAAATTATTGCCTAAACTCTAAAACAAATCCTAAATTCTAAACCCAACTCCTAATCTATCCGACCCGACTCAACCGACCCAACCCGACCCGCTCACCCCCTCTTCTTCTTCTCCCTCGCTTCTTTTCTTCCCGCCTCTTTTCCCAACATCTCCCCGCTCCTCGCACCCACGCTCGCGAGACTCGCGCCTATGCCGCAACGACCGCACCCACTTCCCCTGACCCGTGCTCGCCCCACGACCTGCGCTCCTCCAACATCTCTCCCCAACGGCCGCGACGGCCCTGACTCCACTCACCTAAATCCCCGATGAGCCCTCGTCTCGCTCTACATCTCTCTCGTTCCTACTCCCTCCCTTTTACCCTCGACTTCCCAACCTCACCACAGCCATCAACCTCCGGAGACCCATCGCCAGCGACACCTCCGAACCCACTACCCACTACCCACTGCACCCCTGTACCTCGCCGACGAGCCCCGACCACCTCACCATCATCGACCCCCTCATCACTTCCACCATCAACCCATCTCCATCACCTCCTCTCCTCCACCACCGACGCCCTCGGGTTCCCAAGCCGACCCCAGCTCCTCCTCCTTCACCCGAGCATGACCCCCGGCGTCCACGATCATTGGAGTCCTCGATTCTCCGAGCTCCAAGCTCCGAGTACCTCCATCACCGACGACCACCAGCAACTCCACCATCGTCGAAGCCACCCCTCTCCTCCGCTGCGACTAAAACCCGCCACCCCTACACCCGACCCCGTCGTCGATGAGCCAAGCTTTCTGCAAACCGCAGCACCCGACGCCTCCGTGCCAAAGCACCCGCGCCACAACTGCAGGCCACTGCCCGACCACGTCGCCGACGAGCCCGACCTCACTCGAGCTCATCACTGTCATCGTGACCGCTGCCACCGCTATCGTCGTCGCCGCAGTGTCGCCGCCGTCTCCAGGGAAGAGAAAACCCATCTCTTGTTGCTCATGCTATTACAAATCTATGTTAATAACAATGTTAATTTATTTTTTTATATAAGTTATATGGGTGTGTGTAAATATAAATATAGACATCGACATGGTGTTAACAATCGTACGCGAGCCATCATGTTGGTGATAATGAATCGAGCCCAACCCGGTTAGTTAGCCATATTGATGCCATTTAGAATCTTAGGAATAAATTATCGCTCGTTGGTTAGGAGAATCTTGTGTTTTCGACCGATAACCAAATGCTACCCGAGTGTTTGATGCGAACTATAAAGCAAAATATATTTTTGTGATGGCGGAAATTGCGATAGTTCGATTCCGTTACTGGTCACTGTTTCCACCAATCAGAGCAAAGCTTTGTTCAAATTCCAAGGCGGGAAATGAAGCAACGTTTCTGTTTTCCCCAATCAGAGCAAAGCTCTGTGTTAATTTTGAAAACTCAAAAATTGAAGCAACGCTTCAGATTCCTTGCGCTGCGCGCAACGCGCCACATGTCAAAAACAGACACGCCAGCGCTGCGTCCAAGACAGCGCACCCAATCAGAGCAAGGGTCTGTTTTAAAATAAAAATAAAGAAGCAACGCTTCAGATGACTTGCGCTCTGTGCTGCGCGACACGTGTCAGCGACGTTGCGCTAGCGCAGTTGCGCTAGCGCAGTTGCGCTGCGCGACACGTGTTAAGCGCAGGTGCGCTTGCGCCAACTGTGCGAGCATTTAAACAATAAAATTCTGGAAAGATCTTTTTAATCTTGTTAAAACAAGAAGATTATCTTCTGTAAAACAGAAGCCCTGGGATCAAAGATCCAGCAGTGGGGAAACATCCCTAAATCAATCAGAAAAAGATCTCTTTAACTGATTTAACAAATCAATTGGCACTATATAAATGCCCCTAGACTCCAAGTCAAATAGACAGAGATAGAGATACAGAACTCTTCTAAAAGTTTGAGAAGAACTCGAAGAAAAGAAAAAGGTAAAATCTTTAGAAAAAAGAAGAATTTCTTCTAAAAAAGATCAAAGATCTAAGAACAAAATCAAGATCTTTAACAAAAAAATAATTAAAAAAAAGAAGTAATTTTACTTCTTTATTAGATCTTTCGATCTATATAAAGGCATTGCCTTTTGATGAACCACTGGTTCTTGAAATTTGAGGTAGAACTTCTCTGGAAGAAGAAAAACTTGTTTTCTTTGATCTAAATTTGATCAATATATTAAACAGTGCCTTGCACTTTTGAAATTTGCACTGTTGCGCTCATTGGATTGGCGCAAGCCACCAGAGAGCGCCACGTGTCAATCACAGAACAACTGCGCCTTGCGCTTCTAAAAACAGAGCACTGCTCTCTTGGTTTGGCGCAAGTCACCAGAGCGCGCCACGTGTCAGCAGCGCACTAGCGTAGCGCACTGGCGCAGCGCACTGCGCTAACAGACTTGCGCTCACCAGCGCGTGACACGTGTCACCTCCATATGAATTTGCGCCTTGCGCTTCTCAATTGGCGCAAAGCGCCCGACAAGCCACGTGGGGCATTGTCAGAACATTTAATGCGGTGCATTATTTAAAAGGGGCAGAGCCCAATTAAAAGGTCTATCAGACCAAAATGCAATGCATTATTTAAAAAAAGGGGCAGAGCCCAATTAAAAAGTCTATCAGACCAAATAAAAAAATGCAGTGCATTATTAAAAAGGGCAGAGCCCAAATAAAGGCCTGACAGGCCAAACACAAATAAAATGTTGAATATTCTCAACCGGACTTAGCCCAATTCTGGCCATAAGTTCTCAAATTAAATTGACTGAGCACGACCGCTCTCTCAAATCAATTTACATCCGGTTCAAGGGTACATCTCTGAATTCCTCTGATATTTGTCGTTGTAATCCTTCAACGTCGTCAGAGAGGTGATGGGTCCCGACAACCACACATTAATACGGACTGTGGGGTCCTTAAACTCATGGACTAATGCGTTCTTAAACCAATATTCGTTCCCAAAATGGGAATGTTGGACCACCATGTCCCTAAACTGGTAATACGGACTGTGGGGTCCTTAAACTCATGGACTAATGCGTCCTTAAACCAATATTCGTCCCCAAAATGGGAATGTTGGACCACCATGTCCCTAAACTGGCAATGGACCACCATGTCTCTAAACTGGCAATGGACCACTATGTCCTTAAACTAGAACAATAGAGCCCAAATGCTCTTTTGTCGGATCTAAACGATCTTGTTAAGCTGATCTTAGTCTCAAGTTGGACTAACGTATCCTTAACAAACGTTTGAGTCGATCTTAGCCTCAAAAATGGCTAACGTAACCTTCAAACAGACTTTAGTCCCAAATTGGACTATAGATCTCCCAACCAACTTTGGTTCAAGGGTACATCTCTAAACTCCTCTGATATTCGTCGTTGTAATCCTTCAACGTCTTCAGAGAGGTGACGGGTCCCGACGGCCATACATTCAATGGACCACTATGTCCCTAAACTAGAACAATAGAGCCCAAATGCTCTTTTGTCGGATCTAAACGATCCTGTTAAGTTAATCTTAGTCTCAAATTAGACTAACGTATCCTTAACAAACGTTTGAGTTGATCTTAGCCTCAAATATGGCTAACGTATCCTCAAACCAAAACCCCAAACCCAAATCTAAGAAAATACGGATTTGGACTAATCCACGTCCTACGGGCGACGACATAAATTAGTTTCCGTATACAATCCACGGGCAACCACGAACAAAACAAGCAACCATGACACGAAGTGAACATCTGGAGAAAGAGAAAGTTGTTACCGCGATGCGGTAGTGTAATTAACTGCAGGGGCTTGCGCCTGTAGGGAAGAGCATCCCCACAATCAAAAATCCCTCGAGCGAGGGGGAATCTGACGAAATCTGCTACATCGGCCGCATCCGTCTAAACCTTCGATACACGGTGCCGTAAATCAACTTGGAATCTTCGGAGAGGTGGACGGATAAAACCAAATAGCATCTGCCCCGAATCTCAAGCAAGACGTCTCTACGTCGCGCCGTCATTCGGAGGGGAACAGATTCCGGCACGTCCGGTGGGATCTTTTCCTCTTTCCACTCCACACTTCGTGCGTCGTATTCGCGAACGAATCGCGGTTTGTTAATGGTTGCCCTCGGGTTTCAAGTTACTAAGATTTGGTCTCTTGCTTGGCGCAGAAATCAAACAGCAATGGCGTTCAACTGCTCGAACTGCTCCAACTGCAAGTGCAACCGACGCTCCACCTCTCCTGGAGGTGTAGCCTATGGACCGCAGGCGGCATCACTATTCACGATGCCGGTGGAACAAATTATCCAAGCTACTACCGGTCTGTTTTTCGGGACCATGCTCCCGCCGGCGAGCTTCACCATCCCTGTACCCGTATCGGAAGTTTCAAAGAAGTCGGTCTTCGATCGACTTGCTACTCCCACGGCCCTTCTCAACGGGTCGTCCAATTCCTCAGTCTTCACCAGACTAAACTCAGGCTCCAAAGGGCCTACCAACAAGCCCATAATACCTGAAGTGGCCATCCCAAAGAAGATAGCTGCTCCTGAAGTCGTCAAGGCGGCTTCTCCTCCCAGAGGGTCGGTCTTTGCGAGACTGACTGCTCCCGTTCCCGCTCCCGCTCAGAAATCTGTGTTTGACCGGTTGGACACGGCTTCTCAACGGACGTCAGTCTTCAAGAGGCTGACACCGGCAACATCCCCTCACCTGAACAGGGGGCAAGATAAAGCCGTCGCTGAACCAATCCCAACAACCCGTCACGCCCGACGTCGCCACTGGCGCCGGATAAGGAAGGTTGGGGGTAACTCCCCTTCTGGGATAACTCCGCCATCTCTAACGGTGGAAATTGATACTGCTGTTCCAACAGGGAACAACTTTGAGCTACTGAACAGGGAATGCAGGAATTCGCTAACTGCTGTGCTCAAAAAGTCTCCTCCACCGGTAGAGACCGTCGTAGAAACAAAGCCGGAGCAGTCTCCTCAACGGCTGTCTTCCAAAGTCTATAAGACTTGGCGACGAGTACGAGAATCGGTGATTGATCCGAACTTCTCCCATCAGCATAAGAAGTCGAAAGCCCGACAGGAAAACAACCGCCCTGTTAAGCAACGGAAGACGACGGCCACCTGGGTGCCCACAGCAACGGCCCCCTCAACTTCGATGGCCCACAAGAGAAGAAGGCCAGAGAAAATCCCCACGCCTGCGGCAAATGTCAAAGGCAGTGAACCCAAACGCCCTAAGTCTAGGGGCATGGTGGTACACACCGTTTACATGACGTCCGAGAAAGAGGACAGCCGTATATCCACAGGTCATAGACCGCTCACGCGATTGGTGACTAAAGCTCAAGAGCAGCAGCAGAAGCTTCAAGAAATGATGACTGCGATGGCCGCGCTCACCAGGCCAAAAGAAATCCCAGAAGCATCCCTGGATCAACGCCGGGAGCAAGAAACCGATGCCGAATTCCTTCGGAGAATACTAGAAAAGAAGGATAAAGAGGCTGCGGAACAAGCAGCCAATATAAAACGAATGGCCTTTCTGTTCCAGGACATGGTGGGTGATGGAGATAGTGCCCTCAAAGTCAATTATTGGATCGTAGGTACGTGATTGCAATGATTGAGGCAGGACCTATACCGATATGACAGTCTTGCTCGAGATGATAGTATGTTATCTGGTTTGTCTTTATCATCGTATACATACTTTAGTTCACTATTGCATATTGATAGAGCCCATAGAATTCTTGCTTGACTACCAGCAGTATGATGACGATCATATACGTGGGAGATGGGGTCTGTAAGCACATCCTTAAAGTGTCCCTAGTCATGGGAGTTTCGAGACAGGGCATCGATACTCCAGAGTAGACTAGTGTATACAGTTGAGACCCTGACGAGGGGCGGTGGCCGGTCTCACAAGCCATTGGTGTCAGTTGTTCACCTAAGATGTATACATGTGCTCATTGGGTTATGAGTACACCGGACAGGACTCGCCGGGAACATGCTAGTTGGTATTATACATATCATCAGATAGCAGTTCCCTGGTGACATGTGTACAGGTTAGTTCATCGACCTGAGGTCGTCATTTGTCTCGTGTGAGTTCCCACTGTGCTTTGATTTCTACCATACCACGGCTCAAAAGAGTCGTGCAAACAGGTCTTTTTTGGGTACAGTCCCGAGCCACATGGAGGCAAGTGAGCGGATCAGCAGGGGATTCGTCTCTCCCGGTATTGGGGGTGAGATCGCGCTGTGTCTAGGAGAGCCATTACACAAAGCCCTCGGTCGAGGCAGGAGATTTACTGGTAGGTACTCCAGTAGTATCTCAGGGTGTTCTAGGATACTCTTTGACACGACTTATACCGCTAATGGGGGCCTGACGTTACCAGTCCCCTAGGCAGATATGCGATACTCATAGACGACCGGACCGGACTGTATGTATGTTGTCACTGTTAGGCTCAGTAGGGTTTAGAGATGAGTTCGCTCTTCAGCTTCCCTTCCAATCAATACATAGGCAAACCGTTACGTACAGCTTGTACCTTTGATGTGCTAGTGGTTATACCCAGTGCCAGTGTGTTGATGAGTCATTAGAGTCCCCCACAGACACTTTCCCAAGTTCGGGCGAAAGGTTGTAGAGGCCGTATGGTTTTATGGCAAGGTTCGGAAAATGCACGTGCGTTTTTCGCACGTGTCATTTTTCGGGCAGATAATACTGGTCGGCTTTGGCTTACGCCGGATCCGAGTATTATACTGTGTAGATATAATATCTTTGTCTCAGATGCATTTGTATTCGGTCGTAATACAAATGCGGGTATGTTTATACCATTACGGGGTTATCCTGAAATTCGTTTCAGGATCACTTTTGGAAGTTGCCAGTTTCCAGTTTTCTATCAGCTGTATTTAACATTCGGTTAAATGCGGATTTATCTTTTCTTGAGATGAGTGTGGAAGCTTCTAGATGGTGACTAGGATGGTGACTAGGATGGTGAGGTGGCTTAGTGCATTAATGGAGCATTTATGTGTTGATGACTATGTGTTATGAATCATTGTTTTTTTAAATGAGTTCATACTAGGTGTTAGATGACACATTCTCTTCATTAATGCTATGGTCACTCTCCCCTCTCCTACACTCACCCCTCTCACCATATATGGCCGGCCCCTCCCCTCTTGTGAGGATATGGTTGCTTGAGAGGAAAAAGATGATAGTTTTAGTGTATGGGAATTTCATAGCTCATTACCTATTTACCCGATTCCATAAAAGGCAACTTCATTAACCGTTCTTCCATAACTTTGGACGTAACAAGACAAAGTGTTCTACTCATTCTCTACATCATCTTGGTCGTCTCTTTTAGCAAACTTGACGACCGAGTTGCCTCGGTTCAGAGGCGGGAGTCCGTTTAAAGATCCGTCGACGTGGTGCCACCTGGACGACGAGACTGGAGATTCAGGAGATCGGAGTAGCCACAACAAAGCGTGGGATGATGGTTGAAGACCGAAGGACTCGGATCGTTCGGTATAACATTTCTACCCACTTTGTAATTTGTTAGTTTAGTTTTAATGGCAGATCCGAGTTATAGTACGCGATAGTGCCAGTTGTAAAAAGTTTTTGTTCCGCATTTGGCGTCTGTTAGATGGCCGGGGCGCTACTGTGGACTTACAGTGGGTATGATGATCCAGCAGGATCCTCCTGCTGAAGATCCTCCGATTGTCCTTGAAGATGACAGAGGAGAAACGTCAAATCCACCGCCGGCTCTTTCAACAGCCAAGGAGGAGACAATTTCCAAAGCTACCCTGGATGAATATATAGCTCAGCAGATACGAGTTTACCAGGCAACTGAGGCAGCCGGTCAAGTTGTCAAAACGGGGCGACCATATCCGAGCTGGTATGATCAGATCAAATACCTGCCGGGCTACACGATCCCGAAGTTCCATGTCTACAAGGGGACAGGCAATCCCCATCAACATGTTGCTCAGTTCAGGGCTCTTTGTGGCAACACCGGCGGCAATGATAAGCTCCTGCTTCGCCAATTCGTCGGCAGCTTGTCGTAGACGTCGTTTGAATGGTACTCCGAGCTTCCGAATGACTCCGTCAAAACTTTTGCTGAAATGGAGTTGTTGTTTACCCAGCGTTTCGCAAGCGCCAGCGAGCGTACTCCAATAACAGCTTTGATCAATGCAAGAGTAAAGCCGGGCAAAACTTGGGTTCAATATGCAATCCGATGGCGGAACTTGTGGTCAAAATGCGAACAACGCATTGAAGAAGCGCCAGCGGTGGGCATGTTCGTGGGCACCCTAGACCCTCATGACACTATTTCACAGTTCATGATGTTCTTTAAACCGACCACGTTCCAGGCTTTGATCGACAAGCTAGCCCAGATGGACCAGATGGGCCATAGACCATCTCCTCCAAAGCCGGACTCTCGAAATGAGAAGGGAAAAGGAAAAGTGATCGTCGTCGCCAATGCTCAACAACAGCCGAGCAACTTGAAGCCGGTTGTTCGTCAAAACAACATGCGTCCACGCATATCCCTCGAGGAGAAGCTAGGACGTCCTTACTTGTTTCCTCAAGATAAAACGAGAAGACTGTTCGAGCTGGCAGTGCGCAACGGACTCATCAATCTGCCGGATTCAAAACGTCCGTTGCAGCCAAGCGACGTCAATAATCCCAATTACTGCCCCTACCATCGAGTATTGGGTCATCCGATCGAAGATTGCTACGTCTTCAAAAACTGGATTGAAGACCAATACCAACAAGGCAAGTTCGCATTATCCGAAAAATGGAGGGTGAACCCGCCGCAACCTCATACCCTTAAAAAGGTGAATATGCCGGGGCAACGTGCTCCCTTGTTGAAGAAGCTCCGTGGGAGATCGTGCTATCAGCCAAAACCAAAAGGATGCTGAATGATCTCCAGACATGCTCGGCGATCAGGTGGAAGAACCCGCTAGAACCCCAGATCATCGAAGGGATGCTGAAGCCGCGCCCAACTCTAAAGATCGGTGGTGATGGCCCAAGCACTTGTACCCAGCCGTCGAAATCTTCAAAGAAGAAGAAGAAAAGATCCAAAAAGCCCGTGAAACCTGGCGACAAGCTCACGGACTTACAGAAACAGATTAACGCGCTGGAGGAATATAATCAGAAGGCACGGACTCCCATTACGCTCTAAGAGTTCCTCAGCCACGTCTTTCAGGAGGAAGATGATGGAGAAAGCTCGTCAGATGAATCTGAGGGTTACGTGGCGAGTTGTCATATGATCTCCCACTCGTTTACAGACGATGAGAAAACTCCTTGCACTGAGAAGCTGGGGGCAGATCCTAAACCGGAACTTCTGGGGCCATCAGATGAAACAATTGATGCATTCCTCAACGAAGCTTTTTTGAAGAGTAAAGCTGATCGGGAACGCGAGACGGTCATATTTGAAAGGGCCAAGCGCCGGCGATTAGACGAAAGAGTTGAGACACTCCCATCAAATCAAAAGACACCCGTTGCGGATAAAAACAAATTCAAGACGAGGAAAAGGTTTGCTAAAGCCATATCAATGTGGATGAAGCTACCACCCTCTGAAGGAAACATTGCCGGCAAAGAAGAAATGCACCCTTCCTATTGCTTGTATCATCGGAAGGTTTTGCACCTCACCGAAGAGTGCAAAGCTTTCAATAGATGGTGGCAGGGGTATGTTGTTCACCGGCAACATTTTAAGCGGGAGAAGCGCAAAACTCGTCGGGAGCGGAAAAGTACGACTGAGGAGCTTATAAGAACTACCAGCGATTGTCGCATGGTTAACGCCGAGGAAGTGCAAATTCTCACATTCGGGAGCGACTCTGACGAGAAAATGGCTCTTAGCCCTCTCTTTAAAGAGTCCACCTCGGGAAAAGAGGAAGAGCCGAAGGCCTGCGAAAATATCCGGCCGCGTAATCGTACGCTACCCGAAAAGAATCTTGGACCCTCAAATAAAAAAGATAAGGGAAAAGAAAAGGTCTCTGAGGATATCGCCCTAGATGACCAAGTCATGGAAGAGCTAACCGCCAAGGACCCGCCAAAGAAAAATAAGGTGGATTACAACGTTCTGGCACACTTGAGGAAGTTGCCCTCGCAGGTCAGTATTCTCGATGCCATCTTACTATCAAAAGAAGCAAGAGATTCATTGATCAAAGCGCTACAAGAGCCGGAGCAATTCCAAGCTTTTCTCGCCGAAGAAAAGATGAAGGACGAGCTAGAAGAAGTGCACACAGCTGATATTATCTTCGGCGACGAAGACCTCCTCCTTGGGACGTGCGAACACAACCATCCTTTCTATATCTCGGGATACTGCCACGATATAAAGATAGGAAAAATCCTAGTCGACAATGGGTCTTCCGTCAATCTTCTCAACGTGCGAGTGTTGAAGGAAATCTGCATAAGCGTCCAGCATCTCGCTCGTGATAAGATCACCATCTCTGGTTTTGACTCCCAGTCATCGCGGACTCTCGGATCTATGATACTAATGCTACGTTTCGGACTGCTTGTCACAGACATTAAATTTCATGTCATTGAAGCCAAGACCTGCTACAACGCTTTGCTCAGCCGGCCTTGGTTACACGAGTACAACATCATCCCTTCTACACAGCATCAGTGTATGAAATATTTTAAGGATGGTCTCGAGTATACCGTAACAGGAGAGCTGAACCCATTCTCCATGAACAAAGTCCGCAAATATGAAGATGCAAAATACTTCTTACCGGATTTCGAAGACACGGAGAGGTGTCACAAGCCAGAGAACAAAGCTATCGCCACCATCCCTGTCTTCGGGAGTGATACTGAGGAAGAGGATGAAATGGTTTATTCGGGTCCACCCCAATACAACAAGTCGGGACCATCCGCTCCCATGTTGATCTTTGGCAGTGATTCGGAAGATGAGGTCCATGCTATATTTTCTGCTCGACCTTCAATACAAACTTTTGCTGGTGAAGAGCGAAGTCTGCAAGTCGCCATGGTTCCACTTAAACATCATAAAGAACTTGACGCGCTTGATACTTACAGTGTAGAAGCGTTCTATGTCCCTCCCAGGCGAGAAGGCGAAAAGGCGATTCTATTCTACCGCTCCGAGGAAACTAAAGTGGAAAAAGAAATCTGGCACGGTGTGAATCCTACGCTTGACAGGCTTCAGCCCATCCGTCTGCCTAGATATTACACGGAAGGATTGAAAAGGCTATTGAAGCGTCAAGGGATACCCTTCAAATAGACCGCTCGAAAAGCCAAATTCTATGACAGGGTCTGGAACGTTCCTGGGACTCGGCACAAGTTGCCTAACAGGAGAATGGAAGCAATCAGTCTTGGATATGTTCGGTCCAAGAAACGGGAGCTACTCCGCGACTGCTATGTTGTGCATAACTTTGATGAAGAAAGGGATGCTTAATGGGAAGATGTTAACCCTGAACCAGAAAAAATCCCCGACGTAAAAATGCCTAGTCCGTCGTTCGAAGAACAAATGGACAAGCTTATAAGGGAAGCTGGTCAAAAAGTTCGAGATGACCACAACCGCGAAATATCCATCTACGAGAAAGCCAGGACGCAACGCCTCCTTCAACAGGCTGTGAAAGACGAAAATGCCGCTCCCTGTCAACCTGTTGTAAAAGCCCGACGCAGAGGCAGAAACAAGTAAAAAAGCGGAAAAGACATTCAGCAACGACAAAGCGGGACTAAGAAGCCATGCAGTCGGGAATCAAGCAGTCCGGATTTGTCCCTTATGAAGAAGATGAGTCGAGCATACTCTTTTCCTCAAGACAAGACAAAAAAGATACTTGACCTAGCTATAAAGCACCAAATGCTTACACTTCCGGAGTCCAAGCACCCCTTACAAGCATGCGAAGTCTCACACCCGAACTATTGCTCTTATCACAGGGTAATAGGACACCCTCTCGAAGATTGCTTCACCTTCAAGAATTGGGTCGAAGATCAGTATCAGCTCGGCAAGTTTGCTCTATCTGACAGCTGGTGGGTAACGCCGCCACAGAAGCATGAACCCAAAGCCACGAGAGCATAACCAAATCCACATCGGTCTTGGAAGCGGGCTCGTGCTTGTCATATGATAACGATATCAAAAGAAGAGCCCGAGAATATGGATGACCTTCCTTGGTGCTTCGAAAACAGCAATGACGAGGTGATCTTAGAATTCCCACCAGTGCCAAAAGAGCTGGAATATGGGATACACACCACGGCGGATAACCTCAAGAAAATTGAGTTGGGGACGGCGAACGACCCGCGACCGACATTCGTTAGTGAGCTGTTGTCTGAAGGAAGGGCGGCTTCATTAAAAGACGTGCTTATGCAGTATAAAGATTGCTTCGCATGGAACTATTCCGAAATGCCAGGACTAGATCCAGAAATTGCTGTGCATAAATTGGCGATTTCCCCGGACGTTAAACCAATCAAACAAGCATCGAGAAGAATGCGGCTCGAGCTTGAAATGAGCATTAACGCCGAAGTTAAGAAGCTGATCGACTCTGGGTTTATCCAGGAAGTTCAGTATCCCGATTGGATCGCCAACATCGTCCCGGTGATGAAGAAAAACGGGACTGTGCGCATATGTGTAGACTTTCGGGATCTCAATAAAGCCTGCCCGAAGGATGATTTCCCAGTACTGGTCACCAAGCTGATGATAGATAACACGTCCACTCACGAGGTTTTCTCTTTCATGGACGGCTCATCAGGATATAATCAGATAAAGATGCACCCTGAAGACCAGAAGCACACCGCTTTCCGGACCCCGTTGGGTATAGTCTGCTACAAAGTGATGCCCTTCGGTCTAAAGAACGCCGGTGCCACCTATCAGAGGGCCATGACGAAGATCTTCGATAACCTTATACATGAAATCGTCGAATGCTATATCGACGACCTCGTGGTGAAAAGCAAATCATACGAGGAACATCTCGAGCATCTGAAGATCGTGTTTCAACGTCTTCGGCAATACAACTTGAAGATGGACCCTCTCAAATGCGCATTCGGAGTTTCCTCGGGCAAATTCCTAGGATTCATCGTCCGACACTGAGGTATCGAGATAGATCCGTCAAAGATCAAGGCGATCATGGAAATACCTCCGCCAAGGACTCTCAAGCAATTGCGGTCTCTCGAAGGGAAGCTCGCGTTCCGGCGATTTATAGCCAACCTTTCAGGCAAGTGCCGCCCTTACAGTCATCTGATGAAGAAGGGAACCCCTTTCGTTTGGGATCACAAATGCCAAAGCGCACTGGACGAAATCAAACAATACCTGCAGAATCCGCCAGTGTTGGCCGCTCCGGTCAAGTGAAAACCTCTCATTCTTTATACAACCGCCCTCGAAGGTTCTTTGGGCGCATTATGGGCACAGGAGAACGACCAAGGGAATGAACGAGCCCTCTACTATTTGAGCCGAGTTCTACTGTGGGCAGAAAGCAATTACTCCCCAATCGAAAAACACTGCCTGGCGTTGATCTTCGCGATAACAAAGCTCAAGCACTATGCGTTGGCGCATGAAGTCCGTCTCATTTCGAAGGTGGACCCCCTTAAATATTTAATGTCAAAGGCCATACTAACAGGCCGGCTCGCTAAATGGGCCCTGCTCTTGATGGAGTTCTCAATAACATATCAACCTCTTAAAGCAGTGAAAGGCCAGGCCATCGCCGACTTCCTCGCTGAGCATCCGATACCAGCCGATTCTCCCTTGAATTGCAAGCTGCCAGACGAACATGCATTTGATGCGATCGACGGTAGTGATACCCGATAGGAACTTTATTTTGATGGGGCGTCTTCCATGAAGAAGAGCAAACAAAGCACCCCTATAATCAAATCAGGGGTAGGCCTCATCTTCATAACTCCACAAGGAGGGATAATATGCTTTGCTTTCTCCTTAACAGAGCCGAGAATGAACAATGAAGCCGAATACGAAGCTTTGATAGCAGGCCTCGAGATCGCCATCGACATGGGAATTGAAAACCTCCTCATATACGGAGATTCTCAACTGGTCGTCAGTCAAGTAAATGGCGACTACCAAACATATAAACCCGAACTGGTGAAATATGGCGAGAGAGTACAGCAATTGCTGACTCAAATCCCCTCCTACATGCTGGAAAGCATACCGTGTGCGGAAAATAGCAAGGCAGACGCGTTAGCCAAGCTTGCTAAAGAACTGGCCGACGAGAACCTCAATGACGTAAGAATCGTGGTACAAAGCCGTTGGGTGCTTGCCTTAGCAGAAATATCTCCGGAATCATCCGAAGAAAAGGGAGCGACTGAGCAAATGGCTATGTAGATAAAAGACCAAGAAACGGTTGAGGATTGGAGAGAAGTCTTTATAGACTACTTCAAATCCCGTCGAACACCTGAAGATGCGTCCTCAAGACATCAGCTTATGAAACGAGCTCTGTCTTTCGCCTTCGTCAATGATACTCTGTACAAGAGGTCGTTTGATTCTCTGTAGTTGAGATGCCTGGGACCTGAAGAAGCAAAAAGAGTCGTCCAAGAAGTTCACGACGGACTCTGCAGTTCTTACCAAGCCGGGCCGAAGATGAAGCTGAAAATCAAGCGGATGGGTTATTATTGGCCCACGATGATCCAAGACTGCCTCGAGTATGTGAAGCAATGCCACTCGTGCCAGATCCATGGGGACTTATCCATCAGCATCTAAGTCCACTCCATCCAACAGTGGCTAGCTGGCCGTTCGAAATGTGGGGGACTGATGTAATCGGCCCCATCGAACCAGCATCGTCCAGGGGACATCGATTCATTTTGGCGACGACTGACTACTTCTCCAAATAGGCAGAAGCAGTACCGCCGAGGGAAGTGAAGACGGAGAATATCCTCCATTTCTTCAAGACGCACGTCATTTATCGGTTCGGAACTCTGAGACGGATCATCTCCGATAACGGGCCAGCCTACAGAAGCCACAAGATCAGCCGCTTCGCACAACAACACAACATAGACTGGAGATATTCCTCAGTTTATAATCCCCGAGCTAACGGTCTAGCTGAGCCTTTCAACAAGACCTTGACGAAGATCGTGAAGAAGACGGTGTCCCGAAATAAGAAGGACTGGTACGAGAGACTGCAAGAAGCTCTCTGGGCGTATCGAACTACGTTCAAGATGGCCACGAACACAATGCCGTACGCGTTGGTATTCGGTACAGAAGCAGTACTCCCCCTCGAAATAGAATTACCCTCTCTAAGAGTAGCAGTCCACTATGAGCTGATGGACGAAGAAAATGCCCACCTTCGGCTCGAGGAGCTTGATGCCCTTGATGAAACCCGGCTCATAGCGCAACAAAATCTCGAGGCTTATAAAGTAAAGATGACGCGCTCATATGAAAGATTGACCAGGCCAAGGACATTCCGCCAAGGCGAACTCGTGCTACTGGTCAAAAGACCTATGATTCCCAATCGCGCCAAGCGGGGAAAATTCGAGGGTGAAGCCTATCTACTCATGGATATGCATGGTGAAAGGCCTTTCAGGTCAATAAACGGTCGCTTCCTAAAGAAATACTACGGTTAATGAGTCACAGCCTAGGTCAATGATAGATGACGACGACTATGTCCGCTCGCTATCTTCCTAAGCCAAAACTCTGTAAGCAGTAGCCGGCCTTCTTCAACAACGGACCGGAACGTCCTTAAACTAATGACGGACCACTACGTCCTAAAACTAGCTGTTGACCGAGATGTCGATAAACTACGGTGGATTACAATATCCCAAAGCCGATAAAAAAAAGAATAAAATAAAATTAAAAAAAATAGAAACGGTATGCCCATAAGCAAAAAGGGCGCGGATGAAAACCCGAAAGGGCTCCGTGAGTAAAAACAGCAGGGCTACCGGCGAGTGTTTGTGAAAACCCGAAAGGGCGCAACCTCGTTATATAAAAAGAAAAGAAGAAGAAAAGAAGAATAAAAAGAAAGAAAACGGTATGTCCATAAGCAAAATGGGCACGGATGAAAACCCGAAAGGGCTCCGTGAGTAAAAACAGCAAGGCTACCGGCGAGTGTTTGTGAAAACCCGAAAGGGCGCAACCTCGTTAAAAGACACTTACAGGGTCCTCTCGACCTTGTAAGGAGAAACTATCCGCGTGGGATCCTTACGACTCACAAGGGAGCAACACACTTAGGGATCCTCACGATTCCTAAAGAGAAATTACACTTGCGAGATCCTCACGACTCGTAAGGAGAACTCTCTTATGGGACCCTTACGGCTCATAAGATTTGAAAGTCTTAAGTTACAGAGACCTGAACCTGTTCCTAAGCAACCCCCACAACCTTCGATATTGCCCTACAAGTGGCTCAATACTGACCCTTGTATACAATCCATGGGCGCGAATAATCATTTCCCCAGCAAAGTCCTACCCGTGACTAGGGATATGTCCATATGGTGAACAACCCTTGTTAGTCCTCTCGACTTATAAGGAGAAAGCACTTTTGTAGGATCCTTACGACTTATAAGAGAACACACACTTAGGAATCCTCACGATTCCTAAGGAGAAAACGCACCTACGAGATCCTCACGACTCGTAGGGAGAAATACCTTTGTGAGACCCTTACGGCTCATGAAGTCAAAAGCCTTAGTCGACAGAATCCTAACCCTGTTTGCTAAGCCACCTTTGTTCAACATCGACAGAGGAAAATGATGATTCGCTCCTGGCAATATCCCAGTTGTAGCGATGCTGATGTCTAAACCGGTATCAAATTCCAAGTCCTTTCATGGCAAATGATGATTCGCTCCTGGCAATATTCCAATTGTAGCGATGCTGATGCTGGGATTGGCATCAGATTCCAAGTTCCACACTCGCGATAAAAAAAAAATCAGCGAGCTAAAAATGTATATGAAATAGCCGAAATGATGGGGCAACTTGCAACGAAATCAGCAAGTAAAAATGTATGCATACAAAAATAGCCGAAATGATTGGACAACTCGCAATAAAAAGCAGCGAGTAAAAAAAAATAGCCGAAATGATTGGGCAGTGTTCAGTTGATAAAACTGCACATTTAATATGACATTTTTCCTACTATTATTATATAATAAAAGGTGTTTATTATAATATATGATACATATGAGGGTTTATCTGTAAAAATACTATTTTCATGTGTTTATATATTATAAATAACATTTTGTAGGAAAAAGTAAGCATATAATATCCATGTAACATTTGGCCCATTTAAATATGTTTACCTTATTAAATACCTTTGACCAATTCTTAATGGTTAAGTTAATATCTCAATATAACAAACTCTACTAAATATTATTTGTTGAGATATTGTGCAGAATTTGCAGGGCTAAAATCAAGAAAATCAAATTTGGCAAATCAAATCTACCAAAGATATTCAAGAAACTAATTCTGGTAGAAATGTAGAAAAGATTTTCAAAGTTTAGATACTCAAAAGATTACCAAGTGTTACAGATATGAAGCTACAAAAATTAGAGGCCGTGATCTCACCAAAAGGGGGTGGATCCGCGGCCAAACCTATCCAATGGCCGCGGATCCGCCGCAAGTCTAGGGAGTTAGAGTGCAATATTTTTTGGGGTGAATCAAATTTATATTTTACCAAGTTTTCAACAATAAGATTCTGGCTTTGCACTATAAAAGGGCACCGAGAGCCTCTTGGAAAAGTCATCAAGCCGAAGAGATCACGAAGTCCAAGACGGCTCACGCATCCAGGCTGATCATCAACTGTTCATCTACCTCCTTGGAAGAGATCGAGAAGCAAACTAGTCTTTGTAATCATTTTCTAAGGAATCAAAGTGTAGATTGTTCAAGTTAATTAATAAAGGTAGTTGTTTTATTTAATTCTTTTGCATTTTATATTATGTTTCCCCTCTCTGTCTTTTCATCTTCTTCTCCCAACATGCGCGAGTAATTCTCCGCTTGTTAGGGTTCGTAGGATTAGGGTAGGCTAATGGATGATGAATATCCCTAAACCCTTTTTAAGTCTTATAAAGTTTAGGAACTTTATCAAAAGAATCATTAACATCCTAATCGGGCGCGCTAGCAATTCTTTTCTAGTTCCGACCACGATTAGAGATTAGATTACTGATTGTTTTGGTAAAGGCTAGATATGAACGGAGTTCCGTATCGAGATAAGGGTTAAGAGTGGGATTCCTTTTCCCTCCAGAAACCCTAATCTACACGCATCACCGTCGTTCTAGTTCTAAATCTATTAATGGATAAAAAGGGAAACTTTTAATTAATCGTCCATAACTACTAAATTCTAACGAATCCTACAAGCCCTCTTATTATATTAATTACATCTTTAAAATAATCTAGATCTATATTTTACATTCTTGTTTAACGTAGATCTAGAAACCATTCTATAAAATTCTTTATTCCTCCTCTCTTTCTCAACACATCTAAAGTAAAAGTAAAAGGTTCCACGTTTCCCAGAGGACGACCCGTACTCATCTCGGTCTAGCTACGTTCGACACCGTTATTGATTGCGGTTAACTACAAACATACACTTTTTCGTATCAATCAAATGGCGCCGTTGCCGGGGATACGTGCGTAATTTTTTATTTTCACTATTTGTGTTGAATTCTTAGACGAGCCATATCATTATTAAAACAAAACTGCAAATTGCATATTTAACGATTTGTGCGTGGATTTTTGCAAGGAGATCTGGAGTCACAGAATTGAGGAAAACAGGAAACAGAGACATTTTTAGAGATCCAGAGGAGCAAAGGAGATCACAGAACAATTTTCAGCAAGCGATCCATCCACCTCGCGGCGGAACCGCGGCACAAAGGTGCTTCCTGCGGCGGAAACACGGCTGCTTGGAGGGATTAGGGCTACAGAACTCTCTGGTAAGATTCTCAACTCCTTCTCTCTCTCCTCAAATCCAATAAAATCTATTTTCTGCAGGATTCTTTGCAAAATCGCGCCGCTCAAAAATCTTTTTGCAAAAGTTTTGTGATTGGTTTTGTTTTGCATATTTAATACGGACTTTAAGGGGCAAAGACCAAATCAAGATTAGGTGGGGATTTCATCACCCTTCCTAAGCCCCACAAATCACAAACTGAGCATATAGATCAACCCTTCATTAATTTAAAAAATATCTAGACCAGACTCTAAGGACTGTCACGCTCAATAAGGACAGAGGAAGGTCGTGGGTAATCTATCGTTTATCCGCATTACTTTTGTAGTGCCTAGGCAAGTGTGACAAAGGCTAGTGGTTTTTAATTAGGCCCACGACGTGGTTCCTTCCCACTTACCTGGCACTTATCTGGCTACAAGGGTAGTACGGAGACGGTAGAGGATTGATCCTGCGGCTTGTCCTTTGGAAGTCTAGGAGCGGTCTAGAGACTGGACCTAGGTGACCTTAGTTCTAGGGTTGCTTGTGCATCTTAGGGTGATTTGTCTTGATTCCCACTTTTTCAAAACAAGCCAATTTTAAATCACACACACGCTGCCACTTGCACTAAACCCGCTTAGTGCATGCTCGGCTGGACATGGGATCCTAGTGTCCGTCTTGTCCGCGTTCCTGCTATCGACGCCGAAGTCGGTACTTCTTCATCTTCTTTTCCCCCACCACACACCACATCGACCGTGATGGACGACACTCCATCTAATTATAACACCACGCTGCCACCGGCCGCAGGTGCGCAGAATCCACCGCGCATATCTCTCCAAGAGAGATGCTATCCTATTCGTGGTCCCCTTCCTACTTGTCTATCTCTTCCACCACCTAACGGGGATAATTTCGAAATTAAACCCCACTACATCTACCTGCTGCCCAAATTTCACGGGCTTGAGTCGGAAGACGCGTACGTTTTCATCACCAAATTCGAAAACGTATACGCAATGATGGGTACTTCACAATTAACTTTAGATGCTATGCGCTTACGTCTTGTCCCATTCACACTGTGCGACTTGGCAGAAAAATGGCTTTATAATACTGCCGCACACTCTATCACTAGTTGGAATGAATTCTTAATAGCATTTCTTAAGAAGTTTTACCCAAATCATAAGACTGCACATATTAGGAGCAAGATCAACCAGTTCACCCAGCTTCCCAATGAACCATTTTGGAAGTGCTTTGAACGTTTCAAGGATTTGCTTGTCCAATGCCCCCATCACGGAATACAAAGATGGGATTTATGTCGGATTATATATGAGGGCATTAATCCAGCGACAAAGCAAATGCTTGAAACAATGTGTCAATGCAATTTCATGTCTAAAGATGACGGTGAAGCATGGAAATATCTGGAAGATCTCGCAGAAAGCACTTTGCAGTAGGAAAGCGTAAGACCACCTTCAACTAAGGGAGGTATTCACCAGCTCGATGTTTCTATCGCTGTAAAAGCCGAAATGGCAGCGATACAGAAGAAACTCGATGCTATTGAGAACAAATTCTCATCATTCTCCCTAAATCAGGTCACGCTTCCTAAGACCGTCTGTGGTTGCTGTTCGGATCCTTCACACTTAACGGAAGAATGCCCTATGAATGCATCGTTTCAGGCTAATGCTGCTTTTCAGCAGCGACCTAAAAATGACCCTTATTCTTCCACATACAATCAAGGATGGAGGAATCATCCTAACTTTGCTTGGAATCAAAACCAACAAAGCAATTATCAAAGACCTCCTCCACAGCAACCACAACCACAGAATCAGCCCCCCTTTCAGTCACAGAATTTCCAAAATCCGGCCAACATTTCTACACTACAAGTGGCCGGTACTGACAACTCACTTGCACAAACCTTGGATATGTTCATGAAACAATCCATGCAAAATTCGGCTGAGATGAGGTCTTCTATTGATACCTTAACGAAAAACTCCGCCTCCCATGGTGAGAGTATTAAATCAATAGAAAACCAAATCGCACAGTTAAACGCCGCAATGAGTGCGAGAGAGAAAGGGAAACTCCCATCTCAACCCATACCTAATCCTGGCCACTCACAAAGTTATAATGTGAGTGCTGTTACCACGTTGAGATCGGGAAAAGTGCTGAATAACCGAGTGGGTGAGCAGTGTGATGATAGTGACACCAATGATACCCCTTCTTCTTCTTCTTCCCCTAATTCGTCTAGTCTCCCACCTTCACCCGAGCCTATTCTCCGTTTTCCCCAAGGATCGAACCCTTCGCCCATTTCACCAAATCTATCTAAGTCGATTCCCACTCCAGTTTTGGGATCGAATTCGTCCCCACAATCCTCTCCAATGTTGGACCAAACCCTTATTGATAAAGCACCTTACCAAAACAGGTTAAGGGGCAACAGACCAAGTCCACAAATGGAGAAGATTGTGGAAATTTTTAAGCAAGTTAACATAAACATTCCTCTCCTCGATGCTATTCAACAAGTTCCGTCATATGCAAAAATCTTAAAGGACTTGTGCACTAGGAAGAGAAAAGTTCAAGTACCTAAAAAAGTTTTCCTTGCGAGTAATGTGAGCACTGCTTTTACACAACAACTACCCAAGAAACGAAAGGACCCCGGAAGTCCTACAATTTCTATTTCCATTGGGGGTAAAAATATCAATCGTGCTCTACTCGATCTAGGTGCTAGTGTTAACTTACTTCCGTATTCTGTTTATGAGCAATTAGGGATCAGAGAGTTAAAACCTGCGCATTGCACTCTTCAGATAGCCGATCGATCTATTACCCAACCTAGGGGTGAGTTAGAGGATGTGTTAATCAAAGTCGGGGAATTCATATTTCCTGTGGACTTTATCGTTATTGATAGATAACCTGTGGCAAACCCACGCAATCAAATCCCGGTGATACTCGGTCGACCCTTTTTGGCCACTTCCAACGCAGTAATCAATTGTAGAAACGGCTCTATGACCCTATCTTTTGGAAAGAAGTCAATTGAGCTTAACATTTACAAGTTGGGAAGTGAACCCTCCGAACCCTATGCTCATGTGTGTTCTGTCGAATTAATGGATGTCGACAGCAGCGAATTTGATCAACCTCATAATTCAGACTCTTTTCATATGTTGTTTGACACGGACTCTTCCACCGAGTTGTCCGGGTCAACATCTAACGCTGATAAGGAACTTTTTATAGAGTCTGACGATCACCCCATTTTTTCCGATGACATTATTTTTCGGGGTATCGATGAAAGCTTTGAGGAAATTTTCGCTGATGAACTCGCATTTTTACAAGACACGGGTGTTGAGATGAATCAACTTCAAGATGAAGAAATTGGACCTCCACCTCTTCTTTTGGACAATCATAACAATGTGAGTAATCCATCATTACTATCACTGTGTCGTCTCTCCAAATTGAGACGCAATCTTTTTCCATTACACCTCTTATCACCTCCCCACTTCTTCTTGTCGAAAGGTTACATGTTCTTCCACAAACCTTGGCGCTTCATCGATAAAATTTTTGAATGGTTGGTGTTGACCTTCGGTCTTTGCAAAGCTTGGCATTGACCAATAACCTTGACCCTCTCGTGTGATTTTAAAATATTAAAATTGTTTAACTCAAGTTTGGGCGGGGGGTGTGGTATATTTTGGCTCTTGAAAAGAAAATGATTTTTACAAATTTGTGAGCCTAAAATAAGTTTGGGGGAGGATTTTCACTTTCATATATTCTTGCCCCCATTAATAATTTCCTTCCAAGTCTACAGGTTATTGAGCTTAACGGATGACATCAGTGAGGACACTGCTGTAAACAGGTTTGGGGGAGGTTTGTGCTTATTTACACATCAATTTGCATCATATTTTGCATAAGCACAATATTTTCAAAAATTTCAAAATTTTTTCTTTTATAACAAAAGAGTAGAAAGTGAAAAATTACATCCAAAAGATTGGAATAGTTTAAGAAAACCAAGAAAATTAGAAGTTTTCTTACACGAACTAGTAATAAGTAGTTATGAGCTATTGTCCCAAGGGTTAGTAAAATAAAGGAAGTCACTAATCTGAGGATAAAAATAAGTCTGAAAAATAGTTTCTACTCTGGAAGCCAAACATTTGAATGTTGATACCCTACTATATGCACTTACACACGTCTTGAAACTCAGGATAGTAGAGGATACCTTGAAATGCTCTTGTCCAAAAGCCAAAGTATGAAGGAAATGAAAAAAAAAATGAAGAAAATATAAATGGTGAAAAGAAAAAAAAAATGAACACTGGTTTTGTTATCGCCAAGGCAGCAATAAAAAAATATAGCGAGGGTGCCTCTTCACCTAGTGCCCTAAGGCCAACTGGTCTGGGAGTCACTGCTAAGCCTTAGGTGGTGCAAGACGAGGAAAATATTATCACCTAATTAGCAAGCACATGAGTAATCGGTTGGTTAGTACCTCAAGAAGTATTAACGGTCGCATGAAAATGTGTGAGCAAATCTTTAATATTCATTAAATTAAAAAGTACTAAGGTAGATGGACAAGAGTATGATAGCTTGAATTGAATTCTCCGAGTGTAGGGATGTCCATTTCACACACGTGGGGTTATATGATCAATGTTTGGAAGAAAGGTAGGAATGAAGAATAAATACGATGTTTTATTGAGGGGTAATGTGATTTCTAACATTTTTTCATGACTATTCAGATAGGGCTCATGACAACTGAAAAGCTAGCATAGTTGGAAACTCTTCTTTTCAAAATATTTCTTTTATGGTTCTTGTCTTTATATGTAAATTTCACCATCTTTCTTTTGTTATAGGATTTTGTGGGTGTAATCCGCTGAAAACCCTCAGGAGACAACACTCCTCCTACTAGGGACACCTAGAGGTTTAACGGCTTGTTGCACGTGCTCAGTGCAATCGTGTCTGCCTACGAAAGTGTGCTTAGTTTTCTCCTTTCTTTTTCTCCTCTTAAATAAACTAGTTTGCTCGGGACGATCAAAGATAAGTTTGGGGGTATTTGTTCAGTTGATAAAACTGCACATTTAATATGACATTTTTCCTACTATTATTATATAATAAAAGGTGTTTATTATAATATATGATACATATGAGGGTTTATCTGTAAAAATACTATTTTCATGTGTTTATATATTATAAATAACATTTTGTAGGAAAAAGTAAGAATATAATATCCATGTAACATTTGGCCCATTTAAATATGCTTACCTTATTAAATACCTTTGACCAATTCTTAATGGTTAAGTTAATATCTCAATATAATAAACTCTACTAAATATTATTTGTTGAGATATTGTGCAGAATTTGCAGGGCTAAAATCAAGAAAATCAAAGTTGGCAAATCAAATCTACCAAAGATATTCAAGAAACTAATTCTGGTAGAAATGTAGAAAAGATTTTCAAAGTTTAGATACTCAAAAGATCACCAAGTGTTACAGATATGAAGCTACAAAAATTAGAGGCCATGATCTCACCAAAAGGGGGTGGATCCGCGGCCAAACCTATCCAATGGCCGCGGATCCGCCGCAAGTCTAGGGAGTTAGAGTGCAATATTTTTTGGGGTGAATCAAATCTATATTTTACCAAGTTTTCAACAATAAGATTCTGGCTTTGCACTATAAAAGGGCACCGAGAGCCTCTTGGAAAAGTCATCAAGCCGAAGAGATCACGAAGTCCAAGACGGCTCACGCATCCAGGCTGATCATCAACTGTTTATCTACCTCCTTGGAAGAGATCGAGAAGCAAACTAGTCTTTGTAATCATTTTCTAAGGAATCAAAGTGTAGATTATTCAAGTTAATTAATAAAGGTAGTTGTTTTATTTAATTCTTTTGCATTTTACATTATGTTTCCTCTCTCTGTCTTTTCATCTTTTTCTCCCAACATGCACGAGTAATTCTCCGCTTGTTAGGGTTCGTAGGATTAGGGTAGGCTAATGGATGATGAATATCCCTAAACCCTTTTTAAGTCTTATAAAGTTTAGGAACTTTATCAAAAGAATCATTAACATCCTAATCGGGCGCGCTAGCAATTCTTTTCTAGTTCCGACCACGATTAGAGATTAGATTACTGATTGTTTTGGTAAAGGCTAGATATGAACGGAGTTCCGTATCGAGATAAGGGTTAAGAGTGAGATTCCTTTTCCCTCCAGAAACCCTAATCTACACGCATCACCGTCGTTCTAGTTCTAAATCTATTAATGGATAAAAAGGGAAACTTTTAATTAATCGTCCATAACTACTAAATTCTAACGAACCCTACAAGCCCTCTTATTATATTAATTACATCTTTAAAATAATCTAGATCTATATTTTACATTCTTGTTTAACGTAGATCTAGAAACCATTCTATAAAATTCTTTATTCCTCCTCTCTTTCTCAACACATCTAAAGTAAAAGTAAAAGGTTCCACGTTTCCCAGAGGACGACCCGTACTCATCTCGGTCTAGCTACGTGCAACACCGTTATTGATTGCGGTTAACTACAAACATACACTTTTTTGTATCAATCAGGCAGCTCGCAATAAAAAGCAGCGAGTAAAAAGAAAAATAGCCGAAATGATTGGGCACCGCGAAAAATAGCCGAAATGATTGGGCAATCGCGACCTTTGCGATATAAAAGCTGAAATGATAGAGCATCGCGGAAAGAAATAAAATAAATATATATATATAATGAAATTTATGCCCTACAGGCGATATCACAGCAATCCCTGTATACAATCCAGGGGCACAACCAAAGAAGGACACATTTTTCCTCCCCATGCTCCATCAGAAAACGGAGCCAAGTCTTGACGGTAACTCATATAAAACCTGAAAGACGATTGGAGATCATCTCGCACCAGTGCGGAGTGGTCACCACCTCGACGTTCGTCTCGACACAGCAGACACAACATCACCAAAAGGAGCCACGGCAAAATCCCTAGTTCCAAACCTCGACGGTTCACCAGCAACCTAGAGACAACCGCGGCATTCGTCTCGATACAACAGACGCAATGCCAGCAAACGAAGTAAAGGCCAAATTCCTAGCTTCAGGGTCTTAACGGCAAGTCATATAAAGCCTGAAAGACTATCGGAGATCATCCCACACCAGCGCGGAATGGTTATGACTCATCGGGGCTCTCCAAAATGAGCCTAACCTCAAGCAAAAAGCGGCATGGCAAAATTCCTAACGGTTGCTCTTCCGACGGTCAAACTGCCTAGGAGGATTGCTTGAAGACGTCTTGTCCAGCCCCCGAAGGGATCAGAGACACGACAGTCACAAGGCTACTCGAACATCAAGACTGCCTATCGAGAAATACATCAGCTAACGTGACGGTACAACGGACAAAACCCTAGTACCACAGACCCTAACGGACCTCTGTCGTAAAGAGCAGAGGTTAACTGTGACGTTAGGATATTCTTACGAGAATCTCTCGATTCGTCTCAACCCCAGGGAAATCAGTGTCCTTGGCAACCTCTTTGATTCAGGGAAATCAGCGTCCTTGACGAGAGCATCTCGATTCGCGTCGACCTGCAGAGAAATCAGCGTCTTTGCAGGAATACCTCGATTCGTCTCAACCCCAGGGAAATCAGTGTCCTTGGCAACCTCCTCGATTTAGGGAAATCAGCGTCCTTGAAGAGAGCATCTCGATTCGCGTCGACCTGCAGAGAAATCAGCGTCTTTGCAGGAATACCTCGATTCGTTTCAACCCCAGGGAAATCAGTGTCCTTGGCAACCTCCTCGATTCAGGAAAATCAGCGTCCTTGACGAGAGCATCTCGATTCGCGTAGACCCGCAGAGAAATCAGTGTCTTTGCAAGAATACCTCGATTCGTTTCAACTCCGAGGAAATCAGCGTCCTTGGCAACCTCCTCGATTCAGGAAAATCAGCGTCCTTGATGAGAGCATCTTGATTCGCGTCGACCCGCAGAGAAATCAGTGTCTTTGCAGGAATACCTCGACTCGTTTCAACTCCGAGGAAATCAGCATCCTTGGCAAATACCTCGATTCAGGGAAATCAGCGTCCTTGACGAGAGCATCTTGATTCGCGTCGACCCGCAGAGAAATCAGTGTCTTTGCAGGAATACCTCGATTCGTTTCAACTCCGAGGAAATCAGCGTTCTTGGCAAATACCTCGATTCAGGGAAATCAGCGTCCTTGATGAGAGCATCTTGATTCGCGTCGACCAGCAGAGAAATCAGTGTCTTTGCAGGAATACCTCGATTCGTTTCAACTCCAAGGAAATCAGCGTCCTTGACGAGAGCATCTTGATTCATGTCGACCCGCAGAGAAATCAGTGTCTTTGCAGGAATACCTCGATTCGTTTCAACTCCGAGGAAATCAGTGTCCTTGGCAACCTCCTTGATTCAGGAAAATCAGCGTCCTTGATGAGAATATCTCGATTCGCGCCGACCCACAGAGAAATCAATGTCTCTGCAGGAATATACAACGTCAGCAAAGCGGAGCCGCGGCAAAGTTCCTAGTTCTATGACTCGGCGGTGCACAGATAACCCAAAGTCAACCCTCGACTCCCTGTTGAAGCAATGCATTAACTTGGGAGTAGATCAACTCATCAATCACTTACAAGTCCTCTCGACTTATAAGGAAGAAAATTCTCTTGTGGGATCCTTACGACTCTCAAGAGAAAGTAAACTTAGGAATCCTCACGACTCTTAAGGAGAAAATACACCTACGAGATCCTCTCGATCCGTAGGGAGAAAAGTCTTTGTGAGACCCTCACGGCTCATAAAGTTGAAAAGCCTTAGGCAGCAGATCTGAACCTGCTTCCTAAGCCATCACTACTCTCCAAAGTATTCAAGACAGAATGTGCTATATCACCTACAGGCTATGCTTACTTAAGGAATATGCCAATAACAAAGCAGAAAATGAAAGGAAGGAAGCAAAAGATTTGTCATTCATACTTGGAAAATTCTTACATCAATGAAAACAATAAACAAAACAGCATTATTGAAATGTTTACAACGGCAAAACCTCAAATCTCGGACATGGATTGAGGAACTCGAAAGTGACCTTGTCCAAGACTTTCCAAGCCTGGCGAACCATCCTAGTGTGCTTCCTTTCGCGAGCACGGGCATCAGGATCCCCACGGATGTCCTCCACCCTCCGATAGGCAGCAAGTATGGCAGACTGTTGAAAAGCCTGGTGCAGGAGATCGACAAGATTGTCTCGCCGTCTCTTCGAGATTAAGTTCATCAGATACACCGAGTGCACCTTATCCTCAGCAGGATCCAATGCTCCAAGTGGCACGCCGGTACAGAATAAAGGGAGTGCTTCCCAGATTGCTTCCACGATAAGCTTCAAGAGAGGGGAGTGTCGAGGAAGCAGTTGACCATTATATGCATCAAAATGACTCATAATCTCAGCACACTCGGCGTTGGTAAATTCTCGGTCCTGAGAACGGCCGAGTCGGTGAATGTCTCCGTAAGAGATGATCTCATCAAGGTCATACATGTGGGCGTCCATTACTCCTACAAAAGAAAATCAACAAAATTATCAGACAGACTGATTAAGCAAGATGATATAGTTCATCAAAACATAAAATGCCATCTTTAACCTCCAAGATCCATGAAAAACTCTTAAGAGTTCTTCTATATAGTTTGGAAGTAGCAAAGCTCCATTAATGAATTAAGAAAAAGCAAGAAAAATCCTTTTAAAGAGCAAAGCTCTATTAATGGAACCCTAATAGGGTTCTCTTTTGTTCTCTTTAGATCCCTAGAGTAAAGCTCTTCTAGTGAAACCCTAAATGGGTTTTCTTTAGATCAGGGATCTATTAAGAGCAAGGCTCTTAAAATTAATTTAATTTAATCTAATTTAATTCTTACCTAAAAATTCTCTGGAGTTCTAACTCTTAAAATTTCTTAAAGCCTAAGAGCAATGCTCTGAATAAGAGATAATTCTCAAGGAGAGATGAAAATCATCTAAGAGACCAAAGGTCCTATTTATAAGCAATTGAGAGCCGTTCCAACTTCCAAAAGTTGGCGCAACGGTTGGAATTCTGCCACCGCTGCGCTCACGTTTAGGGCCACGTAAGCGCAACGGTGGGGGGCATTTGTTTCCACCAATCAGAGCAAAGCTCTGTTCAAATTCCAAGGCGGGAAATGAAGCAACGCTTCTGTTTTCTCCAATCAGAGCAAAGTTCTGTGTTAATTTCGAAAACTAAAAAATTAAAGCAACGCTTCAGATTCCTTGCGCTGCGCGCAACGCGCCACGTGTCAAAAACAGACATGCCAGCGCTGTGCCTAAGACAGCGCACCCAATCAGAGTAAGGCTCTATTTTAAAATAAAAATAAAGAAGCAACGCTTCAGATGACTTGCGCTCTGCGCTGCGCGACGCGTGTCAGCACAATTACGCTAGCGCAGTTGCGCTGCGCTCTGCGCTGCGCGACACGTGTCAAGCGCAGGTGCGCTTGCTCCAACTGTGCCAGTATTTAAACAATAAAATTCTGGAAAGATCTTTCTAATCTTGTTAAAACAAGAAGATTATTTTCTGTAAAATAGAAACCCTAGGATCAAAGATCCAGCGGTGGGGAAACATCCCTAAATCAATTAGAGAAAGATCTCTTTAACCGATTTAACAAATCAATTGACACTATATAAAGGCCTCTAGACTCCAAGTCAAATAGACAGAAATAGAGATACAGAACTCCTCTAAAACTTTGAGAAGAACTCGAAGAAAAGAAAAAGGTAAAACCTTCAGGAAAAAGAAGAATTTCTTCTAAAAAAGATCAAAGATCTAAGAACAAGATCAAGATCTTTAATAAAAAAATAATAATAAAAAAGAAGTAATTTTACTTCTTTATTAGATCTTTCGATCTATATAAAGGCATTGCCTTTTGATGAACCACTGGTTCTTGAAATTTGAGGTAGAACCTCTCTGGAAAAAGAAAAACGTGTTTTCTTTGATCTAAATATGATCAAGATATTAAACAGTGCCTTGTGTTCCCTGATTAAAAATCAGGAAAAGATTCAAAAGAGGCATCACGTGCTCACACGTGACCGGTCGTCACGTGATGGTTAAGCAGCGGCCAGAGAACAGAGCGCAGAAGAAGAGAAGTCCATTCCAGGGGTCACGTGGCCACACATGACCGGCTTTAAAAGCCTTATTCTTTGACAGAATTAAATTCTGAGGGAAGATCTTTCAAATCTTTCCAAAATGAAAAAGGATTATCTGAAACCGTTGGATTAAAAATCTAAAGGTGATTAAATATCACCAATTTATTGAAAAATCTTGGACTTGGAAAGATTTCCCCCTGAATCTAACCGAAATAACAAAGAGATATCTTTGGATTTAAAATCCAATGGTGAATAAAATTCACCTAATAATCTAAAGGCCCAGACTAATGATAAATATAAATCAAATCTTTCAATGAGAGATTTACCAAACAGATTGACTCTTTTCCTTCTCTTATAAATAGGAGCCAAGAAAAGAAGAGGGGGGACCTTTTTTTTTGACAGATATACACAGAGAGAGATATAGAGCTTTGGAATATTGAAAATTCAGAAGAAAGAATTTGATTCTCTGCAAAAGAAAATCCCTAGGTAAGAAAAGAGAGGCTTCAATGAGAATTTAATTCTCAAAAGAGTTTAACTCTTATATAAAGAAAAGGAACTTAGTTCTTTCTCTGGTTGAGGATCTGCAAAGTGCACATCTCCCCATGAATTGAGAATTTAATTCTCATTGGGTTGAGATCCTGCCATGCAGATCTAAAACACAGAGGAGGAACCGAGTTTTGAGAATTTAATTCTCGCAGAATTACAGGAATTTAATTCCTTTGAGATAAAATTAGGGTTTAACCCTAGGAATTTAATTCCTTCAGAATGGACAGAACTAGGGTTTAACCCTAATTGAGAACTTAATTCTCTGAAACTCACTGGAATTTAATTCCCTTAAAGAAAAAAGAGTTAGGGTTTCACCCTATACCAGAATTTAATTCTTTATAGAAAAGAAATTAGGGTTTAACCCTATTTAAGAATATAATTCTTCAGAAGAAAACAGGAATTTAATTCCTCTAAAGTTTATTGCTAGGGTTTAACCCTATGAAGAATTTAATCTTTAAAAGATGAACAAATATTTAAAACATGTAAAGAGCCAGAGTCACGTGCTACCACGTGACCCCTGCAAAGATCCATGTTCCCCTCCGAACGGCGACCGACGACGCCGGGGGCGTCTGGGCCTGAGGTTCGGGGCAGATGCTATATGGTTTTATCCGTCTACCTTTCCGAAGATGCTAAGTTGATTTATAGCACCGTGTATTGGAGGTTTAGACGGATGCGGCCGATGTAGCAGACTTCGTCAGATTCCCCCTCGCTTGAGGGGTTTTTGATTGTGGGGACGCTCTTCCCTGCAGGCGCAAGCTCCTGCAGTTAATTACGCTACCGCATCGCGGTAACAACTTTCTTCTTCTCCAGAATTTCACTTCGTGTCGTGTGTGTGTTTGTTTTATTTGTGGTTGCCCGTGGATTGTATACGGAGACTAAGTTATGCCGTCGCCCGTAGGACGTGGATTAGTCCAAATCCATATTTACTTAGATTTGGGTTTGGTGTTTTTTAGTTTAAGGATACGTTAGCCATATTGAGGCTAAGATCAACTTAAACGTTCGTTAAGGATACGTTAGTCCTGTTTGAGACTAAGATCGACTTAACGTGGTGATCCATTTATTATATGGCCGTCAGGACTCATCACCTCTCTGACGTCGTTGAAGGATTACAACGATAGATGTCAGAGGAGTTCAGAGATGTACCCTTGAACCAAAGTTGATTTGGAGTTTTATAGTCCATTTGAATGTTTAAGGATACGTTAGCCGTATTTGGGGCTAAGATCAACTTAAACGAGACCGTTTAGATCCGGCAAAAGAGCGTTTGGAGGCTCTATCGTTCCAGTTTAGGGACGTAGTGGTCCATTGGTAGTTTAAGGACATTGCGGTCCATATTCCAGTTTAGAGACATGGTGGTCCATTATTAGTTTAAGGACATTTTGGTCCATCGCCAGTTTAAGGACGTAGTGGTCCATTATTAGTTTAAGGACGTTTCGGTCCATCGCCAGTTTAAGGACGTAGTGGTCCATCATTAGTTTAAGGACATTTCGGTCCAATATTAGTTTAAGGACGTTTCGGTCCATCGCCAGTTTAAGGACGTAGTGGTCTATCATTAGTTTAAGGACATTTCGGTCCAATATTAGTTTAAGGACGTTTCGGTCCACTGCCAGTTTAAGGACGTAGTGGTCCATCATTAGTTTAAGGACATTTCGGTCCAATATTAGTTTAAGGACGTTTCGGTCCACTGCCAGTTTAAGGACGTAGTGGTCCATTATTAGTGTGTGGTCGTCGGGACCCGTCACCTCTTTGACGTCGTTGAAAGATTACAACGAGAAATGTCAAAGGAGTTCGGAGATGTACCCTCGAACCGGAGGTAAATTGATTTAAGAGAGCAATCTTGCTCAGTCAATTTAATTTGAGGGCTTACGGCCAAAATTGGGCTAAGTCCAGTTGAAAATGTTCAACATTTTATTTGCTTTTGCATTGCATTTTTATTTGGGCTCTACCTATAAAAGATGCAGAGCATCAGTTTGTTTTGGGCTATGCTATTTATAAATGATGCAGAGTATCAATTTAATTAGGCCTACTTGGTCTTTTTGATTTGGGCCCGGCCCTTTAGGAAATGCATTGCATTTTCAGGCGCTTTGCGCCAATCAGAGAGCGCAAGCGCTTGTAGTGTTGACACGTGTCGCACAAGCGCAATGCGCTGCACTAGCGCGCTGCGCTTGCGCTGCTGACACGTGGCGCACTCTGGTGAGTTGCGCCAATTACAGAGAGCAAAGTTCTATCTCAAAGCGCATAGCGCAAGTGGTTCAGATGCTAACACGTGGCGCTCTCCCAAGAGCGCAACAGCGCAGTTTGCAAGTGCAAAGCACTATTTTATTTTATTTTGTTTTTTTTTGTTTAAAGAACCAGTGGTTCATGAGAAGTGCAAAGCACTATTATTTTTTATATGAAGATCATTGATCTGGTTTTTAGATCAATGATATATTAGAAGAAATTTCTTCTCTTTTGTGAGGGTTTTTTACCTTTTTCTTGGAATTTTTCTCAGAGTTCTCTCTGTTTGAAACTTCTTGATTTTTCAAGAAAATGTTGATGCCTTTGAATTGAGGTCTAGGGTCTTTTTTATAGTACCCATAAATTAGTTAAATTTGTTAAAGAGATCTTTCTCTGAGTGATTTGGGGAATTTTCCCCATCGTTAGATCTTTGATCCAAGGACTTCTGTTTTACAGAAAAAAATCTTCTTGTTTTAACAAGAGCAGAAAAGATTTTTTTAGAATTTTAATTCGGTTTGGCGCAGATGCCCCAGCGCATGACACGTGTCACGCAGCGCACAGCACAGCGCAGCTGTGCTTGCGCATCTGCTCTGACACGTGTCGCGCAGCGCAGCGCTTGCGCAACTGCGCTGACATATGTCGCGCAGCGCAGCGCTTGCGCAACTGAAACTTTGCTTTTATTTTTTTTTTAACAGAGCTTTGTTCTGATTGGGCGCGCTGCCTTGGGCGCTGCGCTGAGGCATCTGCGCCAGACACGTGGCGTCCTGCGCTCAGCGCAGAGGATCTGAAGCGTTGCTTCATTTATTAAAACTTAGATTTTGGGAAATCGGAAGCGTCGCTTCGCCTGAGATATCTTTTCATCTCCTTTTTTCAAGTCAAGCTTGTATTTCCAAAATTCTGATTTCCCGGGCCTTGGAAATGATTTCACTGTGCCCAGAATTTTCTGTGCTTGGGTATATATATATAACTCAAGGCCGAGCCTTTTCTTCTCTCATCTTCAGAGAACTTCTTCGATCATGGCTTGCAACCGCCCTCATGCCTGCCGACAACCATGGGAGGTGCCGATTCGGGACATCGTTCCCCTTTTTGCTGCGCGCCTGGTGGACCCTTCTCTCTTGGACGAGCAATGCGACGCTGCAATGCACGAGCTTTTGACTCGTGTGGGGTCTCCTCTCCCTCCGCATTCCATTTGGCTTCGGATGATCCTTGCCTCGGTGCTCGCCGACATTCCCCCTCCTCCAGCAGAGATGTCCTCGGCAATGCTGGATGCCGCCGAGGATAAGATTGAGTGCTTTCTCGAAGCGCACTTGATCACCAAAGCCCTGAGGGACTGCTCTTTCCACTTGCTGAGCCAGATACGGGCTTGTCGGGTTGTCATCGCCACTTTTTCCGAGGAGTGCGGCGTCGACCGTTGGATGGCTACCCCTCGGGAGGATCGCCGTTTCGACATAATGGAGAAGACGGAGAGGGAGCTGAATAATATTCTCTTTCTTTTTGCGAATCCTTGTCTTTCCGATCCCGTATTCGGTGATCTTTTTTAAATGTAATAACAATAATAATGAACAAGTTTTTTTTCTTTTTAATCAAGTATTTTATTATCTGTTAAGGGTTCTTTTATTTTAGTTCTCTGTTGTGCTTGTGCATCGTATGATTTTAATTTGTTATTATTAAGTGCATGTAATTTTGCAAGGATAAATTGCCTTTGGCACTTAACCCCTTTTTTTTATGAAACGGTGTATCTGCGCTAGCGCATCTGCGCTGCCACGTGTCGCGCAGCGCAGAGCGCAGCGCGACTGCGCTAGCGCATCTGCGCTGCCACGTGTCGCGCAGCGCAGAGCGCAGCGCGACTGCGCAAGCGCATCTGCGCTGACACGCGTCGTGCAGCGCAGCGCTTGTGCAGCTGAAGCATTGCTTCCTTTAACAGAGCTTTGCTCTGATTGGACGCGTCTTCTTGGGCGCCGCGCTAATGTATCTGCGCCAGACACGTGGCGCGTTGCGCGCAGCGCAAAGGATCTGAAGCATTGCTTCATTTATTAAAGTTTAAATTTTCAAAGCAAAGCTTTGCTTCTGATTGGGGGAAGATGAAGCGTTGCTTCATCTCCCGCTTCGGAATTTGAACAGAGCTTTGCTCTTATTGGGGTAAACAAATGCCCCCCCACCGTTGCGCTTACGTGGCCCTAAACGTGAGCGCAACGGTGGCGGAATTCCGACCGTTGTGGCAACTTTGGAAGTTGAAAGGGCACTTGATGCCTATAAATAGGACCTTTGGTCCTGCACAGATGATTGTCATCTTTAAAATCCTCATTTTCAGAAACTTCAGAGCTTTGCTCTTGTCTTCAAGAACTCTCAAAGTTAAATTTTCTTTATGATAAACTATTTAAGTAAGAATTAGTCTTAAATTAAATCAATTTTAATTAATAGAGCTTTGCTCGCATAGATCTTTGATCTAAAGAGAAACCCTCTGGTATTTCACCAAATAGAGCCTTGCTCTTAAGAATCTGTTTCAGGGTTTCTTAACCCATGAATAGACCCTTGCATCTTTGGCAGAACATATATCTTTGATCTAAGAAAATGATGTACTCTTAAGAGTTTGAATATGGATAATCAAAACTAAAAATGGAGTTTTGCATCTAATGGATTATATCATCTTTTAATATTAACGATCTTAGAGTTCTCGGGGGATTTATTTAAATTCCCTTTATTAGGATTTTGGTAGTCACTCCTGTTTGCAGAGCCCTGCTCTCGAGGAATTTAACTTTCTGTGCATATATATATTTTTATCGCTAACCTTCCTATGGTATTTCCTCCAGGCATAATGGCAGTGCGTATATATAGTTTGCATAAGTTCATCACCTACGACGATATCCACGCACAGGGCCGTCATCAAAATCAGGAGTTTACGGACGCCCAGTGTGCGGAGGTCATGGGTCGCCTCAACGCAAGTGGTGGTTGGCTGCTTTCTCGTCGTTCAGCTCTCTTGAAGATCGTGCTGGGAGCAGTATGGAGGGCACTTCCGGGATTTCACGAGGCCCTACCGCTCAATGCGCTGGATGATGCCGAAGATAAGGTACATTCAGTGTACCTGACGGGGTTGATCTTGAAGAAACGGCGGGACAGCCTCATTGACATCCTACATCAAGTCTTCCAGCAGACGACGATAATCGCTGCTTATCAAAGGATAGGGGGCCTTGCCGAAGACCTTGACACACAGGAGCGCGAGAGACTGCGCACGAGAATTATCATAAAGGCCAGGAGAACTCTGGATGGCCTTACTTTTGAATTCCTCAATCCGTGCCCCGGATCCGAGGTTATACCTTTGTAAACATTTTAATAATGTTATTATTTACTTCTTCGTGATTGTAAGAACCCCTTTTTATGATATGAATAGAAAATTTCCATTTCAGCTTGTCTTTTTTCTCGTTCTGAACCGTTTGCACATGCATGAATGAGTATATCTTAAACACTTGATCAAATATAAATCGGATGTTCTTTCTGTCACTCTCTTATTATCATCATGCTGTCTTGATAAACTTAATTTCTCCAAGAGATAGCGATGGCTTAGGCCGCAGGTTCAGATCTGCCGCCTAAGACTTTTCAACTCTATGAGCCGTGAGGGTCTCATAGAGACTTTTCTCCCTATGGATCGAGAGGATCTCGTAGGTGGGTTTTTCTCCTTAGGAATCGTGAGGACTCCTAAGTGTGGGTTTCTCTTATAAGTCGTAAGGATCGTATAAGAGAATTTTTTTCTCTTACGAGTCGAGAGGGCCCGTAAGCGGTTGTTTCCCTCCTTGTCGAGATTCGACTTTGGAGAGTGAGACCCGTGAATAGTATGCAAGAGACCTTTTTGGATCGACTTGCAGGGTCCTATTGTTCAGGAAGCAAGTTTTTTAGTCCCTGCTGCCTGAGGCTTCATCTTGCAAGTTGAGACGAATCGGGAATTTTCCCGCGGAGACACTGGTTTCTCTGCGAGCCGACGCGAATCAGGAGGCTCTCGTCAAGGAGTGTTTGTATCCGTGAGTCGAGGAATTTTCTAGGGATTATTTGTTTCCCTAGCACCAAGGATTATTTGTTTCCTTGGGTTTGAAACGAGTTGAGAATTTCCCACGGAGGCACTGGTTGCTCTGCGAGTTGATGCGGATCAGGAGGCTCTCGTCAAGGAGTGTTTGTATCCGTGAGTCGAGGAATTTGCTAGGTATTATTTATTTCCCTAGCACCAAGGATTATTTGTTTCCTTGGGTTTGAAACAAGTCGAGAATTTCCCACGGAGGCACTGGTTGCTCTGCGAGTCGACGCGGATCAGGAGGCTCTCGTCAAGGAGTGTTTGTATCCGTGAGTCGAGGAATTTGCTAGGGATTATTTGTTTCTCTAGCGCCAAGGATTATTTGTTTCCCTGGGGTTGAAACGAGTCGAGAATTTCCCACGGAGGCACTGGTTGCTATGTGAGTCGACGCGAATCAGGAGGCTCTCGTCAAAGAGTGTTTGTATCCGTGAGTCGAGGAATTTGCTAGGGATTATTTGTTTCCCTAGCGCCAAGGATTATTTGTTTCCTTGGGTTTGAAACGAGTCGAGAATTTCCCACGGAGGCACTGGTTGCTCTGCGAGTCGACGCGGATCAGGAGGCTCTCGTCAAGGAGTGTTTGTATCCGTGAGTCGAGGAATTTATTAGGGATTATTTGTTTCCCTAGCGCCAAGGATTATTTGTTTCCTTGGGGTTTGAAACGAGTTGAGAATTTCCCACGGAGGCACTGGTTGCTCTGCGAGTCGACGCGAATCAGGAGGCTCTCGTCAAGGAGTGTTTGTATCCGTGAGTCGAGGTGTTTGCTAGGGATTATTTGCTTCTCTAGCGTTGGGATGAACCGTCGGAATTTGGCTTCGTTCTCTGGCGGATCCTGTTGGGAAAGTATGGTTCCCTCTTGTTTGTTTACGCCCTTGGATTGTATACAGGGATCGATGTGATCTTAACTGTAGGGCCAAAGTTTTATCATCTTCCTTTTTTTTGTTTTATTTCCGTGATGCTCTATCATTTCAGCTTTTATATCGCGAAAGTCGCGATTGCCCAATCATTTCGGCTATTTTTCGCGGTGCCCAATCATTTCGGCTGTTTATTTTGTTTTTACTCGCTGCTTTTTATTGCGAGTTGCCCCATCATTCCGGCTATTTCGCATGCATACATTTTTACTTGCTGCTTTCTATTGCAAGTCGCCCCATCATTTCGGCTATTTCATATGCATGAGCGGCCTACTGGCTTTTCGCCGTAAACCTGAAATTAAACACTGATTTCGGCATCAGCACCGCTACAACTGGGATATTGCCAGGAGCGAATCAACATCTGCCTCTGTCGATGTTGAACAAGGGTGGCTTAGCGAGCAGGGTTAAGGTCCTGTCAACTAAGACTTTTGACTTCATGAGCCGTAAGGGTCCCACAAAGGTATTTCTCCCTACAAGTCGTGAGGATCTTGTAAGTGTGTTTTTCTTCTTAGGAATCGTGAGGATTCCTAAGTGCTTGTTTCCTCTGTAAATCGTAAGGATCCTACAAGAGGATTTTTCTCCTTGTAATTCGAGAGGACTTATAAGGGTTGTTCGTAATGCGAACATATCCCCAGTCTCGGATGGGACTTGATTAGGGACATGTTTATTCGCGCCCGTGGATTGTATACAAGGGTCAGTATTGAACCACTTGTAGGGCAATATCGGAAATTGTGGGGATTGCTTAAGCACAGGTTGAGGTCTCTGTAACTTAAGACTTTCAAATCCTATGAGCCGTGATGGTCACATAAGAGAGTTCTCCTTACGAGTCGTGAGGATCTCGCAAGTGTATTTTCTCCTTAGGAATCATGGTGATCCCTAAGTGTGTTGCTCCCTTGTGAGTCGTAAGGATCTCACGCGGGTGGTTTCTCCTTACAAGGTCGAGAGGACCCTATAAGTATCCCTTAACGAGGTTGCGCCCTTTCAGGTTTTCACAAACACTCGCCGGTAGTCCTGCTGTTTTTACTCACGGAGCCCTTTCAGGTTTTCATCCGTGCCCATTTTGCTTATGGACATACCGTTTTTTTATTCTTTTTATTTTCTTTTTCTCTTTTTTTTACGAGGTCGCGTCCTTTCGGGTTTTCACGAACACTCGCCGGTAGCCCTGCTGTTTTTACTCATGGAGCCCTTTCGGGTTTTCATCCGTGCCCTTTTTGCTTATAGACATACCGTTTTTATTTATTATATTTTTTCTTATATTTTTTTAGCCTACGGATGTTGCGATATTAGTTTTAAGGACGTTTCGGTCCGTTATTAGTTTAAGGACGTTTCGGTCCGTCATGAAGAAGGCTGGCTACTGCTTATAAAGCTTGAGTTTAGGAAGATAGCGAGCGGACATAGTCGTCGTCATCTATCATTGACCTAGGCTGTGGCTCATTAAGCGTAGTATTTCTTTAGGAATCTACCGTTTATTGGCCTGAAAGGCCTTTTACTGTGCATATCCATGAGCAGATAGGCCCCACCCTGATAGACCTTATCTATGATGTACGGGCCTTCGTAGTTTGGCTCGAATTTTCCCCGCTTGGCGCGATTGGGGATCATAGGCCTTTTGACCACTAGCATGAGTTCACCTTGGCGGAATGTCCTCGGCCGGGTCAATCTTTCGTATGAGCGCGTCATCTTTGCTTTATAAGCTTCCAGATTTTGTTGCGCTATGAGCCGTGTTTCTTCAAGGGCATCAAGCTCCTCAAGCCGAAGGTGAGCGTTTTCTTCGTTCGTCAGCTCGTAGTGGACTGCCACTCGCAGAGAGGGTAACACCATCTCGAGGGGGAGTACTGCTTCCATACTGAATACCAACGCGTACGGCGTTGTGTTTGTGGTCGTCTTGAAAGTAGTTCGGTACGCCCAAAGATCCTCTTGCAGTCTCTCGTGCCAGTCTTTCTTATTTCGGGACACCGTTTTCTTTATGATTTTCGTCAAGGTCTTGTTGAAGGCCTCGGCGAGGCCGTTGGCTCGCGAATTATAAACCGAGGAATATCTCCAGTCTATGTTATGCTGTTGCGCGAAGCGACTGATCTTGTGGCTTCCATAGGCCGGCCCGTTATCGGAGATGATCCGTCTCGGCGTTCCGAACCGGTATATGATGTGCGTTTTGAAGAAATGGAGGATATTCTCCGTCTTCACTTCTCTCAACGGTACTGCTTCCGCCCATTTGGAGAAGTAATCAGTCGTCGCCAGGATGAAGCGATGTCCTCTAGACGATGCTGGTTCGATGGGGCCGACTATGTCAGTTCCCCACATTTCGAATGGCCAGCTAGCCACTGTTGGATGGAGTGGATTTGGATGCTGGTGGATGAAATCCCCATGGATTTGGCACGAGTGACATTGCTTCGCATATTCAAGGCAATCCTGAATCATCGTAGGCCAGTAGTAGCCCATCCGTTTGATCTTCAGTTTCATCTTTGGGCCTGCTTGGTGAGAACCGCAGAGTCCGTCATGAACTTCCTGGACGACCCTTCTCGCTTCGTCAGGTCCTAAGCATCTCAGCCACAGAGAATCAAATGACTTCTTGTACAGAGTATCGTTGATGAAGGCGAAAGACAGAGCTCGTTTCATGAGCTGATGTCTTGTGGACGCTTCTTCAGGCGTTCGGTAGGACTTAAAGTAGTCTATGAAGACTTCCCTCCAATCCTCAGCCTTTTCCCGGTCTTTTACTTGCAGGGTAGTCTGCTCGTTCGCTCCTTTTTCTTCGGATGATTCCGAAGATATTTCTGCTGGGGCAAGCACCCGATGGCTTTGTACCATAATTCTAACGTCATCGAGGTTCTCGTCAGCCAGTTCTTTAGCAAGTTTGGCCAATGCGTCCGCTTTGCTGTTTTCCGCACGCGGTATGTTTTCCAAAGTATAGGAGGGAATTTGGGTCAACAGTTGTTGCACCTTTTCACCGTACTTCACCAACTCCGGTTTACACGTTTGGTAGTCGCCGTTTACTTGACTAACGACCAGTTGAGAATCCCCGTATATGAGGAGGTTTTCAATTCCTATGTCAATGGCGATCTCAAGGCCTGCTATCAAAGCTTCGTATTCGACTTCATTGTTCGTCCTCGGTTCTGTTAAGGAGAAAGCGAAGCGCATTATCCCTCCTTGTGGAGTTACAAAGATGAGGCCTACCCCCGATTTGATTATAGGGGTACCTTGTTTGCGCCTTTACATGGAAGATGCTCCATCGAAATAAAGCTCCCATTGGGTATCATTACCGCCGATCGCGTCAAACGCATGTTCGTCTGGAAGATCGCAATTCAGAGGAGAATCGGCGGGTATCGGATGCTCAGCGAGGAAGTCGGCGATGGCCTGGCCTTTCACTGCCTTGAGAGGCTGATAGGTTATCGAGAATTCCATCAAGAGCAGGGCCCATTTAGCGAGTCGTCCCGTCAATATGGCCTTCGACATCAAATATTTAAGAGGGTCGACCTTCGAAATGTGACGGACCTCATGCGCCAATGCATAGTGCCTGAGCTTTGTTATCGCAAAGATCAACGCCAGGCAGTATTTTTCAATGGGAGAGTAGTTGCTTTCTGTCCCCAGTAGAACTCGACTCAAGTAATAGAGAGCTCTTTCTTTCCCTTGGTCATTCTCTTCAGCCCATAATGCGCCTAAGGAACCTTCGAGGGCGGTTGTATAAAGAATGAGAGGTTTTCCCTTAACCGGAGCAGCCAACACTGGCGGGTTCTGCAGGTACTGTTTAATTTCGTCCAGCGCGCCCTGGCATTTTTGATCCCAGACGAATGGAGTTCCCTTCTTCATCAGGTGACTGTAGGGGCGGCACTTGCCAGAGAGGTTGGCTATAAATCGCCGAATATATGCGAGCTTTCCTTGGAGAGACCGCAACTATTTGAGAGTCCTTGGTGGAGGCATTTCCATGATCGCCTTGATCTTGGACGGATCTATTTCGATACCCCGGTGTCAGACGATGAATCCCAGGAATTTGCCCGAGGAAACTCCGAATGCACACTTGAGAGGGTTCATCTTCAAGTTGTATTGTCGAAGGCGTTGAAATACAGTCTTTAGATGCTCGAGATGTTCTTCGTATGATTTGCTCTTAACCATGAGGTCGTCGATATAGCACTCGACGATTTCATGTATAAGGTCATCGAAGATCTTCGTCATGGCCCTTTGGTGCGTTCTTTAATCCGAAGGGCATCACTTTATAACAGAATATTCCCAAAGGGGTCCTGAAGGCTGTGTGCTTCTGGTCTTCGGGATGCATTTTTATCTGATTATAACCTGACGAGCCGTCCATGAAGGAGAAAACCTCATGAGTGGACGTATTGTCTATCATCAGTTCGGTGACTGGCACTGGAAAATCATCCTTCGGGCAAGCTTTATTAAGATCCCAGAAGTCTACGCATATGCGCACTGTCCCATTTTTCTTCATCACCGGGACGATGTTGGCGATCCATTCAGGGTATTGAACTTCCTGGATGAAGCCAGAGTCGATCAGCTTCTTGACCTCAGCAATGATGCTCATCTCAAGCTCGAGCCGCATTCTCCTCGGCGCCTGTTTGACTGGCTTGATGTCCGGGGATATCGCCAATCTGTGTACAGCAATTTCTGCATCTAGTCCCGGCATTTCGGAATAGTTCCACGCGAAGCAATCTCTATGCTGTAGAAGCACGTCCTTTAACGCAGCCACCCTTTCTTCAGATAGCAGCTCGCTGATGAATGTCGGTCGCGGATCATCTGCCGATCCCAACTCAATCTTCTTGAGGTTATCTGCAGTAGTATGTATGCCATCTTCCAGTTCTTTCGGAGCCGATGGAAATTCTGAGATTACCTCATTGTCATTGTTTTCGAAGCACCAAGGGAGCTCATCTATGTCCTCGGGCTCTTCTTTTAATATTGTAATCATATGACAGGTGCGAATTCGCTTCCAATCCCAATGTGGAACCGGTTCTTCTTTCATGGCCTTGGGTTCGTGCTTCTGTGGCGGCACTACTCTCCAGCTGTCAGACAGAGTGAATTTGCCAAGCTGATACTGATCTTCAACCCAATTTTTGAAAGTGAAGCAATTTTCAAGAGGATGCCCTATTACTCGATGGTAAGAGCAATAGTTCGGGTGTGAGACTTTGCCCGGTTGTTCGGGGTGTTTAGACTCTGGCAGTGTAAGCATTTGATATTTTAGAGCAAGGTCAAGTATCCTCTCCGTCTTATCCCGAGAAAAAGAGTATGCTCGACCCATTTTCTTCATGAGGGATAGATCAATAACGCTCGACTCCCGTTTGCGTGGCTTCTTAGCCCTGCTTTGTTGCTGTTGAGCGCCTTTTTGGTCTTTCGACTTATTTCTGCTTTTGCACCGAGCCTTCTTTATAACAGGTTGATAAGTAGCGGCATTTTCATCTTTCACGGCCTGTTGAAGGAGGCATTGCGTTTTGGCTTTCTCGTAGATGGCCATTTCGCGATTGTGATCATCTCGGACTTTTTGACCAGCTTCCCTTATAAGCCTGTCCATTTGTTCTTCAAACGACGGACTGGGCTCTTTTGCATTTGGAACTTTCACTGTCTCAGGCTTAACGTCCTCCCATTGAGCATTCGCTTCTTCATCGAAGTCATACATGACATAGCAGCTGTTTAGTAGCTCTCGTTTCTTTGACAGGATGTATCCAAGTCCTTTTGTTTCTATTCTCCTATTAGGTAGTTTGCGTTGAGTCCCAGGAACGTTCCAAATTTTGTCATAGAACTTGGCTTTTCAAACGGTCTGCTTGAAGGATATCCCCTGACTTTTCAGCAGCTTTTTCAAACCCTCTGTATAATATCTGGGAAGACGGATAGGCTGAAGCCTGTCGAGCGTAGGATCTGCGCCATGCCAGATTTCTTTCTTCACCTTGGTTTCTTCAGAGCGGTAGAACAGAATTACTTTCTCGCTCTCTCGCCTGGGAGGGATATAGAACGTTTGCAGCTCTTCTATATTGTAAATATTAAGTGCATCCAGTTCTTTATGATGTTTAAGCGGCACCATGGTGACTTGTAGACTTTGTTCTTCGTCAGCGGACTTTCGTATTGAAGGTCGAGCAGAGAATACAGCATGGATCTCATCTTCCGAGTCGCTATCAAAGATCAACGTAGGAGTGGACGGTCCTGGCTTGTTGTGTTGGGGCAGACCCGAATAAACTATCTCCTCTTCCTCTTCAGTATCACTGCCGAAGACAGGGATGGTGGCGTTAGCTTTGTTCTCCGGCTTGTGACACTTCTCCGTGTCTTCGAAATCCGGTAAGAAGTATTTGGCATCTTCATATTTGCGGACCTCGTTCACAGAGAATGGGTTTAGTTCTCCCGTCACGGTATACTCGAAACCATCCTTAAAATACTTTATACACTGATGTTGTGTAGAAGGGATGATGTTGTACTCGTGTAACCATGGTCGGCCGAGCAAAGTGTTGTAGCATGTCTTAGCATCTATGACGTGGAATTTAATGTCCGTGACGAGCAGCCCAAAGCGCAACGTCAGTATTTCAGATCCAAGAGTCTTTGACGATTGGGAGTCGAACCCGAAGATGGTGATATTTTCCCGAGCAAGGTGCTGGACGCTCATGCAGATTTCTTTTAACACCCGCACGTTGAGGAGATTAACGGAGGATCCATTGTCGATCAGGATTTTGCCTATCTTAATATCGTGGCAGTATCCTGAGACATAGAGGGGGCGATTGTGTTCGCACGTCCCAAGGAGAAGGTCCTCGTCGCCGAAAGTGACATCGGCCGTATGCACTTCCTCCAATTCATCCTTCATCTTTTCCTCGGCCAGGCATGCTTGGAATTGTTCTGGATCTTGGAGTGCCTTAATCAACGAATCTCTCGCCTCTTTTGATAGTAAAAGGGCGTCAAGAATACTGAGCTGTGAGGGCAGCTTCCTCAGATGTGCTAAGACGTTGTAATCCACCTTATTCTTCTTTGGCGGGTTTTCGGCAGTTAGCTCTTCCACCACTTGGTCATCTAAGACGATATCTTCAGGGGCCTTTTCTTTCCCTTTATCTTTTCTGTTCGAGGGTCCGAGGTTCTTTTCGGGCAGCGTGCGATTACGTAGCCGGATATTTTCGCAAACCTTCGGTTCTTCTTCTTTTCTTGAAGCGGACTCTTTAAAGAGAGGGACAAGTTCTAGCTCTTCATCAGAATCACTCCCGAATGTAGGCACTTGTGATCCACCGGTTTTAACCATGCAACAATCACCAGCAGTTCTTTTAACCCTTCGGTCGTATTTCTTTGCTCCCGACGAGTTTTGCGTTTCTCTCGCTTAAAGTGTTGTCGATGAGCAACATATCCTTGCCACCATCTATTGAAAGCTTTGCACTCTTGTGTGGGGTGCGAAATCTTTTGATGATATAAGCAATAGGAGGGGTGCGTTTCCACTTCACCGGTGATGTTTCCTTCAGAGGATGGTAGCTTCATGCCCATTGATATGGCCTTAGCAAACTTTTTCCTCATCTTGAATTGGCTCTTGTCGGCAGCGAAGGTGTTTTGCTCCAGCGGGATTGTCTCAGCTCTTTCATCAAGTCGCTGGCGCTTAGCCCTTTCAAATATGACTGCCTCACATTTTCGATCAGCTTTACTTTTCAACCGAGCTTCGTTAAGGAATGTGTCAATTATCTCATCTGATGGCACCGGAATTTTTGATTCGGTATCTGCCCCCAGCGTTTCAGTACAAGAAGTCTCCTCATTGTTCGTGAACGAATGGGAAATCATATGACAGCTCGCCACGCATTCTTCAGATTCATCTGACGAACTTTCTCCCTCACCTTTCTCTTGAAAGATATGGTTGAGAAACTCTTGGAATGTAATGGGAGTCCGTACCTTCTGGTTGTATTCCTCCAGCGCGTCAATTTGTTTTTGCAGGTCCGTGCGCTTGTCGCCAGGCTTCACGGGCTTTTTTGACTTCTTTTTCTTCTTCTTCGAGGATTTTGACGGCTGGTTGCGAGTGCTTGAGCCACCACCATCGGTCTTTGGAGTTGGACGTGGCTTCAACATCCTTTCAATGACTTGCGGTTCCAACGGGTTCTTCCACTTGATCGCTGGGCATGTCTGAAGGTCGTTCAGCATCCTCTTTGTCTTGGTTGATAATACAACTTCCCAAGGAGCTTCTTCGACGACGGAGCATGTTGCCCCCGGCGTATTTGTCCCCTTAGAGGTGTGGGGCTGCGGGGGATTCACCTTCCATTTGTCAGATAACGCGAATTTACCCTGTCGGTACTGGTTTTCAAGCCAATTTTTGAAAATGTAACAATCCTCGATTGGATGACCCAGTACTCTATGATAAGGACAGTAGTTGGGCTCATTGACATCACTTGGTTGCAACGGACGTTTTGGATCCGGCAGATTTATGAGTCGGTTGCGTAGCCCCAGCTCGAATAACCTCCTCGTTTTATCGCGGGGAAAGGAGTAAGAGCGTCCTAGCCTCTCCTCAAGGGCCATGTACGGACACATATTATTTTGACGAGCAACCGACTTCAAGTCGCTCGGTTGTTGTTGAGCATTAGCGACAACGATCGCTTTTCCCTTCCCTTTGTCATTTAGGGAGTTCGGCTTTGGAAGAGGGGGTCTATGGCCCATCTGATCCATCTGTGCTAGCTTGTCAATCAAGGCCTGGAAGGTAGTCGGCTTGAAAAACATCATAAATTGCGAGATGGTTGCTTGTGGATCAAGGGTTCCCACAAACATACCCACCGCGGGAGCTTCTTCAATGCGCTGCTCGCACTTCGACCACAAGTTCCGCCACCGTATAGCATATTGAACCCACGTCTCGCCTGGTTTTACCCTGGCGTTAATCAGTGCCGTCATCGGGGTGCGTTCACTGGCGCTTGCAAAACGCTGAGTAAACAGCAGCTCCATCTCCGCAAAGGTCTTGATAGAGTCGTTCAGGAGCTCAGAGTACCATTCGAACGCCGTATCTGATAAACTTCCAACAAACTGGCGAAGCAACAGCTTGTCATCACCGCCGGTGTTGCCGCAGAGTGCCCTGAACTGGGCAACATGCTGGTGAGGATTGCCCGTCCCCTTGTAGACATGGAATTTGGGAATTGTGTAACCTGGCGGGTACTTGATTTGGTCGTACCAACTTGGATATGGCCATCCCGTTTTCACGATCTGGCCAGCTGCTTCAGTCGCATGATGAACCCGTATTTGTTGGGCTATATACTCATCCAAATCAGCTTTAGAGATTGTATCTTCTTTAGCCGTGGAAAGAGCTGGCGGAGGATTTGATGTCTCTCCCTTATCATCTCCAAGGACAATCGGGGGATCTTCAGCCGGAGGATCTTGTTGTATTATCATCCCTATCATGTCTTGGAAGAGGAGGCCCATACGCTGTATGTCCGAGGACACTTCAGGGTTTTCTTTTGGCCCTGTAAGTGTGGCCATAGCGTTCATCATTTCTTAGAGCTTCTGTTGCTGCTCTTGCGCCTTGGTCACTGATCGCGTAAGCGGTCGATGACCCATAGATATGCGACTGTCCTCTTTTCCAGACGCCACATATACGGTATAAACTACAATGCCCCCTGACTTAGGGCGTTTGGGTGCATCCCTTCTGATATTTGTTGTATGTGTAGGGACTTTCTTCGGCATTCTTCTTTTGTGGGTCGTTGAAGTTGAGGGGGCCGCTGCAGTGGGCACCCTGGTGACTGTCCTCCTTTCCTGTTTGATCGGACGGTCTTTTTCTTCTTGCACCTTCGCCTTTTTCTATCGACGAGAATGCTCTGGGTCAATTACGGAGTCTTGAACCCTCCGCCAAACCTTGTATATTTTTGAGGACAGCCGTTGAGGGGGCTGCTCCTGTTTCGTTTCCGGAACTCTCTCCGCAGGTGGAGGAGATCTTTTTAGTGTAGCGGTTGGAGAGTTCTTACGTACCCTCCTCAGTAGTTTAAAGCTGTTCCTAGTTGGAACAGCAGCATTGACTTCCACCACTGGAGCCGGTGGAGTTAGCCCTGAGGGGGAGTTGCCCCCTGCCTTCCTTACTCGTTGCCAATGGCGACGTCGAGCACGACGAGCCGTTGGGACTGGCTCGGAGATAGAGATTGCTTCTTTTTGCCCCCTACCTGAATGAGGCGCCGCCGGTGTTAGCCTCTTAAAGACTGAGGTTGTTTTTTGAGGGGTGATATTCAACCTGTCGAAGACGGATCCTCGAGCAAGGGCGGGAGCAGGAATCGTCAATCTTGAAAAGACTGATTCTTTGACCGGGGAAGCCGCCTTGACGACTTCTGGAGCAGCAGTTATTGCCTTCCTCGGGACAGCCAATTTAGAGTTCTGATCCAGCCTGGCGAAAACCGAGGCTGTTGGTTTGGCAGTGAGCGACCCGCTGACAGGGGTCGTCGTAGCAGTGAGCCGGTCGAAGACCGACTTCTTGTTCACTTCCGGTGCAGGTATTGGTATAGAGAAGCTTGTAGGAAGGATCATGGTCCCGAAAAACAGGCCGGTGATGGCCTGGGTCACCTGGTCTACTGGCAGAGCGAGGAAGGAAGCCGCTTTGGGCCCATATGCTACACCTCCGGGGGAGGTGGAGCGTCCATTGCAGTGGCACTTCGAGTAGTTGGTGCAGTTAGAGGCCATTGATGTTTGAGTTCTGCGCCAGGCAAAAGACCAAATCTTAGTAACTTGAAATCCAAAGGCAACCATTTAACAAACCGCGATTGGTTCGCGAAGACGACACACGAAGTGTGGAGTGGAAAGAGGAAAAGGTCCCACCGGGCGTGCCAGAATCTGTTCCCCTCCGAACGGCGGCCGACGACGCCGGGGGCGTCTGGGCCTGAGGTTCGGGGCAGATGCTATATGGTTTTATCCGTCTACCTCTCCGAAGATGCTAAGTTGATTTATAGCACCGTGTATCGAAGGTTTAGACGGATGCGGCCGATGTAGCAGACTTCGTCAGATTCCCCCTCGCTTGAGGGTTTTTTGATTGTGGGGACGCTCTTCCCTGCAGGCGCAAGCCCCTGCAGTTAATTACGCTACCGCATCGCGGTAACAACTTTCTCCTTCTCCAGAAATTTCACTTCGTGTCGTGTGTGTGTTTGTTTTATTTGTGGTTGCCCGTGGATTGTATACGGAGACTAAGTTATGCCGTCGCCCGTAGGACGTGGATTAGTCCAAATCCGTATTTACTTAGATTTGGGTTTGGTGTTTTTTAGTTTAAGGATACGTTAGCCATATTGAGGCTAAGATCAACTTAAACGTTCGTTAAGGATACGTTAGTCCTGTTTGAGACTAAGATCGACTTAACGTGGTGATCCATTTATTATATGGCCGTCAGGACTCATCACCTCTCTGACGTCGTTGAAGGATTACAACGATAGATGTCAGAGGAGTTCAGAGATGTACCCTTGAACCAAAGTTAATTTGGAGTTTTATAGTCCATTTGAATGTTTAAGGATACGTTAGCCGTATTTGGAGTTAAGATCAACTTAAACGGGACCGTTTAGATCCGGCAAAAGAGCGTTTGGAGGCTCTATCGTTCCAGTTTAGGGACGTAGTGGTCCATTGGTAGTTTAAGGACATTGCAGTCCATATTCCAGTTTAGGGACATAGAGGTCCATTATTAGTTTAAGGACGTTTCGGTCCATCGCCAGTTTAAGGACGTAGTGGTCCAATATTAGTTTAAGGACGTTTCGGTCCATCGCCAGTTTAAAGACGTAATGGTCCATCATTAGTTTAAGGACATTTCGGTCCAATATTAGTTTAAGGACGTTTCGGTCCATCGCCAGTTTAAGGACGTAGTGGTCTATCATTAGTTTAAGGACATTTCGGTCCAATATTAGTTTAAGGACGTTTCGGTCCACTGCCAGTTTAAGGACGTAGTGGTCCATCATTAGTTTAAGGACATTTCGGTCCAATATTAGTTTAAGGACGTTTCGGTCCACTGCCAGTTTAAGGACGTAGTGGTCCATTATTAGTGTGTGGTCGTCGGGACCCGTCACCTCTTTGACGTCGTTGAAGGATTACAACGAGAAGTGTCAAAGGAGTTCGGAGATGTACCCTCGAACCGGAGGTAAATTGATTTAAGAGAGAAATCTTGCTCAGTCAATTTAATTTGAGAACTTACGGCCAAAATTGGGTTAAGTCCAGTTGAAAATGTTCAACATTTTATTTGCTTTTGCATTGCATTTTTATTTGGGCTCTACCCATAAAAGATGCAGAGCATCAGTTTGTTTTGGGCTCTGCCTATTTATAAATGATGCAGAGCATCAATTTAATTAGGCCTACTTGGTCTTTTTGATTTGGGCCCGGCCCTTTAGGAAATGCATTGCATTTTCAGGCGCTTTGCGCCAATCAGAGAGCGCAAGCGCTTGTAGTGTTGATACGTGTCGCGCAAGCGCAATGCGCTGCACTAGCGCGCTGCGCTTGCGCTGCTGACACGTGACGCACTCTGGTGAGTTGCACCAATTACAGAGAGCAAAGCTCTATCTCAAAGCGCATAGCACAAGTGGTTCAGATGCTAACACGTGGCGCTCTCCCAAGAGCGCAACAGCGCAGTTTGCAAGTGCAAAGCACTATTTTTTTATTTTGTTTTTTCTTGTTTAAAGAACCAGTGGTTCATGAGAAGTGCAAAGCACTATTATTTTTTATATGAAGATCATTGATCTGGTTTTTAGATCAATGATATATTAGAAGAAATTTCTTCTCTTTTGTGAGGTTTTTTTACCTTTTTCTTGGAATTTTTCTCAGAGTTCTCTCTGTTTGAAACTTCTTGATTTTTCAAGAAAATGTTGATGCCTTTGAATTGAGGTCTAGAGTCCTTTTTATAGTGCCCATAAATTAGTTAAATTTGTTAAAGAGATCTTTCTCTGAGTGATTTGGGGAATTTTCCCCATCGTTGGATCTTTGATCCAAGGGGTTCTGTTTTACAGAAGAAAATCTTCTTGTTTTAACAAGAACAGAAAAGATTTCTTTAGAATTTTATTTCGGTTTGGCGCAGATGCCCCAGCGCGTGACACGTGTCACGCAGCGTACAGCACAGCGCAGCTGTGCTTGCGCATCTACGCTGACACGTGTCGCTCAGCGTAGTTGCGTTTGCGCAACTGCGCTGACACATGTGGCGCAGCGCAGCGCTTGTGCAACTGAAGCTTTGCTTTTATTTTGTTTTTTAACAGAGCTTTGCTCTGATTAGGCGCGCTGCCTTGGGCGCTGCGCTGAGGCATCTGCGCCAGACACGTGGCGTCCTGCGCTCAGCGCAGAGGATCTGAAGCGTGTCTTCATTTATTAAAACTTAGATTTTGGGAAATCGGAAGCGTCGCTTCGCCTGAGATATCTTTTCATCTCCTTTTTTCAAGTCAAGCTTGTATTTCCAAAATTCTGATTTCCCGGGCCTTGGAAATGATTTCACTGTGCCCAGAATTTTCTGTGCTTGGGTCTATATATATAACTCAAGGCCGAGCCTTTTCTTCTCTCATCTTCAGAGAACTTCTTCGATCCTGGTTTGCAACCGCCCTCATGCCCGTCGACAACCATGGGAGGTGCCGATTCGGGACATTGTTCCCCATTTTGCTGCGCGCCTGGTGGACCCTTCTCTCTCGGACGAGCAATGCGATGCTGCAATGCACGAGCTTTTGACTCGTGTGGGGTTTCCTCTCCCTCCGCATTCCATTTGGCTTCGGATGATCCTTGCCTCGGTGCTCGCCGACATTCCCCCTCCTCCAGCAGAGATGTCCTCGGCAATGCTGGATGCCGCCGAGAATAAGATTGAGTGCTTTCTCGAAGCGCACTTGATCACCAAAGCCCTGAGGGACTGCTCTTTCCACTTGCTGAGCCAGATACGGGCTCTTCGGGTTGTCATCGCCACTTTTTTCGAGGAGTGCGGCGTCGACCGTTGGATGGCTACCTCTCAGAAGGATCGCCGTTTCGACATAATGGAGATGACGGAGAGGGAGCTGAATAATATTCTCTTTCTTTTTGCGAATCCTTGTCTTTCCGATCCCGTATTCGGTGATCTTTTTTAAATGCAATAACAATAATAATGAACAAGTATTTTTTCTTTTTAATCAAGTATTTCATTATCTGTTAAGGGTTATTTTATTTTAGTTCTCTGTTGTGCTTGTGCATCGTATGATTTTAATTTGTTATTATTAAGTGCATATAATTTTGCAAGGATAAATTGCCTTTGGCACTTAACCCCCTTTTTTTTATGAAACGGTGCATCTGTGCTAGCGCATCTGCGCTGCCACGTGTCGCGCAGCGCAGAGCGACTGCGCTAGCGCATCTGCGCTGCCACGTGTCGCACAGTGCAGAGCGCAGAGCACCTGCGCAAGCGCATCTACGCTGACACGCGTCGTGCAGCGCAGCGCTTGTGCAGCTGAAGCGTTGCTTCCTTTAACAGAGCTTTGCTCTGATTGGGCGCGCCTTCTTGGGCGCCGCGCTAATGTATCTACGCCAGACACGTGGCACGTTGCGCGCAGCGCAAAGGATCTGAAGCGTTACTTCATTTATTAAACTTTAAATTTTCAAAGCAAAGCTTTGCTTCTGATTGGGGGAAGATGAAGCGTTGCTTCATCTCCCGCTTCGGAATTTGAACAGAGCTTTGCTCTGATTGGGGTAAACAATCCAAAGAAAAGAACTTCAAGGCAATTCCTCACGTGCCCCACGTGACCCCTGAAGCGCACAGAGAAAAGGCAAAAGAAACAAATAAAGAGTTCTAGGTCGCTCTCACGTGTTACCACGTGACCCCTTGGCTGAAGCTTTAACAGACAAGCACCCAAATTCCCATCACGTGACAACACGTGATACTTCAAAGTATTCAATACTTTTGACTGAACAAAATAGAGGGAAGCAGGGCACTCTCACGTGCTACCACGTGACCCCTAATGAACATTCTAACAGATCAAAGCGTGGGCCCCCATCACGTGCCCACACGTGATGGCTGTCAGAATAAAAGTGTTAAACACTTATCTGTATAACAAAGTGAGGGGGATCTGGCCCCACCTTTTGGATGCATCACGTGCTCCCACATGATCTCTTCTCTGCTAATGTTTAACACCAAACTGATAACTTGGTTGCCAGTGTTTAACACTGTTATTTATTAGTGTTTAAAACTGATTCGAGAATCATAATTTTTAGTGTTTAACACTAATCTGATAATCTTATTTCCCAGTGTTCAACACTGTTGGCCTCTAGTGTTTAACACTAGCTTTAGCCCAATTGGCTAAGTTTCTAGAGGCAAAGCCTCTTCTTCAATGAACCAACAAAGGGTCAATATGAAACATGATTGGACTTAGCCCAAGAAGGCCATAAGTCCTCAATTCAAACTTAATTGGGCCAATGGGCTCATAATATAATAATTGATCTTAGTTTTCCAAATTGGACTACAGATCACTTGATCTACCTTGGTTTAAGGGTACATCTCTTCACTCCTTTGATACTTGGCGTTGTAATTCCTCAACGTCTTCAAAGAGGTGATGGGTCCCGATGACCACATATTGATACGGACTGTGGGGTCCTTAAACTCATGGACTATGAGGTCCTTAACCTTGACCGGGATGTCTTAAAACTAACGACGGACTGTGGAGTCCTTAAACCCTCGGACTATGACGTCCTTAACCTTGACCGGAATGTCTTAAAACTAACAACGGACTATGACGTCCTTAACCTCGACCGTGATGTCTTAAAACTAATGCCGGACTGTGGAGTCCTTAAATCCACGGACTATGAGATCCTTAACCTTGACCGCAATGTCTTAAAATTAACAATGGACCGCAATGTCCTTAAACTACCTATTGACCACCATGTCCCTAAACTGGAACAATAGAGCCCTCAATGCTCTTTTGCCGGATCTAAACGATCCCGTTAAGTCGATCTTAGTCTAAAAACTAGACTAATGTATCCTTAACAAACGTTTAAGTCGATCTTAGTCTCAAACGAGGCTAACGTATCCTTAAACCCAAACCCCCAAACCTGAATCTAAGATAATATGGATTTGGACTAGTCCACGCTCTACGGGCGACGACATAACTCAGTCTCCGTATACAATCCACGGGAAACCATACACAAATCAAACACACACGATACGAAGTGACCATCTGGAGAAGGAGAAAGTTGTTACCCAATGTGGTAGCGTAATTAACTGCAGGGGCTTGCGCCTGCAGGGAAGAGCGTCCCCATAATCAAAAACCCCTCAAGCGAGGGGGAATCTGACGAAGTCTGCTATATCAGACACATCCGTTTAAACCTTCGATACATGGTGCCATAAATCAACTTGGCATCTTCGGAGAGGTAGACGGATAGCACCAATTAGCATCTGCCCTGAATTTCAGGCAAGACGTCCGTCGCGCCGTCTTTCGGAGGGGAACAGATTCTGGCACGCCCGGTGGGACCTTTTCCTCTTTCCACTCCACACTTCGTGTGTCGTGATTCGCGAACCAATCGCGGTTTGCTAATGGTTGCCCTTGGGTTTCGAAGTACTAAGATTTGGCGTTTCGTTTGCTGCAGAAAGCAAAAGGATCAATGACTGGCAACTGCTCGAACTGCTCCAACTGCAAATGCAACCGACGCTCCGCCTCATCTGGAGGTGTAGCCTATGGACCGCAGGCTGCTTTCTTGTTCACTATGCCTGTGGAACAAGTGACTCAAGCTACCACCGGTCTGTTCTTTGGGACCATGCTCCCGCCGGTAAACGTTAACATCCCAGTGCCCGTACCGGAAGCTTCAAAGAAGTCGGTCTTTAATCGACTTGCTACTTCTACGGCCCCTCTCAACGGGCCGTCCAACTCCTCGGTCTTCACCAAACTGAGCCTGAACTCCAAAGGGCCCGCTAAGAAGCCCATGATACCTGAGGTGGCCATCCCAAAGAAGACAGCTGCTCCCGAAGTCCTCAAGGCGGATTCTCCTCCCAGAGGGTCAGTCTTCGCGAGACTGACTACCCCCATTCCCGCTCCCGCTCAGAAATCTGTTTTTGACCGGATGGACGTAGCTTCTCAACGAACGTCAGTCTTCAAGAGGCCGACACCGGCAACAGCCCCTTCCCAGAACATGGAGCAAGACGAAGCCGTCGCTGAATCAATCCCAACAACCCTGTTGGGGTAAAAATTTACACCTCGGTTGACCAAGTCAAAATCAAAGTCAACCCCAAGCCAGGTGGGTCCAAGCCCAGGTCAAGCGGGCCCATGCCCAAGTCGAGCCCACAGCCAGCCTCCCCATGCCAACAACAAAATCATGTAATAAATAATTTTTATGTAATTGTTTATGCATGAATGTAAACAAAATGGGCATAAAGCCAATATTTTGTAAGCTCATGGCTTATGTGCAAAAATGAAATGGCACATGAGTCATGGGATGGCTAAAATGCCATTTTTGTAAAGCCCAAGGGGCTATATGTAAATATGTAAGCCTATATAAGGCAACATGATGATGAATAAAGCATACACTTTTCATTCTCACAAAAAAATCTAGGGTTTGTATCTCTTTCCCTTTTCTGAAGGTCTCAAACCTTTTTCTTTCTTTTGAATTAAATCAAGAGTTTTACTCTTCCTTTTCAAAAACAAAATAGTTTTTCACCACGAAACCCACAAAGGGGAACTTGGATCTGTTATCAGATCTCAAAAAGGAGAGATTTTGAGATCTCACATCTCTTGATCTTCAAGATCCAGCTAACAGAGGAGGAAGAAGAAGAACCCCTTCCATTAACCCCCCAAAACACACTCAGGAGTCCAACTCCACTCTGATTTCTCTTTCGAGAAATCTTTTTTTAGGCAAAAAGCCTCTTTTTCTCGCCGGCGCTCAAGCGCAGAGCGCCCGCGTGCCGACACGTGGCGCGCTTGCGCTCAAGCGCAAGCGCTCGAGGGCAAGTCGCCCCGGTGCCGACACGTGGCGCGCTTGCGCTCCAGCGCAAGCGCTCGAGCGCAAGTCGCCCCCGTGTCGACACGTGGCGCGCTTGCGCTCAAACGCAAGCGCTCGAGCGCAAGTCACCCCCGTGCCGACACGTGGCGCGCTTGCGCTCAAGCGCAGAGCGCCCACGTGCCGATACATGGCACACTTGCGCTTAAGCGCCCAGCGCTCAAGCGCAGAGCGCCCATGTGCTGATACATGGCACTCTAGCGCCTGAGCGCACAGCACCTAGGCGCACAGCGCCCAAGGTGCTGCCCCACGCATCCTTTGGATGTCTTTTCCCCCTCTTTCTTTTATATATATATATATACATGTACACATACATATATATATATGTACATATGCATACATATTTACACACACACATACTCCACGACACTGTCCCTGTTAGAAAAAAATTTCTAACGGGGCGCTGCCCCGCACCCCGCAAGGGGGCTGCTAGCCCCCTTGACCCCCAGCCAGCTATCCGGGTAGCGGGACCCCCTTAAAAACTCTGCGGGGCCCCCGATATATCCAAAACCCCTTCAAAACACAACACACGCACACCGCACATTGAGTTCGCATGACCAGTTTAACCCGTCAATCGGAGGTTCCCTCGCCCCAAAGGCGAAGTGTAATTAACGGCAGCTTAGTCCGCGGCTTCCGGAGATTCGGATCCCCACAATCAATAAACCCTGGCCTACCCTAGGCAGGGGGAATCTGTAGTATACGCCTGGCAAGCGCGCGCGTATTCCCATGTCAATGGGGTGACGAAAAACACCCTACAAACCCGTCATGCCCGACGTCGCCACCGGCGCCGGATAAGGAAGACTGGGGGCAACTCCCCCTCCGGGCTAACTCCACCAGCTCCAACGGTGGAAATTGAGGCTGCTGTTCCAATTGGGAACAGCTTTGAGCTGCTAAACAGTGTACGTAGAAATTCGCCAACTGCGGTTCTCAAAAGATCCCCTCCACCTGCGGAGAATGTTATAGAAACAAAGCCGGAGCAGCCTCCTCAACGGCTGTCCTCCAAAATTTATAAGGTCTGGCGACGGGTTCAGGACTCAGTAATCATTCAAGATCACTCTCACCGGCAGAAGAAGGTGAAAGTTCCGGAAGAAAAGAACCGTCCTGTCAAATCACAAAGGACGAAAACCACTTGGGCGCCCGCTGCAACGGCTCCCTCCACGTCGACTACTCAAAAGAGAAGAAGGCCGGAGAAAGTCCCCACTCCTGCAGCAAATGTCAATGACAATAAACCTAAACGCTCTAAGTCTGGGGGCATGATGGTGCATACGGTATACATGGCATCGGGAAAGGAGGACAGCCGTGCATCCACGGGTCATAGACCGCTTACACGGTCAGTGACCAATGCTCAGGAGCAACAGCAGAAGCTCCAAGAAATGATGAACGCGATGGCCACACTCACTGGGCCGAAAGAAAGCCCCGAAGCGTCATCTGATCAACTCCAGGAGCAAGAAACTGACGCTGAATTCCTTCGTAAAACATTGGAGAAGAAGGATAAAGAGGCTGCCGAACAAGCAGCCAATATACAACGAATAGCCCTCCTGTTCCAGGACATGGTCGGAATGATGATCCAACAAGATTCTCCAGCTAAAGATCCTCCAATCGTCCTTGAAGACGACAGGGGAGAAACGTCAAATCCTCCATCGGCTTTGTCAACAGTCAAGGAGGAGACAATCTCCAAAGCTGACCTAGACGAATATATAGCTTAGCAGATACGGGTTCACCAGGTGACTGAGGCAGCTGGTCAAGTTGTCAGAACAGGACGACCATATCCGAGCTGGTATGACCAGATCAAGTACCCTCCGGGCTATACAATTCCGAAATTCCATATCTATAAGGGGACATGCAATCCCCATCAACATGTGGCCCAGTTCAGGGCGCTTTGTGGCAATACTGGCGGCGACGATAAGCTCTTGCTTCGCCAATTTGTCGACAGCTTGTTGTTGGAGATAGTGCCCTCAGAGTCAATTATTGGATCACAGGCACGTGATTGCAATGATTGAGGGAGGACCTATCCCGGTAGGACAGTCTTACTCGAGATGATAGTATGCTATCTGGTTTATCTTTATCATCGTGTACTGCTTTAGGTGACCTGACATGTCGCTATTACACGTTGATAGAGCCCCTAGGATTCTTGCTTGACTGCCAGCAGTATGATGGCGATCATATACGTGGGAGCTGGTGGTCTATAAGCACATCCTTAAAAGGTCCCTAGTCGTAGGAGTTTCGAGACAGGGCATCGATACTCCGTTAGTAGACTAGTGTATACAGTCGAGACCCCGACGAGGGGCGGTGGCCGGTCTCACAAGCCACTGGTGTCAGTTGGTTCACCTAAGATGTATACAGGTGCTCATTGGGTTATGAGTACACCGGACAGGACTCGCCGGGAACCTGCTAGTTGGTCTTATACCAGATGTCAGATAGCAGTTCCCTGGTGACATGTGTACAGGTTAGTTCATCGACCTGAGATCGTCATTTGTTTCGTGTGAGTTCCCACTGTGCTTTGATTACTACCCTACCACGGCTCAAAGGAGTCGTGCAAACAGGTTTTAGTTGGGTACAGTCCCGAGCCACATGGAGGCAGTGAGCGGATCTGCAGGGGTTCGTCTCTCCCGGTATTGGGGGTGAGGTCGCGCTGTGTCTAGGAGAGCCATTACACAAAGCCCTCGGCCGAGGCAGGAGATTTACTGGTAGGTATTCCAGTAGTATCTCAGGGTGTTCTGGGCTACGCTCCGACACGACTTGTACCGCTTTTGGGGGTCTGACTTTTACCAACCCCCTAGGCCCGCCATGCGATACTCATAGACGAACGGACCGGACTGTACGGATATTGTCACTGACAGGCTCAGTTGGGTGTCGGGGTGAGCTTCCTCATCGACGTCCTATTTGGTCAATACCTGGTGGCCCGTCACGTATTGGCTTATACCTCTGACGTACTAGTGGTTAAATCCACAGCCAAGGTATTGACGAGTCTTTAGAGTCCACCACACTCAGTTACTCAAGTTTCGGGCGAAACGCTGTAGAGGCCGTATGGAGATATGGCAGGGTTCGATCAGATACGTGCGGTATTGCACGGATCGTGATCGGACAGTTTTTACTAGCCGGCTTTGGCTTAAGCCGGATTCTAGTATTTGATAGTGTAGTTTTGTCTCTTTCCATTTGTGTTCAGTGGGAATACAAATGCGGGCATGTATTTGCAGCAGTGGGGTTTTCCTGTAATTTATTACGGGATCGGTTTTCTGAAGTTGCCAGTTTGCATTCCGTTCCGGCCGGTTTTCCTTCATTCCTTCTCGGTCGGACTTTCTTGGTGGAGGGTGTTAATTGCAAGTTTGCAATTAACATTTTGTGGAGGGTTTTCTTGCACTTGTGGATTATGATGAGACTTGCTTCATGATGATATTCCTTTCTTGTCCATTTGATGGCTTTTCACTTGATGGTTTGTGAAAGGAAATGGTGGTGACCATTTTTCTTATTTGGTTTTTCCTTTGTATTTTGATATACTTGGAGAATTCTTTTTCTCTCTCCAATCTCATTCTTGAGATAAGAGGCCGGCCATTCTTGAGGGGGTGAGATGAGAGGATCTTTTTTCTAGTGGTGGAAATATACCATCTCATTCTTATGCTTGCTTGCAAAATTACACAAATCCCTCCATAGCCTTTTACTCCATTTCCTCCACATCAAGGCAACCTCATAACCCCAAGAGACAAGTTCACTACACTATTCTATAGCAAGCCTTGGACGCGTCGGCTAGCCAACTTCGCGCCCGAGTTGCCTCGGTCAAGAGGCGGGAGCCCGTAAAAGATTCCGGCTATGTGGTGCCCTTTCCGACGAGCGAGGAGGTGACGGAGATTCCGCGGGAGATCGGAGTGGAGACGAAGACCGAAGGACACGGATCGCTTGGTATATCTCTCTCCCCATCTCTAGTTAGCTAGTATAGGTTAATGGTTTACGATCCGGGTTTTCATTGTCCGCGGTAGTGCCGGTTTCCGAGTAAGGAAAACATTTTTGATTCCGCATTTTGGCCTCGAGTACGAGGCCGGGGCGCTGCCGTGGCGCAACATGGTATCAGAGCCACGCCATTAACCTAGCCTAGCTTGCTCTAGCGCGTTTAGAACCCGATCGAACAAAATCCCCAAAAACCGTATTTTTGTGCACATGTGTTCTCTGTTGAAATTTTTTGAGCTCCTAAAATTTTTCAGGTTGTTGCAGAGGCATGTACAAGCAATTATAAGAATTCTGGGAAAATACGATCCACTGATTCTTCACTTCGACCGCGGAAGGGCGGCCAAACCCTTGGTTTGGCAGCGCTTCCGCGGCGGATAGGAGGAATCGTGGCACCATATTTTCCCAGTAAGCTTATGAGTTAGAAATAGGGCTTTTGGGATATTTTATTTGGGCCCAGGTTTTCTGTAAGTGCTACAGTTCTTTTTGGGGGCCCACTTTGATAAATTTGTTCGATCGGATATTTTAAACATGCTAGTTCACAGTATTTACATTATATCTGCGACCGTGAATGTCACTCGATCGGTAAATCCGGTCTAACTGCTATAGCCCGGTTAGACGGATTTGCGAACGTGACTTTCACGTTGATGTTCTATGTTTATGCTGTGATGTTGCGGATCGGTCGTGGGGGATAGCCTGGTTGCAATATAGTACAGTTTTGTTGTATTATGTACATTTGTTATTGCGGGGCGAGCGTCCGACATGTGGACTGCCGTCACTGCCTGTTTGTATTATTCTTTTGGGGCACGGCCTGGTTGCGGTCGATGTACCCGGTGTATGTATATTTTACTTTCTGTACTAGGATTACCCCGCGGAGGGGTGCACGGATAGCCGGGTTCTAGAGGGCAACAAGCCCGCATCTCATGGCATTGAGATGGAGGGGGCTTCACTCTAGGATTGGCGGGCTATTCGCCGCACTCGTAGGGGGTACAGGTTGACCCAGGAGGGGTGCCCAAGTTGCCGGATTCCGTGGAGTGCTGGGTGGTCCATTCACGGTGATGAAGGGGGCTGCCTCGCTTCAGGTTTTGGCGGGTGACTTGCCGCACCCGTAGGGGTCTAGGTTTTCATTGCACAGGCTATCCACACGACCAGGGGAACGTCGGGTTTCAGCAGTGGCTCTGTGAAACCCGGGGCTTCCAGATATCTGTTTTGTTCTGTGATGCTGTACATTTCTGTGATGCTGCATTTTATTCACGCCTTGAGCGAAATACTATATATTGGTATATATATTAGTAGATGTTGTATATGTTTTTCATCCGCGCTAGTCCAGTCCCCGCTTTGTCGTTAGTAAGCTAACCTAACGGGTGATGACGGGACCCAGTGGCGAATGCGGATGGCATATACGTACATCAGTATATTTTCGTTCTTTGTGGTGTGATTAATTGATGGGACTGCGTTGATTCGGATCAATGCAAGATAAACAAACCTATTCTGATGTTGTTGGAACATTTTTCAAAAAGCTGTTATTGCAAGGACGTTCACTTTTGTTTTGCATCGTGGTATTCATTTGGAATATCCTGCTCCTCAGTCGACGAGGCAAGGGCCGAGATCCCTTCACCGGGAGTGACCCCTTGGACAGAAGTTTGCGTCAGGGCATTAACTTCACTATAGCCGATTACTTTTTCTTTGCATCGTGGTATTCAGTTGGAATATCCTGCACCCCATTCTACGGGGAAAGAGCCGAGATCCCTTCACCGGGAGTGACCTCTTTAGTAAAGGTTTTCGTCACTATATTTTATAAAAGGCTATGCGGTTCCTTCAACGATATCAAGTTCATTACGTTAAAAGTTTTTCGCCAAAAACTAGACGTAGCCCTCCGTCATTTCTTACAAGTATTACTTAGTATTCGTGCTGCGTTTGTTGACTGTGTCAAGGCGTAGTGTGCGGTAGCTAAGTAGTGTTTGTTTGCAGCATATAAATGGGATTGGTTAGGACAGTCGTGCGGCCTTGTTGACTGTGTCAAGGGCTCGTACGGGTGGGTTTAATGCAATCCAGGATAATGACGGGTTGAACTTGACTAGGACTCTTTGATTTGTTGACTGTGTCAAGGTCACTTGGGTCCTAGGGGTAAAACTTTCATCGGGAGTTTCAAAAGAACTGAAACTTGCCAAGCATGCGCATACCTTCTGGAGTGTGGTGACGTGAGTGGATTCCGTCACGTTATCATGCGATGAGAGTTGGATCCCGATTCCCACTGATGAGTTAGTTTACTCCTCGGGTGATCCCGACTAATTCTTCTTTCAGGTTTGGAGGAGAATTTGAGGTACAGTGGGAGGTTTCCAGATTAGATAAAGTGACAACCATTCTGATCTAGGTTAGAGTGCGCGCTGAGTGTTTCTTTTCTCTCTCTCTTTTGCAGCGACCATTGACCCGACCCTGGACTTTGACTCAGTGACCAAGTTGACCGAACCTTCTTAACACAGGCTTTTGGATTGTCAGAGTTGCAGACCTCATTGCCACTCCTACTTTTACCCTTTTCTCCAGGACACCCCATATTACTACGAACGTCCACTTCCATTGGACAAAACCATCGTATGGTTATATACGAACTCGAAGGACTTCGAGGATGGTTTCTGGTTCTGGAGAAAACGGATAGGATTATTCAGTTGTCTTTTCTTTTTCACCTTCTCTCATTGAGAGTACTCCTTGGTTTAGGAGTAGTACACCTATTACGCAAATTAGATAGTCTTCTTCCAAACCATAGGCTGGTGCCGACCGGTAAGGAATGAAGAAAACCAGTTAGCCTAAAACGGTGTACAGAAGGTATTAAGTTAAGACAAAGCAAGGGATTAGTAGGAGGGCAAAGTAAATTGCGACTGATATTCACGACCAAACCAAGTATTTCTTCGCCAATCCTAAATCACCTTTGTATTTCTCCAGGACACTCCGTATCACTACGAAGATCCCATTTTATTGGATAATCCATCGTATGGTTATATACGAACTCGAAAGGAACTTGTTCCAGTTCGGGGATGGATCCTGGTTCAGGAGAAATAGGAATAAAGTACATTCAGGTGTCTTTTATCTTCACCTTCTCTCGCATTACGAGTGCTCCTAGGATTAGGACAGTACACCCTTTATGCTTTTTGGATAGTCTTCTTCCAAACCATAGGCTGGTGCCGAACGGTAGGGAAGGAAGAAAACCATTTGGCTTAAAGGGGTGTACAGAAGGTAATGACTAAAGACATATAAAGGGATTTGGAGAGGTGGCAAAGAATTATACGGTTATAGTTATGAATCTGGATAATGGAAGAGGCATTACTAGGAATACCAGGATACCCCAACGAAACATTTCAATGTTTCAGTTTCACTGTGTACTGTTAATGGAAAACTGATTTCCCAGTTAGACACTTGCTCCAAGGTATGTATTTACCAGGTTGGATTCTCACATCTGTATGGTTTTACAGATGCTGAGTGGGAGTAAGTTATTGGGAATTGGGTGATCATCCTCATTATATCGGGATTCGTTGTAATCGGTGATATTTGAGGAAGTCACCTGGGTTGTTTGCGGACGGCAATTATTTGGTTTTGAATATCCGCGGTTATGCACCAATTTCAAATTGATATATCTGTACGTCTATTTTCATAGAGTGAGATATACCTTTTGATATTATGTCTACGACATTTACCTATATCAGTGGATGGTTAGGTAAGGAGCATTAAACAGCGGTGTAATTCTTCTTGACCATAAGTACAGTTTTCAACCTACGGCACACAGTGAATGAGTTATCAGACTCAAGGGACTTATACAGAGTATTGTATGTTGTCCAGCGTCCATCAGGACAGAGGGGTTGGTCCTCGTACTATATTCGGTTTACTTATGACTTCTCTAGTTCTTAGACATGTGTTTCGTGGAAACACAGGGTCTAAGTTTTGATGAGTTATAGGTATTTGAATAGAGTAGAGAACCAGGTATAGCAAGTATCGGGATTCTTCAAAGTGATCGAAGATGTAGATACTTGTGTATGGTATTCAGTTGATAGTAATGTTTAAGAGAACTAGCTTCTCTTTCAGGTTACTCATAATTGGAAGCATTCCTAAGTTGAGTAACGCTGATCGGCCTCCTTCCATTTAGTTTACATGCACTGGAGATAGCTGCATGATTTGAATCTGGTTCGATTGAATCAGTGCCTCTGGTTCTATATTGGATATAGAACAGTTCATATCTTAACGATGTTAAGGTACGGGGAGTTGTCCGGCTTATGCTTAAAACCAGACACTGGACAACTCAAGGCACGTTTCTGTAATGGCTGTTTGTGGGTTGACCCAGGCTATGACGAGGGTTGACTTTCTACCATCTGGCAGATCAATAGAAATATTGTTCAAGACTCGCCACAGTTTTAATAAAAATGGATTTTTCAGAAAAAGTAGTGGGAGTATGGTAGAACTGGAAGTGATTCCAGAACCACAAACGATTACTGAAGATTTGATAAGGAACCTAAAGATTCAATCTGGTTTGACATTCCATTGGCCACTCCGCAGATACGGTGGGTAACTTCAGGCACCCGAGAGGTACTCCGGTAGCCTCAAGGACGGTGACAGGGAAGTTCTTGTTTACCCACACTTGACATTGCTGTTGCTCCAGGCTGCGAGACCCGGCAGGAGGATGAGTATAGCGTCTTTCTAAACTAGCTTTAGAAGTGCACGTCTATATGACTCTGCCAGAAGGTTGTCGTAGTCAGTGGGAGCGGCGGAAGCATTGGTGGACATCAGGCTTATGTCTACTTATAGACTAAAGCAGATGTAGCGGAGATAGATCATCCATTTCTGATGTGACAGTCATAGGTTTGACGTCATCAGAATAGGGGATGGATCTGTTGAGAAGGTAGTAGGAAGTGATATTCCTATACTACGATCGGTTATACTTTGGTTGTCACACAGTGGCTTCTCCACACAGGACTTGGATATTATATCAGACATTCTGGTTACTAGATCTATGGTTTTAGATCTAGATTTGGGTGGTTTCCCAATCTGGGTACCTTGACAGCATTCTATGAGTATTTAGAATGGACGACTCCTGGCATGGTAGTGTACCAGCAGGTGATGGAGTCACCCTCTCTAAAGGTGTCTTATAGACTAAAGGGGAGAGGGATACTCATGATTGGCAGATCACTTGCTTAGACAATTGAGTCAATCATGAGATGTCAAGTACCACACCAGATGTTGTTCTTGCACTAGATGCAATAAGTTGATATTGATCCAATCCTGGAGAAACAGTCGGAAGCAGTCTTAGAACATAAGTGGATGTTCTAGGGATATGATAACGACCGCCTCATTCGAGAGACAGTTATCATTCCAGGCTTCCAAGGTGACATTGACGACAAGGAGGTTGTCAGAGTTATATTTTTCCCTCTGACGAGGGGCAGTATTTTGGACAGGTGGTCCAAGGCAATACTGAGGGTGGCATGGCGCAGGATACTGATTAAGTTCAGTTGACGATACAGTCTAAGAAGTTTGGATTTGGAGTTCATTTATGAGCTAGGTCCCATCAGACATCCAGACATTCTAAGATAGGTATTGCTCTTTTCGGGAGATGGCTTTCTCCGCGAACTTGAGATATAGAGAGACATAGAAAGAAACATCTGAGCGGATCCACTCACTGAGGCTATTCCTCGAACGTAATAGTTTCGCAAACGGGTTTTGTGAGACTGACTAGTAGAGGAGTTGGGTGTTCGGTATCACACGGGCTGTGAGTATGCGGCATCGCAATAATTAGCCTTGAGTGCAAGTGGGAGATTGTTGGAGATAGTGCCCTCAGAGTCAATTATTGGATCACAGGCACGTGATTGCAATGATTGAGGGAGGACCTATCCCGGTAGGACAGTCTTACTCGAGATGATAGTATGCTATCTGGTTTATCTTTATCATCGTGTACTGCTTTAGGTGACCTGACATGTCGCTATTACACGTTGATAGAGCCCCTAGGATTCTTGCTTGACTGCCAGCAGTATGATGGCGATCATATACGTAGGAGCTGGTGGTCTATAAGCACATCCTTAAAAGGTCCCTAGTCGTAGGAGTTTCGAGACAGGGCATCGATACTCCGTTAGTAGACTAGTGTATACAGTCGAGACCCCGACGAGGGGCGGTGGCCGGTCTCACAAGCCACTGGTGTCAGTTGGTTCACCTAAGATGTATACAGGTGCTCATTGGGTTATGAGTACACCGGACAGGACTCGCCGGGAACCTGCTAGTTGGTCTTATACCAGATGTCAGATAGCAGTTCCCTGGTGACATGTGTACAGGTTAGTTCATCGACCTGAGATCGTCATTTGTCTCGTGTGAGTTCCCACTGTGCTTTGATTACTACCCTACCACGGCTCAAAGGAGTCGTGCAAACAGGTTTTAGTTGGGTACAGTCCCGAGCCACATGGAGGCAGTGAGCGGATCTGCAGGGGTTCGTCTCTCCCGGTATTGGGGGTGAGGTCGCGCTGTGTCTAGGAGAGCCATTACACAAAGCCCTCGGCCGAGGCAGGAGATTTACTGGTAGGTATTCCAGTAGTATCTCAGGGTGTTCTGGGCTACGCTCCGACACGACTTGTACCGCTTTTGGGGGTCTGACTTTTACCAACCCCCTAGGCCCGCCATGCGATACTCATAGACGAACGGACCGGACTGTACGGATATTGTCACTGACAGGCTCAGTTGGGTGTCGGGGTGAGCTTCCTCATCGACGTCCCATTTGGTCAATACCTGGTGGCCCGTCACGTATTGGCTTATACCTCTGACGTACTAGTGGTTAAATCCACAGCCAAGGTATTGACGAGTCTTTAGAGTCCACCACACTCAGTTACTCAAGTTTCGGGCGAAACGCTGTAGAGGCCGTATGGAGATATGGCAGGGTTCGATCAGATACGTGCGGTATTGCACGGATCGTGATCGGACAGTTTTTACTAGCCGGCTTTGGCTTAAGCCGGATTCTAGTATTTGATAGTGTAGTTTTGTCTCTTTCCATTTGTGTTCAGTGGGAATACAAATGCGGGCATGTATTTGCAGCAGTGGGGTTTTCCTGTAATTTATTACGGGATCGGTTTTCTGAAGTTGCCAGTTTGCATTCCATTCCGGCCGGTTTTCCTTCATTCCTTCTCGGTCGGACTTTCTTGGTGGAGGGTGTTAATTGCAAGTTTGCAATTAACATTTTGTGGAGGGTTTTCTTGCACTTGTGGATTATGATGAGACTTGCTTCATGATGATATTCCTTTCTTGTCCATTTGATGGCTTTTCACTTGATGGTTTGTGAAAGGAAATGGTGGTGACCATTTTTCTTATTTGGTTTTTCTTTTGTATTTTGATATACTTGGAGAATTCTTTTTCTCTCTCCAATCTCATTCTTGAGATAAGAGGCCGGCCATTCTTGAGGGGGTGAGATGAGAGGATCTTTTTTCTAGTGGTGAAAATATACCATCTCATTCTTATGCTTGCTTGCAAAATTACACAAATCCCTCCATAGCCTTTTACTCCATTTCCTCCACATCAAGGCAACCTCATAACCCCAAGAGACAAGTTCACTACACTATTCTATAGCAAGCCTTGGACGCGTCGGCTAGCCAACTTCGCGCCCGAGTTGCCTCGGTCAAGAGGCGGGAGCCCGTAAAAGATTCCGGCTACGTGGTGCCCTTTCCGACGAGCGAGGAGGTGACGGAGATTCCGCGGGAGATCGGAGTGGAGACGAAGACCGAAGGACACGGATCGCTTGGTATATCTCTCTCCCCATCTCTAGTTAGCTAGTATAGGTTAATGGTTTACGATCCGGGTTTTCATTGTCCGCGGTAGTGCCGGTTTCCGAGTAAGGAAAACATTTTTGATTCCGCATTTTGGCCTCGAGTACGAGGCCGGGGCGCTGTCGTGGCGCAACACTTGTCAGAAACAGCGTTCGAATGGTATTCTGAACTCCCGAACGATTCCATCAAGACGTTCGCTGAAATGGAGTTGCTATTCACTCAGCGATTCGCGAGCGCCAGTGAACGTACCCTGATAACGGAATTGATTAATGCCAGGGTGAAACCAGGCGAGACTTGGGTCCAGTACGCTATACGCTGGCGAAACTTGTGGTCGAAATGCGAACAACGCATTGAGGAAGCGCCTGCGGTGGGCATGTTCGTGGGTACACTAGATCCTCATGCAACTATCTCACAGTTCATGATGTTCTTTAAACCAACCATATTCCAGGCTTTGATCGACAAGTTGGCCCAGATGGACCAGATGGGTCACAGACCGCCTCCTCCGAAGCCGGAACCTCGGAATGACAAGAGCAGAGGGAAGGCAACCTTCGTTGCGAACGCTCATCAGCAACCCAGTGCCCCAAAGCTGGCGGATCAACTGGAAGAAAGACGGCGGTATTATAATGAGAAAATAAAACGCCCCTACTCATTCCCGCAGGATAAGACGAAGAGGCTATTCGAACTGGCGGTACGCAACAGGCTTATCAACTTGCCAAATCCAAGGCGACCGCCGCAACCCAGTGACGTGAATAACCCCAATTACTGCCCTTACCTTCAAATGTTAAGCCATCCGATTGAGGATTGCTTCGTCTTCAAAGGATGGATTGAAGATCAATACCTACAGGGCAAGTTTGCGCTGTCCGAGAAATGGAAGGTGAACCCGCCACAACCTCACACTCCAAAGAAGACGGACGCACCGGGGGAAACTTGTTCTTTCATTGAAGAAGCTCCATGGGAAATCGTGCTTTCAGCAAAAACCAAAAGGATGCTGAGTGATCTTCATACATGCCGGCCGGTCGAATGGAAGAACCCGCTGGAACCCCAGATCACTGAAGGGATGCTGAAGCCACGCCAACTCCGAAGATCAGTGGTGACGACCTGAGCACTCACGACCAAGCGTCGAAATCTTCAAAGAGAAAGAAGAAGAAATCTAAGAAGCCCGTGAAGCCTGGCAACAAGCGTACGGACTTGCAGAAGCAGATTGACGCGCTGGAAGAGTACAATCAAAAGGCGCGGACTCCCATTACACTCCAAGAATTCCTCAACCACGTCTTTCAGGAGGAAGATAATGGAGAAAGCTCGTCGGATGAATCCGAGGGATATGTGGCGAGTTGTCATGTGATCTCCCACTCGTTTATGGACGATGAAAAAACTCCTGACACTGAGAAACTGGGGGCAGAGCTTGAACCGGAGCTTGTGTGGCCGACAGACGAAATGATCGACACCTTTCTAGACGAGATTCGTTTGAAAAGTAAAGTCGATCGGGAGCGTGAGATGGCCGCATCAGAAGGAGCCAAACACAGGCGACTAAACGAAAGAGTCGAAGCACTCCCACCAGATCAAAAGACATCCGATGCGGATAAAAACATATTCAAGACGAGGAAAAGGTTTGCCAAAGCCATGTCGATGGGAATGAAGCTACCACCCTCGGAAGAAAACACGCTCAATGGGGCGGAGAGGCACCCTAATTACTGCTCATATCATCGGAAGATTTCACACCCCACTGAGGAGTGCGACGCTTTTAAGATACGGTGGCAGGGATATGTCGCTCACCGACAACATTTTAAGCGGGAAAAGCGCAAAACTCGTCGGGAACGGAAAGGTATGACCGAGGGGCTTAACAGAACTACCGGTGATTGTCGCATGGTTAATGCCGGGGAATCACAAGTTCTCACCTTTGGGAGCGACTCTGATGAGGAAATAGCTCTGGGCCCTCTCTTTAAAGAATCCGTCTTAGGGAAAGAGGAAGAACCGGAGGCCTGCAAGAATATTCAGCTGCGCAATCGCACGCTCCCGGAAAAGAATCTCGGACACGCTACTAGAAAAGATAAGGGAAAGGAAAAGGTCGCCGAGGATATCGCCTTAGATGACCAAGTCATGAAAGAGATGACTGCCAAGGACCCGCCTAAGAAGAGTAAGGTGGACTACAATATCCTAGCGCTCCTGAGGAAGCTACCTTCGCAGCTCAGCATCCTCGACGCCCTCTTATTATCAAAAGAAGCGAGAGATTCATTAATCAAGGTGCTACAAGAGCCCAAGCAATTCCAAGCCTTCCTCACCGAACATAGGATGAAGGATGAACTGGAAGAAGTACACACGGCCGATATCACTTTCGGTGACGAAGACCTTCTCCTTGGGACGTGCGACCACAACCGTCCCCTATATGTCTCTGGATACTGCCACAATATCAAGATAGGCAAAATCCTGGTGGATAATGGGTCCTCCGTCAATCTCCTTAATGTTCGGGTGTTGAAGGAAATCTGCATGAGCGTTCAACACCTCGCTCGCGACAAAATTACCATCTTCGGTTTGGACTCCCAGTCATCACGAACTCTTGGATCTGTGATATTGACGCTACGCTTTGGGCTACTCATCACGGACATTAAGTTTCACGTCATAGACGCCAAGACATGCTACAATGCTCTGCTCGGCCGACATTGGTTACACGAGTACAACATCATCCCTTCTACGCAACATCAGTGTATGAAGTATTTCAAGGATGGTCTCGAGTACACCGTAACAGGAGAGCTGAACCCGTTCTCCGTAAACGAAGTCCGCAAATACGAAGATGCAAAGTACTTTTTGCCAAATTTCGAGGATACAGAGAGGTGTCGCAAACCGGAGAACAAAGCTCCGCCACCATTCCTGTTTTCGGGAGTGATACCGAAGAAGAAGAAGAGATAGTTTACTCTGGGCCGTCGCCACCATTCCTGTTTTCGGGAGTGATACCGAAGAAGAAGAAGAGATAGTTTACTCTGGGCCGTCTCGACGCAACGACCCAGGACCGTCCGCTCCCATATTGATCTTCTGAAGCGATTCGGAAGATGAGGTTAATGCTGTGTTCTCCAGTCGACCGTTAGTACAAGAATTCCCTGGTGGCAATCAGAGTCTGCAAATTACCATGATTCCGCGGGAGCACTACAAAGACCTTGATGCACTTGAAGTTTACAATGTGCAAGACCCGCGGACATTTTATGTCCCTCCCAGGCGAAAAGGTGAAAAAGCAATCCTATTCTACCAGTCCACGGAAACAAGAGTAGAGAAAGAAATCTGGCACGGCGCGGATTCTACACTTGACAGGCTCCAGCCCATCCATTTGCCCAGATATTACACAAACGGATTAAAAAGGCTATTGAAGCGCCAAGGGGTACCCTTAAAACAGACTATTCGACAAGCTCGATTCTATAACAGGATTTGGGATGTCCCTGGGACTCAGTGTAAATTGCCCAACGGGAGAATGGAAACGCTTGGTCTTGGATATGTGAGATCCGGGAAACGGGAACGAGTCCACGGTAGCTACGCCATATATAACTTCGATGAAGAAGAGGACGCCCTGTCGGGAAATGCCAACCCCTCATCAAAACTAGATCCCGCAATCAAAGTGCCGAGTCCGTCATTTGAAGAGCGAATGGACAAGCTTATCAGGAAAGCGGGTCAAAAAGCTCGGGACGACCATAACCGCGAAATGGCCATCTACGAGAAAGCCAGGACACAACGTCTTCTTTAACAGGCTGCAAAAGACGAAGATGCTCCTCCCTGTCAACCCGTTGCGCAAAAGGCCCGACGCAGAGGCAGAAGTGAGTCAAAAAGCAGAAAAGGAGGTCGACAACGTCAACGCAGGATCAAAGAGTCATGTGATCGGGTATTGCACGGTCCGGATTTGTCCCTCATGAAGAAGATGAATCGAGCGTATTCTTTCCTTCAAGACAATACGAAGAAGATACTCGATCACGCTTTAAAGTATCGAATGATTACACTTCCGGAGTCTAAGCATCCTGAGCAAGCTAACGAGGTCTCTCATCTGGGCTATTGCTCTTATCACCGAGCTATAGGACACCCTATCGAAGACTACTTCACCTTCAAGAACAGGGTCGAAGACCAGTACCAGCAAGGCAGGTTTGCTCTATCCAGCAGCTGGAGGGTAACGCCGCCACAAAAGTACGAACCTAAAGCCACAGGAGCAGAACCAGATCCACGTCGGTCTTGGAAGCGAGCTCATACCTGTCATATGATAACGGTATCAAAAGAAGAGCCCGAGAACATGAATGGCCTTCCCTGGTGCTTTGAAAACAGCAATGACGACGAGGTAATCTCAGAATTTCCGCCAGCGCCAAAAGAGCTGGAAGATGGCATACATACTACTGCAAATAACCTTAAGAAGATTGAATTAGGAACGGCAAACGACCCGCGACCGACATTCGTCAGCGAGATGCTATCTGAAGAAAAGGTGGCTGCGTTAAAAGACGTGCTTATGCAGCATAGAGATTGCTTCGCATGGAACTATTCCGAAATGCCGGGACTAGATCCAGAAATAACTGTCCATAAATTGGCGATATCCCCGGATGTTAAGCCAGTCAAACAGGCGCCGAGAAGAATGCGGCTCGAGCTTGAGATGAGTATCAACGCCGAAGTCAAGAAGCTGATTGACTCTGGGTTTATCTAGAAAGTTCAGTACCCGGATTGGATCGCCAACATCGTCCCGGTAATGAAGAAAAATGGGATAGTGCGCATATGCGTGGACTTCCGAGATCTCAATAAAGCTTGCCCGAAGGACGACTTCCCAGTACCGGTCACCGAGCTGATGATAGATAACACGTCTACTCACGAGGTTTTCTCTTTCATGGACGGCTCATCAGGGTATAATCAGATAAAGATGCATCCCGAAGACCAGAAGCACACCGCTTTCCGGACCCCTCTGAGAATATTCTGCTATAAGGTGATGCTCTTTGGTCTAAAGAACGCCGGTGTCACCTATCAAAGGGCTATGACGAAGACCTTCGATGACCTTATACATGAAATCCTCGAATGCTATATCGACGACCTCATGGTTAAAAGCAAATCATACGAAGAACATCTCGAGCATCTAAAGACTGTATTTCAACGCCTTCGGCAATACAACTTGAAGATGAACCCCCTCAAATGCGCGTTCGGGGTATCCTCAGGCAAGTTCCTAGGGTTCATTGTCCGGCACCGGGGCATTGAGATAGATCCGTCGAAGATCAAGGCGATCATGGAAATAACACCGCCAAGAACTCTCAAACAGCTGTGGTCTCTCCAAGGGAAACTCGCGTACATCCGGCGATTTATAGCCAACCTTTCAGGAAAGTGCCGCCCTTACAGTCACCTGATGAGGAAAGGAACCCCTTTCATCTGGGATCACAAATGCCAAGGCGCGCTGGACGAGATCAATCAATACCTGCAGAACCCGCCGGTGTTAGCTGCTCCAGTAAAGGGAAAGACTCTTATTCTTTATACCACAGCCCTCAAAGGTTTCTTAGACGCATTATGGGCACAAGAGAACGACCAAGGGAAGTAGAGAGCGCTCTACTATTTAAGCCGAGTTCTTCTGGGGGCAGAAAGCAACTACTCTCCTATCGGAAAATACTGCCTGGCGTTGATCTTCGCGATGACAAAGCTCAGGCACTATGCGTTGGCGCATGAAGTCCGTCTCATTTCAAAGGTGGACCCCCTTAAATATTTATTATCGATGGCCATATTGACAGGGAGACTCGCTAAATGGGCCTTGCTCTTAATGGAGTTTTCGATAACCTATCAGCCTCTTAAGGCGGTGAAAGGTCAGGCCATCGCCGACTTTCTCGCTGAGCATCCGATACCTACCGATTCCCCATTGAATGGCGAATTGCCAGATGAGCATGCGTTTCATGCGATCGACGGTAGTAATACCCGATGGGAGCTCTACTTTGATGGAGCGTCCTCCATGAAGAAGCGCAAACAGAACACCCTTCTAATCAAATCGGGAGTAGGCCTCATCTTCGTGACCCCACAAGGAGGGATAATGCGCTTCGCCTTCTCCCTGACAGAGCCGAGGACGAACAATGAAGCTGAGTACGAAGCTTTGATAGCGGGTCTCGAGATCGCCATCGACATGGGGATTGAGAACCTCCTCATATACGGAGAATCCCAACTGGTCGTTAGCCAAGTAAACGGCGACTACCAGACGAGCAAGCCAGAGCTGGTGAAGTATGGTGAGAGAGTAAAACAACTCTTGACTTAAATTCCCTCCTACATGCTGGGAAGCATACCGCGTGCAGAAAATAGCAAGGCGGACGCGTTAGCTAAGCTCGCGAAAGAACTGGGTGACGAGAATCTCGATGACGTCAGAATTGTGGTACAAAGCCGTCGGGTACTTGCCCCTGCAGAAATATCCCCGGAATCATCCGAGGAAAAGGAAGCAACTGAGCAGACGGCCCTGCAAATAAATGGCCAAGAGAAGGTTGAAGATTGGAGAGAAGTCTTCATAGACTACTTCAAATCCCGTCGAACGCCTGAAGATGCGTCCTCAAGACATCAGCTTGTGAAACGAGCTCTGTCCTTCGCCTTCGTCAATAATACTCTCTACAAGAGGTCATTTGACTCTCTGTGGTTGAGATGCCTGGGACCTGACGAAGCGAAAAGAGTCATTCAGGAAGTCCACGACGGACTCTGCGGTTCTCATCAAGCGGGCCCAAAGATGAAGTTGAAAATTAAACGAATAGGATACTACTGGCCTACGATGATCCAGGACTGCCTAGAATATGCGAAGCAATGCCACTCATGCCAGATCCATAGGGACTTTATCCATCAGCATTCAAATCCACTACATCCAATGGTGGCTAGCTGGCCATTCGAAATTTGGGGGACTGACATAATCGGCCCCATTAAACCGGCATCGTCCAGGGGACATCGTTTCATCCTAGCGACCACCGATTACTTCTCCAAGTGGGCAGAAGCAGTACCGTTGAGGGAAGTGAAGACAGAGAATATCCTCCACTTCTTCAAGACGCACGTCATTTATCGGTTCGGAACTCCGAGATGAATCATTTCCGATAACGGGCCAGCCTACAGAAGCCACAAGATTGGTCGCTTCGCGCAACAACATAATATAGACTGGAGATATTCCTCAGTTTATAATTCCCGAGCTAACGGTCTGGCCGAGACTTTCAACAAAACCTTGACAAAGATCGTGAAGAAGACGGTGTCCCGAAACAAAAATGACTGGCACGAGAGACTGCAAGAAGCTCTTTGGGCGTATCGAACTACGTTCAAGACGGCCACGAACAGAACGCCATACGCGTTGGTATTCGGTACGGAAGTAGTACTACCCCTTGAGATAGAGCTACCTGAAAGGTTCCTAGGCACCCTATAGAGGTCTCACAAGGTATCGAACATGCCAAATTTAAAAAATATGGTGCCGAGAAACCCTAGTTAACGGATCGTTGCTAGATGTCTAGGCGAAAAACAAAACTAGTTAACTAATTAACTATAGGTTAGATGCTACAACCTTTGTAGATCCGGTAATCCTCTTCCTTGGCTCCACGTAGGCATCCTCTCGCTGTCCTTTTCGAATCCTAGACTCGTTCATCGGCTTCATCGGGAAAACGAGCGGAATAGGTCGTCGGCTTCGTGTCAAAGACGATCTACGTCGAGGTTGCACAAGCTCAAGCTCCGACTTCAACAAGTGGTGAAACTTGTGAAGAAAACACCCAAAACAACTTGGCAAGAGGTAGAGGGTGAAGAAATAGGAGATGGGTTCACTTTAGAATTGGATTTCACTCACTTATGCTCAAGTTGCCATTGATGGCATCTTGTTTTCTCTCTTGAAGAAGAAGGAGATGATGAAGAAAGAATATGATAAGTATTGTGAAAAAGAATAATAAAATCAAAATACTTATCATGTTCTAACCTAGGTTAAGTGTAGAGAATAAACCATGGTCACTTGAGAGGGTTAGGGTTAAGCATAAAGATAAGGATGGTTACAAAAGTCAAAGCTTCATGAAGCTTCAACTTAAAACAAAAAGAGCCACCATTCTTATCATAACCTTTTTCAAATAAATAAACAAATAAATAAATGAAAAACCAAAACCCTAATCATCACTTAACCATGGTTTAACCCTTTACACTTAACCACATAATCAAGTATCATCAAACATGATACAAAGAAGTGCACAAAAGTATATCATATATACTTCTTGCACATCGAGTGAGAAAATCCATATAAAATGAACCAATACTAGCTAATGCAAAACAATATATCAAATATATAATTATGCATTAAATCATTAAATCAACATTTGATTCAATGATCCGGTCATGTCGCACATAACCGACTAGAATCCAATGTATCGATTTATCGAATGAATGATTCGATAACTAGGTCATATCGAATATAACCAATCGAAACATATATCGCGAGAATGAAATGCGGTATCACATACACGCATTATTCTCGGTCCTGCACATATCTCATATGCGCTCCTATTTCGTTTCGCTTGAGCCAGGAAACCTCTGTGTAGGACTCTAAAGACTCGTCAATACGCCGGTAGCAGATGATGATCATATCAAGCATCCACAAGCCGCAAGCGGTCTGCTAAACGTAACGGCCACCTGGGTATTGAGCAATCAGAAGATCGACGAGCTAGCCCGCTCACACTCCTGCTAATCCGATCAGTAACACTTACCGTACAGTCCGGTCTCTTCGTCTGATATGTCGCATATCAAGTCTAGGGGTGGTATACGTCAGACCCCAATAACCGATAAGTCGTGCCGATTTGAGGCTTATAACGGGTCGAGAAACTACTGGTAACACTTACCAGCAAATCTCTGATCAGCCCTGGCCAGGGACTTCCCTGTTACGGCCAATCGAGCACAGCGCAACATCAACTCCCAATACCGGGAGAGACGAAACCCCTCCTATCGCTCATTGCCTCCATGTGACTCGGGACTGTACCCAAAGACCACCGTTTTGCACGCCCTCATGGACGTGGTAAGGTGGAGATCAAAGCACAGTGGGAATCACACAAGACTCTATGACGATCTCGGGTCTACAGACTAACCTGTACAAGTGTCACCTGAGAACTGCCATCTGACGTGAGGTATAATACCATCTGGGAGTTCTCGGCGAGTCCGTCCAGTGTACTCAGTCTCCACCGAGCACCCGTATACCATCTCTGATGTCAAACACCAATGGATATGGGATCATCCATCGCCCATCACATGGGTCGAGAAGCGTACACGCTAGTCTACACTGGTATATCGATGCCCCGTCTCGATACACCCACGACTAGGGACCATGAAGGATGTACTTATGGACTACCATGTCCCCACTAGTATGATTTGCATCATAGTCCAGGTAGTCAAGCACAAATCCTAAGGGCTTTACCAACATGTAACTATAAGACAGTATAAAGAGACTAGTGTACATGTTAAGATAAAGAGTAACCAGATAGCACACTATCATATCGAGCAAGAAAGTCATCTCTATATATGTCCAAGCATCCAATATAATATACATCATCTGTACAATACTGGTCTCTAGGGCATACATACAACTAACAATCTCCCACTTGCACTAGGGCCAGCTGCTGTAGTATCGCATACCGAGCATCCCGAAGAGTCTCTCAAACTGTATCTGGGGAATGGCCTTCGTGAGTGGATCCGTAGTGTTGTCCTTCGTGTCAACCCTCCTAACCTCGATCTCCCGGCGATCAACTATCTCCCGGATCAGGTGATACCGCCTCAGAATATGCCTGGATCGCTGATGGGACCTGGGTTTCTTGGCCAAGGCCACTGCTCCATTGTTATCGCAATACAAAGGTATTGGATGCTCAATGGATGGAACCACACCAAGTTCAGTAATGAACTTCTTGATCCAGACAGCTTCTTTAGCAGCATCGTTGGCAGCGATGTATTCAGCCTCCATTGTCGAGTCTGCCACGGTTTCCTGCTTGGAACTCTTCCAGCTAACCGCCCCTCCGTAAAGGGTAAAGACAAAACCCGACTGCGACTTAGAGTCGTCCTTATCACTCTGGAAGCTGGAATCGGTAAAGGACTCCACTTGGAGTTCTCCGTTACCATACACCAAGAACATATCTCTAGTCCTTCGTAAGTACTTGAGAATGCTCTTCACAGCTGTCCAGTGACTCTCTCCAGGATCAGCTTGATACCTGCTCACTATACTTAGTGAGTATGCTACATCGGGTCTGGTACATAGCATCGCATACATGATAGAGCCTACTGCCGAAGCATAGGGTATCCCTTGCATGCGAGCTCTCTCCAAATCAGTCTTGGGAGACATCTCTTTGGAGAGAGTGACTCCAGAGATCGTGGGCAGGTTCCCACGCTTGGACTCTTCCATACTAAACCTCTTTAGTATGATGTCAATGTACCTGGATTGGGACAATCCCAAAATCCGTTTGGATCTATCTCTATAGATCCTAATTCCCAATATGCAGGAGGCATCACCAAGATCTTTCATTGAGAATCTTTGTGATAAGAAGAGCTTGACCGCTTGCAGCATAGGAATATCATTTCCTATCAAGAGTATGTCGTCCACGTACAATACGAGGAAGACAACCTTACTCTCTGCCACCTTCTTGTAGATACAAGGTTCATCTGGATTTTTGACGAAATCAAACTCTTTGATAACGACATCAAAGCAGATGTTCCAACTCCGCGATGCTTGCTTTAATCCATAAATGGATTTAAGCAGCTTGCACACCTTCCCGCTGCTCCCACTGTCTACGAAGCCCTCTGGCTGAGTCATGTACACGCACTCTTCTAAATCACCATTTAGAAAGGCGGTCTTAACATCCATTTGCCAGATCTCGTAATCATGATAAGCAGCGATGGCAAGCATGATCCAGATGGATTTAAGCATAGCCACTGGAGAAAAGGTCTCGTCATAGTCCACACCTGGTCTTTGACGAAAACCCTTTGCTACAAGTCTAGCTTTGAAAGTCTCCACTTTCCCATCTACACCAAGTTTCTTCTTGAAGATCCACTTGCTCCCAATGGGTTTTACCCCTTCAGGAGCAACGTCCAAAGTCCATACTTTGTTGGTGTACATGGATTCCATCTCGGACCGCATAGCATCCAGCCATTTCACCGAGTCCCTACTCGTGATGGCCTGCTCGAAGCTAGTTGGGTCATCATCCTCCATGATGCAATCCTCGCTCCCACCATCCATGAGAAAACCGTAGTATCTCTCAGGTTGGCGAGGAACCCTACTAGATCGGCGGAGAGGCTGGGGTTCATTGGGAGCTACTGAATCCTCTTGTTCCACTAAATCTTCAGTTTGAGTTTGTGTAGCCGGAATTTCTTCCAGTTCTACCTGCTCGCCACAAATTTCTTTTGCAAGAAATTCCTTTTCCAAAAAGGTGGCATGTCGAGAAACAAACACTTTTTGTTCCTCTGTATGGTAGAAAAGATATCCATGTGAATGTTTGGGATATCCCACAAACTTGCATAGAACTGACCGTGCCTCGAGTTTGTCCGGATTTTGCCTTTTGACATAGGCCGGGCAACCCCATATCTTAACTCGTTTAAGACATGGTCTCTTCCCACTCCATATCTCATATGGTGTGGTAGGTACAGATTTAGATGGAACTTGATTCAATAGGTATGCTGCTGTTTCCAGCGCATATCCCCAGAAGGAAATAGGTAACTCAGCTGTGCTCATCATAGAGCGCACCATATCTAATAGGGTGCGGTTTCTCCGTTCTGATACACCGTTGTGCTGTGGTGTATATGGAGGAGTCAGCTGAGAGAGAATCCCATTCTCTTTTAGGAAGTCCAGAAATTCATTGCTCAAGTATTCCCCTCCTCGATCAGATCGTAGGATTTTAATACTTTTTCCAGTTTGGTTCTCGACTTCTTGTTTATATTCTCTAAATTTCTCAAAAGCTTCTGATTTGTGTTTCATCAGGAACACATATCCGAATCTAGAGAGATCGTCAGTGAATGTAATGAAGTACGAAGAACTATCCCTGGCATGTGTAGACATAGGACCGCATACATCACTATGTATCAATCCTAAGAGTTCGGTAACTCTTTCTCCGTGTCCCGTAAACGGAGTTTTGGTCATCTTGCCTTTGAGACATGACTGGCAAGTGTCATAAGATGAAAATTCAAACGGATTTAAATATCCATCTTTATGCAACTTAGCTAGTCGTGTCGCATTGATGTGACCCAGTCTACAATGCCACAAGAAGGATTCGTTGAGTTCAGAACTCTTCCTCTTGTGTGTGTTTGTTATGCTCAGAACTGTTGATTGATTTAGAACATAAATGCCATTGCATAACGTGCCTGATCCAACCAACTTTTGGTTATGGAAAATGTTCATAACATTGTCCTGTAATAAAAAATTATATCCTTCTTTACTTAGCAAAGAAACCGATATAATGTTGCATATCAGGTTCGGCATGTAATAGCATTCGTTCAGAACCAATGTATTACCAGTTGGTAATACAAGGTGATATTCCCCGACAGTCTTAGCTGCAACAATTGCACCATTTCCAACTCTAATGTCTTTATCACCTTCTCCAAGTTCTCTACCTTTCCTAAGCCCATGTAACTGATTACATATATGGGATCCTGACCCGGTATCCAATACCCAGGACGTAGAGCAAATGGAGAAACAGTTCTCAGTAACGAACACACCCGAAGAAAATGCATCATCATGTACTTTCTTCATTCGGGTGGCATGGGAATCCTGGTATTCCCCTATATCCTGTTCATTCCTATAACTCTTATAGGAAAGAACGGAACCAACGTTCCCCAGCACAGTATAACATGCGGGTTCGGTCAATACATCCATATTATTATCTTTATTAAGGCATGAAATGGTCGCTACCTGGAGAGAGAGAGAAGAAAACACCTTAGCGTATGCTCGTGCAAGATCAGATTGGTTATTATCTTATCTAATCAGGATGGCTCCCACTGTTTTTATCAAATCTTCCTTCAAACCCTAAAAGGAAAGACTAGCCGGGATTAATTACACACTACAAGTTCGCCAATCTTTCAGCCAGGCCAGTGTCGGTACTTTGAGGGAGGTCCCCCGTGCTTTCGCATGAACCTAATTACTGTAAACCTCGTTTTCCCAGAGGCGTAACCTCGTTAACACCTTTCTAGACACCTACTTGATCGGCTAATTGTAATGTGTAAAACTCTCCCAGGAGTAACTCTTACTCGCAGTGGGTATCGGGATCCAACTATCTTATAGAAGGTATGCAATCTCATTGCAAATTTCAACACTTGAAATTCCCGATAATATTTTGCCCCTAGCGTCCTATGACCTTGACAAAGGCCAACAAATCATAGCATGCTAGTCAAGTTCAACCCGTCATTTCTTGATTGAATCAAACCCACCTGCACGGCCCTTGACAAAGGCCAACAAGGTCGCACGACTACCCTGAAACAATCTGCATCATATGCATAAGCAGATAATCACTATTCAGCTACCGCACACTACGCCTTGACAAAGGCCAACAAACGCAGCACGAATACTAAACAGTTCTTATCTGAAATGACGGAGGGCTACGACAGGTTTTTCTGAAAACCTATTGCGTAATGAACTTGATATCGTTGTAGAATCAAATGAAGTTTTAAAATGGAGTGATTTTGAGGCTTTTCTAGTTTTGCTAAAGGAGTCACTCCCGGTGAAGGGATCTCGGTCCTTTCCTCGTCGAATGAGGTGCGGGATATATCATATATATCACTGTGCAAAGCAAAAACTCTTAAAAGCAATCAAAGCCAAACCGAGTGTGTAGCATCTGCCAGTTATTGCTAAAGGAGTCACTCCCGGTGAAGGGATCTCGGTCCTTTCCTCATCGAATAAGGTGCAGGGTATATCATATATACCGCTGTGCAAAGCAAGAACTGTAGCTACCTGTTTTATTTTAAAATTTGATTCTACAACATCTTAGGTTTCTTATCTTTCATTAATCATATTAATGAAGTCCCATCATTTAAATACCTAAACAGCACAGATAGATATGACGTACACTTATGCCATCCGCATTCGCCTCGATGTCCCCTCGTGCACCGTTAGGTTAGGTAACTAACGACAGAGCAGGGCAGGGCTAGCGCGGGTGTAAAACATAAGTAACGTCTATATAATATATCATATATACTATATACTATATCCATCACAGAATCACAACACAGATATTGCAGCAGAATCAACATATGAAATATTGGATATTCTAGGACGTCCGTGTTTTCAATACGAGCCAGTATAAAACACGGATTCCACGGTCGTGGTGAATAGCCAATCCTACACCCCTAGACCCCTACGAGAGCGGCAAGCAACCCTGCCAATTCTAGGGTTAGGAGACCCGGACTCGACTCCTCGAGTTGGTCTCCCACTGGACCCCAGAACCCGGTTACTTGTGCTCCCCTCCTTGGGTCTATCCTAATGCGGAAAAGTAAATAATATACAAAAGGTGACATCTTCCGCTACCTGGAAGTGCCCCAAATAAAAGAATATTACATACAAGTTTTTACATGAATGAAAATGAAAAACACTCATCTCACATAAAAACCCCCGGCTATTCAAACACGACGATCCAATATAACATATCCAGCAACACATAACATCACATGTCATCAACGTAAGTAAGTATGCATACCCCAATTGTCGTTGACGTATAGCAACGAAACCGGCGATATGAACATACTACACTTACGGTCACAGAAAAGAAAGTGTAAAACTACAACAATTGGAATCCGCAACTTCTTTAGACATCACATGCCTAACAGTTATAAACCCCGCATTTTAGTCCCATTATCGAAAACTCTTTTCGATATCAAGTGAAACTAAACCGCTAGATTTATAACATTCATCCAGTTATCTCATAACTGTTTGTGAATTCCAATTATTGTATCCAATTCCGGATAAACAGAAAATGTTAAACTTTCCGATCGAACAGTCGAATACCCAAGTTTTCCCGATACAACTCAACACATGAAATAAGTCTAACAATATTCAGTTCGTGCCTCAGTACCAACGGTCCAGCCGTAGAAGGGTCAAGCCAACACCTCACATGTGGCACGCCGTACCGCCCCAAACCCGAAGGTTCAAAGGGCAGTTCAAGACGGTCACATAATCGAGTTAAGGTTTGTTGTCTTCTAGAGGGTCCATCGCGTTACATGCACTACTTAGAACGTCGTTAAACTATGGAAAAATCCAACACTTGGAAATTTCACGACAGGGGAGAAATTGGGTATTTATATCCGGTCGAACTTTTTAACATATTCTGAAAATTATCCGGAAAGCACAAAGACGAAATTTGATACCCCGATCGAAACACCGAATCCCCAAAGCATTCCCAGAAAATTCAACTCTTGAATAATTATTAAAAATTCCCATAAAACTCAGCACCAGAAAAGAAGAATTACTGTGCAAACAAGATTGAGCAAAGTGAACAGTCGGGGGCGGAACCGCGGCAGAAGCCATGCTTCTGCCGCGTTTCCGCGGCAGTTTGGAGGCCTCATGATCTCGTGTTTCACCAGATTTCTTAGATCTTCCTGCTGAATTTTTTTAGGTATTTTTAATCTGGAAAAATCCACGTTTTCATAAAAAGTCCAGAGAGCGTGTAAAAAATGCGGTTTCGGGTTCGATCGGACTTCAAATTCCATCTAGACTTCGCCTAAGGCTCTAGCTAGGCTCTGATACCACTGAAAGGTTCCTAGGCACCCTATAGAGGTCTCACAAGGTATCGAACATGCCAAATTTAAAAAATATGGTGCCGAGAAACCCTAGCTAACGGATCGTTGCTAGATGTCTAGGCGAAAAACAAAACTAGTTAACTAATTAACTATAGGTTAGATGCTACAACCTTTGTAGATCCGGTAATCCTCTTCCTTGGCTCCACGTAGGCATCCTCTCGCTGTCCTTTTCGAATCCTAGACTCGTTCATCGGCTTCATCGGGAAAACGAGCGGAATAGGTCGTCGGCTTCGTGTCAAAGACGATCTACGTCGAGGTTGCACAAGCTCAAGCTCCGACTTCAACAAGTGGTGAAACTTGTGAAGAAAACACCCAAAACAACTTGGCAAGAGGTAGAGGGTGAAGAAATAGGAGATGGGTTCACTTTAGAATTGGATTTCACTCACTTATGCTCAAGTTGCCATTGATGGCATCTTGTTTTCTCTCTTGAAGAAGAAGGAGATGATGAAGAAAGAATATGATAAGTATTGTGAAAAAGAATAATAAAATCAAAATACTTATCATGTTCTAACCTAGGTTAAGTGTAGAGAATAAACCATGGTCACTTGAGAGGGTTAGGGTTAAGCATAAAGATAAGGATGGTTACAAAAGTCAAAGCTTCATGAAGCTTCAACTTAAAACAAAAAGAGCCACCATTCTTATCATAACCTTTTTCAAATAAATAAACAAATAAATAAATGAAAAACCAAAACCCTAATCATCACTTAACCATGGTTTAACCCTTTACACTTAACCACATAATCAAGTATCATCAAACATGATACAAAGAAGTGCACAAAAGTATATCATATATACTTCTTGCACATCGAGTGAGAAAATCCATATAAAATGAACCAATACTAGCTAATGCAAAACAATATATCAAATATATAATTATGCATTAAATCATTAAATCAACATTTGATTCAATGATCCGGTCATGTCGCACATAACCGACTAGAATCCAATGTATCGATTTATCGAATGAATGATTCGATAACTAGGTCATATCGAATATAACCAATCGAAACATATATCGCGAGAATGAAATGCGGTATCACATACACGCATTATTCTCGGTCCTGCACATATCTCATATGCGCTCCTATTTCGTTTCGCTTGAGCCAGGAAACCTCTGTGTAGGACTCTAAAGACTCGTCAATACGCCGGTAGCAGATGATGATCATATCAAGCATCCACAAGCCGCAAGCGGTCTGCTAAACGTAACGGCCACCCGGGTATTGAGCAATCAGAAGATCGACGAGCTAGCCCGCTCACACTCCTGCTAATTCGATCAGTAACACTTACCGTACAGTCCGGTCTCTTCGTCTGATATGTCGCATATCAAGTCTAGGGGTGGTATACGTCAGACCCCAATAACCGATAAGTCGTGCCGATGTGAGGCTCATAACGGGTCGAGAAACTACTGTAACACTTACCAGCAAATCTCTGATCAGCCCTGGCCAGGGACTTCCCTGTTACGGCCAATCGAGCACAGCGCAACATCAACTCCCAATACCGGGAGAGACGAAACCCCTCCTATCGCTCATTGCCTCCATGTGACTCGGGACTGTACCCAAAGACCACCGTTTTGCACGCCCTCATGGACGTGGTAAGGTGGAGATCAAAGCACAGTGGGAATCACATAAGACTCTATGACGATCTCGGGTCTACAGACTAACCTGTACAAGTGTCACCTGAGAACTGCCATCTGACGTGAGGTATAATACCATCTGGGAGTTCTCGGCGAGTCCGTCCAGTGTACTCAGTCTCCACCGAGCACCCGTATACCATCTCTGATGTCAAACACCAATGGATATGGGATCATCCATCGCCCATCACATGGGTCGAGAAGCGTACACGCTAGTCTACACTGGTATAACGATGCCCCGTCTCGATACACCCACGACTAGGGACCATGAAGGATGTACTTATGGACTACCATGTCCCCACTAGTATGATCTGCATCATAGTCCAGGTAGTCAAGCACAAATCCTAAGGGCTTTACCAACATGTAACTATAAGACAGTATAAAGAGACTAGTGTACATGTTAAGATAAAGAGTAACCAGATAGCACACTATCATATCGAGCAAGAAAGTCATCTCTATATATGTCCAAGCATCCAATATAATATACATCATCTATACAATACTGGCCTCTAGGGCATACATACAACTAACACTACCTTCTCTACGAGTGGCAGTCCACTACGAGCTGACGGACGAAGAAAATGCCCACCTTCGGCTTGAGGAGCTTGACGCCCTTGATGAAACCCGGCTAATAGCGCAACAAAATCTGGAGGCTTACAAAGCAAAGATGATTCGCTCATATGAAAGATTGACCAGGCTGAGGACATTCCGCCAAGGTGAACTCGTGCTAGTGGTCAAAAGACCTATGATCCCCAATCGCGCCAAGCAGGGAAAATTCGAGCCGAATTATGTAGGCCCGTACATTATAGACAAGGTCTACCAGGGTGGAGCGTATCTGCTCATGGATATGCACGGTGAGAGACCTTTCAGACCAATAAACGGTTGCTTCCTGAAGAAATACTACGCTTGACGGGTTAAGGCTTAGGTCAATGATAGATGATGACGACTATGTCCGCTCGCTATCTTCCTAAGCCCGAACTTTATAAGTAGTAACAGGCCTTCTTTAACAACGGACCGAAATGTCCTTAAACTAACAACAGACCGAAATGTCCTTAAACTAACAACGGACCGAAATGTCCTTAAACTAATAACGGACCGAAATGTCCTTAAAGTAGCAACGGACCGGAACGTCCTTAAAACTAACAATGGACCACTATGTCCTAAAACTGGTTGTTGACCGAAATGTTGATAAACTACGGTGGATTGCAGTATCTCAAAGCCGATAAAAAAAAAGAAGAAAAAAAAATAAAAACGGTATGTCCATAAGCAAAATGGGCACGGATGAAAACCCGAAAGGGCTCCGTGAGTAAAAACAGCAGGGCTACCGGCGAGTGTTTGTGAAAACCCGAAATGGCGCAACCTCGTTAAAAGACACTTGCAGGGTCCTCATGACCTTGTAAGGAGAAACCACCCGCGTGAGATCCTTACGACTCACAAGGGAGCAACACACTTAGGAGTCCTCACGATTTCTAAGGAGAAATTACACTTGCGAAATCCTCACGACTCGTAAGGAGAAATCTTTTATGGGACCCTCACGGCTCATAAGACTTGAAAGTCTTAAGTTATAGAGACCTGAACCAGTTCTTAAGCAACCTCCACAAACTTCGATATTGCCCTACAAGTGGCTCAATATTGACCCTTGTATACAATCCACGGGCGCGAATAAACATTTCCCTAACCGAGTCCCATCCGTGACTAGGGATATGTCCATACGGTGAACAACCCCTGTAAGTCCTCTCGACTTATAATGAGAAAACCCTTTTGTAAGACCCTTACGACTTACAGGGGAACACGCACTTAGGAATCCTCACGATTCCCAAGGAGAAAACACACCTACGAGATCCTCACGACTTGTAGGGAGAAATACCTTTGTGAGACCCTTACGGCTCATGAAGTCAAAAGCCTTAGTCGACAGGATCCTTAACCCTGTTTACTAAGCCACCTTTGTTCAACATCGATAGAGGCAAATGATGATTCGCTCCTGGCAACATCCCAGTTGTAGCGGTGCTGATGCCGAAATCGGTGTCTAAAATCCAAGCTTGCAGCGAAAAGCCAGCGAGCCATACATGCATACGAAATAGCCGAAATGATGCGGCAACTTGCAATAAAAAGCAGCAAGTAAAAATGTATGCATGAAAAATAGCCGAAATGATTGGGCAACCCGCAATAAAAAGCAGCGAGTAAAAATAAAATAAATAGCCGAAATGATTGGGCACCGCGATAAATAGCCAAAATGATGGGGCAATCGCAACCTTCGCGATATAAAAGCTGTAATGATAGAGCATCGCAGAAAAAGAAATAAAATAAAAATGAAATTTACGCCCTACAGGTGATGTTACATCTATTCCTGTATACAATACAGGGGCGCAAACAAAGAAGGAATCGCACTCCTCCTCGCCCGGGTTTCATTAGAAGAAGAGGTCAAATCTCAATGAGTCGCAGATAGCCTAGAGATCATCTCGACGTTCGTCTCGTGGCATTGAACACAACATCAAGAAAAGCGAAACAGCGGCAACTCCCAGTTCTATGACTCGGCGATGTACTCCCACTGAGAGTCGAATCCCAACTCCGTAAAATGCGGATACAATCAACAAAATTCCTAGTCACATGGAACGCGGATAACGTCACTCTTTGACCCCGTGGAAAACGTCCAGAGCGGAGTCTGGTCCTCGCCGAACACGGCAGTGAACTCGTGGGAAGCATCCAGAGCAAAATTCCTGGTCACGTGGAACACGGGTAACGTCACTCTTTGACCCTGTGGAAAAACGCCCAGAGCGGAGCCTGGTCCTTGCCGAACACGGCAGTGAACCCGTGGGAAGCATCCAGAGCAAAATTCCTGGTCACGTGGAATGCGGATAACGTCACTCTTTGACCCCGTGGAAAACGTCCAGAGCGGAGCCTGGTCCTCGCAGAACACGGCAGTGAACCCGTGGAAAACATCTAGAGCAAAATTCCTGGTTATGTGGAACATGGATAACGTCATTCTTTGACCCCGTGGAAAACGTCCACAGCGGAGCCTGGTCCTCGCAGAACACGGCAGTGAACCCGTGGAAAGAATCCAGAGCAAAATTCCTGGTCACGTGGAACGCGGATAACGTCACTCTTTGACCCCGTGGAAAACGTCCAGAGCGGATCCTGGTCCTCGCAGAGCACGGCAGTGAACCCGTGTGAAGCATCCAGAGCGGAGCCTAGTCCTCGCCGAACACGGCAGTGAACCCGTGTGAAGCATCTAGAGCAAAATTCCTGGTCACGTAGAACGCGGATAACGTCACTCTTTGACCCCGCGGAAAACGCCCAGAGCAGAGCCTGGTCCTCACCGAACACGGCAGTGAATCCGTGGGAAGCATCCAGAGCAAAATTCCTGGTCACGTGGAACGCGGATAACGTCACTCTTTGACCCCATGGAAAACGTCCAGAACGGAGCCTGGTCCTCGCAGAACACGGCAGTGAACCCGTGGGAAGCATCCAGAGCAAAATTCCTGGTCACGTGGAACGCGGATAACGTCACTCTTTGACCCCGTGGAAAACGTCCAGAGTGGAGCCTGGTCCTCGCAGAACACGGCAGTGAAGCCATGGGAAGCATCCAGAGCAAAATTCCTGGTTACGTGGAACATGGATAACGTCACTCTTTGACCCCGTGGAAAACGTCCAGAGCGGAGCTGGGTCCTCGCAGAACACGGCAGTGAACCCGTGTGAAGCATCCAGAGCAAAATTCCTGGTCACGTGGAACGCGGATAACGTCACTCTTTGACCCCGTTGAAAACGTCCAGAGCGGATCCTGGTCCTCGCAGAGCACGGTAGTGAACCCGTGTGAAGCATCCAGAGCGGAGCCTAGTCCTCGCCGAACACGGCAGTGAACCCGTGTGAAGCATCTAGAGCAAAATTCCTGGTCATGTGGAACGCGGATAACGCCACTCTTTGACCCCGCGGAAAACGCCCAGAGCGGAGCCTGGTCGTCGCTGAACACGGCAGTGAACCCGTGGGAAGCATCCAGAGCAAAATTCCTGGTCACGTGGAACGCGGATAACGTCACTCTTTGACCCCACGGAAAACGCCCAGAGCGGAGCCTGGTCCTCGCCAAGCACGGCAGTGAACCCGTGTGAAGCATCCAGAGCAAACACCGGACTGTGGAGTCCTTAAAATCCACGGACTATGATGTCTTTAACCTCGACCGTAATGTCTTAAAACAAACGATCAACCATGATGATTCTATACTGATTTTACCTTGGTTAAAGGGTACATCTCTTCACTCTTTTGATATCTGGCATTGTAATTCCTCAACGTCTTCAAAGCGGTGATGGGTCCCAGTAACCACACGTTTCGTGGACTCTGGAGTTCTTAAATCCACGGACTATGAGGTCTTTAACCTTGACCGTAATGTCTTAAAACTAACATCGGACTGTGGAGTCCTTAAATCCACGGTCTATGAGGTCCTTAACCCTGACCGTGATGTCTTAAAACTAACATCGGACTGTGGAGTCCTTAAATCCACGGACTATGAGGTCCTTAACCTTGACCGGGATGTCTTAAAACTAACGCCGGACTGTGGAGTCCTTAAATCCACGGGCTATGACGTCCTTAACCTTGACCGTGATGTTTTAAAACTAACATCGGACTGTGGAGTCCTTAAATCCACGGACTATGACGTCCTTAACCTTGACCGTGATGTCTTAAAACTAACATCGGACTGTGGAGTCCTTAAATCCATGAACTATGATGTCCTTAACCTTGACCGTGATGTTTTAAAACTAACCTTGGACCGTGGAGTCCTTAAACCCACGGACTATGAGGTCCTTAACCTTGACCGTGATGTCTTTAAACTATGGTACCCCGGAAAACATCCAAAGCAACCCCTGACCCCGTGAAATACAGATAAGGGCAACCGCACTCAGCACTTGCGGGTCCTCATGACCCGTAGGGAAGAAAACTCTCTTGTGAGATCCTTACGACTCCCAAGGGAAAACCTGCTTAAGAATCCTCACGATTCTTGAGAAGAACTTACACCTACGGGATCCTCTCGACCTGTAGGGAGCAAAGCTCTTTATGAGTCCCTTACGGCTCATAAAGCTCAAAAGTCTTAGGAGGCAGATCTTAATCTTGAATCCTAAGCCATCGCTGCCCTGCAAGGAGACCTAGATAAATTGTCCGCAGAACACATTCAATAAGAGGAGACACACCATTGAGAAGAAAAAAATATGTCTTTATTCATAAACCAAAATGAATACAAAGTACAATTCATGAAAGAACAAAAGGAAGATACTCTCATTCAGGAGTGTGTACAAAAAGAAAGAAAATGATACCCAAAGCTCTGATGTGCATGCAACATAACGATAGTACTTGCAATTAAAGAAAATTTCCATGGAGAAATATGAAGCTCATTTACACAAGCAAGACGCACATACGAGTATCCGGCAAACATGAAAATTCAACAGAAAAGCATACAACAGTCAATGACAAAAAGAGTACATCGATTTAAGCATACTATACTACCGGGAAAAGATCGCCAAACAAGGGATCAGTGGCACAAGGGTGAACAAAACAGTATTCAAAATTTTCTAACTCCCTCGCCGCCTTCTCCAGTACATCGAAGCGACGATTTTCATGAGGAGTGGCTCCCCACCGATTGGCGCCATGTTCGTCTGCAAAAGCAGACATAATAGCCCGCCGGGCTCTTATTTGGCCCAACAGGTGAACCGAGCAATCTTTCAGAGCCTGAATGATCAGACACGCTTTGTGAAAACACTCGAGCTTGTCTTCAGCTGTGTCAAGCATCGCCAGGGTCATCTCCGCTGGGTGAGGAGGGATGTTAGCAAGCACGGTAGCAAGAATCATCCGGAGCCAAAGTGATCCCATTGGAAGAGGGGACCCCCTACGGATCGAGAGTTCATATGTCGCTGAATCACATTCGTCATCGGTAAGAAGGGGATCCACCAATCGCGCAGCAAAGCGAGGAATCATCTCCTCGATAGGCACTTCCCACGGCTGTCGACGAGCATGGGGGCGGTTGCAGGCCATGGCACTCAGTTGTTTCCTCAAAATAAATCACACTGAATTGAGAATAAATTTCTCTATGAAAAGAAAAAGAAGGCCACGGCCTCAGATTATAAAGAGGGGTATTAAGTGCTGCGCATGGGGAATATTGCATGGTGGGACTATTTCCGAGACCTAAAAAGGGGAAGCATTGGAAATCAAGGAGATGAGACTATTTCCAAGGCTCCTTTTTAGCATTAAATGCTGTACACAGAGAATATGGCATGAAAAATTAAACAGCCCCATCAAGGGGACCCCGCGTGCGGAGCACATGAGCACCAAACTTGACGTGTACTGAAAAGTAAAATAGTGCTTTACACACTAAACATATCGGCAGCAACAATAGCAAAAATGATAAAATTCCGCGAAAAAGGTATGCAAACACAGAAGGGCACGATAAAACTTATCATTCATACTTTAAGAAGTTCATACAGAATAAAAAAAACAATTACAACTGCAAGGCCTCAGACGCGGGGCATGGATTGAGAAACTCAAACGTAGCTTTGTCCAAGATCCTCCAAGCATTTCGAACCATCCAAGTATGTTTTCTTTCGCAGTCACAAGCGTCGAGGTCCTCACGAATGTCTTCTACCCTCCGATAGGCAGCGAGTATGGCCGACTGCTGAAAAGCCTGGTGCAAGAGATCGATGAGGTTGTCTCGCCTCCTCTTCGAGATTAGACTCATCAGGTACACCGAATGTACCTTATCCTCGGTAGCGTCCAATGCCCTGAGCGGCACGCCGGTGCAAAAGAGAGGGAGCGCCTCCCAGATCGCCAGCACGATGAGTCTCAGAAGAGAAGAGCGGCGAGAGAGTAGCCGACCATTGTACTCGTCAAAGCGGCTCATGATCTCAGCATATCGAGCGTTGGTGAGCTCCTGGTTCTGGCTGCGGCCCAGTGCACGGATATTCCCGTAAGAAATGATCTCATCAAGATCATACAAATGGGCATCTATGATACCTGAAATAACGATCATGGAAATTCATTACAAACTTCTTCCTCCCGGTTGAGAAAGAAAACTCAGGGCAAGGAAAACCCATGAAGTTCTTTAGGAAGAACTTAGTTCTTCGTAGGAATTAAATTCCTTTTTGAAAAAGGGAATTAAATTCCCATAAAAGTTCTGTTCCAGAGCCGAAACTTCTTGGGGATGGAATTAAATTCCATAAAAAAGCAACCAACATCATCATCTCCCTAAAGAATCAGATGAACCCTAAGGAGATTTATTGAAGATTAAATGGTTTCATATTTCGGTTGAAAAAACTTAAAGAGAAAATGGGTTCATGTTAAAAGGGTGAAACCCTTGATGTAGATTTAAAATCCAGAGAGTTTTATGTATGAAAGTTCTTCGTTCGTTCGAAGATCATTACCTGAAGAAAGGGTCTCTCAAACAGAGTTAAACTCTGAAAAGTTTGAAGCAGAGAACTAAGCTATGAGGAACGAGAATTAAATTCTCAAGGGAAAGGTTCTCAAAGGAAGAAGATGAGCAAAAGTGGAGGCTCTTCTGAAAGGACATGGGCATTTACAGGATGGGATGGAAAACGTTTCATCTACCCTACTCCCAAGACAGATCCGACGGTCACAAGAGTGACAGCGTTGCACTCACGTGCAGACACGTGAGAACAACGCTGTGGGGGTATTTGTTCCCTGATTAAAAATCAGGAAAAGATTCAAAAGAGGCATCACGTGCTCACACATGACCAGTCGTCACGTGTTGGCACGTGATGGTTAAGCAGCGGCCAGAGAATAGAGTGCAGAAGAAGAGAAGTCCATTCCAGGGGTCTCGTCCCTACACGTGACCAGGGGTCACGTGGCCACATGTGACCGACTTTAAAAGCCTTATTCTTTGACAGAATTAAATTCTGAGGGAAGATCTTTCAAATCTTTCCAAAATGAAAAAGGATTATCTGAAGCCGTTGGATTAAAAATCTAAAGATGATTAAATATCACCAATTTATGGAAAAATCTTGGACTTGGAAAGATTTCCCCCTAAATCTAACCGAAATAACAAAGAGATATCTTTGGATTTAAAATCCAATGGTGAATAAAATTCACCTAATAATCTAAAGGCCCAGACTAATGATAAATATAAATCAAATCTCTCAATGAACAAATCAAATCTTTCAATGAGAGATTTACCAAACAGATTGACTCTTTTCCTTCTCTTATAAATAGGAGCCAAGAAAAGAAGGGGGGACCTTTTTTTTGACAGATATACAGAGAGAGAGATATAGAGCTTTGGAATATTGAAAATTCAGAAGAAAGAATTTGATTCTCTGCAAAAGAAAATCCCTAGGTAAGAAAAGAGAGGCTTCAATGAGAATTTAATTCTCAAAAGAGTTTAACTCTTATATAAAGAAAAAGAACTTAGTTCTTTCTCTGGTTGAGGATCTGCAAAGTGCACATCTCCCCATGAATTGAGAATTTAATTCTCATTGGGTTGAGATCCTGCCATGCAGATCTAAAACACAGAGGAGGAACTGAGTTTTGAGAATTTAATTCTCACAGAATTACAGGAATTTAATTCCTTTGAGATAAAATTAGGGTTTAACCCTAGGAATTTAATTCTTTCAGAATGGACAGAACTAGGTTTTAACCCTAATTGAGAACTAAATTCTCTCAAACTCACTGGAATTTAATTCCCTTACAGAAAAAAGAGTTAGGGTTTCACCCTATATCAGAATTTAATTCTTTACAGAAAAGAAATTAGGGTTTAACCATATTTAAGAATATAATTCTTCAGAAGAAAACATGAATTTAATTCCTCTAAAGTTTATTGCTAGGGTTTAACCCTATGAAGAATTTAATCCTTAAAAGATGAACAAATCTTTAAAACATGCAAAAAGCCAGAGTCACGTGCTACCACGTGACCCCTGCAAAGATCCACAGCCCACGTGACCCCTGAAGCTCACAGAGAAAAGGCAAAAGAAACAAATAAAGAGTTCTAGGGCGCTCTCACGTGTTACCACGTGACCCCTTGGCTGAAGCTTTAACAGACAAGCACCTAAATTCCCATTACGTGACAACACGTGATACTTCAAAGTATTCAATACTTTTGACTGAACAAAATAGAGGGAAGCAGGGCGCTCTCACGTGCTACCACGTGACCCCTAATGAACATTCTAACAGATCAAAGCGTGGGCCCCCATCACGTGCCCACACGTGATAGCTGTCAGAATAAAAGTGTTAAACACTTATCTGTATAACAAAGTGAGGGGGATCTGGCCCCACCTTTTGGATGCCATCACGTGCTCCTACGTGATCTCTTCTCTGCTAATGTTTAATACCAAACTGATAACTTGGTTGCCAGTGTTTAACATTGTTATTTATTAGTGTTTAACACTGATTCGAGAATCACAATTTTTAGTGTTTAACACAAATCTGATAATCTTATTTCCCAGTGTTCAACACTGTTGGCCTCTAGTGTTTAACACTAGCTTTAGCCCAATTGGCTAAGTTTCTAGAGGCAAAGCCTCTCCTTCAATGAACCAATAAAGGGTCAATATGAAAAATGATTGGACTTAGCCCAAGAAGGCCATAAGTCCTCAATTCAAACTTAACTGGGCCAATGCGCTCATAATATAATAATTGATCTTAGTTTTCCAAATTGGACTACAGATCACTTGATCTACCTTGGTTTAAGGGTACATCTCTTCACTCCTTTGATACTTGGCGTTGTAATTCCTCAACGTCTTCAAAGAGGTGACGGGTCGCGATGATCCGGCTTAAACCAAAGCCCGCTAGTATTATCCGTCTGATCATGATCCATGCAATACCGCACGTATCTGATCGAACCCTGCCATATCTCCATATGGCCTCAACAGCGTTTCGCCCGAAACTTGAGAAAACGGTCTGTGGGGGACTCTAAAGACTCGTCAATACTTTGGTTGTGGATTTAACCACTAGCACGTCAGAGGTATTAGCCTATACGTAACGGGCTACCAGGTATTGACCAAAAGGGACATCTGTGAGCGAACTCATCCTGACACCCTACTGAGCCTGTCAGTGACAATATCCGTACAGTCCGGTCCGTTCGTCTATGAGTATCGCATGGCGGGCCTAGGGGGTTGGTAAAAGTCAGACCCCCAAAAGCGGTACAAGTCGTGTCGGAGAGTAGCCCAGAACACCCTGAGATACTACTGGAATATCTACCAGTAAATCTCCTGCCTTGGCCAAGGACTTCGTGTAATGGCTCTCCTAGACACAGCGCGACCTCACCCCCAATACCGGGAGAGACGAACCCCTGCAGATTCGCTCACTGCCTCCATGTGGCTCGGGACTGTACCCAACTAAAACCTGTTTGCACAACTCCTTTGAGCGTGGTAGGGTAGTAATCAAAGTACAGTAGGAACTCATACGAGACAAATGACGATCTCAGTTCGATGAACTAACCTGTACACATGTCACCAGGGAACTGCTATCTGACGTCTGGTATAAGACCAACTAGCATGTTCCCGGCGAGTCATGTCCGGTGTACTCATAACCCAATGAGCACCTGTATACATCTTGGGTGAACCAACTGACACCAGTGGCTTATGAGACCGGCCACCACCCCTCGTCGGGGTTTCGACTGTATACACTAGTCTACTCTGGAGTATCGATGCCCTGTCTCGAAACTCCCACGACTAGGGACCTTTTAAGGATATGCTTATAGACCCCAGCTTCCATGTATATGATCGCCCTCATACTGCTGGCAGTCAAGCAAGAATCCTAGGGGCTCTATCAACGTGCAATAGTGACCTGTAAGGTCACCTAAAGCAGTACACGATGATGAAGATAAACCAGATAGCTACTATCATCTTGAGTAAGACTGTCCTACCGGTATAGCTCCTCCCTCAATCATTACAATCACGTGCCCGTGATCCAATAATTGACTCTGAGGGCACTATCTCCAACAGACCACACATTGATACGGACTGTGGGGTCCTTAAACTCATGGACTATGAGGTCCTTAACCTTGACCTGGATGTCTTAAAACTAACGACGGACTGTGGAGTCCTTAAACCCTCGGACTATGACGTCCTTAACCTTGACCGGAATGTATTAAAACTAACAACGGACTATGACGTCCTTAACCTCGACCGTGATGTCTTAAAATTAATGCCGGACTGTGGAGTCCTTAAATCCACGGACTATGATGTCCTTAACCTTGACCGCAATGTCTTAAAACTAACAATGGACCGCAATGTCCTTAAACTACCTATTGACTACCATGTCCCTAAAGTGGAACAATAGAGCCCTCAAATGCTCTTTTGTCGGATCTAAACGATCCCGTTAAGTCGATCTTAGTCTAAAAACTAGACTAATGTATCCTTAACAAACGTTTAAGTCGATCTTAGTCTCAAACGAGGCTAACGTATCCTTAAACCCAAACCCCCAAACCCAAATCTAAGATAATACGGATTTGGACTAGTCCACGCCCTACGGGCGACGACATAACTCAGTCTCCGTATACAATCCACGGGCAACCAAACACAAATCAAACACACACGGCACGAAGTGACCATCTGGAGAAGGAGAAAGTTGTTACCGCAATAATGTAGCGTAATTAACTGTAGGGGCTTGCGCCTGCAGGGAAGAGCGTCACCACAATCAAAAACCCCTCAAGCGAGGGGGAATCTGACGAAGTCTGCAACATCGGACGCATCCGTTTAAACCTTCGATACATGGTGCCATAAATCAACTTGGCATCTTCGGAGAGGTAGACGGATAGCACCAATTAGCATCTGCCCCGAATTTCAGGCAAGACGTCCGTCGCGCCGTCTTTCGGAAGGGAACACCTTGCACTTTTGAAATTTGCACTGTTGCGCTCTTTGGATTGGCGCAAGCCACCAGAGAGCGCCACGTATCAATCACAGAACAACTGCGCCTTGCGCTTATGAAAACAGAGCACTGCTCTCTTGATTTGGCGCAGGTCACTAGAGCGCGCCACGTGTCAGCAGCGCACTAGCGCAGCGCACTGGCGTAGCGCACTGCGCTAACAGACTTGCGCTCACCAGCGCGTGACACGTGTTACCTCCACATGAATTTGCGCATTGCGCTCCTCAATTAGCGCAAAGCGCCTGACAAGCCACGTGGGGTATTGTCAGAACATTTAATGCAGTGCATTATTTAAAAAAGGCAGAGCCCAATTAAAAGGTCTATCAGACCAAAATGCAATGGATTATTTAAAAAAAGGGGCAGAGCCCAATTAAAAGGTCTATCAGACCAAATAAAAAAAATGCAGTGCATTATTAAAAAGGGCAGAGCCCAAATAAATGCCTGACAGGCCAAACACAAATAAAATGTTGAATATTCTCAACTGGACTTAGCCCAATTCTGGCCATAAGTCCTCAAATTAAATTGACTGAGCACGACTGCTCTCTCAAATCAATTTACACCCGGTTCAAGGGTACATCTCTGAATTCCTCTGATATTTGTCGTTGTAATCCTTCAACGTCGTCAGAGAGGTGACGGGTCCCGACAACCACATATTGATACGGACTGTGGGGTCCTTACACTCATGGACTAATGCATCCTTAAACCAATATTCGTCCCTAAAATGGGAATGTTGGACCACCATGTCCCTAAACTGGTAATACGGACTGTGGGGTCCTTAAACTCATGGACTAATGCGTCTTTAAACCAATATTCGTCCCCAAAATGGGAATGTTGGTCCACCATGTCCCTAAACTGGCAATGGACCTGTCACGCCCTGCTTCCCAGAGTACGCTAAAATGGGCACGTGACATAGCCAATCATGCTACCTGTGGGCAGGAAGTATCCACCCACAGTCACATTACGGCTGTAGAGATATCCAGAATAAAATAAAACTATCTAAACATGTCCATAAACCAAGATAACAGGAGTCAATAATAAATAAATGCGGAAGCAAATGATCCAATACAAATAACTGAAATGTATGTCCCATAATGCGGGCTCACATCAGGAAATAAATGCAGGGAATAAAAACTAACCAATACTAACACCTCACAGCTCACCCTGCTGGCTGAAGTACTCCTGCTCGGACTGCGACAGCGGTACAGAATCTGGGCCATGCAAAACCCAGACGTCAGCGCGTCATGTCATCAAGTAATATAATATGAACAGTGTAGCAGGCATTACAAAGTAAACATGAATACAACAAGAATAACAATAATATGAATCAGATCAGTACAGGGTAGTGTGCAGTGGATAAACTAAACTGTTCTGTCAGGTTTTCTATTCTAAAGTCTTTGAAACCAAATTGATGAATCATCGATGTAACTCAATAGTATCCCGTGCATGCCCGGGACCACGGTCAAGACTCTCGGGACTGAATCCGAGACGTGCCGCTAGGCAGTAACAGGTAGCAGGATGGGCGAGTGATGTCAGCATCATCACTACGGGGCTGGCCTAGCCCGTAAGACTGATCAGAACAGGTATCGAACTGTTGAGTTACAAGTCAGGTTTCACCTTTGATTTCCCCATACCCCCAAGTTATGTATGTCGAGTCAGGTATTCAGTAATCAAGAACTAAAGCCAACACAGGATCAGGTAAAAGCAGGTTTGTCTGGATAGACAACAGGAACGGTCTATGAGGACTACATGTCAGGTCTGTTGGCATTTAGACACAAGATCAGGTAACGGGTCGGGTCATGGTACATCAGGTCAAGTCAACAGTATACGGTACCATGTCAGGTATATCAATATATATATATATATGTGTGTGTGTGTAGCAATGTCAGGTCAAGATGTAAACAATATCGTGGGTGTGCTCACAATCAGATATATAATCAAACATGGGTATTAACAACATGAGATAAGCAATGAATTAAGTAATAAGCAGTTTCATTCAATTTGCAATACAGATATCAATTTGTTACAGAGATGATTACACGAGTGCAGTGAGACAAATATAGCCGTTTAGTCATTTTAACATGTTTAAGAACCCTTAGAGGTGCAATAATTTATGTAACGGTTCAGTACAGCTATTTCAGGTTAAATGCATACGAGTGTCCGAATGTAACAGAACTACAGGGATAAATGCCACAAGCTATTTTAACAGTAAAATGTGATGGAACAGGTAAATATGATTATTAGGTTCAATTTGCAAACTGTAAGTTACATGTTTAACAGTAAAATGATATAATGCAATATTGTACCCGAAAATGGGAAACGATTGTACCAAGTTAAATTTTACAGGTTTAGGGTGTCAATATATATATGTAAATATTGTATAGCATGTAGCAAGGGGTACTTGCCTCAACGGGTCACGAACCGGGAAAAACGGGATAACGTCGGCGGGAAAACTCGCGACGTGCGCACGGTTCACGGATTGAACCCAAACAACGAACAATGGAACCACACGAGTCGGGGTACCTCGCTGGAATGTCGGGTCACATCGTTGGCACGGCCAGAATCCGGCGAGAATGTGAACAGTGCACGTCAAGAAACTTGCAACATGAAAGGAATAAAGAAGAAGAAGAGGAGGCTTACAATGGGTTGCTCTGTGGTTACAGAGAGGAGACGCGAGAACGACGACGAGGTCGACGGGCTCCGGTGGTGGCCAACAGTGACCGCGGGGGAAACGAGGAGTGTGCGAGGTCGGGGACAAGATGACGGTGGTCACCGGCGGCGACGCAGGCGGTCCGACGGTGTGCAGGGAAAACCGCAGGCGGCTGCGGCTGAGGGTGCAGGTGGTTGGGAACGCGGGAAAAGGAGGAAGAGGGGCTGTGGTTGAGACGAGGAGGTGCGGGCGCAAGCGACGGTGGTGCCGGCGACGGGGTTGCGGCGGCGACGGGGGACGAGGCGGCCGAGGGTTCGCTGGCTCGTGATGGGTCTCTGTGTTGTTTTTAAAAATAAAGGAGGGGGAAAAATTAATATGAGAGAGGGAGAGAGAATAAAGTTAGATAGAGAGAGAGATTTGAGGGGTAGAGAGAGAGAGAGGATAGATAAAGAGATAGAGAGAGAGATACGAGAGATAGAGAGAGACACAGAGGTTAGGAGAGAGAGAAGTGGAGAGAGAAGATGGGGCCGCGGGGAGATAATATAGGCGAAATTGATTGGCTGAGGCAAGATTAGGCGTTAGAAAAGAAATTTAGAAGATTTAAAGATTAGGTAAGGAACAGTAGAATATATTATAAGTTAAGGAAAATATTCGAAGGTTTTAAAATATTAAAATTTGGGATTTTGGCGCCAAATAAAACATTTCCAAATCGCGCCCGGGTTGGGTCCAAAAATTTGAAATTTAAATAATAGGATTTTAAGCGGGTTCCAAATTTTAAAATTAAGTGTCTTATGATTAAAAAGCATACCCCCAAAACGGACACATGTATGCACGCGTAGCCGTCCAAACTCGCCCGTTTCACTAAACGGGACGAGAACACAATGCACGGACGCTGCCACGAGGCTAGGAGTGTCAAGTAGGCCAAGATGAATATTTTTAATTTTATTTTAGATGCCAAAATTTATTATATGCAAAAATGACCTTGCCGGGTAAAAATTTACAGTAAGAAACAATCAAACAGGCTAAATGAAATGAGTACCATACTATGCTCAAACAGTAACTGAAATTAGTAGCATTGGGCTCGGGTGTTACATTATACCCAACTACAAAAAGAATTTCGTCCTCGAAATTCTAAGAATACAAAGATAGAAAACTACAGGAAAAGGTGAAGAAACTTCTGCCGGATCTCATCTTCTCGTTCCCAAGTGGACTCTCCATGCGAGTGATTACCCCAAGAAACAAGCACAAGGGGGATAACCTTGTTCTTAAGAACCTTTTCCCTTCGATCCACGATTTCAACCGGTCGCTCCTCAAAAGTCAAGTCTTCCCGTACTGTTAGCTCCGAATAATCCAGTACGTGCGTTTCATCTCGAACATACCTTCGTAGTTGAGATACGTGAAACACATCGTGCACATTTGCTAAGGACTGCGGTAACGCCAAACGGTACGCTGCCTCACCAACACGCTCCAAGATCTCAAAGGGTCCAACGAATCGAGGACTAAGCTTTCCTCGACTCCCAAAACGAATCACTCCTCTAGTCGGTGATATCTTCAAGAATACCAAATCACCCACGACGAACTCTAGAGGTCTTCTTGACGTGTCTGCCCAACTCTTCTATCGGTCTTGAGCTGCCTTCATATGATTTCTGATAGTGTTAACCTTCTCAACTGTCTGCACAACCAAATCTGGTCCCAACAATCTTCGCTCACCAACATCATCCCAACAAACAGGTGAACGGCATTTACGACCATACAAAGTTTCAAACGGAGCTATCTGGATAGTTGCCTGAAAACTGTTGTTGTAAGAAAACTCCACCAAGTGTAGATGATCCTCCCCAAAACCCTTGAAGTCCAACATGCATGCTCTCAACATATCCTCAAGAGTTTAGATCGTTTTCTCCGACTGGCCATCAGTTTGAGGATGATAAGCTGTGCTAAACTTCAATCGAGTCCCCAAACTTTTCTGTAAACTCCGCCAAAAGTGTGATAAGAACCGAGTGTCGCGATCGGACATGATGCTCACCGGTACTCCATGCAATCTTACAATTTCCTGCATGTACCGCTCTACCAAGGTCTCTGTTGATTGACCAACCCGAAAAGGAATAAAGTGAGCTGCCTTGGTCAACCGATCAACAATCACCCATACAGCATTGTTGCCTTTTGGACTCCGCGGTAAAGCCGTCACGAAATGCATGGTTATATGTTCCCACTTCCACTGAGGGATCGGAAGTGGTTGCAATAAACCAGCAACCCTTTGATGTTCAGCCTTAACTTGCTGACACACCAAGCACTTAGCCACAAAGCGAGCAATCTCCCGTTTCATGCCTTCCCACCAGAAATGCTGTCGAATATCTCGGTACATCTTTGTGCCTCCTGGATGTACAGAATAAGCTAAACTGTGTGCCTCCTTCATAAGCTCTTCACGAACATCTCCCTTTGGCACACATAAACGGCTACCATACCTCAACGAACCATCTTCGTGAATCAGTAAATCTATTCGTAGCCTGGCTTCAACCTGCTCTCGAAACTTTTGCAGTCTAGGATCCTGCAATTATGCTGCTTTAATATTCTTGATCAATGACGAATGTACTTGCAGCTGCAACAACTGTCCCGTAAAATGTGGTAGCACAACCTCCAAGTCAAAACTCGCACTTACTCATCTTCGCATAAAGCTTCTCCTGTCTCAACGTCTGCAGTGTGATCCTCAAATGCTCAGCATGCTCCTCAAAACTCTTCGAGTAAACCAGAATATCGTCAATGAATACCACAATAAACTGGTCCAAGAAAGGTGAAAAGATTCGGTTCATCAGGTCCATGAATACTGTCGGCGCATTCGTTACTCCGAAGGGCATCACTAAGTACTCGTAATGTCCATACCGAGTTCGGAACGCCGTCTTGCAAATATCTTCTGCTTTCACTCGAACCTGATGATATCCGGATCGCAAATCCAGCTTCGAGAATACCCTTGTTCCACTAAGCTGCTCAAAAAGTTCTCCAATGCGAGGGATCGGGTACTTGTTCTTAATAGTCACCCGATTTAATTCTCGATAGTCGATGCACATCCTTCTCGTGCCATCCTTCTTCTTTACTAGAAGAACTGGAGCTCCCCAAGGCGAGTTACTGCTTCGAATCCAACCCTTCTCAAGCAATTCAGCAACTCGTTTCTTAACTTCTTCCAACTCTACTGGTGCCATTGGATAATATGCTTTGGATATTGGCGCTGCACCAGGAATAAGATCAATTGCGAACTCCACGTCTCGCTTCGGCGGTAAACCCGATATATCTTCAAATATGTCCATAAAATCGCGAACAACCGCCGGCTCTTCACCATTATCAACTTCCATTGCTGCAAGAATATTGTTTGTCGGCCTAGCCATAAACTCGACTGGCCCGACAGAACTGCTTCCTCCAGTGAAGGTAAACTCGGGATGTCCGAGAATCTGGAAAATTACTTTCTTTGCCCTACAGTCAATGTGAGCGTGGAAAGTGCCAAGAAAATCCATTCCCAAGACGACTTCATAGCTGCCCGTATCAATCACCAAGAAATCTGCAAAAAGCTCCCGTCCGCACACAACAACTGAACAATCTTTAAACTCCCTACTAGATATGATTTTCCCATTCCCAGTGTGTATGTCCCAGAAACTAGACATGGTCGTGCAAGCAATCGAGTGTGTAGTTATAAACTTGGATGACATAAAACAGTGGGATGCACCAGAATCAAATAATGCCAATGCGGGAAAACCATGAACGAGTAGAATACCTGAAACGACTTCTCCTGACGCCTTAGCTTCCTCAGCTGTCAAGGTAAAAGCTCGAGCCTGATAAGGTCCTTGAGTCAGCTGTTTCTGTCCTTGGAACAGTCTCTTTGGAGGCTTCTGAATATCATCCCTCGTACGAAGCTTCGACGGACAAGCACCAACCGCGTAATTAGCCGCTCCACAAACCAAACAAAGTCCCAGCCTTCTTCGACACTCCTTCTGCACGTGCCCAGGTAAACGACAGTAGTCACAAATCATGCTCCTTCTTCGCTCAACGATCACAAGCTTCTTCATTGGTGCTACACCACGACGGTCCACTGGAATACCCTTGCGACCATGAGCTCGGTTAGATAAAAATGCGGGCTTCCTGGCCGCAACTGCTGTCTGCTGCAAGCTCCCTTTCATCCCAGATAAACTCTGCTGTTCCCGAGCTGCCGTAAGAACCTGTGAGAAAGTGGTCAAACCCAGGGAGACAATCTGCCTCTGGATGTCCACATCCAAGCTGCGCATAAACCTTCGTGCCCTGTCTGCATCGTTGGCAACTAAAGGTCCAGCGAATCTGCTGAGTCTCGTCCACTCTGCTGCATGCACGTCCACGGGTGCTCCATTCTGCCTTAGCCCAATAAACTTCTCTTCCATTTCCTCCCGTGCAGTCCGCGGGAAGAACTTCTCCAGGAAACTCTTAGAAAAATCCGCCCACTTGATCGGCTTGGGCAAGCGGGTCTCCTCAACAAGCCACCATTCTCGAGCGTAGTCCACTAACTGAATGCGTACCACATAAACTCTTTTGTCATCTGGATTCTGTGCCGCAATCAGCAAATTCTCCGTGTCAACTAGCCACTGCTCGGCTGGCAACGGCTTCTCTAAACCAGTAAATGTAGACGGACCTAAACGCTTGAAATCTGCCACGGTCCCTACTCGGTCAACTGGTTTAGCTTCAACGTTGTTTACAGACTGCTGAACGATCTGCAAACCTTCCTGAAACGAATCTGCTTGCTGCTGGATCAGCTCAGTCTGCCTCTTTTGATTCTCCAGCATTCCCCTTATCACTCCAAGCATGGCGGCTTCGTCCACACGCCTCTGGTACGTCTTCAAATTCTTATCTGCCATATCCCTGAAATCAAAACACCCAACATTAGCATGATGATAGATTCAATATATAGATCAAGGCTTGAACTCCAAGATACTTAAATAGAGTACCGCATTGTAACTATGCCGCGGTATCATAGCCACAATTACTTAACTCCACCCAAGTCGCCTAAGTCCTAGAGATAACAAGGAATCAGGTTTTTCGAGTCGATATGCAAAGGAAGTTTGCACATTGTAAAAGATATAATCAGAAAAAATGTGATTCAAGAATGGTAAACGGCAAAATGGCAGGACATGTTTCCTAAACACGGGTATTCTGATTCGTGTATTGGGTACAATACACAACTACAAAAGAATCAACCCAACTAACCTATGGCTCTGATACCAAAAGAACCATGTTACGCCCCGCTTCCAAGAGTACGCTAAAATGGGCACGTGACATAGCTAACCATGCTACCTGTGGGTAGGAAGCATCCACCCACAGTTACATTACGGCTGTAGAGATATCCAGAATAAAATAAAACTATCTAAACATGTCCATAAACCAAGATAACAGGAGTCAATAATAAATAAATGCGGAAGCAAATGATTCAATACAAATAACTGAAATGTATGTCCCATAATGCGGGCTCACATCAGGAAATAAATGCAGGGAATAAAAACTAACTAATACTAACACCTCACAGCTCAGCCTGCTGGCTGAAGTACTCCTGCTCGGACTGCGACAGCGGTACAGAATCTGGGCCATGAAAAACCCAGACGTCAGCGCGTCATGTCATCAAGTAATATAATATGAACAGTGTAGCAGGCATTATAAAGTAAACATGAATACAGCAAGAATAACAATAATATGAATCAGATCAGTACAGGGTAGTGTGCAGTGGATAAACTAAACTGTTCTGTCAGGTTTTCTATTCTAAAGTCTTTGAAACCAAATTGATGAATCATCGATGTAACTCAATAGTATCCCGTGCATGCCCGGGACCACGGTCAAGACTCTCGGGGCTGAATCCAAGATGTGCCGCTAGGCAGTAACAGGTAGCAGGATGGGCGAGTGATGTCAGCATCATCAATCCGGGGCTGGCCTAGCCCGTAAGACTGATCAGAACAGGTATCGAACTGTTGAGTTACAAGTCAGGTTTCACCTTTGATTTCCCCATACCTCCAAATTATGTATGTCGAGTCAGGTATTCAGTAATCAAGAACTAAAGCCAACACAGGATCAGGTAAAAGCAGGTTTGTCTGGATAGACAACAGGAACGGTCCATGAGGACTACATGCCAGGTCTGTTTGCATTAGACACAAGATCAGATAACGGGTCGGGTCATGGTACATCAGGTCAAGTCAACAGTATACGGTACCATGTCAGGTATATCAATATATATATATGTGTAGCAATGTCAGGTCAAGATGTAAACAATATCGTGGGTGTGCTCACAATCAGATATATAATCAAACATGGGTATTAACAACATGAGATAAGCAATGAATTGAGTAATAAGCAGTTTCATTCAATTTGCAATACAGATATCAATTTGTTACAGAGATGATTACACGAGTGCAGTGAGACAAATATAGCCGTTTAGTCATTTTAACAGGTTTAAGAACCCTTAAAGGTGCAATAATTTATGTAACGGTTCAGTACAGCTATTTCAGGTTAAATGCATACGAGTGTCCGAATGTAACAGAACTACAGGGATAAATGCCACAAGCTATTTTAACAGTAAAATGTGATCGAACAGGTAAATATGATTATTAGGTTCAATTTGCAAACTGTAAGTTACATGTTTAACAGTAAAATGATATAATGCAATATTGTACCCGAAAATGGGAAACGATTGTACCAAGTTAAATTTTACAGGTTTAGGGTGTCAATATATATATGTAAATATTGTATAGCATGTAGCAAGGGGTACTTGCCTCGACGGGTCACGAACCGGGAAAAACGGGATGTAACGTCAGCGGGGAAAACTCGCGACGTGCGCACGGTTCACGGATTGAACCCAAACAACGAACAATGGAACCACACGAGTTGGGGTACCTCGCTGGTGTTCCCCCAATCAGAGCAAGGCTCTGTTTGAATTTCAAAAATTCAAATTTTGAAGCAACGCTTCAGATCCCGTGCGCTGTGCGCAACGCGCCACGTGTCAGAAGTTGACACGCCAGCACAACGCCCAAGGCAGTACGTCCAATCAGAGCAAGGCTCTTAGAAAAAAACAAAAGCAACGCTCAGTTGCGCAAGCGCTGCGCTGCGTGACACGTGTCTGCGCAGTTGCGCAAACACAACTGCGCAAGCGTACCGCTGTGCGACACGTGTCTGCGCAGTTGCACAAGCCCAGCTGCGCAAGCGCTTCGCTGCGCGACACGTGTCTGCGCAGTTGCGCAAGCCCAGCTACGCAAGCGCTTCGCTGCGCGACACGTGTCTGCGCAGTTGCGCAAGCCTGCGCAAGCGCTTCACTGTGCGACACGTGTCTCGCGCTGGGGAGTTGCGCAAAAACAGAACAAAGATTTAAAGAAATCCTTTCTGTTCTTGTTAAAACAAGAAGATTTTCTTCTGTAAAACAGGGGCCTTTGGATCAAAGATCCGACGGTGGGGAAAATTTCCCCAAATCACTCAGAAAAAGATCTCTTTAACAAATTTAACTAATTTATGAGCACTATAAAAAGGACCCCAGACCTTAATTCAAGATCATCAACATCTGGCTAAAAAAAAAAGAGAAGAGAACTCTTGAGAATTCCTTGAGAATAAAAAAAAGGTAAAAACCTTTAAAAGAAGAGAAAATTCTCTTAGGAATAGATCATTGATCTGAGAACAAGATCAGTGATCTTCAATAAATAAACAAATAAATAAATAAAAATAATATAAATAGTACCTTGCACTTGTTATGAACCCTTGGTTCTCTGAGATAAGAAAAACAAGAAAAAACTTGTTTTTTCTTAGATCTAAATCAAATAGTGCTTTGCACTTCTTTTATGAACCATCGGTTCTTGAATCTAAAAGATTCTCAAATTAACAGTGCTTTGCACAAATGCAACGCATTACTTAAAGGGCCAGGCCAAAATCAAAACGACCTGACAGGCCAAAATAAATTGCAAGGCAATAAATGGGCAGAGCCCAAATAAATTAATGCTTTGCATCCTTTATACAAGGGCAGAGCCCAAATAAAATTGATGCCTTGCATCATTCCTAAAGGGCAGAGCCCAAAACAAATTGATGCTCTGCATCCTTTCTAGGCAAAGCCCAAATAAAAATAAAAAGAAATGCAAGGCAGAAGCAAATAAAATGTTGAACATTTCAACTAGACTTAGCCCAATTTTAGCCGTAAGTCCTTAAATTAAATTGACTGAGCATGACTGCTCTTTTAAATTAATTTATATCCGGTTCGAGGGTACATCTCCGAGCTCCTCTGACACTTATCGTTGTAATCCTTCAACGACGTCAGAGAGGTGACGGGTCCCGACGACCACATATGTTAATATGGACTGCGGGGTCCTTAAACTCGTGGACCGAAACGTCCTTAAACTAATATTGGACTGAGACGTCTTTAAACTAATGTCGGATCGAAACGTCCCTAAACTAATATCGGACCGAAATGTCCCTAAACTAATATTGGACCACCACGTCCCTAAACCGGCGATGGACCACCACGTCCCTAAACTGGAATGATAGAGCCAATTGCTCCTTTTCCGGATCTAAACGATCCCGTTAAGTCGATCTTTGTCCCAAACTGGACTAACGTATCCTTAACAACCGTTTAAGTTGATCTTAGCCTCAAATATGGCCAACGCATTTTTAAACCTTCAAACAGACTTTAGTCCCAAATTGGACTATAAATTCCCCCAATCAACTTTGGCTCAAGGGTACATCTCTGAACTCCTCTGACATTTGTCGTTGTAATCCTTCAACGTCGTCAGAGAGGTGATGGGTCCCGACGACCATACATGCAATGGACCACTATGTCCCTAAACTGGAACAATAGAGCCCAAACGCTCTTTTGTCGGATCTAAACGATCCCGTTAAGTTGATCTTAGTCTCAAACTGGACTAACGTATCCTTAACGAACGTTTAAGTTGATCTTAGCCGCAACGCGACTAACGCATCCTTAAACTAAAAACACCCAACCCAAATCTAAGTAAATACGGATTTGGACTAATCCACGTCCTACGGGCGACGACATTACTCAGTCTCCGTATACAATCCACGGGCAACCACAAACAAAACAAACACCCACGACACGAAGTAAAATTCTGGAGAAGGAGAAAGTTGTTACCGCGAAGCGGTAGCGTAATTAACTGCAGGGGTTTGCGCCTGCAGGGAAGAGCGTCCCCACAATCAAAAACCCCTCTAGCGAGGGGGAATCTGACAAAGTCTGCTACATCGGCTGCATCCGTCTAAACCTTCGATACACGGTGCCATAAATCAACTTGGCATTTTCGGAGAGGTGGACGGATAAAACCAAATAGCATCTGTCCAGAATCTCAGCGTCAGGCCATCGCGGTCCTGTGCGCCGTCCTTCAGAGGGGAACAGATTCTGGCACGCCCGGTGGGACCTCTTCCTCTTTCCACTCCACACTTCGTGTGTCGTCTTCGCGAACCAATCGCGGTTTGTTAAATGGTTGTCTTCGGATTTCAAGCTACTAAGATTTGGTCTTTTACCTGGTAAAGAATTCAAGATTCAATGGCCTCTAACTGCACTAACTGCTCGAAATGCCACTGCAACGGACGCTCTACCTCACCAGGAGGTGTAGCATATGGGCCCCAAGCGGCTTCCTTCCTCGCTCTGCCGGTAGACCAGGTGACCCAAGCCACCACCGGCTTGTTCTTCGGGACCATGATCCCACCTACAAGCTTCTCTGCGCCAATACCTGCACCAGAAGTAAGCAAAAAGTCGGTCTTCGACCGGCTCACTGCTACGATGGCCCCTGTCAACGGGTCGCCCGTTACCAAATTGACAGCCTCCGTTTTCGCCAGGCTAGATCAGAACCATAGAGTGGCCGTCCCAAAGAGGGCAACGGCCGCTGCTCCGGAAGATGTTAAAGCGGTTTCTCCCATCAAAGAATCGGTCTTCGCGAGATTGACGATTCCCACTCCTGCCCCTATTGGTCAAAGGACATCAGTCTTCAATAGGCTGACATTGGCAGTCACCCCACATTCAAACAGGGGGCAAAAAGAAACTATCTCAAATTCCGAACCAATCCCGATGGCTCGTCGTGCGCGACGTCGCCATTGGCAACGAGTGAGGAAAGCAGGGGGCAACTCCCCCCTAGGGCTAACTCCACCTGCTCCAATGGTGGAAGTCAACGCTGCTGTTCCAACTGGGAACAGCTTTGAATTGCTGAGGAAAGTGAGGAAGAACTCTCCAATTGCTACATTGAAAAGATCTCCGCCTATGGAGAAAGCTCCGGAGACAAAGCAGGAATAGCCCCCTCAACGGCTGTCGTCAAAAATTTATAAAGTTTGGCGGAGGGTTCAAGACTCCGTGATTGACCCGGACCACTTTCATCGCTAGAAAAAGGCAAAGGTGGAAAAAGACAAAAACCGCCCCATTAAACAACAGGGGGCAACAATTGCTAGGATGCCCACTTCAACGGTCCACAAAAGAAGGAGGCCAGAGAAAACTCCCGCGTCAGTGGCAAAAGTTAAAAATGGCGAACCCAAACGCCCTAAGTCAGGAGGCATGATAATTCATACAGTTTATGTAGCATCGGGAAAGGAGGATAGCCGCATATCAATAGGTCATAGACCGCACACGAGGTTAGTGACCAAGGCTCAGGAGCAGCAGCAGAAGCTCCAAGAGATGATGAACGCTATGGCCGCACTTACAGGGCCAAAAGAAACCCCTGAAACGTCCTCGGACGAGCGTCAAGAACAAGAAGATGGCCCTCCTGTTCCAGGATATGGTGGGTATGATGATTCAACAAGATCCACCTGCTGAAGATCCCCCAATCATTCTTGAAGACGATAGGGGAGAGACGTCGAATCCTCCACCAGTTTTGTCCGCAGCTAAAGAGGATACAATCTCCAAAGCTGATTTGGATGAATACATCGCCCAGCAAATAAGGGTTCATCATGCAGCCGAAACAGCCGTCCAGGTCGTGAAAACGGGGAGACCATATCCGAGTTGGTACGATCAAATCAAATAACCGCCAGGTTATATGATTCCCAAGTTCCATGTCTACAAGGGGACGGGCAATCCTCACCAGCATGTTGCCCAGTTCAGGGCACTCTGCGGCAATACCGGTGGAGATGACAAGCTTTTACTTCGCCAGTTTGTTGGAAGCTTATCGGATACGGCGTTCGAATGGTACTCTGAGCTTCCGAACGACTCTATTAAAACCTTCGCGGAGATGGAGCTGTTGTTTACTCAGCATTTTGCAAGCGCTAGTGAACGTACCCCGATGACAGCACTGATTAACGCCAGGGTAAAACCCGGCGAGACGTGGGTTCAGTACGCTATACGATGGCGGAACTTATGGTCAAAGTGTGAGCAACGCATTGAAGAAGATCCTGCGGTAGGCATGTTTGTGGGCACCCTCGATCCGCAGGCGACCATCTCACAATTCATGATGTTCTTCAGGCCGACCACCTTCCAGGCCTTGATTGACAAATTAGCCCAAATGGACCAGATGGGCCATAGACCGTCTCCTCTAAAATCAGATTCCCGAGATGAGAAAGGAAAAGGGAAAGCGATCGTCGTCGCCAATGCTCAACAACAGTCGAGCAACTCAAAGCCGGTCGTTCGCCAAAACAACGTGCGTCCACGCCCATCCCTCGAAGAGAGGCTAGGACGTCCTTACTCGTTTCCTCAGAATAAAACGAGAAGACTGTTTGAGCTGGCAGTGCGTAACAGACTCATCAATCTGCCGAGTCCAAAGCGTCCGTCGCAGCCAGGCGATCTTAATAATCCCAATTATTGCCCTTACCACCAAACGGTAAGTCACCCGATTGAGGATTGTTTCGTCTTTAAGGGATGGATCGAGGATCAATACCTACAAGGCAAGTTCGCGCTGTCTGAAAGCTGGAAGGTGAACCCACCACAGCCGCATACTCCAAAAAAGACAAGCACGCCGGGGGCAACTTGTCATGTGATCTCTCACTCATTGGCAGATAATAAAGAGGCTCCTTGCGCCGAGAAAACGAGGGCGGACCCTGAAACAGAAATTCCGCGGCCGTCAGACGAGTTGATCGATGTCTTCCTAAGTGAAATTCGTCTGAAAGCAAAAGCCAATCAAGAGCGTGAAATGGCCATACTAGAAAGAACCAAGGTATTCCCGTCAAATCAAAAGCCATACACTGTGGGTAAAAACAAATTCAAGACGAGGAAATGGTTCGCCAAAGCTCTATCAGTAGGAATGAAGCTACCGCCCTCTGAAGAAAATTCTTTCTCTGAGGTAGAGACGCACCCTAACTTCTGTTTATATCATCAGAAGATCATACATCCTACCGAAGACTGCGAGTCCTTTAACTGTTGGTGGCAAGGGTATGTCGCTCAAAAGCAACACTTCGACAGGACAAAGTGTGAAGCTTGTAGACATCGGAAAAATGCGATATATGAGCGCAAAGGAGCCGCCGCAAACTGTCATATAGCCAACTTCAAGGGATCACAAATTATCACCTTTGGAAGCGACTCTGACGAAGAAGCTATCCCCAACTTTTCCCTCGGGGAATCTATTTCAAAAATAAAGGAATTGAGAAGCTGCGAGAACGTTCAGCCATGCAATTGCATGCTACTCGAAAAAAATCCCGACCCCGCAAACAATGGAGCGAACAAAAAGGATAAAAGAAAAGGAAAAAAGGCCCTCGTCGCCAGCGCTCAACAACAATCAGGTGACCCTAGACCGGTTGCTTGCCAAAGCAACAAGCGGCAACCCCTCCAGGAAAAGTTGAAACGTTCTTACTCGTTTCCGCAAGATAAAATAAGGGGACTGTTCGAGCTGGCAGTGTGCGACAGACTCATCAATCTGCCGGGTCCAAAACGTCCGTTGCGGCCAGGCGATATTAATAATCCTAATTATTGCCTTTACCACCAAATAGTAGGTCACCTGATCGAAGACTGCTACGCCTTCAAAAACTGGGTTGAAGACCAATACCAACAGGGTAAGTTTGCGCTGTCTGAGAACTGGAAGGTGAGTCCGCCACAACCGCACGCTCCGAAGAAAATGGATACGCCGGGGGCATCATGTTCATTCATGGAGAAGGACTCATAGACCGAAAAGTCAATAAACTAGATATTCGCCTCAAATACGGCGACGGCGGACCGAGATGTCTTTAAACTAATGATGGACCGCAATGTCCTAAAACTTGCAAAGGACCGAAACGTCCTTAAACTAATACCGCAGCATCTTTAGGCTGACGAGGTAAAAAAAAATATAAATAAAGAAAAATATAATAAATAAAAACGGTATGTCCATAAGCAAAAAGGGCACAGATGAAAACCCGAAAGGGCTCCGTGAGTAAAAACAGCAGGGCTACCGGCGAGTGTTCGTGAAAACCTAAAAGGGCACGACCTCGTAAAAAAAAAGAAAAAAAAACGGTATGTCCATAAGCAAAATGGGCACGGATGAAAACCCGAAAGGGCTCCGTGAGTAAAAACAGCAGGACTACCGGCGAGTGTTCGTGAGAACCCGAAAGGGCGCGACCTCGTAAACACAAAAAAATAGAAAAAAAAAGACGGTATGTCCATAAGCGAAACGGGCACTGATGAAAACCCGAAAGGGCTCCGTGAGTAAAAACAGCAGGGCTACCGGCGAGTGTTCGTGAAAACCCGAAAGGGCACAACCTCGTTAAAAGACACTTATAAGGTCCCCTCGACCTTGTAAGGAGAAACCACCCGCGTGTGATCCTTACGACTCACAAAAGGAGCAGCACACTTAGGGATCCCCACGATTCCTAAGGAGAAAATACACTTGCGAGATCCTCACGACTCGTAAGGAGAACTCTCTTATGGGACCATCACGGCTCATAAGATTTGAAAGTCTTAAGTTACAGAGACCTAAACCTGTGCTTAAGCAACCCCCACAACTTTCGTTATGGCCCTACAAGCGGCTCGATACTGACCCTTGTATACAATCCACGGGCACGAATAAACATTCCCTAACCAAGTCTCATCTGTGACTGGGGATATGTTTGCATGGTGAACAACCCTTGTAAATCCTCTCGACTTACAAGGAGAAAACCCTCCTGTAGGATCCTTACGACTTACAGAGGAACAATACACTTAGGAACCCTCACGATTCCTAAGGAGAAAATACACCTATAAGATCCTCACGACTTGTAGGGAGAAATAGCTTTGTGAGATCCTTACGGCTCATAAAGTCAAAAGCCTTAGTCGACAGGACCTTAACCCTGGTCGCTAAGCCTCCTTTGTTCGACAACGACAGAGGCAAATGATGATTCGCTCCTGGCAATATCCCAGTTGTAGCGGTGCTGATGCCAAAATCGGTGTTCAATTTCAGGTTTACGACGAAAAGCCAGTAAGCCGCACATGCATACGAAATAGCCGAAATGATGGGGCAACTTGCAATAAAAAAAAGCAGCAAGTAAAATGTATGTATGCGAAATAGCCGAAATGATAGGGCAACTCGCAAAAGAAAAAAAAAGCAGCGAGTAAAAATAAAATAAATAGCCGAAATGATTGGGCACCGCGAAAAATAGCCGAAATGATTGGGCAATCGCGACCTTCGCGATATAAAAGCTGAAATGATAGAGCATCGCGGAAAGAATAAAAAAAAATGAAATAATGAAACTTTTTGCCCTACAGGTGAAATCACATCGATCCCTGTATACAATTCAGGGGCACAGATAAAGAGGGAACCATACCTTCCCAACAGGCTCCATCAGAAAGCGAAGCCAAATCTCAACGGTTCATAGACAACCTAGAGACCATCTCGACATTTGTCGCAATATTACAGAGACGATGTCAACAAATGAAGCAAACGAAGATCTCGAGCTTCAGGGTCTCGACGTCAACATTGACAACTTAGAGATCACCAATGGTGTGCCTCCCCATTCCAGTAGGACACAGATATTACACCATCAAGCGGAGCGATGGCAAAATCCCAGCTTCACTTCAGCATTTGTCTCGATACAGTAGACGCAATGTCAACAACAGCGTTCCTCCGCAGTCCAGCTGGAGGCAGATGCAACGTCAACAAAAGACCTCACGGTCGAAACAAAGCGGAGCGATGGCAAAATCCCAACTCCACCTTAGCATTCGTCTCGTTACAGCAGACGCAATGTCAACAACGGCGTTCCTTCGCAGCCCAGCAGGGTGTACATGCAAAGTTAACAAAAGACCCCATGGTCGAAACAAAGCGGAGTGATGGCAAAATCCCAGCTCCACCTCAGCATTCGTCTCAATACACCAGACGCAGTGTGAGCAAATGAAGCAAAGGCCAAATTCCTAGCTTCAAGGTCTTAACAGCAAGTCATATAAGGCCTGAAAGACCACCGGGGATCATCTCACATGAAGTGGTCACCTCCTCGACGTTCGTTTCGATACAGCAGACGAGTTTTCGCCTAGCGTTCTTCCTCCAGCAGGGATTCGGACATGACAAAGCAAACGAAGCGAAGGCCACATTCCTAGCTTCAACGTCTTTACGGTAACTCACATAAAACCGGAAAGACAATCGGAGATCATCTCGCACCAGCACAGAGTGGTCACCACCTTGACGTTCGTCTCAATACAGCAGACGAAATGTCAACCCCAGCATTCTTCCTCCAACAGGATTTGGACACACCAAAGCAAACGAAGCGAAGGCCACATTCCTAGCTTCGACGTCTTGACGGTAACTCATATAAAACCAGAAAGACAATCGGAGATCATCTCGCACCAGCACAGAATGGTCACAACCTCGACGTCCGTCTCGATACAGTAGACGAGATGTCACCCCAATGTTCGTCTCGATACAGCAGGCGCAACGTCATTAAACGAATGGAGCCACGGCAAAATCCCTAGTTCTAAACCTCGGCGGTTCACCAGCAACCTAGAGACAACCTCGACGTCCGTCTCGATACAGCATACGAGATGTCACCCCAACGTTCGTCTCGACACAGCAGACGCAACGTCATCAAACAAATGGAGCCACGGAAAAATCCCTAGTTCCCACCGCAACATTCGTCTCGATACAGCAGACGCAATGCCAGCAAACGAAGCAGAGGCCAAATTCCTAGCTTCAGGGTCTTGACGGCAACTCATATAAAGCCCGAAAGACTATCGGAGATCATCCCCACACCAGCGCGGAGTGGTTATGACTCATCGGGGCTCACCAAAATAAGCCTAACCTCAAGTAAAAAGCGACATGGCAAATTCCTAACGCTTGCTCTTCCGACGGTCAAACTGCCAAGGAGGATTGCTTGAAGACGTCTTGTCTAGCCCCCGAAGAGATCAGAGACACGGCAGTCGCAGGGCTACTCGAACAGCACGATTGCCTATCGAGGACTATATCAGCTTATGCGACGGTACGATGGCCAAAACCCTAAGTACCACCAACCTTAACGGGCTTCTGTCGTAAAGAGCAGAGGTTAAATGCGACGTTAAGATGTTCTTGCGAGAAACGTTCGATTCGTCTCAACTTGTGAAAAATTGTCGAGGCGGTTTGACTCGTGAGATAAAGCCTTAGGCAGTGGGCATAAAAGAAGCCTGTTTCCTAAGCATTGGGACCCCGCAAGTTGGCCCAAAACGGTCTCTTGCATACCATCCACGGGTCTCACTCTCCAACGTCGAACTTCGACAAGGAGGGAAACAACCGCTTACAAGTCCTCTCGACTCGTAAGAGGGAAAAATTCTCTTGTAGGATCCTTACGAGTTACAAGAGAAAACCACACTTAGGAATCCTCACGATTCCTAAGGAGAAAATTCACCTATGAGATCCTCTCGATCCGTAGGGAGAAAAGTCTCTATGAGACCCTCACGGCTCATAGAGTTAAAAAGTTTTAGGCGGCAGATCTGAACCTGCGGCCTAAGCCATCGCTATCTCTCGGAGAAGTTAAAATCATCCGCCAATCAGGTTCATCGAAAACGTCTTAATGAAAAGGAAGAAGGCAAGGAAATAGTACCAAACATTGCAAGAAGGAATGTGTATCTTTATTCATAAATTCAATCAAAATACAAGACGGATCGTATAAAGAACAAAGAATGCGTATATACTATATACAAATTACAGGCGTGTAAATGATACAAAATATTCAGGAGGAAGGAAGCTTCTTGAACAGCTCTATCAATTGCTCGCGTACTTCCTTCCATGCCTTCTCCTGATCGGCTGCCACCGCCAGTTCGGCCTCTACTTGAGCCCGCTGCTGCGTGAAGGATGTGAGCTGTTCCTCAACGACCTGCTGAGCTGCTTCTTGACCTTGGGCATCACGCTCAGCGGCATCAAGCTTCCGCTTCAGTGCTAGCCCATTAGAGATACGCTCCAGAAGGCCTTCAAAAACAACTTTCACTTCAGCAGCATTCGTCCTGACTTCAGCGCGCAGGCGAGCGGTCACGCTTGAAGATTCCCGACGCTCCTTCAGCCGTAAAGCTGCCTCCTGCTCCAAATGCTGGAGATAAGAAGCACTTTGCTCAAGCCAGGCTGCCCGTTGGGTGCTCATGGTCAAAACTTCGGGAGAAGGGCGCGTCGACTCCAAGCGATGCAGGCAGGCCTCGATCTCTCTGCAGTGGTTAACCCAAAATCCAACGACGCCTTCATTGTGAAAGTTTACGAGCGCTGCCAACATCGGGTTAACCTTCATAGCGAAATCCACGGCAGAAGGGAGAGCGTCCATGTTAAGCTCTTCGATATACCCGCTCAACATGCCCAAACTCATTACGGCACCCTTTGAAGATGGACGTTTCAAGAAAGGGCCTGCCGGTGAAAGGACGCGAGACTCAAGAGGGGCCGGACCCAGAACAATAGTTGCAAAACAAAACATGGTTAAACGATGGTTCAAGATATGTTGAAGGGTTATCAAAAAGGCAATTTACTATACCAGCTGCAACGGACGGCAAAGCCGGAAGGGCCGGTGGCGTGGCAGGTCTTGCGTCCCCTCCTTCGATTTGTGGCACTGCAATAAGGAAGAGGAAAAGTCAGAAATCATCCCATTGCTAAAAAAGGGAGTAAATAAAGACATCGAAATAACACTCACCGGCACCCCTAGAAGGAGAAGCGAGTTCGGATGGGAAGGAGAAGTGTGGGAGCAACACTTGGTATAGATGATCAAAGAGCACTCCTAAAAGGACACAGTAGTATAACGTTAGTACAGAAGCTACAGGTTTAAAAGATTAACTCATGAGTCATAAATCCATACCTTCCAACATCCGCGATGGCACAAGGGAAGGCGGGGAGGTGACCACCGCCAAAGCAGTAGTTGACGGTGCTCCTTCGAGCAATGGAGCGTCGGCACTGGCCGCACCTGCAAAGACAAACTTGTTAGAAGAGATCGCAAGATATATAAAAAGAAAAACGCTGGTAACTCGAAATTTACTCGACGAGCTGCCAGCCGAAACTGAGGCAATCCCCTCCTCCATTAACATGAGGCCACCGCCCGTAGCCTCATCACCCGACTCAATGGGAACCGTTGTTGTGCTCGCAAGCCTTGGAGACGGCAGGGGACCATACGCGGGGAGGGCTATGATTGGGGTATTGCCAGATTCCTGGTAAAGAGCGGTTAGCTCCTCCTCAGGAATCGTGGCCGCCTCACCCGATACTCCCTCGGGTTCTGCGGTCACGGTTGTCTCGTCCATCGGCGCCGCGAGGTCTCCAGCCTCAAGCGCCTTGCCCTCTACTACCTTCGGCTCGGTTAAGACAATCATCTCATCTGCCGCCACTTCAGGTTCGGCGTCCATGACCCTCTCGGCTGCAGGTCCCCCAACCTCTGCTTCGGGTCCCGTGGCACCAACGACGTTGCTCACCGTCGGCTCGGGTTCGGCAGGCACCGCTTCCGTCGTTTCCCTGGGTTCAACGGTCTCCGCCTCCCCCTCAGTCGGACTTGGCCCTGCAAGATGGAATGCATATGAGCCAATGGCTTTATAATAATTCTTACAACAAGGTTCTGAAAGAGATGCTACCTGAAGGGGATTTATTGTTTGCACTTCGGGCCGTGCGTGCCACTTGCCTATGAGCAGTAGATAGAGCGACAGGGACCTCTTCAGAAGGAATGTCAGCGCGAGGAATAGTGCTAGGGCCCGCTCCCGCGGCCAAAGCAGCTCTGCGCACCTTTGCTTCGCGTCTCAACCGCTTCCGCTCCTCCCGAGCCGTTGAGACGGATGCCACTAGGGCTTCTTTAATTGAGGCGTCCTCATCCGTGAATAGGGACGCCTCCAGATTTTTTAGGGCATCCCTCGTCGTTTTGTCAAGTCGAGGCTCCTCCAGCAGCCTCGACGAGACCGGGACTTCAGTAACAGGCTCGGAAAGGATCCCCGCACTAACTGATATAACCCCTGCTAAGAAACGAAAGAAGGTTAGGTTGACCATCAGAAAAGATGACAAACTTTCCTTATAAAAGAGAAAGGGGTGGGACATACCAACGCCTGCTAGAGCGCGCTTCTCCTCCTCCTCTTGGAAGGTTTTCAAAGAGGCAGCGATAGCCTCTTCAGTAGAGACACCTGTTGAAAATCGGGCAAATATTAGTTAAAGATAATAATAAAAAAGTGCAATAAAATGACGAAGAAAGTGGCTGATGATTACCTGACTCAGCGAGTTTACTTAACATCGCTTCGAGCCTCGCCGATCGCTCCGAAGCTGCAATGGCGGCAGCCAAATTGGTGTCTGCAGGGTCTACCAAGAAGCCCTCATTGCTGCCATATTCACTTATGCCTTCGTTGGGAGGAGCTGTAGGCTCTAAGCTGAGGACCGCGTCAAGGGAAAGGACGGACTTCTTTTTCTTCTTCTGTCCGCCAGCCTTAGATCCACCCGGAGTAGATTTGCGCTTGGCAGTCACTTTAGGGCGGCGGGTCCCGATATCTGCTCCTGCACCGGACCCTGGTGATACCACATTAACCGTCTTTGTGGGAGCACGGGGCACCGGTGGTACGTCCACCGTAGCAGGCAGTGGCAATCCACGCGGGGGGCTCAACACGCGTGGTCGATCAACCCCGGCATCTTTTATCGGGAGAATGACCTGGATCCTTGGCTGCAAGGGAGCCTTGCAATCACCGCCAGGAGGCGCACCCCTACGGTCAACCAGCATACGCTTCTCCGTCAAGATGATTGGGCCCATAGCATGCGCATACCAGGCTACATATGAATGGAGTATCTTAGGGGCACAGCTAGGTTCACTGATAAAGAAATAGGAACCTGTATTAAGCCGTATGAAATGATGCATCGCATTCCTCATCCCCTCTTGGTTGGCCACGGGTGTTGCCAGAAAAGCTTCCATCGGGATCCCTTGGTTGTAACTCGATTGCCGGGCAAATCGGTGTGGGTTATACCTCATAAACAGAGCTGTCTCATTCTGCCTAAACACTAGATAGCCCGGCCGAATGGAGTAGAGGTGGAGGATTTCCCGAGCCTTCAGTACAGAAGCCCCGCCCTTAAAATCATCACGTAGTGGCACCACTGACTTAGTGGTCTCTGAGCCTATGGTGATGACCTTATCCACAAAAGCAATCTTTGCTCCGACCAGATGTGGACGCAGGAGCAGTCCCCTAGAATCCCGCGGGGATGCAACCACAATTGAAGCCCCGACCAACCGCATGATTCTCGGAAGTCTGCATTTCTCAAAGAACGGAGGAGTCTTATGGGCACCAAACACCCCTTGCATGTGCATCTCCATCCAAGAAGTGAAATAGTGCATCGGGAAGTTGGCAGGCTGTACCCCAGGCTCACTGGCGTCCGCCGCTACGCTAAGTCCATGATAAAGGTAAGCCAGCCCGGCGATTCCTACCGATAATTGTAAACCAGCCACCATCCGATGTGCTGGGTAAAAGACAGAGGACCGCATGAGGCGGGGGTGCATGGGAAGCGCGAAGCTGCATAACCATAAACCCAAGAACCCTATAAAAAAGGTCTCCTCGTCTATGCCAGGAACGGCGATTTCTGAGAAAGGGACGTTGGCAGTGCCGGGGAGATAAAAATCCCGCTGGTCATTTTCCGATATAGGTCGGCGGTCCAAGCCGAAACCAAAAGGGTCAGCAAGCTGAGCGAACTTCTCGCCCTGCTCTGATAGGAACTCCGGGCGAATAAAGCGAGCAATAAAATCTGCGAAACTGACGCCCCGGTCGCCCGATTCCAAATGGAGTTCCTCATAGATCTCCAACACCTTCACCAAGCCCGGATGCTGATGCTGAATGGCATTCTCCGGAGTTAAGTCAAACACCAACTGCTTGGTGGCAAAGACGTACTCGTCAGGAGGAAGCAGCTCCTCGTAGTGCTCCCCCCTCATTGGTAGACCCGAAATCTCGACAAATTCCTCCAAAGAGATAGAGACTTCTCTACCCGCCATCAGGAAGGTGTAGGTGGGGATATTCCATTGTTCAATAAAGGCCTTTATCCACCACGTTGGAGGAGAGGGATACTCGAAAAGCGAAACGTAGACGGCCGAATATAAACCAATCGTCGTTAGGTGAGTCCTTTTCGCCGTTAAGATGTAGCAGGCCCATTGCAAATATCCGGCAAGCGGTCGCGGGATCAGTCCAATATTGTAGGCCTGTTCCCAAGGGCGTGCTTCACCCTGACAGATTCGCCTCCCCAAGATGTCTATCGCCGGCGGCGGCTGCACTGGGATGGCACCGATTGCAGGCTGGAGGAGGTCGTCAGAATTCCAATTTTTAAGCTCCACGGCATACTTCACCGGGGGCTCGTCCGCATAAGGGATCGCAACTATGGGCTCAGAGGGCGAGGCGGAGCTGAAGCTGCGACGGCCTTGGATGATTTGGCTGTACCACCTTCTCCACAGGTTGATTTTCTTGCACTCAGGGTCATGATCTTTAATCAAAGCGAATGCCACCCGGTCCACTGGCGAATGGGGGAACCCTCCTTCCGAGCGAACAAAAGGGAAGGACAAATCTTCAGACATGTTTCCTGAAGAAAAAACAAAAATAAATAAAATAAATAATAACCGTTAGTGTTCCAATGCTTCACATTTTAAAATCTTACATCACACTGCAATGCAGTGGGTAGGGGACCAAAGAGGGACCCACAAAATCTGGATGACGGCGCATCATTTAATAAAACAGTCCCATCATTGGATGAAACTGTCAGTTAATGAAAAAGACCCCCAAGAGAATATCCTCATTAAAGGGAAATCCCTAGAAACAAGGAGAAAATCTTCTCTTTTAGAGCAAAGCTCTGTCACAGAGTGACATTTGTCAAACTCTGGTCTCAAGGAAATAAAACTTCCTAAAAAAAAAAAAGAGCCTAGCTCTGTAATAATAATGAAAACTATAACTCCTAAGGATTCTTAAAAAAATTTGGGATCTTAAAGATCCATGAAAACTTTTAGGAGTTCTCCATTTTTTATATATAAGAAAAAAGGGAAAATCTACGTTTGATCTATGAGCAAGGCTCTGTTGATGAAACCCCAAAGGGGTTTTCTTTAGATCAAAGATCTACAAGAGCAAGGCTCTGTTGATGAAACCCCAAAGGGGTTTTCTTTAGATCAAAGATCTATAAGAGCAAGGCTCTGTAAATTAAATTAAATTTAATTTAAATTTTTTACCTAGAACGATCTAAGTTCTGAACTTTGAAGTTCTTGGGAAGTACAAGAGCAAGGCTCTGAAAGTTATTAAGCAAGAGCAAGGCTCTGAAATTCAAATTCTTGAAAATGGTAAAGAATTACTAAGGACCAAGGGTCCTATTTATAGGCGCCTGCGCCTCTTCAACTGACCCCCTTGATCCAACGGCTAGGATCTTGCCACCGCTGCACTCACGTGCGCGCCACGTGAGCGCAACGGTGGGGGGGCATTTGTTCCCCCAATCAGAGCAAGGCTCTGTTTGAATTTCAAAAATTCAAATTTTGAAGCAACGCTTCAGATCCCGTGCGCTGTGCGCAACGCGCCACGTGTCAGAAGTTGACACACCAGCACAACGCCCAAGGCAGTACGTCCAATCAGAGCAAGGCTCTTAGAAAAAAACAAAAGCAACGCTCAACTGCGCAAGCGCTGCGCTGCGCGACACGTGTTTGCGCAGTTGTGCAAACACTGTTGCGCAAGCTCACCACTGCGCGCCACGTGTCTGCGCAGTTGTGCAAGCACAACTGCGCAATCGCCCCGTCGCGCGACACGTGTCTGCGCAGTTGCGCAAACACTGTTGCGCAAGCTCACCAGTGCGCGCCACGTGTCTGTGCAGTTGTGCAAGCACAACTGCGCAATCGCCGCGCCGCGCGACACGTGTCTACGCAGTTGCGCAAACACTGCTGCGCAAGCGCTGCGCTGTGCGACACGTGTCTGCTGCGCGACACGTGTCTGCGCAGCTCCGCAACCACAGCTGCGCAAGCGCTGCGCTGCGCGACACGTGTCTGTGCGACACGTGTCAGGCGCTGGGGAGTTGCGCAAAAACAGAACAAAGATTTAAAGAAATCCTTTCTGTTCTTATTAAAACAAGAAGATTTTCTTCTGTAAAACAGGGGCCTTTGGATCAAAGATCCGACGGTGGGGAAAATTTCCCCAAATCACTCAGAAAAAGATCTCTTTAACAAATTTAACTAATTTATGAACACTATAAAAAGGACCCCAGACCTTAATTCAAGATCATCAACATCTGGCTAAAAAAAAAAGAGAAGAGAACTCTTGAGAACTCCTTGAGAATAAAAAAAAAGGTAAAAACCTTTAAAAGAAGAGAAAATTCTCTTAGGAATAGATCATTGATCTGAGAACAAGATCAGTGATCTTTAATAAATAAATAAACAAATAAATAAAAATAAAATAAATAGTGCCTTGCACTTGTTATGAACTCTTGGTTCTCTGAGATAAGAAAAACAAGAAAAAACTTGTTTTTTCTTAGATCTAAATCAAATAGTGCTTTGCACTTCTTTTATGAACCATCGGTTCTTGAATCTAAAAGATTCTCAAATTAACAGTGCTTTGCACAAATGCAACGCATTACTTAAAAGGCCAGGCCCAAATCAAAATGACCTGACAGGCCAAAATAAATTGCAAGGCAATAAATGGGCAGAGCCCAAATAAATTGATGCTTTGCATCCTTTATACAAGGGCAGAGCCCAAATAAAATTGATGCCTTGCATCATTCCTAAAGGGCAGAGCCCAAAACAAATTGATGCTCTGCATCCTTTCTGTGCAAAGCCGAAATAAAAATAAAAAGAAATGCAAGGCAGAAGCAAATAAAATGTTGAACATTTCAACTGGACTTAGCCCAATTTTGGCCGTAAGTCCTTAAATTAAATTGACTGAGCACGACTGCTCTTTTAAATTAATTTATATCCGGTTCGAGGGTACATCTCCGAGCTCCTCTGACACTTATTATTGTAATCCTTCAACGACGTCAGAGAGGTGACGGGTCCCGACGACCACATATGTTAATATGGACTGCGGGGTCCTTAAACTCGTGGACCGAAACGTCCTTAAACTAATATTGGACCGAGACGTCTTTAAACTAATGTCGGACCAAAACGTCCCTAAACTAATATCGGACCAAAATGTTCCTAAACTAATATTGGACCACCACGTCCCTAAACCGGCGATGGACCACCACGTCCCTAAACTGGAATGATAGAGCCAATTGCTCCTTTTCCGGATCTAAACGATCCCGTTAAGTCGATCTTTGTCCCAAACTGGACTAACGTATCCTTAACAACCGTTTAAGTTGATCTTAGCCTCAAATATGGCCAACGCATCTTTAAACCTTCAAACAGACTTTAGTCCCAAATTGGACTATAAATTCCCCCAATCAACTTTGGCTCAAGGGTACATCTCTGAACTCCTCTGACATTTGTCGTTTTAATCCTTCAACGTCGTCAGAGAGGTGACGGGTCCCGACGACCATACATGCAATGGACCACTATGTCCCTAAACTGGAACAATAGAGCCCAAACGCTCTTTTGTCGGATCTAAACGATCCCGTTAAGTTGATCTTAGTCTCAAACTGGACTAACGTATCCTTAACGAACGTTTAAGTTGATCTTAGCCGCAATGCGACTAACGCATCCTTAAACTAAAAACACCCAACCCAAATCTAAGTAAATACGGATTTGGACTAATCCACGTCCTACGGGCGACGACATTACTCAGTCTCCGTATACAATCCACGGGCAACCACAAACAAAACAAACACCCACGACACGAAGTGAAATTCTGGAGAAGGAGAGAGTTGTTATCGTGAAGCGGTAGCGTAATTAACTGCAGGGGCTTGCGCCTGCAGGGAAGAGCGTCCCCACAATCAAAAACCCCTCTAGCGAGGGGGAATCTGACAAAGTCTGCTACATCGGCCGCATCCGTCTAAACTTTCGATACACGGTGCCATAAATCAACTTGGCATTTTCGGAGAGGTGGACGGATAAAACCAAATAGCATCTGCCCCGAATCTCAGCGTCAGGCCATCGCGGTCCTGTGCGCCGTCCTTCGAAGGGGAACAGCTGGAATATCGGGTCACGTCGTCGGCACGGCCGGAATCCGGCGAGAATGTGAACAGTGCACGTCAAGAAACTTGCAACATGAAAGGAATAAAGAAGAAGAGGAGGAGCCTTATAATGGGTTGCTCTGTGGTTACAGAGAGGAGACGCGAGAACGACGACGAGGTCGACGAGCTCCGGTAGTGGCCAACAGTGACCGCGGGGGAAACGAGGAGTGTGCGAGGTCGGGGACAAGATGACGGTGGTCCCCGGCGGCGACGCAGGCGGTCCGACGGTGTGCATGGGAAACTGCAGGCGGCTGCGGCTGAGGGTGCAGGTGGTTGGGAACACGGGAAAAGGAGGAAGAGGGGCTGTGGTTGAGATGAGGAGGTGCGGGCGCAAGCGACGGTGGTGCCGGCGATGGGGTTGCGGCGGCGACGGGGGACGAGACGGCCGGGGGTTCGCTGGCTCGTGATAGGTCTCTGTGTTGTTTTTAAAAATAAAGGAGGGGGAAAAATTAATATAAGAGAGAGAGAGAGAGAATAAAGTTAGATAGAGAGAGAGATTTGAGGGGTAGAGAGAGAGAGGATAGAGAAAGAGATAGAGAGAGAGAGAGATATGAGAGATAGAGAGAGACACAGAGGTTAGGAGAGAGAGAAGTGGAGAGAGAAGGTGGGGCCGCGGGGAGATAAAATAGGCGAAATTGATTGGCTGAGGCAAGATTAGGCGTTAGAAAAGAAATTTAGAAGATTTAAAGATTAGGTAAGGAACAGTAGAATATATTATAAGTTAAGGAAAATATTCGAAGGTTTTAAAATATTAAAATTTGGGATTTTGGCGCCAAATAAAACATTTCCAAATCGCGCCCGGATTGGGTCCAAAAATTTGAAATTTAAATAATAGGATTTTAAGTGGGTTCCAAATTTTAAAATTAAGTGTCTTATGATTAAAAAGCATATCCCCAAAACGGACACATGTACGCGCGCGTAGCCGTCCAAACTCGCCCGTTTCACTGAACGGGACGAGAACACAATGCTCGGACGCTGCCACGAGGCTAGGGGTGTCAAGTAGGCCAAGATGAATATTTTTAATTTTATTTTAGATGCCAAAATTTGTTATATGCAAAAATGACCTTGCCGGGTAAAAATTTACAGTAAGAAACAATCAAGCAGGCTAAATGAAATGAGTACCATACTATGCTCAAACAGTAACTGAAATTAGTAGCATTGGGCTCGGGTGTTACAGGACCACCATGTCTCTAAACTGGCAATGGACCACTATGTCCCTAAACTAGAACAATAGAGCCCAAATGCTCTTTTGTCGGATCTAAACGATCCTGTTAAGCTGATCTTAGTCTCAAGTTAGACTAACGTATCCTTAACAAACATTTGAGTCGATCTTAGCTTCAAAAATGGCTAACGTAACCTTCAAACAGACTTTTGTTCCAAATTGGACTATAGATCTCCCAACCAACTTTGGTTTAAGGGTACATCTCTAAACTCCTCTGATATTCGTCGTTGTAATCCTTCAACGTCTTCAGAGAGGTGACGGGTCCCGAGGGCCATACATTCAATGGACCACTATGTCTCTAAACTAGAACAATAGAGCCCAAATGCTCTTTTGTCGAATCTAAACGATCCCGTTAAGTTGATCTTAGTCTCAAATTAGACTAACGTATCCTTAACAAACGTTTGAGTTGATCTTAGCCTCAAATATGGCTAACGTATCCTCAAACAAAAACCTCAAATCCAAATCTAAGAAAATACGGATTTGGACTAATCCACGTCCTATGGGAGACGACATAAATTAGGCTCCGTATACAATCCACGGGCAACCACGAACAAATCAAACACCCACGATACGAAGTGAACATCTGAAGAAAGAGAAAGTTGTTACCGCGATGCGGTAGCGTAATTAACTGCAGGGGCTTGCGCCTGCAGGGAAGAGCGTCCCCACAATCAAAAACCCCTCGAGTGAGGGGGAATCTGACGAAATCTGCTGCATCGGCCGCATCCATCTAAACCTTCGATACATGGTGCCATAAATCAACTTGGCATCTTCGGAGAGGTGGACGGATAAAACCAAATAGCATCTGCCCCGAATCTTAGGCAAGATGTCTCTACGTCACGCCGTCATTCGGAGGGGAACAGTCATGAATATCGTGTAATAAATTGGATGCAAAATATCGTGTGCATAACTAAGTAGAGTCGCCCTATAGGGTGTTTTTCGTCACCCCATTGAGATGGGAATACGCGCACGCTTGTCAGGCGTACTACAGATTCCCCGGCTTAGGGTAGGCCGGGGTTTATTGATTGTGGGGATCCGAATCTCCGGCAGCCGCGGACTAAGCTGCCGTTAATTACCCCTCGTCTTTAGAACGAGAGAACCTTCGATTAACGGGTTAAACTGGTCATGCGAACTCAATGTGCAGTGTTGTGTTTTGATGGGTTTTTGGATATATCGGGGGCACCGCAGAGTTTTTATGGGGTTCCCACTACTCGGATAGCGGGCTGGGGGTCAAGGGGGCTAGCAGCCACCTTGCGGGGTGCAGGGTAGCGCGCCGGCCTAAATTTTTTTTGGGAAGGACAGTGTTCTAGATTATGTGTGTGTGTATATGTATATATATACATACATACATACATACATACATACATATATATATATATATAAAGGGGAAAAGCGCCCAAAGGACGCATGGGGCTAGCGCACCACGTGTCCGACACGTGGGTGCTGCGCGCTTGAGCGCAGTGCGCTGTGCGCTTAAGCACTAGCGCACCACGTGTCCGACACGTGGGCGCTGCACGCTTGAGCGCAGTGTGCTTAGGCGTTGTGCGCTTAAGCGCTAGCGCACCATGTGTCCGACACGTGGACGCTGTGCGCTTGAGCGCAGTGCGCTTAGGCGCTGCGCGCGTGAGCGCACCACGTGTCCGACACGTGGGCGCTGCGCGCTTGAGCGCAGTGCGCTTAGGCGCTGCGCGCGTGAGCGCAGTGCGCCATATGTCCGACACGTGGGCGCTGGAGCACTAGCGCACCATGTTCCCGGCACATGGGCGCTGGGCGCTTAAGCACTTGGGGTGCTAGGCGCTCGGGCGCCGGCGAGGAAAAGTTGCTTTTAGCCCCAGAAATGGGATTTAAACTCCCGAAAGAGAAATTAGAGGGGAGTTAAACTCCTAAGATATTTTTTGAGATGCTGAAACTGGCTTCTCCCTTGGGCTCTGGATCTTCCCAAAGTGGGATTTTTAGGAGATGGGTCTCCTTCTTCCTCCTCTTTTGGCTGGATCTTGAAGAACAAGAAGTATGAGATTTTAAAAATCTCTTATTTTTAAGATCTGATGGGAGATCTGAGTTCCCCTTTGTGGGTTTCGTGGTAAAAACTATTTATTTTTATAAAAGTAAGAGTAAAACTCTTGATTTAATTCAAAAGAGAAGAAGGTTTTTAGAACCTTGAGGAAGGAGAAGATCAAAGATCTTGATTATTTTTTGAGAGAGAAAAAGTTGTTGAGATATTTTTATTATCTTGGCCTTTATAGGCTTTACACTTTACATATAGCCTCTTGGACTTTACAAAAATGGCATTTTGCCCATCCCATGGCTCATGTGCCATTTCTTTTTGCACATAAGCCAAGGGCTTTACAAAAATTTGTCTTTATGCCCATTCATGCATAAAAAATTACATAAAAATTATTTATTACATGATTTCATTTTGGAAATAGAGGAGGGCCGGCCGCTTCATGTTCGGACTCGACCTGGGCATGGGTCCACTTGATCCGGGCTTGGGCCCACTTAGCTTGGGGTTGACCTTGACTTTGACTTGGTCAATCGGGGTGCAATTTTCGACCCCAACAAAGTGCCCCCATCAATAAATGCACACCACATATGTGGGTCGTGTGCATGAAATTGATGGATCTTCTTTCGCGTGGAGGCGACTTGCTTTGGTTCCCACCTTTTGGGATGCACTGCCTTTTTTACGACATGGACGGTCGACGCTTAACGCGTCTCCAAGACGGAGTGTCCGTGGTAGACATTTCCCTGGCCTGGAGTGATTTAGTAGACGTGCCGCTGGCCTGGAGTGTCTGTAGTCGACGTGCCCCCGGCACGGAGTGTCTGTTTGACGCTTCCCCAAGATGAAGTATCGGCTGGTTGACGTGTCCCCGAGACGGAGTGTCTGCTTAACGTTCCCCCGTTATGGAGTGTCACTGTTGGACGTTTCCCCGGTACGGAGCATCGCTGGTCGACGTTTCCCCGAGACGGAGTGTCTGTTGTCGACGTGCCCCCGGCACGGAGTGTCTACTTAACGTTTCCCCGAGGCGGAGTATCGGCCGGTTGACGTATCCCCGAGACGGAGTGTCTGTTGTCGATGTACTCCCGGCACGGAGTGTCTGCTTGACGTTTCCCCGAGGCGGAGTATCGGTTGGTTGACGTATCCCCGAGACTGAGTGTTTATTGTCGATGTGCCCCCGGCACGGAGTGTCTGCTTGATGTTTCCCTGAGGTGGAGTATCGGCTGGTTGACGTATCCCCGAGACGGAGTGTCTGTTGTCGATGTGTCCCCGGCACGGAGTGTCTGCTTGACGTTTCCCTAAGGCGGAGTATCGGCTGGTTGACGTATCCCCAATACGGAGTGTCTGTTGTCGATGTGCCCCTGGCACGGAGTGTCTGCTTGACGTTTCCCCAAGAGGGAGTATCGGCTGGTTGACGTATCCCCGAGACGGAGTGTCTGTTGTCGATGTGCTCCCGGCACGGAGTATCTGCTTGACGTTTCCCCGAGGCGGAGTATTGGCTGGTTGACGTATCCCCGAGACGGAGTGTCTGCTTGACGTTTCCCCGTCACGGAGTGTCTGTGTTGGACGTTTCCCCGAGACGGAGTGTCGCTGGTTGACGTGTCCTCGGCAAGGAGTGTCTGTGTTGGACGTTTCCCCGAGACGGAGTGTCGCTGATTGGCGTGTCCCCGAGACGGAGTGTCTGCTTGACGTTTCCCCATCACGGATTGTCGCTGGTCGACGTGTCCCCGGCACGGAGTGTGTTGTTTGACGCGGAGGTCGATATTGGAATTGGTTGGTTTGATTTGTGTTGACATCAGCATCGCTACACTGGAATATGGTACCAGGAGCGAATCATCATCTATCTTTGAGAGGATTTGGGGATTGGTTTTTTTCTTTGTTTGTCATCTGCATTGCTGCACTGGAATAATTCCAGGAGCAACTCATCATTTGCCCCGAGAGGATTTGGGAATTGATGGCTTAGGAGGCAGGTTTAGATCCCTATCACCTAAGGCTTTTCAATTTTATGGACCGTAAGGGTCCCATAAAAGCATTTTCTCCCTACGAGTCGAAAGGATCTCGTAGGTGTATTTTCTCCTTAGGAGTCGTGGGTCTCCTAAGTGTGTTGCTCCTTTGTGAGTCGTAAGGATCTCACGCAGGAATTTTCTCCTCACAAAGTCGAGAGGACTTTGCGAGTGCATTTTATCTCTTTTTCACGAGTTTGCGTCCTTTCGGGTTTTCATAAACTCGCCGGCAGTCCTGCTGTTTTTACTCACGGAGCCCTTTCGGGTTTTCATCCGTGCCCGTTTTGCTTGTGGACATACCGTTATTATTATTTTTTTTTATTTTATATTTTCTTTTCGCTGGTGGGACTTTAAAAGTAGTCTCACCGGCAGGACTTGAGAGAAATTGGGATCGTTTTACGCCCGTGGATTGTATACGGTTCTGCAGTATATATGATCCAGACCGTAGGGCCGGAAAAATTTCGGGACTTTGTTGGCGTCTGCATCGCTACACTGTAATATGGTACCAGGAGCGACTCATCATTCGCCGTTGGGGTATGAGAGTTGGAATTTGGTTGGCGTCTGCATCGCTGCACTGGAATATGGTACCAAGAGCAACTCATCATTCGCCATTGGGGTATGGGAGTTGGAATTTGGTTGGCGTCTGCATCGCTGCACTGGAATATGGTACTAGGAGCGACTCATCATTCGCCACTTGGGGATTGGGGAGCGATGGCTTAGGAGACAGGTTTAGATCCCTATCACCTAAGGCTTTTCAATATTATGGGCCGTATAGGCCCATAAAAGCATTTTCTCCCTACGAGTCGTAAGGATCCTGCAGGTGCATTTTCTCCTTAGGAGTCGTGAGGACCCCCAAGTGTGTTTTTCCTTTGTGAGTCGTAAGGATCCCACGAAGGTTTGTTCTCCTCATGCATCGTGAGGACACATGAGCGGGTATTCCCAATGGACCATAATTCCAAGGGCAGAGACCAGCCGCGTAACTGGTGATTACGGTGGGACATGAGTGTGATGAGAATTATTTGAGCCCGTGGATTGTATATGGTAGTCAATTAAGGGGACCACCCATAGGGCCGGGAGAATTTTGAGAAATTGGATTTTGGTTGGCGTCTGCATCGCTGCACTGGAATATGGTACCATGAGCGACTCATCATTCGCCGTTGTTTTTTTTTGTCTTTGTTTTACCGCGATTGCTCTATCATTTCAGCTTTTATTATCGCGAAGATTGCGATTGCCCTATCATTTCGGCTTTTATTCGCGGTTGCCCCATCATTTCGGCTTTATTTTCATCTTTATTTTACCCGCTGATTTTAATTGCGAGTTGCCCCATTATTTCGGCTTTTATTTTTCTTTTATTTACACGTATTTTATTTATTTACATATATTTTTTTTACATTCCCAGTTTAACGACTTAGAGGTCGATTATTCCCAGTTTAATGACATGGTGGTCAGCTGTTCCCAGTTTAATGACGTGGTGGTCGATTATTCCCAGTTTAAAAACTTGGTGGTCTGTCGTTCCCAGTTTAACGACGTGGTGGTCAGTCATCCCCAGTTTAACGACATGGTGGTCAGTGGTTTGCTTATCCCATCTCCTCGAATTTTGATCTTGGCAGGGCTGTGTTGATGACCGTAGCTCTGTGGTTTGTCGGTACATCTGACGACTGTGAGGCTCTCCCGAGTTTGTATTGGTTCTCCACCCAATCTTTAAAAACATAGCAGTCTTTAATGGTATGACTCACCATTCTATGATATGGGTAGTATATGGGATTGCAGGTCATGTTCATCTCATGTGGCCTCTTTGGAATAGGCAGTTGAAGACCGTTGTTCAAGGCGTCCATGAATATTTTGCGAACTTCATTCCTCTCGAAGGAGTATACTTTCTTCTTTCTCTCCATTGGAGTAGGTGCCCTTACTGATGCTGGACCCCGAGGACGACCAGTCTTTGGTTCTCCTACTGTCTGCTTACCACGCTCAGTGTACGTATTGGAGGGACTGGAGGCTGATCACGTCCGTTTTTCACAAAGGTGTTCCGCTCTCGGGCTGGAGGGAGTATCGGTTGGCTACTTCCGGATATCAATCCCCAGCTCACGAACCAAAATTTGATTTTGTTGTAATTGCAATCGGACGACTTGGGTTGTGAGATCCACCACGACATTTGCCAGCTCGTCGACTTTGGAATGGACCTTGGCCATCTTCTCATCCCTGTCCTGAAGTTGCCTTTGAAGCTATTGGAATAATGCTTGTTCTATAGTTCCGGGTATGACAACGGGGTCATCCCTACCGCCTGAACTTGATTCAGCATGAACCACGGGGTCCTTTGGCTCAATGGCCTGAACGAGCTCTTCATCATTTGGATCGGGCCGATGTTGGATGGCAACAACCGCGTCATTGTCATGGTTATAAGGCGTAGGAGGACTTGTTCCTCTGAGCTCTATCATATAGACCGTATGGGTTGTGCACCCGTTTATTGCTTCTTCATTAGCAATGTTGCTCACTTGGTTCTTAGCTTGTTGCCTTGGTCCTCTCTTTTTAGAGAAAGGCAGATGTCTGAGAGAATCAGGTCCCTGAAGGACTTCGGTCTCCGTTTGTATAAAATTGGCGGTCGCAGCTTGATTGTTTGTTAACATGCCAGGGGACAATGATATTTCTCCCGCCTTGTATTGTTTCTCGACCCAATCCTTGAAGATGCAACAGTCTTCAATAGTGTGTCCCAGCACTCGGTGGTATGGGCAAAAGTTGGGATGATCAGTCACGTTCGCTTCACTTAGCCTTTTTGGTTTTGGTAGCCGCAGGCCATTCTTCAAAGCATCTTTAAAAATTTTGTGGACCTTGTCCCTTCGGAATGCGTAGACCTTATTTCTTCTTTCCTCCAAAGTTGGCTATCGAGATTTGTTAGTTTTTTCTCCACCCGCTCTCTGCTTATTTAGAGAATCGGTGCCGTTAGAACTTCCGCCTTTTCGGTTGTCGTCCCTTCAAGGTTTCGGTCTGTTTGTGAAGATCCTGAGCGGACTCGGGCTTTAAGCGTTCCAACGTTTGGACCTTTTTGGTCAGCTCTTGGAATGTTTTAAGGCCCGCGGTGCACAGGAAAGGTTTCATCCAGTCCTTCAGATTTTCTATAAGAAGACTGACGGATTAGTCTTGCTCTAATGGCGGTTCACATTTGACAGAGAGATTGCGCCATCGGACTATAAAATCCATGTTGCTTTCGTTGTTTTTTGGCTCTGTCCTCACGAGGTCAGCAATGGTGATTTTATCGCTGACACTCATGAACCTTTGCTTGAACATCGATTCTATTTGAGCGAACGTCGTGATCGAGTCATCTGGTATGTTTGCATACCAATCGAAAGCAACATCCGTCAAGCTATTAACAAACTGACGGAGAAGAAGCGCATCATTGCCCCCAGTATTTGCGCATGATGCTTTAAATCAGGCAATGTGCCGGTTCGCATTTCCCGTCCCATCAAACCTTTCAAATTTGGGGACGACATAGCCAGTGGGAAACTCCACAAGGTCGTATCGAGCAGGATATGGTCTCCCGCTACTGCTGACATCTTTTTGCTCTCCAGCTTCGGCTACCAATGTTTTGACTTTGTTGGCAACCAAATCCATGATTTGATCTTGAGTTAGCCGGTTGCTGTCATCGGTAGCCAAGACATTTCCTGAGATAGGATGCGGCTGGCTTTCGTGCTGTCCACCACCCTTTAGATTTGAGGGAATAGGCGTCGGCTGTCTCGAGACATCATTTCCCGGTTCATGAGTAGAACCATGCGCTTGATTGGGCGGCTGAGAGGGATGTTGGGCCGTGAGCTATAAGATGACGTTTGTCAAGTCGTCAATTTTGGAGTAAAGTTTGGCCATCTCCTTGTCTTTGTTTCTGAGCTGCTTTCGGAGCTCTTGAAGCAGCTCTTGCTCTGCGGTCTTGGGGAGGAAAGTCGGCTCTTCCTCGCTGTCCGAGCTTGACTCTACATGGACTGAGGGGTCTTTCTGCCTATCATCCTCGTCGAGAGGGTTTTCATCATCCAGCGGAGGTGGCTATTCTTGGGAAGCGGCAACCACATTCAAGCCAGATTGGATTTTAGATGTGGTGGCCCCGTCCTTGCTCTTGCTGTGCGTCCCCACCGTGTAGACGGTGTGGACCACATATCCAGCCATTTCCTCATCTTCGGCGGGGTAACCCTGTTCTTCGAACCTCGCGAGGTTCAGCCTAGCAGGAGCCCTAGCCCTTTTGTTGGCTCTATATCTGAGCCTTTTCTGCCTTAGCTTCTCAATTTTAAGGGCTTGGCGGGCATCCATTTCCTAGGAAGCCGCCGTGAGTCGATTAACGGGGAGTTTAGAGAAGACACCCGATCGAGCAGTTGTTAGGGACACCGCTGGAGCCTGCTCAAGACACCTTGTTGCTTTGTTGGTGTTGATGGACTTTCCCTCAGCTGGGGCCAAGGAAAGTCATTCAGACACCGACTTTCGTTTGGGTAGTGGTGCCCTCGAGATCACCACATTTAGCCTCTTGCCTTTCGAGGCTCTGTTACCGGAGCTTGAGAAGATGGAATGGCGTTGGCTGGCACGAACAGAATAGAGCCGAACTGTAGCAGTGGCTCCTCCCACTGTCGCCCAAGACTGGACGGGAGGACCATCCTGAAGTCCATCTTCATCGTGTAAGAGATGGGAGCTGAGTTCATCTTTGGAGCCATTGTTGAAAATTGATTGCTTGGAAAACTGCATGAAAGAGCATTATTTTAGTATAAATATAGATATGTATATTGATTGCGTTCGCATGAACGTTCAACCCGAAATATGGGAGGAGAGATAGGTCCCACCGGGCGTGCCAGAATCTGTAGGGTGTTTTTCATCACCCCATTGAGATGGGAATACGCGCACGCTTGTCAGGCGTACTACAGATTCCCCCTGCCTAGGGTAGGCCGGGGTTTATTGATTGTGGGGATCCGAATCTCCGACAGCCGCGGACTAAGCTGTCGTTAATTACCCCTCGCCTTTGGAGCGAGGGAACCTCCGATTAACGGGTTAAACTGATCATGCGAACTCAATGTGCAGTGTTGTGTTTTGATGGGGTTTTGGATATATCGGGGCCCCGCAGAGTTTTTACGGGGGTCCCGCTACCCGGATAGCGGGCTGGGGGTCAAGGGGGCTAGCAGCCCCTTTGCGGGGTGCGGGGCAGCGCCCTGGCCCAATTTTTTTTTGAGAAGGACAGTGTTCTTGAGTATGTGTGTGTGTGTGTATGTATATATATACATATATACATACATACATACACACACACACACACACACACACACACACACATATATATATATATATATATATATATGTATATATATATATAGGGGAAAAGCGCCCAAAAGACGCGTGGGGCTAGCGCACCACGTGTCTGACACGTGGACGCTGCGCGCTTGAGCGCAGTGCGCTTAGGCGTTGTGCGCTTAAGCGCTAGCGCACCACGTGTCCGACATGTGGGCGCTGGAGCGCTAGCGCACCACGTGCCCGGCAAGTGGGCGCTGGACGCTTGAGCACTTGGGGCGCTCGGGCGCTTGGGCGCCGGCGAGGAAAATGGGCTTTTAGCCCAAGAAAAGGGATTTAAACTCCCGGAAGAGAAATTAGAGGGGAGTTAAACTCATAAGATGTTTTTGGAGATGCTGAAACGGGCTTCTCCCTTGAGCTCTGGATCTTCCTAAAATGGGATTTTTAGGACATGGGTCTCCTTCTTTCTCCTTTTTTGGCTGGATCTTGAAGAACAAGAAGTGTGAGATTTTAAAAATCTCTTATTTTTAAAATCTGATGGGAGATCTGAGTTCCCCTTTGTGGGTTTCGTGGTAAAAAACTATTTAGTTTTATAAAAGTAAGAGTAAAACTCTTGATTTAATTCAAAAGAGAAGAAGGTTTTTAGAACCTTGAGGAAGGAGAAGATCACAGATCTTGATTCTTTTTGGAGAGAAAAAAGTTGTTGAGATATTTTCATTATCTTGGCCTTTATAGGCTATACACTTTACATATAGCCCCTTGGGCTTTACAAAAATGGCATTTTCCCATCCCATGGCTCATGTGTCATTTCTTTTTGCACATAAGCCAAGAGCTTTACAAAAATTTGGCTTTATTCCCATTCATGCATAAAAAATTACATAAAAATTATTTATTACATGATTTCATTTTGGGAATAGAGGAGGGCCGGCCGCTGCATGTTCGGACTCGACCTGGGCATGGGCCCACTTGATCCGGGCTTGGTCCCCACTTGGCTTGGGGTTGACCTTGACTTTGACTTGGTCAATCGAGGTGCAATTTTCGACCCCAACACGCCCCTAAAGGCGACACAAAATCTGAACCTTACCGTGCATGTTATCCTGTTAAAATCATTGTAAATTAAATACAGTTTGGAACGTAACGCTCTATGGCTCATATCGAAGCCGACTCGATAACCTATAACCACCCATAGTTTTTTTCTCAACAATTTTAGATTACTGTAATGATACTTGGTTGTGAACGCGGCACTGGACAGGAGTCCGAGGCAGCGTTTCGTTTTGGATACCAGACTTTGAACATCTGTGCATCCACGCTTTAGACTGAAAATGCGTGGAGCACCATATGAATACATAGATGATTTAATTATCTATCACATGAACCTGGTCCCTTGCCGTTTCACCGCCGTTTGATATTTAATTTGCATTTTAGAGCACCGATGTGTTCTGCAGTTTCTACAGTGACCTTTCTTACATCGTTACACTAATCCGGACATAACTTCTAATACAGAAATGTTATTGATAATCCGTTTGATGATTTGGAAACTTGACAGATAGAACTAGATATTATTCAACTGGAGTAACACACGAATCTGAACATAATCATGGGTAAAACGCACGTGAAGTTGGGCTTCCAGTTCTGAAACTGGAATTCCAGCAATCGATCATTACCTTAAAATGATGATAATTCCCTAGCGTGAATTCTGATTGACATGAAATTAATTTTACTGTTTAGATGATCAAGTGTGCTTCGTACTTTTTTTTATATTATTTTGGTCGATTCTATACGTGTGATTTATCATAAATTTTGCAAGTTATATGGGATTGGTCGTCATAAAATAGTGAATATCTGTTCAGTGCATTTCTGACTATTTTCGTACTTGCTTTATACCTGCTGCCTAGTGATCGTTCAAATTGAGACCTAGTGACTGTTCTGCATTTTCGATATATTAGTGTTAGTGAATAGGTTGTGTCAAATAGGACAATGATATTGATAAGCGGGAAAGTGATTGAAAGTGACAGCGATACATATTTGTTCACAACCTATCTAATACCTGAATGCATACTATAACCAGGGGAATGGGGAAATTAAGATGGAATTGAACTCGTATTTAGTAAGATACAGTGATTTAGAGGATGATCATTCGCAATTAGTGGGGTATGTGTGTGTGTGTACACACACACACATTAGGTCGTGGGCCTAACGGCACGGCTGACAAAGTTATGTCCCGGACACAGCGGACCGTAGTCTCGGGCATGCACGAGACCCTTGTTAAACACGAGCATCCTTTCTACAATTTGATTTCATTGACTTAGTGACCAATAAGTAGTGACATACACATTGTCTAGTTTACTGACATGATACCAATATTGCACTATTCATATTCAGTTGATATTTATTATACTCATGTTCTGCATTTTGTTGCACTTCTCATATTTAATAATATTGCATACCCATCATATATATATATATATATATATATATATATATATATATATATTGCTATATGTGTCGCCCTGACAATCTGGGTGTGCATGCTCAGAGGACGAAGTGGATCCATCCCAGGAGCAGGACCTGCTATTCGAGATCACGAAAGTCTAGACTGCATCATCAGCGCCATCTCTTTTGCTTTCAGCACTTTGTATTTCGTTGGTTAGTTTTATTCTGCAAAATAAATGCATTTCGAACTCTTTATATTGCAATGTAATAAAACTAAACTAAACTAGATACTAACAGGACGTGACAGAGCCAACCATGCTACCTGTGGCTAGGAAACATCCCTCCACAGTCACATTACGACTGTCTATAAGATATCAAGAACAGTACAAATAAAATAAACTATCTAGTACATGTCCATATGCCAGAATAAACGAGTCAAGAAATAATATGCGGAAGCAATAAATCTAATAAACAATAATATCTGGAAAGTACGTCCCAAATACGGGCTCACATCAGGAAATGAAAGTACGGAAATAAAACTAAACTAAACTAGATACTAACATGATCCTCACTGCTCGGCCTGTGGGCTGAAATACTCCTGATCGGCCTGCGACAAAGATAGAGGATCTGGGCCATGAAAAACCCAGACGTCAGTGCGTCATAATATCAAACAATAATAAATGAACAGGATACACGAGATATGCAGGCATGAGTATGAACAGTAATGAGTGTATAACAGTAACACGAATATGGAACAGCGAAGTGTATAAGCACATGTGACGTGTGGTGAGTAATTTGAACTAAACTACTGGGTTAATTACTCTCAAGTCTTTGAAATCAATTTAATGAATCGTCGATGTAACTCAATAGTATCTCGTGCATGCCTGGGACCACGGTCCAGATTCTCGGGCTGAAACCGAGACATGCCGCTAGGCATTAAACAGGAAACACGTACAGATGAATGATGTCAGTAGCATCATCCCGGGGTTGGCCTAGCCCGTATAACTGATCGGTATAAGCATCGAACTGTTGAGTTACAAGTCAGGTTTCATCATTGATTTCCCCTTAACCCCAAGTTATGTGTTCAAGTCAGGTATTGATAAATCTGAAGCTAATGCCAACACAGGATCAAGCAAGTACAGGTTTGTCTATGCAGACAACATGATACGTCCGTCAGGACAACATGTCAGGATTGTTAGCATTAGAAACAGGATCAAGTAATATGTCAAGTAGTGATATATCAGGTCATGACAGGTAGTGCACAGGTATCAAACGGATGCTCATAATAAAACTGTAGCAAGTACGGGTGCACGATAAAAGTACGGATGCAGAGTAAAACACGGATGCACAAATATCTATCAGGGATTACATCTAAAACTTCATGAATACGCATGATGCACATTATCAAGCATGGGGTGTTAATACAACAGTAACATGAAATACCATGATCTGTAGATGCAATTATACATATAATAAATGATACGGATGCACATGGTTATCCGAAACAGTAAACATTAATATGAGTGTACAATGCAATCAACATGTGATATTTTTATTCATATGGATGCAAAATATATAACATGGCATGTAGCAAGATAAATTGCATGCGACTAGATATGTAAATAACGGTATGGATGCATACAGGTATCGAAAACTGTAAAATAGTAATATGGATGCATAACTAAACAATATATAATATTATTATTCGCATGAATGCAAAATATAGCAGTATAGCATGTAGCAAGATAAACTTGCCTGAACAGATCTCACGACGGGGTGTATGCGCAGCGTCCGACGTCGGGTAAACATCATAATGTACACACGCGCACACGGGACAGGTCCAGGCAAAGTAAGAAGGTGACCACGCTGGCTGGGAACGTCCACTGAGTCGGTCTGATAGTCAGCGACGGCACAACTCCGGTGATGGCGGGGAAAAAATCCAGATCAAGAAAAGAAAAAAGAAGGAAAGAAGAAGGAGAAGAAAGAAGAGAAGAAGGAGGCTGGGGTTTGATGTTCTGGGTTTGGGAGAAAGCGAGGAGGTTGTTGTGATGACGAGGAGGCGACGGGAAGGTCGGAGCTCCGGTGACGAGGGTTCAGGCGAGGGTTGCGGGCAAGGCTGCGGGTGTTAGGGTTCTTGGTGTGCAGGGAAGGGCTCTGGTGTTGGGTTGGTGAGAGGGGAGAGGAGAGGAAATAGAGGTGGTCGAGGGTGTGGAGGCGACGACGAGGTGGTCGGCAATGGGTCGGCGACGTGAGGGCGCCAGCAAGGGTTTCGGGTGTGCAGGGTTAGTGGGTTAGGAGGGAAATGAGTTGAGTAAGAGGAGGAGAGGGTGATGAGGTGAACGGTGAGGTCGGGTGATGGGGACGGTGAAGTTTGCAGACGAGGTGAGGGTGGCGGTTCAGTGGGTTTCTCGGGGGTTGTGGGTGCAGGCTCGCGGTTGGAGAAGAAAAAGAAGTGGAGAGAAGAAGGAGGAGGTGATGATGAACGAGGCCGACGAGGGAGTCGGCGGTGGCGAGGCGCGAGCGCGGCGTGGGTTTGAGTGAGCGAGAGAGAGGCGGTGACGAAAAAGAAAAGGAAGGAAGAAGAAGATGAGGAGAGAACGTGGGTGGGAATAAAAATAGGTTTAAAGAAAAAATATATATATAAGCAGGAGAGAGAGAGAGAGAGAGTCGAGAGAGAGAGAGAGAGAGCAACAGTAAAAATCTTTTAAAGAAAAAAAAATTTAAAACTAAAAAAAGATATACGAATAGTGTTAACGGCAAGAGTAAATATTAGTTTAAAAATTTGAGATTTTGGCTAATACAAAAATAGTCCAAAACACCTCCAGGTCGGGTCTAAAAATCTAGTTTTAAAGTACGGATAATATGTGTATCAACCAAAACCAAAACAGGATATCCGGGTAACGAAAAAGCATACCCCAAGAACGGTTGCACGTAGCGTGCACATAGCCATCCAAACGAGTCCGTTTCACTGAACGGGACGAGAACACGAGGTGCGGATGCTACCACAGGGTCAGGAGTATGATACAGGCCATGCTAGATATTTTTAAAATATTTTATTTGACTTTACTTGTTTTATAAAAAAAAAATGCAGATGCTTGATATAATGCAAGTATGCAGAATAAACAACAAGAAAGTGCACGAATTCTCATAACTAGCCGGGATCAATCATAAACAGGAATCAGGACGGGTCTCCAGCAAGCGGGTCGGGTCGGATGCAAATACAGATGTCAAAACACTATTCGCACCAAAACACAGTAAATCAAGAAAAGACCATAAATAAAGAAATACTCAAAATAGAACTGGTATAAATGAACTAGGGTGTTACAGAATTGAACTCGTATTTAGTAAGATACAGTGATTTAGAGGATGATCGTTCGCTATTAGTGGTGTGTGTGTGTGTGTATACACACATATTAGGTCGTGGGCCTAGCGGCACGGCTGACAAAGTTATGTCCTGGAAAAAGAGGACCGTAGTCTCGGGCATGCACGAGACCCTTGTTAAACACGAGCATCTTTTCCACCATTTGATTTCATTGACTTAGTGACCGATAAGTAGTGACATACACATTGCCTGGTTTACTGACATGATACCAATATTGCACTATTCATATTCAGTTGATGTTTATTATACTCATGTTCTGCATTTTGTTGTACTTCTCATGTTTAATAATATTGCATACCCATCATATATATATTTATTGCTATATGTGTCGCCCTGACGACTTGAGTGTGCATGCTCAGAGGACGAAGTGGATCCATCCCAGGAGCAGGACCTGCCATTCGAGATCGTGGAAGTCTAGACTGCATCATCAGCGCTATCTTTTTTGCTTTCAGTACTTTGTATTTCGTTGGTTAGTTTTATTCTGCCAAATAAATGCATTTCGAACTCTTTTTATTGCAATGTAATAAAGTTGTGAACTGTGGTTTTCCTTTACTCTAGTACTGTTTACTGACTATCATGTTGTAACACCCTAGTTCATTATACCATGACTTGATTTGATTAATTAATATATTGGATGACTATTTCTTGATTTATTGTTATTATGGGTGTGAATAGTGTAATTTGTATCTGTATTTGCATCCGACCCGACCCGCTTGCTGGAAACCCATCTTGAGTCCTCTTTATAATTTATTCCGACTAGTTATGAGAATCCGTGCACTTTCATGTCGTATAACTGCATTATATCCGACATCTGTATTTTTTCAATATAACATATAAAATCAAATAAAATATTTTAAAAATACCTAGCATGGCCTGTATCATACCCCTAACCCTGTCGTGGCATCCGTACATCTTGTTCTCGTTCCGTTTAGTAAAACGGACTCGTTTGGATAGCTACGTGCACGCTACGTGTATCCGTTCTTGGGGGTATGCATTTTCGTTACCCGGATATCCTATTTTGGTTTTGGTCAATACGTATATTATTCGTATTTTAAAACTAGATTTTTAGATCCGACCCGGATATATTTTGGAGTAAATTTGTATTAGCCAGAAAACTCAAATTTAACTAATATTATATTCCTTCTATATTAAATTGTTTTCAATGTATATATATTTTATAAAATATTCTTAAAATCCTAATCTAACAGATTCTCTCAATTTCCTCATGCGTTCTCCACTGTCACTCTCTCTTATCTCTTTCCGACTCACTCAATAACGTCTCTCCCCCTTTTTCTCTCTTTACCTCACCTGCCTCCCTCTTTGATGATGCTCAATATCGGTGATCTCCCATATCATGACACGTGGCAGATGACGTATCCCAGAGCATGCAAGAAAGGGCCTACAGTGGCCGACCATACCACTCCCATGCCCATCCTACAAACAAAGCTAGCTCGCCTTCGACCCCCGGCACAATTGGCCTCCTCGGCCTCACAGCTCGTCTCCGGGCTACCACAGAACCAAGATACCTCGGCTCTCCCGCTCGTCCGCGAGCTCTCCCGCCGAGGTCATCTTCCTCGGTCTCATCGACCGACCGACGTCACCGCTCTTAGGCGCAACCGCCATCCCGCGAATCTCTCCATGTCCGAGATATCCGCCGGCCACGTCCCACGTCCTACGCCATCACGATCCCCCATTAACGAGCCTGTCTCGCCATTAATGGGAGATCCCCCTCATCACACAGGCGTGACGTCGGGAGCGTAACGGCCGGCGTGATTCTCGCGCCTGCCCTGCCTGCTGCCACCGCTATATAAACCCCTTCTTCAGACGATTCAAGTAAGCCATTTTTACTCCACTAAGCCGTTACTCTGCTCGGATTTCCTCTCTAACTTGATCGTCGGAGGGTCCTCGGTGGTACAACCACCCCGGGACTTCCTTGCAGGTAGCTCGGCGACAACCAACCTCAAACCCATTGAGATCCACACGCTTCAGGAGCTTGCCTCCAGATCAAATATCAGCCATCCATAGCCGCCATCAGCAGATCAACGGAAGGCAACATCTTGGTGCGATCCAGGTCGCGTCAGCTGGCGCCATCTGTGGTAACCCTTGATTCCACAAAAACAAAAGTTGCTCTTCCGAGCGATAATCACGACGATCCAAGCACTAGCCGCCGTCTCCCCCTCAACGGAGGCGCGGATGAACCTCCTCCGCCGAATACCATCAGCACCCTTGCCGGCCGAATAGACCGACTCGCGTCCTTCGTCGAGGCGCTCGTCTGCGTCCAAATGGCAGGGCAAGACCCCCAGGTCACCGCACCCCCGCCTCGAAACCGGGACCCCTACAGGGGGAGGGAAGACTCCGTCCGTGCAGGCACTCCCGACCATCGCCTCGCTACTTCCCATGGCCGCGGGTCCCCCGGGCCGACATATGCAATAACTCAGTGGGTGCCGCTTCGGTTGGCTCCGAGGTCTTACGCCAGAGAGTTTTTCCCCGAGTCTCGTCGCACCCCTGTCCCTCCCGAGGCGGTGGCGGTCAGCTCGCCTGTTCGCAGGCATGACCAGAACCCCCTCGCTCGACGGGGTCACACACGCAAGACTCTCCACGACGGCTCAAATACAACCCTACTAGGGGCGTAAGGAACCTCACCAAAAGGAACCGAGGCTCGCCAAAAATCATGGTCATGACGGCGGGGGGTACGTCGAGTATTTTCGAGACTCAGCACCCCACGCCAGCCACGGAGGTCGACTGCCGTCCGAGGAAGAAGGCCAGGGAGACCGAGCCGATCACTTTTGACGACGTGGACTTTCACGGCATATCCCTGCCCTACAATGACCTCCTGGTGATTACGGTTTGGGTCCATCAATATGAGGTGCACAGGATCCTGGTCGACTCGGGAAGCTCGGCAGACATCCTCTTCCACGACTGCTTTCTGCGCATGGGGCTCACCGCGGCAGACCTGAGGCCGACCCCCCACGTCCTTTCAGGATTCACCAACCACTCCATCCCGGTGGAAAGGGTAATCACTCTACAGTTCAACGTCGGGGAGGTCGGCTGTACGCGAACAGTGCCGGTGGAATTCATCGTAGTGAGAATTCTATCGGCCTACAACGTCCTTCTCGGCCGCCCCACGCTGAACTCCCTCCGGGCCCAGATATCGACCTACCACCTGGCGATGAAGTTCCCCCTCGACCAGGGCGGGATAGGTCGGGTCTATGGAGACCAACGAATTGCAAAAGTTTGCTTCACCGCAACATCTTCATCGGAGAGGCCGGTCGACGATGTCGGAGGTGAGGGTGACATCAGGGGTTCTCTAGACACTCGAGACGAGCAAAAAGAGGTCCGAAGGACCCCGGTGGAGCCTTTGACAGATGTCCCCCTCGTAGAAGGGGACGACAAAAAACTCGTTCAGATCGGGTCGCTTCTGACAGGAACTCATCGAGATGACCTGGTTCATTTCCTCAGAAACAACTCCGACGTGTTTGCCTGGGTGCATGCTGACATGCCTGGGATCGACCCCAAAGTTATATCTCACAAGCTCGGGGTAGATCCTACGGCCCGACCCGTCAGACAGAAAAAGCAAAGCTTCGCCCCGGTCAAACAGAAGGCTATCGAGGACAAGGTAAATCGGCTCCTCGCCGCCAACTTCATTCGGAATGTGCCCTATTCAGAGTGGCTAGCGAACGTCGTCCTGGTCAAGAAGTCAAGAGGGAAGTGGCGCATGTGCGTCGACTTCACCGACCTCAACAAGGCCTGCCCCAAAGACAACTATCCCCTACCTCGAATAGATCAGCTCGTCGACAGCTCGGCAGGCCACGAGCTATTGAGCTTCATGGATGCCTTCTCTGGCTACAATCAGATCCGTATGAATCCGGCAGACGAAAATCTCACCGCATTCACAACAGACCGGGGGGTATACTGCTACAAGGTGATGCCCTTCGGACTCAAGAACGCCGGGGCCACGTACCAACGGTTGGTCAACTGCATGTTCAAGCCACAGATCGACTGGAACATGGAAGTTTACGTCGACAATATGCTCGTCAAATCAGTCTCGTCGACCGACCACGCCAAGGACCTGGGCGAGGCCTTCGAGGTACTCCGCAAGTTCAAGATGAAACTGAACCCCGCCAAGTGCGCATTCGGGGTCACCGGGGGAAAATTCCTCGGTTTCATGGTCACCCACCGTGGGATCGAGGCTAACCCGGAAAAAATCGACGCTATCCTCAACATGAGCGCGCCCAAGACCAATGTCGAAATCATGCGACTGACAGGGCGGGTAGCCGGTCTGAGCCGTTTCATGTCGAGGTCTGGGGGAAAGTGCCTCCCATTCTTCAAAGCTCTGAGGAAAATCCCAAGGTTCGAGTGGTCAGAAGAGTGCCAGACCGCCTTCGACCAACTAAAGAGACACCTTGTGATGCCACCGCTGCTAACTCGACCAGTTGAAGGGGACGAGCTCTCACTATATCTGGCGGTATCCGATCAAGCAATGGGCTCAGTGCTCGTACGAGAGGTCGAGGAAGCACAGAAGCCGGTATACTACGTGAGCCACGTCTTTAAAGATGAAGAGACGAGATACCCAGCCATAGAGAAGATTGTCTTGGCACTCGTTGTGGTCTCAAGGAAGCTACGACACTATTTCCAGGCGCACACTATCTTCGTTCTCACCGAGCGCCCACTGGGGTCTATCCTCGCCTCGCCCGAATCCTCGGGACGCTTAGAGAAATGGAGGTGGGAGCTGTTCCAGCTTGACATAAAATACCGCCCGAGGCAGGCCATCAAAGCACAAGCCCTGGCCGACTTTATCGTCGAGTGCACCATCCCCGGCAAGGAACCGGAGTCCGCGCCTCCCCTCGTGGCCCAACGACCTATCGTAGGGAGACCCGACTCGGTCCCTGAGTGGGTCATTTACGTCGACGGGTCCTCAACCGAGGAAGGCTGTGGCGCCGGCCTCATCATTCGGGGCCTGAACGAGGCAGAAATGGAATATTCTCTAAAGCTCGGATTCAAGGCCTCAAACAACGCGGCAGAGTACGAGGCCCTGCTGGCTGGACTTCGCATGGCCTCCGAGCTGGGGTTGAAGACAATTCGAATCCGCAGTGACCCAGCCCTAGTCGTTGGCCAAGTGACTGGCCACTTCGAGGCTCGGGAACCACTAATGGTAAAATATCTGGCCGAGGTAAGAAAACTTCGGAAGAACTTCGACGAAGTCCAGATAGAGCAAATACCCAGGCAGCTCAATGCCCAAGCCGACGCCTTGAGCAAGCTGGCTTCATCCTACTCGGCCAACAACAAGCGGTCTATCCTCTTCGAAACCTTGCCACGGCCCAGCATGGAAGATGGGGCGACAATACTTCATGTGTATACAGCGCAGGAAGATGACCAGGAATGGAGGAGGCCCCTCATGGAATTCCTAAGGGATGGTACACTCCCGAAAGATCGGGGAGCAGCCCGTCGTCTCCGGGCTAAAGCCCGTCACTTCGTCTGGAGCAATGGGAACTTTTACAAGAAATCCTTCACTCAGCCCCTGCTCCGGTGCTTCGACCCCCACGAAGACGACTACGTCCTCTGTGAAATCCATGAAGGGGTCGGCGGCGCGCACCAAGGGGCCCGAACCTTAATCCAGAAGGCATTGCTCCAGGGGTACTACTGGCCCACTATTCACAGAGACGCCCAGAAGCTCGTCAGGAGATGCAAAAGCTGCCAGCTCCACGGAAGCATACCTCGCCTTCCGACTACCGAGCTGACCGCTTTAACCTCCCCGTGGCCATTCGCTCAGTGGGGATTGGACATGATAGGCCAGTTCCCGACTGGTACGGGAGGGCACATGTATATCCTCGCCACAGTATATTACTTCACGAAGTGGGTCGAGGCCGTCCCTATCAGGAAACCGGACGCCGCCACAACCATCAAGTTCCTGCAGAACAACCTGATACTCCGGTTCGGCATCCCGAGGTGTATCATCACCGACCACGGGACGAACTTCGAAAATGAGAAAGTAAAGGATTTCTGCAACAAATATCACATCCTCATGAAGTTTGTCGCGATCGCACATCCCCAATGCAACGGGCAGGCCGAAGTTGCTAACCGCAACGTCCTCCGAGGTCTTCGAAATCGCCTAGAAGGACGCCAAGGCAGTTGGGTCGAGGAATTGCCCCGGGTCTTTTGGGCCCTGCGCACGTCAAAGAAGACCCCCACCAGGGAAACCCCTTTTAGACTCTGCTACGGGACCGAGGCAATGGTCCCAGTGGAGATCGGGCTACCCAACCACCGGGTCGAACACTTCGACGACGAAGCGAACACCACGGCACTACGGACCAACCTGGACATCTTGTTGAAGAAATGAGACCAGGCTCAGATCAGGGCTGCCGCCTATCAGCAGCAAACTATCCGATACTAGAATGCGCGGGTCAAACGTCGCTCCTTCAAGACCGGAGATTTGGTCCTACAGCGGAACGAGTTCGTCAATCAAGGCAGACTGCATAAGTTTTTCCCGAAGTGGGACGGCCCTTTCCTCATCTCCGAGGTACTTCCCGGCGGAGCCTACCGCTTACAGGACGAGGACGGGCGCAAGTTTCCACGATCTTACAACGCTGAGAAGCTCAAGCTGTACCAGTAAAATGAATACCTATGAGTGTGTACCTCTCCTTTTATAAAGGCAATGTAAATTTTTCTAAAAAGTCCTTTCATTCAAATAACAATGAGGGAACACTAGAACGTTGCAAAAGAAGAGTCTTATTCATCCCAAAGGTACTATGGGCTCCTCAGCCTTACAGAAAAAGGGAAGGTTACAACGGAGGCGGAACGGGATCAAGAAAGTACTCCTGGTGGTACTCGGAGTAGATTTCCCTCAACCGGGCCCGCCTTTACTCGGTTATCCCTGGCCGGTAGCCCTCTCGGCTATCCCTGGCTGGTAGCTTCCCTACCTCGCAACGCCAGGGATCAAAGCCCTCACCAAGAGGCAACCGAGCAGCTTCACTGTTTGGCCTATCCTTAGTAGGCCACTTACGGCCCCTCCCGTGCTAAGGATCTAAGCCCTCACTAAGAGGCAGCCGAGCGGCTACACCGCCTGGCTATCCCTCGCTGGTAGCTTCCCTACCCCACAACGCCAGGGATCTAAGCCCTCACTAAGAGGCAGCCGAGCGGCTACCCTGCTCGGCTATCCCTGGCTGGTAGCTTCCCTACCCCACAACGCCAGGAATCTAAGCCATCACTGAAAAGCAACCGAGCGGCTACCCCGTCCGGCTATCCCTGGCTGGTAGCTCCCCTACTCTACAATGCCAGGGATCAAAGCCCTCACTAAGAGGCAGCCGAGCGGCTACCCTGCTCGGCTATCCCTGGCTGGTAGCTTCCCTACCCTACAGCACTAGGGATCAAAGCCCTCACTAAGAGGCAGCCGAGTGGCTACCCTGCTCGGCTATCCCTGGCTGGTAGCTTCCCTACCCTGCAATGCCGGGGATCTAAGCCCTCACTAAGAGGCAGCCGAGCGGCTACCTCGCCCGACTATCCCTGGTCGGTAGCTCCCCTACCCCGCAACGCCAGGGATCAAAGCCCTCGCCAAGAGGCACCGGGCAGCAACCCTGCTCGGCCATCCTTAAGGATCAAAGCCCTCACCAAGAGGCACCGGGCAGTAACCCTGCTCGGCCAATCCTCAGTAAGCCCTTTACGGCCCCTCCCGCGCTAAGGATCAAAAGGCCTCGCAAGAAACAACCAGGCCAGTCCTTGCTCAGTTATCCCTGGCTGGTAGCTCTCTACCCCAACACACCAGGGATCAAAGCCCTCGCCAAGAGGCACCGGACAACAACCCTGCCCGGCCCGTCCTTAAGGATCAAAAGCCCTCACAAGAGGCAATCGGGCCCCTTTGCTCGGTTATCCCTGGCTGGTAGCTCCCTACCCCAACACACCAGGGATCAAAGACTTCGCCAAGAGGCACCGAGCAGCAACCCTGCTCGGCCCCGTCCTTAGTAGGCCTCTTACAGCCCCTCCCGCGCTAAGGATCAAAGCCCTCGCAAGAGGCAACCGGGCCCGGCCTTGCTCGGTTATCCCTGGCTGGTAGCTTCCCTACCCCACAACGCCAGGGATCTAAGCCCTCACTAAGAGGCAGCCGAGCGGCTACCCTACTCTGCTATCCCTGGCTGGTAGCTTCCCTACCCCACAATGCCAGGGATCTAAGCCTTCACTAAGAGGCAGCCGAGCGGCTATCCCTGGCTGGTAGCTCCCCTACCCCACAACGCCAGGGATCAAAGCCCTCACTAAGAGGCAGCCGAGCGGCTACCCTGCTCGGCTATCCCTGGATGGTAGCTTCCCTACCCCACAACGCCAGAGATCAAAGCCCTCACTAAGAGGCAGCCGAGCGGCTACCCTGCTCAGCTATCCCCGACTGGTAGCTTCCCTACCCCCACAACGCCAGGGATCTAAGCCCTCACTAAGAGGCAGCCGAGCGGCTATCCCTGGCTGGTATCTCCCCTACCCCACAACGCCAGGGATCAAAGCCCTCGCCAAGAGGCACCGGGCAGCAACCCTGCTCGGCCATCCTTAAGGATCAAAGCCCTCACCAAGAGGCACCGGGCAGTAACCCTGCTCGGCCAATACTTAGTAGGCCCCTTACGGCCCCTCCCACGCTAAGGATCAAAAGCCCTCGCAAGAGGCAACCGGGCCCGTCCTTGATCGGTTATCCCTGGCTAGTAGCTCCCTACCCCAACACACCAGGGATCAAAGCCCTCGCCAAGAGGCACCGGGCAGCAACCCTGCCCGGCCCGTCCTTAAGGATCAAAAGCCCTCGCAAGAGGCAACCGGGCCCACCCTTGCTCGGTTATCCCTGGCTGGTAGATCCCTACCCCAACACACCAGAGATCAAAGCCCTCGCCAAGAGGCACCGAGCAGCAACCCTGGTCGGCCCCGTCCTTAGTAGGCCCCTTACGGCCCCTCCCGCGCTAAGGATCAAAAGCCCTCGCAAGAGACAACTGGGCCTGCCCTTACTCGGTTATCCCTGGCTGGTAACTCACTACCCCAACACACCATTTATCAAAGCCCTCGCCAAGAGGCAACTGAGCAGCTTCACTACTCAGTCCATCCCTGGCAGGTCTCGTACGACCCTTACAACGCCTGGGATCGAAGCCTTCGTCTAGAAGCACCGGGCAGCTACCCTGCTCGGTCCATCCTTAGCATGCCTTGCCGAGCCTTCCACGCTAAGGAACATGACCTCACCAAGAGGCATCCGGTCTACCTACGTCTGCGCGATCTCCATCTCGACTTCAGGTCCATGGAGATACCGTCTTCCCACCGGTCTTTGCAAACTTGCAAGTGAACAGATTCAACTCGATGCATAATCGCTAGACGAAGAACCGACACAACACAAAGGCGGTACTGTGCAAACACAAGTGTTTACCGACAAAAGGAAAATACTCGTGCAAACATGACTGCAAGAAAAAATAACCTTTATTCACAAAGTTAAAGCTTTTACAAGGGTATTGTGGGCTCCCCAGCCTTACAAAATGGCCGAAGGCCTACAAAATTCCCGATGCAACAAAAAAAGAGAAGAAACAAGAAGACAAGGGGCTTCAGGCCTCAGGGCCAGGCGCAACCCCAGGAAACTCAACGCCTACCATGGCTCGAGCGGCGTCCGAGGGCTCATCACCCATCACATCGACCTCGGCATCACCCTCGCCGAGAATCTCTTCCACGACATCACCATCGGGGGTCGTCCCCCTGCTCGTCATCCTCGCGAGGATATTCGGCTCGGAGCTCTTCGTCAGCAAACTCCGGCATCCGAGCCTTGACGGCGTCGAGGGTCTCATGCCAGATGGCGGTAGTGGCCGAGGCTAGGATGATGTAAAAATGTTCCGACTTCTGGAAGTTCTCCACCGCCTTCGCCGCTCTGAGGTCGGATCGCTTCGCCGTCTCTAACTCCTTTCGGAGGGTACTCTTCGACTTATTCATGGCGCCGACGAGCAGCTTGGAGTCCTGAAGCTTTCCCTCGGCGATCTGGGCGGCCTTGCGGAACCTGGCAACCTCCTGCTTCCCGGCCGCTACCCCTGCTTCGTGGTCGCCGCCTCCTGCTTCGCGGCTGCCACCTCCTGCTTCCCGGCCTCCACCTTGCCCTCAAGGGCAGCAACTCTCGCCATCGCAGCTTCCATCTCCCGCTTTGAGCTCTCCTCCAGCGAGGAAAGCTCGCCCGCGGCTCGCATTGCCGGGGCTATTTCCTCCTCCTTCATCTGGACGACGAGGGCGACGTGTTGGAGGACCTGAAGAAATCAGAGGGGGGTCAGGGTCACCAAATCTCGCGGATGATGAGACGCGGAGTAAGAAATTAAGTGAGGTGCGTGCACTAACCTGCATGGCTTCTTGGGCGATGGACACTATTTGCGCTTTCAGAGTCCCTCAAGGGACCTTGCCCCCGGCCGACCTCTCCATGTCAGACAGTAAGCTGTCAGCGACGGAGAGCTCCGAGGGCACCTCAAAGCGGAGCTCTCCCTCGTCCACCAAGATTGGGGAGGCCGGGGTCCGCGGGACTGCACGGGGGAGCCTCTTGAGGGCAGCGGCGGAGGGCTGACCTCTACCTCCGAAGCCGGGGCCTCCTGACCCCGAACCCGCTTTTGGCTCGGCGCCTTGCTGGGATCTAGGGCATGACCTGCATTCGAGCGCTGGGGCGGATCGATTGTCGGGGGAGCTGGGATCGATGTCTGACGAGAAGAGCCGGCCTCTCCAGCCTTCGGCCCCTTCTTCGGCTTACGCATGGCCGCTCGGAGGTAGCTCAAGTCCATGGGTTCTGCACAAGGCAAGATACAATGAAGTTAGTAACACAAAAAAATAAAAAATAAACGCAAGCCCAACAGAACGCCTACGAGCTCCTACCAACGAACTGGGCGGGGCTGAACCCGGCCCAACTGAGGACCCGCTCAGAAAGCAGCACGTCAGCCCGGGGAATGGGCTCCCACTTCGCCACTCTCACCGCGTCGGGATCGTTGGACGGGCTTTCCCGCCAGCACTTATCCCTAGACCACTGGGTGGGCATGGGTCAATCCTCGCCTTCTGTCGGTCCGACAAAGAAAAACTTCTTCTTCCAACCGTGGATGGAAGAAGGCAAGATGACGACACCCGACCCGGCTGCACTCCCCCGTCGTTTCCTGAAGGAAAGGTAAACCCACCTCGGGTCGCCCGCGCGACTGCCGGGGTGACCTTTGTAAATAAGAGAGGAGGCGAGGACGGACAGACCGAAGGGGATCATCTGCAGCTTCAAACGGACCATGAACCCAAGGAGAATCCTCCATGAGTTCGGCACTAGCTGGCCCGGGGCCAAACCAAAATAATTTAGCGCTCTAATGACCTCGGGAGAGAAGGGCAGGCACATTCCGGTCCAAAAGGATTCCAGGTACAAGGCAATCTCTTTACCCCGCACCTGATCCGCCCTCTCCCCTTCCTCGGCCAAACGTAGAGTATAGCCCGGAGGGATATAGAAGCGAGCCCGAGCGGCGGCAAGCTCGCCCTCGTGCCTCACCAAGGAAGGCACACCAGGGGCGTCCGCCACCTCTACTCGAGGATCTGCCCCTGACGCGCGACCCCGGGAAGAAGATCTGACCCTAACTTCCCGAGAAGACTTCGACTCGGCGGAGGAATCCCTAGAATCTACCCCGACGACATCTACAGACTCCTCAGAGGAAGACATCTAACTTGATGGAGAAGTCCTCGAGAACACAGAGATCCGACCTAAAGAGGAGAGCACCAAGCTTACGAGTCCAAGAATGAGGAAAATATGAAGAGAGATGGGCCCTGAAGAGGACCCCCACCTCTATTTATAGCCACCGGCGTCCTCATCCAAAGGCGACGGTCGGCTCCCGCCAAAAACAACTCTTCGCATTCAACGGCCACGATCGCTCCACCTGCTGCCCGCACATTGGCCGGAGCCCATCAGACGCCAGAAGTCTGCGGCCCGTCACATCAGCCAACCAACGCCCGACACGTGGGCTGTCGCTTCAGCGAAAGTACGCACGATCCGGCGCACCCTCTTTAATGCAAAAGATCTCGCCCTGATTCGCTGGCATCATCCAGAAAATACAACGGATTACCCTGGGACACACCCGGCGATATCTTCTAAAAGGAGCTCACCTTGGGTAACCCGGAAGACCACTCTCGACCCAACCCATCGGCTGGTCGGGACAAGAGTGGGGGGCTAATGATGATGCTCAATATCGGTGATCTCCCAGATCATGACACATGGCAGATGACGTGTCCCAGAGCATGCAAGAAAGGGCCTACAGTGGCCGACCATACCACTCCCATGCCCGTCTTACAAACAAAGCTGGCTCGCCTCCGACCCCCAGCACAATTGGCCTCCTCGGCCTCACAGCTCGTCTCCGGGCTACCAAAGAACCAAGATACCTCGGCTTTCCCGCTCGTCCGCGAGCTCTCCCGCCGAGGTCATCTTCCTCGGTCTCAACGACCGACCGACGGCACCGCTCACAGGCGCAACCGCCATCCCGCGAATCTCGCCATGCGCAAGATATCCGCCGGCCACGTCCCACGTCCCACGCCATCACGATCCCCCATTAACGAGCCTGTCTCGCCATTAATAGGAGATCCCGCTCATTACGCGGGCATGACGTCGGGAGCGTTAACGGCCGGCGTGATTCTCGCGCCTGTCCTGCCTGCTGCCACTGCTATATAAACCCTTTCTTCAGACGGTTCAAGTAAGCCATTTTTACTCCACTAAGCCGTTACTCTGCTCGGATTTCCTCTCTAACTTGATCGTCGGAGGGTCCTCGGTGTTACAACCACCCCGGGACTTCCTTGCAGGTAGCTCGGCGACAACCAACCTCAAACCCATTGAGATCCACACGCTTCAGGAGCCTGCCTTCATATCAAATATCAGTCATCCATCGCCGCCATCAGCAGATCAACGGAAGGCAACATCTTGGCGCGATCCAGGTCGCGTCACTCTTCATTTCTTCCTCTCCCACGTTCTGTCTCTCTCCTCTCTCTCTCTCTCTATATATATACTGTTACATTCTACCTAACCTAATCTATTTCTACCCACATCCTATTCTCTCATACTATTTATATATTCTTTTCTTATTTTATAAAACCCTTACACTCACCCACTCTCCACTCTCTCTCTTCTCTATATATATTCATTAGCTACTGAATCCCGTCACCTCCCCTCTCCCTATTCGCACCGCCTCCATCTCCTCACCAACACCCCTAAGCCAACCCCGAGCTCCTCTTCCCTACACAAAACCCACTGCAACTCAAAGCCAATCCCCTGCCCTCGTCGCTGCACCTTCGCCGGAGCTCCGACCTCGTCATCTCCTCCACTCCCTCGCCACCACCTCGTTCTCCTCTCTCATTTCCCAAAAAAGAACCCGAGCACCCCGAGAAAGAACCTGCACACCCAAACCCAACCCAAGAATCCAAAACCCACGTACCTCGTCGTCGTCTCTGTTCCTTCACCGCAGGCAGCCCTGACACCATCACCTCGTCCTCGCCTCTGTCCCGAGCTCCACACCATAAAACCTGAGAGGGCACACATTCTTCTTCTTCTTCTCCACTTCTTCTTCTCTTTCTTTTCTTGTTTCTTGGTTTTGCGATCATCGCCGGAGCCGTGCAGTCGCTGACGATCCGGGCAACCCAGTGGATGTTCCCAGCCAGCGTGGTCACATTCTTGTTCTGCCTGGTTCATTTCTGTACGCCGCGTGTGCATCACGATGTTTACCGATATCGTACACGGCGTTTACATCCCGTCGTGAGATCCGATCAGGCAAGTTTACCTTGCTACATGCTATGTTAATATATCTATATTCATATGAATAAAAATATCACATGTTTACTGCATCGTGCATCCCATGTTACAGTTTTACAGTTTTGATACCCGTACGTATCCATACCGCTATTTACATATCTATTCGCATGCAAGTTTATCTTGCTATGTGCTATACTACATATTTTGCGTCCATATGAATAAAAATATTACATGTTGTTTAGTTATGCATCCCATATTACCATTTTACTGTTTTGCGATACCCGTTCGCATCCGTACCGTATATTACATATTTAGTTACATGCCGGAATCATATTATATCATGTTACTGCTATATTAATATACCCATGCTTGATGATGTGCATCATACCTAGTCACAGGGTTGTAGATGTGATCCCAGATAGATATTGTGCATCCATGCTTTTACCGTATTTCGATACTTGATACAGTTTTACTTTGGGCATCCGTTTGATACATATGCACTACCTGACATGACCTGATACACCACTGCTTGACTTGATACCTGATATTGTTTCTAATGCCGACAATCCTGACTTGCTGTCCCGACGGACGTATCCTGTTGTCTATTCTGACAAAACCTGTAGCTGCTTGATCCTGTGTTGGCATTAGCTCCAGATTTATCAATACCTGACTTGAAAACATAACCTTGGGGGTAAGGGGAAATCAAGAATGTAACCGAACGTAACTCAAAGGGCTATTATATTGTTTGCTATTTTTCCGGGCGTTACGGAATAATCCTGTTACCGTGGTCCCGTGGGGAATGAATAGGGCATAGACCGAATAATCCTATTACTGTGGTCCCGTGGGGAATGAACGGGGCATAGACTGATGGGTTACGATGAGAATTACATTAATTGATTTCGAAGACTTTAGATTATATAACCTAGAATCCAGAAATAGGTTGCACACCACATGCACATACACCTCATTGTTTCATTTTTGTGTTTATTTTCTATATTCATGTCATCGTTTATATTCATGTCTGCATATCTCGTGTATCTTGTTCGCTTTATTTTTTGATATTATGATGCATTGACGTCTGGGTTCTGCATGGCCCAGACCCTCTATCTTTATCGCAGGCTGACCAGGAGTATTTCAGCCGACAAGCCGAACAGTGAGGAACATGTTAGCGTTTAGCTTTGTTTAGTTTCCTTTCTGTACTTTCATTTCCTGATGTGAGCCTGTATTTAGGACGTATTTCCAGATGTTATTGTTTATTGGATCTATTGCTTCCGCACATATATTTCTTGACTTGTTTATTCTGGCAGATGGACATATACTAGTTAGTTGTTATATATTTTACTGTTCTTGATATCTTATAGACAGCCGTAATGTGACTGTGGAAGGATGTTTTCTAGCCACAGACAGCATGGTTGGCTCTGTCACGTGCCGACCTTAGCGCACTCTGGGAAGCGGGGCGTGGCACATGTAATGCTAAAAGCCGAAGTGTGACTACGGCGGTAGGAGCATGACTGGCTTAGTCACCCCTCGTATTCCATATTTTTGGGAAGCGGGACGTGACATTAACCGTATTTCTTATTCCACGCCGATGCCGGTTCACTCATCACCACCGCTAGTAGCCTCGCCTCCACCCCTCCTTCCCCCGGTGCATTCATTCACCACCGCCACCAATACCCTCGCCTCCACCTCCGGTACATTTGCCACCGCCACCCGTAGCCTCACCACCGCCGCCGGTGCATCCACCACCATCACCCGTAGCCTCACCACAAGTAGCCTCGCCTCCACCAGTGCACTCACCGCTACCACCTGTCCGTTCACTGCCTCCACCAGTGTCCTCCCCATCACCTCCGATTTTTTCATCTCCATCGCCGGTGAGATCGCCGCCGCTCGTAACATCTCCTCCTCCTCCATCATCCGACGACGACTTTGTCATCCCACCAATCATTGTGGGTAGCTATGCATCGCTGCCGCCGCCTCTCTATCCAGGATACTAAGGTATACAAGGAGCCATATACACTCTCGTCTAACCGTCGTGCTCGGGGTTGAGAATGATGACAACAAGAGAAAGGAAAATTACGTAAACAGTCGAAATCCATGCGCGCGTGCGCATATACATATATATATATATATATATATATATATATATATATATATATATATATCAAAAGGGATTTCATCTTGGTTTCTTCTTTTTCATCTTTCTTAAACTTGGTGTAAGCGGAAATGTAACATAAAAACTTCGACTAAAATGTTATGCATAGACTATATAGACTATATGATGTAGCTCATGAATATATATATAAACGGAAAATAAAAAGTAATTAGTTTTGTACTTTATTTTTGTGTGTGTGTTTGTGATTGATTTATGTCATAAGCTCATATTAATAAAATCTAAGACAATACTTTTAATGGAAAATACACAGTTCAACATACACATTGACTATTGTTTGTTCTTTGCCGGAGGATTCGACTCGTTGGAATGTGTTGTTGCTGGAAATAATGCGGTTTCATGCAACATTTGCGATAAATAAAAAACTTCCTATGGAAACTGTGGCCTCTACTAATTAAGCTAAGGTAATCTTATACTTATTTATTTTGAGTATGCAACTTTCCATTTTCAAAGGGCTCCATGGATAAAACAACGAAGCTATGATTTAAAAAAATTAAATATTTTGATAATTAAAATTTTTGAAGATTCGAGAAATTGGAAAAAGGTCAAATTGAAGGTAAAATAGGGACGACCCTATGGGCTCTTAATGGGGCCCTTAAATTTGCTTCCAAGTCTTTTTACGTGTATTTTAAGGCTAAATTCAAATGAAACCGTCCTCATTTTGCTCTGAATAGCAAAATAACGTGAAACCACAATCACTTCAGAGAGCTTGCATTTTCCCTGTATTAATTTAGCAGCCGTTTACTTCTCTGCATGTGTCAACCTTTTCTTCCCAAAGCATCACTTGGTAAATAGTTAAATACATTTGATATTGTTTGAGGATATTCCAAGGATAAAATTTGACTCTGCGATAAATCATATTGTCGTTAAAAGTTAAAAGTCTTAAGGTCAAGTGATAAGTGCAAGTCCTTGAAATTGATGGAGACATTCTGCTAACAGCGGTGGGTGGTTGTTTCTTGCAACTTACTCTTATATATCTTGTCAATATGATTTCTTTTACTTCTTGACATTGTGTCAATATAAAGTCCAAATTAACAAGAAAACTCCAACTGTAATTAGTTAACCAAACCTTTTGTCCTTTTTATTAAATTAATCGCAAATCTTAAGCAATTGTCCAGGGCCTAATAGGATCTTGCGGGAAGACCGGGGATCGAATCCAAGATCTTCCATTTAGTGTTTCGAAAGGGACACGGGACCGGTGGGCGTCATTAAGAAAAGTTGATCGCAAATATTTATTTGCCTTCTGCTTGCCTCGATGAGTCCGTTAGCTATATCCTTGTCTTTTACACCTTGCCTTCTAAACAAACTCACTGTTACACAAAAACATTGGGATTTTGCATAACCAATTTCATTACCATAGAATATCATTTTTCTGCAAATTTTTTTTTGGAGTTTTGAATAGGATTCGATTAATAAAGAATTCCCTCAAAGTCAGAAATATATATTGTACGTCCTAGTTGAACCGCTTAATCTAGCATCCACCGAATAATTTGTTTCCGGTCTATAATAACCTTTATGTAAGTCCATTGTACCGAAGACATATAGTTACCGGTTACATTGAGCGTTCCTTTAAACATAAAGTTTTTTACACTATAAGCACAGCCTAAAAAATTATAAATCAGCAGTGATGAAGATTGTCGCTTTCGGTTCGAAGCCTGTACAAGGTTATTAAGGCTACATAATTAAGTCGACTTAGAACTTCTCTACGCATCTACTGTACTGTCTTTAATTGTTTGTAAATGATACAAGTCAGTCAGGGATATCATTTTAATATTGGTACCTGATGATGCTCAATATTGGCGACCTCCAAGATCAGGACACGTGGCAGACGACGTGTCCCAAGACTCAGAAGAAAGGGCCCACAGAGACCGACCAGGCCACCCTACACCCGACTTGCAAGCACAAGCTGGCCTTCCTCGAGGCCCCCTGCAAATTAGCCTCCTCGGCCGTTCAGCTCGCCCCGAGCCGCCATAGGACCAAGACTCCTCGGCCTCCCCGCTCGTCTCCGAGCTCCCTGCCGAGGCCGTCTTCCTCGGCCCTCCGACCAACTCCACCACTCACAGGCGTAACCGCCGCTCCGCGAATCCCGCCATGCGCAGATTCTACGCCAGCAACATCCCACGTTCCACGCCATCACGATCCTCATTAATGGGCGATCCGCTCTCTACGAGGGCGTGACGTCGGGAGTGTAACTGCCGGCGAGATTCTCGCGCCTGCTGCTGCGTGCCACCACCGTTATATAAACCTCCATCACAGAAGGGTCAGGGAAGCAATTCTTTACACTTTACGCCGTTACTCTGCTCGGATCTCATCAGTAACTTGAGCGTCGGAGGGTCCTCGGTGGTACCAAACCACACCGGGACTTCTTTGCAGGTACTCGGCGACAGCTTCCACACCTCACCTCTTCCTCCAAAAACCCATTGAGACCCACACGCAACGAAGGATAATCAGCTAAGTTCACCGCGAGATCTACGGAAGACAACATCTGACGGAGGCCCAAAAAGGAGCTCCATCAGTTGGCGCCGTCTGTGGGAAATCAAACTCCATAAAATACAAAGTTGGCCTTCCTATCTCCTCCCTCATGGCGGACGACCATCCTGGGGATCCCAGTACCAGCCGCCGCCTTCCACTCACCGAAGGCGGGGATGAACCTCCCCCCATGACCGTCATCAACGCCCTCGCAGGCCGGATAGATCGCCTGCAGTCCCTCATGGAGGCCCTCGTCCGCGTCCAAACGGCCGCGCACGGGCCCCAGATCGCTGCTTCACCGCCTCCAGAAGACTCTGTCCCTGTCTGGACGGCTGACCACCAGCAGGCTGCATCCCCTGGCCGCCGGTCCCTCGAACCGGTGCCCCCTGAGGGCCGCTGGGTACCCCAGGGCTCCACGCCGAGATCCGCCACCAGAGCGCCTCGCCCCGAGCCTCCTCGCGACCCTTACCCCCCTGAGGAAATGTCGGTCACCTCTTCTATCCACGAGCGTGGCCGACCCCACCATGATCGGCGGGGCCGCACAGAAGGGGTCCGCCCCGGCGACTCAAGAGCTACCCTATCCCGGGACCTGAGGCACCTCATCGAGAGAAACCGGGGCCGCTCCCAGACGCAGGTCACCCGCAGCGGGGCCAGGAATCCCGAGGCGCCGATTCCTCGAGGTACCACGGTCGACTCGACGCCCTCGAGAAGAAGATCGAGGGCATGCGCCGAGAAGCTCACCTCTCGAGCGACGGGGCTAAGTACGCCTCCGACTCGCTCATGAAGCTGTTCACCGAGGAACTGCTCGCCGTGCGCGTCTCCTCGCGTAACAAGCCACCGAAGGTCTTTCTGTTCGACGGGAAAACCGACCCGAAGGACCACTTGGACGCTTTCACCACGGGAATAAGCTTCCAAGATCACTCCGACGCCGCCCAGTGCAGGGCCTTCCCGGCCACCCTCATCCGCGCGGGTCGGGACTGGTTCCGGGGGCTCGAACCCCGCTCGATTTTGACCTTCGACGAGCTGGCTACCCAGTTCCTCGGCCATTTCGTGGGGAATCGTCGACAGAAGCGCACGGTCGACTACCTCTTCACGGTTAAGAGCGGGGATAAGGAAACGTTCAAATCCTATATTACCCGCTTCTACAACACCCTTCTCGAGATGCCCGAGCACCGAGACGAGACCGTCATAACGGCACTCAGATCTGGTCTGAGGCATAAAGAATGGTTGCGCTCCTTCGCGCTGGCTCAACCTAAGACCATGGCCGAAGTCAAAGCGTGGACCGAGCGCGAGGTTCAGCTGGAATCCGAGGTGAATGCTAACCTTTCCCGGGTTGAAAGGCCCGACCAGAAGAAGAGGACTCAGGAGGAGAGGCCGGAGCGTCAGCAGCCCTACCACCCGAAGTTCCAGGAGTATACCCCCCTCAACGTCTCCCTCGCGGTGTTGCTGAAGGAGGCCCAGAACGAGGGGTTCTTCAAGTTCCCTCCGATCCCACGTCAGGCCGCTAAGCGAACTCGGGGCTCCTACTGCGCTTTCCACCGGGTACTGGGCCACGCCACGGAGGACTGCAAACAACTGAGGGACTGCATCGCGGAACTCATCCGGTCTGGGCACCTCGCCACCTACCTAAGGGACAAACGGCAGACCGACCGCGAGCAGGAGCAGCGTCGCCCTCCCACCGACCTGACCATCGGCCAGATCATGCTTGTTTCAGCGGACGGCCAGCCCGGAGCTCAGGGAACCCCATGCCCTACGCCAATCGTGGGGGCCGACAACCCTTCAGGGAGCTTGGCCCGAGCCAACGAAGTCATCCCTTAGCCTGTACCTATTTTCTTTAAGCAATGTAAATTCTTCCTAGGATCTATTGTTAATTTAATAAAGGTCATTGGAGTATTGCGAAAAAGAAAGAAAAGCCTTGTTTATTCAAAGGGTATTATGGGCTCCTTAGCCATACATGCAAAAGAAAAGAAAAAAAAAAGGGAAAGTTACAATAGCGGGGGAACGGGGTGCAGCGAGCACTGCTCGTGGTACTCGGCGAAGATCTCCGCCAACCGGGGCCGCGCAAGTTCCACCCTCTGTTCCTGGTTCCCTCCACGGGCATCGACCCCGAGCCTCAGCTAGTAGCATTCGCGGACGAGCGCCTCTGAGCGGGCCAGCCGGTTCGCGGAGATCAAGCCGAAGCGCCGTTCACCGCCGGAAGCCGGGAAGACTGGACGTCTTGCCTGAATCTGGGGGCAGATGCTAATTGGTGCTATCCTTCCACCTCTCCGAAGATGCCAAGTTGATTTATGGCACCGTGTATCGAAGGTTTAAACGGATGCGGCTGGTGTAGCAGACTTCGTCAGATTCCCCCTCATTTGAGGGGGGTTTTTATTGTGGGGACGCTCTTCCCTGCAGGCGCAAGCCCCGGCAGTTAATTACGCTACCGCATCGCAGTAACAACTTTCTCCTTCTCCATATGGTCACTTCGTGTCGTGGGTGTTTTTTTTGTGTTTGGTTGCCCGTGGATTTTATACGGAGACTAATTTGTGTTGTCGCCCGTAGGAGGTGGATTAGTCCAAATCCGTATCTTTCTTAGATTTGGGTTTGGGGTTTTGGGTTTAAGGATACGTTAGCCTTATTTGAGGCTAAGATCAACTTAAACGTTTGTTAAGGACAAGTTAGTCTAATTTTAGACTAAGATCAATTTAACAGGATCGTTTAGATCCAACAAAAGAGTAATTGGGCTCTATTGTTTAGTTTAGTGGCATTGCGGTCGATAATTAGTTTAAGGACATTGCGGTCCATTTTTAGTATTAAGACATCGCGGTCGAGGTTAAGGACATCATAGTCCGTGAGTTTAAAGACCTCACAGTCCGGTGTTAGTTTTAAGACATCACGGTCGAGGTTAAGGACATCATAGTCCGTGAGTTTAAGGACCTCACAGTCCGGTGTTAGTTTTAAGACATCACGGTTGAGGTTAAGGACATCATAGTCCGTGGATTTAAGGACTCCACAGTCCGACGTTAGTTTTAAGACATTACGGTCGAGGTTAAGGACATCATAGTCCGTGGATTTAAGGACCTCACAGTCCGTCGTTAGTTTTAAGACATCATGGTCGAGGTTAAGGATATCATAGTCCATGGATTTAAGGACACTACAGTCCGACGTTAGTTTTAATACATCACGGTCAAGGTTAAGGACATCATAGTCCATGAGTTTAAGGACCTCACAGTCCGTTGTTAGTTTTAAGACATCACGGTCGAGGTTAAGGACATCATAGTCCATGAGTTTAAGGACCCCACAGTCCGATGTTAGTTTTAAGACATCACGGTCGAGATTAAGGACATCATAGTCCGTGAATTTAAGGACTCCGCAGTCCGATGTTAGTTTTAAGACATCACGGTCGAGGTTAAGGACATCATAGTCCGTGGATTTAAGGACTCCACAGTCCGACGTTAGTTTTAAGACATCACGGTCGAGGTTAAGGACATCATAGTCCGTGGATTTAAGGACTCCAAAGTCCAACGTTAGTTTTAAGACATCACGATCGAGGTTAAGGACATCGTAGTCCGTGGATTTAAGGAATCCATAGTCCGACGTTAGTTTTAAGACACCGCGGTCAAGGTTAAGGACATCATAGTCCATGAGTTTAAGGACCTCACAGTCCGTAGTAATGTGTGGTTGTTGGGACCCGTTACCTCTCTGACGACGTTGGGGGATTACAACGACAGATATCAGAGGAGTAAGAAGATGTACCCTCGAACCGGGTTTAAATTGATTGGAAGAGCAGGTGTGCTCAGTTCAATTTGAATTGAGGACTTATGGCCAGAATTGGGCTAAGTCCAGTTAAAGAACATTTTATTTTTGTTCTGCATGTTAGGCCTTTGTTTGGGCTCTGCCCTTTTAATAATGTCAGGCATTGGGCTTTGACATTTTGTCTGATATTAAATGCATAGCATTTATCAGGAACAAAGTAGTGTTCTGACAGCGCGCCACGTGGCGCACTAGGCACTTTGCGCCAGTCAAAGAGCGCATTGAGCTTCTGTCAGTTACCGCACACGAGGAAGACACGTGTCGCTTAGCGCTAAGCGCTAGTTTGTTAGCGCACTGCGCTTTTAATTTATGAGCGCGATGCGCCAGTTTATGGGTGCGCCAGTGAGTGACACGTGGCGTGCTTGGCGCTGAGCGCCAATCCAAGAGCGCAGTGCGCTGTTTTCAGGAGCGCAAAGCGCAGATCTTGACACGTGGCAAGTTATGGCGCTGAGCGCCAGTCCAGGGAGCGCAAAGGCGCAATGCATGAGTGCAAAGCACTGTTTAAATAGCGCAAAGCGCATCTTGATTGATTTTAAGATCAAAGAACAAATTTACGTTCTTCAAAAAAGGCCTTGCCTCAAGATCCAAGAATAAGAGTTCTTGTTTTTATAAAAGGCTCTGCCTTTTTAAATCAAGAGATCTGTGAAGTAAAATACTTCTTTTTATGTTTTTATGATTAGGTCTTTTGATCTTTTCTTTTTAATCAAATACCTTGACCTTTTTTATAGATCTAAGATCTTTTTAGAAGACGTTTCTTCTTTTTACGAGATGATTTCATCTCTGTTGTTCAAGAGTTCATTCTTTACCTTAAAGATGAAGAAGTGGTCTTCTTTTTTCTAAAGGCTTGCCTTTCTTTCTTTTTGAGTTTTTTTCTCAAAATTTGCAGAGGTTTTTTTCTTTTTTATATGAGACTTAAAGTCTTCGGGCCTTTATATAGGGCCAATTGATTTGTTAAATTAGTTTAAGAGATCTTTCTCTTGATTGATTGGGGAATACTTCCCACCGTTGGATCTTTGATCCTAAGACTTCTATTTGACAGAAGATAATCTTATTATTTTAATATGATTGAGAAATCTTTCCATGCAGAATTTGTTCTGTTTTTTGGTAATTCATTATTTACTATTGGATCATTGATCCAGCGGTGCTTAAAGCACAATCTTGTTGTTTGGAAAGATTTTGAGAAATCTTTCCTTAACAGAATTTGATTCTGGTTAATTAATGATTTATCATTATTATTAGATCCTTTGATCTAATGGTGGGAATTTTAATTCCAGCGCTGGCGCACCTACGTTGGACACGTGGCGCGTAGCGCATAGCACAGCGCAGGGTGCATCGCAACTGCGCTAGCGCAACTGTGTTAGACACGTGGCACGCAGCGCGGAGCGCAGCGCAACTGCGCTAGCGCACCTAAGTTTGACAGGTGGCGTGCAGTGCAGAGCGCTGGATCTGAAGTGTTGCTTCAGCTTTTTAATTTTTGAATTTTGAAAACGGAGCTTTGCTCTGACTGGGGTGCGCTGCCTAGGGCTCTGCGCTCCTGGGGTTGGCGTGTCTGCTTTTGACACGTAGCGCGAAGCGCACAGCGCGCAGGATCTGAAGCGTTGCTTCAATTTTTGAATTTTTAAATTCAAAACAGAGCTTTGCTCTGATTGGTGAAATTCTAAGCATCATAGTCCGTGGATTTAAGGACTCCACAGTCCGATATTTTGCTCTGGATACTTCCCACGGGTTCACTGTCGTGTTCTGCGAGGACCAGGCTCCGCTCTGGATGCTTCACACGGGTTCACTGCCGTGCTCTGCGAGGACCAGGATCCGCTCTGGACGTTTTCCACGGGGTCAGAAGTGATATAATCCGCGTTCCACGTAGCCAGGAATTTCGCTCTGGATGCTTCCCACGGGTTCACTGCCGTGTTCGGCGAGGACCAGGCTCCGCTCTGGATGCTTCACACGGGTTCATTGCCGTGCTCTGCGAGGACCAAGATCCGCTCTAGACGTTTTCCACGGGGTCAGAAATGACATAATCCGCGTTCCACGTAGCCAAGAATTTTACTCTCGATGCTTCCCACGGGTTCACTGCCGTGTTCGGCGAGGACCAGGCTCCGCTCTGGATGCTTCACACGGGTTCACTGCCGTGCTCTGCGAGGACCAGGATCCGCTCTGGACGTTTTCCATGGGGTCAGAATTGACATAATCCGCGTTCCACGTAACCAGGAATTTTACTCTGGATGCTTCCCACGGGTTCACTGTCGTGTTCGGCGAGGACCAGGCTCCGCTCTAGATACTTCACACGGGTTCACTGCCGTGCTCTGCGAGGACCAGGATCCGCTCTGGACGTTTTCCACAGGGTCAGAAGTGACATAATCCGTGTTCCACATAGCCAGGAATTTTGCTCTAGATGCTTCCCACGGGTTCACTGCCGTGTTCGGCGAGGACTAGGCTCCGCTCTGGATGCTTCACACGGGTTCACTGCCGTGCTCTGCGAGGACCAGGATCCACTCTGGACGTTTTCCACGGGGTCAGAAGTGACATAATCCGCGTTCCACATAGCCAGGAATTTTGCTCTGGATGCTTCCCACGGGTTCTCTGCCGTGTTCGGCGAGGACCAGGCTCCGCTCTGGATGCTTCACACGGGTTCGCTGCCGTGCTCTGCGAGGACCAGGATCCGCTCTGGACGTTTTCCACAGGGTTAGAAGTGACATAATCCGCGTTCCACGTAGCCAGGAATTTTGCTCTGGATGCTTCCCATGGGTTCACTGCCGTGTTCGGCGAGGACCAGGCTCCGCTCTGGATGCTTCACACGGGTTCACTGCCGTGCTCTGCGAGGACCAGGATCCGCTCTGGACGTTTTCCACAGGGTCAGAAGTGACATAATCCGCTTTCCACGTAGCCAGGAAGGGTTGACTTTATCCGCATTTCATGGAGTCAGGGTTTGACTCTCGGTTATCTGTGTACCGCCGAGTCATGGAACTGGGAGTTGCCGCTGTTCCGCTTTGCTTGATGTTGTGTCTGCTGCAATGAGATGAACGTCGAGATAATCTCTAGGCTATCTGTAACACCCGAGCCCAACAATACTATTTCTATTACTAGTTAAGTGTTATACATTGCTCATTCCAATTATCCTGATTGTTTAGTGTTTATTGCTAAATTTTAACCGGTTAAGTCATTTTGGCACATAACAAATTTTAACATCTAAAATGAAATTAAAAATATCCATGTTGGCCTACTCGTCGCCACTAGTCGCGTGGTAGCGTCCGCGTGTCGAGATTTCTTCCCGTTCGGCTAAACGGGCAAGTTTAGACGGCTACGCGCGCGTGCAAGTGTCCGACTTGGGGGCATGCATTTTAATCATAAAACACCTCTTTTCAAAATTTGGAACTCGCTTAAAATCCTATAATTTGAATTTGAAACATTTGGGCGCAACCCGGGCGCGATTTGGAAATGTTTCATTTAGCGCCGAAAAGCCCATTTAATTAAATAATCTAAACTTATATAATATATTCTTCTGTTACTTTTAAACTACCTAAATCGTTTAAATCTTTACTTAAATTTTCCTTTTAAAATTTCGCCAGCCAATCACGAGGGACTTTATCCCTCGTGGGCCCGCCTCCATTTCTCTATCTCTCTCTCTCTCTTCCTCTAACCTCTCTCTCTCTCTTCCCTATATATATTAGCTTCCTCCTTCCCTTCATATATTTTGCAGCCACGAGAACCCCTCGCGACCCTAACCCTCGCCACCGTGCCCGTCGCCACCGCAGCCCCAACACCGACGCCGCCACCACCGTTGCCCTCGTCTCCGCCTCCTCTTCCCGGCCTCGACTTTCCCTCCTTCTCCCCGTGCACACGTTGCTACCGCAGCAACCCCGGCCTGTCCCGTGTCTTCCCTGTTCGGCCGGAGAAGTCGCCGGCGACCGTCGTCGTCGTCACCTGCGCCACCTTCGGCATCTCCTCATCCCCTACGCACCAGCCCCCGACCACCTCCTCTTCATCCCCACTTTCTTCTCTGTTTCCATACCGCAACCCTAGCCCATCGCCTGCAGCATCCTCGCCGGCGCCCTATCGCCGTCGAGCCGTCGTGGTTGCCCCCTGGTGCTCCCCTGTAAGCATCTCTGTAACTTTCCATTAATGTAAAACCCCCTCGCTGGTCTTTGTTTACGTATATCGTATGGTTGCTAACTTGTCGTCGTTTTGACTTTCGCCGGACTCCGGCCGTGCCGACGTCTGGACCCAACTCACCAGCGAGGTACTCTGGTCCGTGTGGTCCCGCTGTTCGCTGTTTGGACTCGATCCGTGGCCCGTGCATCCGTCTTGTGTTTTCCGTCGACGTTGCATTCGTGTTTTCCGGTTTGCGAAACCGTCAAGGCAAGATTTCTTGCTACATGCTACATTAAACTAATTAAATATTTGACTCATAAAACTTGCTATATTAACTAAGTATAGTTACTTGTCTCATTGAATAAAATATGATATACATCATAATACTGCCATCTAAATCGTATTTTGCCACCATAACCTTAATAACAACTACCTGCTAATCATTTTACTATTTAGAGGATGATAGTCGTACACTTATATCTTCATTACCTGCTGTTGCTAATATTGCGCTACACTGTGATTATTGCACCCCAAGGGTGCTCGGACCTGCTAGTATAATACAACTGCATCATATTCATATACCATTGTGATTAAGTGAACCGTTATTGTTAATTACTTTATTCTTGCTGCTGTTCATTATTTGATTGTATACCTGATGTGAGCACATACTCGATTGCACTACATATTGGCCTGACCCTGCTACACATGACATATATATACATACCGACTCAACCTGTTGTACCATGACATGACTTGTTACTTGATCTCATGCCTAATGCCAACAAACCTGACTTGGGGTCCTCATGGACCATTCCTGTTGTCTATCCAGACAAACCTGACCTGTTACCTGATCCTGTGTTGGCATTAGTCCTTGATTACTGAATACCTGACCTGACATACATAACTTGGGGGTATGGGGAAATCAAAGGTGAAACCGACTTGTAACTCAACAGTTCGATACCTGTTCTGATCAGTCTTACGGGCTTGGCCTGCCCCGGAGTGATGATGCTGACATCACTCGCCCATCCTGCTACCTATTACTGCTTAGCGGCACGTCTCGGATTCAGCCCCGAGAACCTTGACCGTGGTCCCGGGCACGCACGGGATACTATTGAGTTACATCGACGAGTCACCAATTGATTTCAAAGACTTTAGACGAGAAACCTGATAGGACAGTTTAGTTACCACTGCACATTACCCTGCACTGTTATTTCATAGTACTGCTTATTCATATTCATCCCTGCATTGCTTATTACCATATTCATATTATATTATTGGTTGACATGACGCGCTGACGTCTGGGTTTTGCATGGCCCAGATTACTTATCACTGTCGACGACCGAGCAGGAGTGCTTCAGCCAGCAGGCTGATCTGTGAGTTCCATAGTGTTTAGTTTATTTATTTCATTTCATTTCCAGATGTGAGCCCGCATTATGGGACGCACTATTTATTTATTGTATTGGATCATTTGCTTCCGCACTTATTGTTTATTGACTCTTGTTATTATGGATTTGGACATGTGTTAGATTAGTTTATTATCTTGTTCTTGATATCTCTACAACCGTAATGTGACTGTGGATGGATACTTCCTACCCACAGGTAGCATGGTTGGCTATGTTACGTGCCCAATCTTGCGTACTCTGGGAAGCGGGGCGTGACACTATCTGTGAACCGTCGAGATTTGGCTTCTTTTTCTGATGAAACCTGGGGAGGAGGAGCGTGACTCCTTCTTCGTTTGCGCCCCTGGATTGTATACAGGGATTGATGTAATATCACCTGTAGGGCATAAATTTCATTTTATATGTATATTTTTTTATTTTATTTCTTTCCGCGATGCTCTATCATTTCAGCTTTTTATATCGCGAAGGTCGCGATTGCCCAATCATTTCGGCTATTTTTCTCGGTGCCCAATCATTTCGGCTATTTTTTTTATTTTTTACTCGCTGCTTTTTATTGCGAGTTACTCAATCATTTCGGCTATTTTGCATGCATACATTTTTTTACTTGCTGCTTCTGTTGCAAGTTGCCCCATCATTTCGGCTATTTCGTATGCATGTGTGGCTTGCTAGCTTTCCACTGCAAGCCCGGGATTAGACACCGATTTCGGCATCAGCACCGCTACAACTGGGATATTGCCAGAAGCGAATCATCATTTGCCTCTGTCGATGTCGAACAAAGGTGGCTTAGTAAACAGGGTTAGGATTCTGTCGACTAAGGCTTTTGACTTTATGAGCCGTGAGGGTCTCATAAAGGTATTTCTCCCTATGAGTCGTGAGGATCTCGTAGGTGTGTTTTCTTCTTAGGAATCGTGAGGACTCCTAAGTGTATGGCTTCTTGTAAGTCGTAAGGATCTTACAAGAAAGTTTTCTCCTTATAAGTCGAGAGGACTCACAAGGGTTGTTCACCGTGCGAACATATCCCTAGTCACGGATGGGACTTGGTTAGGGAAATGTTTATTCGCGCCCGTGGATTGTATACAAGGGTCAGTATTGAGCCGCTTGTAGGGCAATAGTGGATGTTGTAGGGGCTGCTTAAGAACAGGTTCAGGTCTCTGTAACTTAAGACTTTTGAATCTTATGAGCCGTGAGGGTCTCATAAGAGGGTTCTCCCTACGGGTCGAGAGGATCCCGTAGGTGTAATTTCTTCTTAAGAATCGTGAGGATTCCTAAGCGTGTTGCTCCCTTGTGAGTCGTAAGGATCTCACGCAGGTGATTTCTCCTCACAAGGTCGAGAGGACCCTGTAAGTGTCTTTTAACGAAGTTGTGCCCTTTCGGGTTTTCACAAACACTAGTCAGTAGCCCTGCTGTTTTTACTCGCGGAGCCCTTTCGGGTTTTCATCCGTGTCACGCCCCGCTTCCCAGTGTACGGCGAAGTGGACGCGACAAGGCCCGCTATGTATATACTCAGAAATACACACGCTAAGCGTAGCTAAGCAATATAAAGTAAAACACAAGAGACAAATATATAGAAATAACAGCAACTTTTATTTATAACATTCTTTGTACAATACATGAAAGGAAAATACAACTGAATGAAAAAGTAATGCCTAAACAGTGGCATAACAGAAATTGAAAATACTGGAAAGAACAAGGTACAATATCTAAAGCTCGGGATCTTCTTGGAACTGCTCCAAATCTTCACTTGTGGGCTCAATCTCAGCTTGGTCCAACGCACCTGACAACATTCAAAAAAGAAAGAAATAGAATGTCGTCAGCGAACAGGTCGCTCGGTAAGTCCCAAAGATAAGGAAAAATTAGAATGACAGTGTAAAATTATTTTCTAAAGTATTACATTGTTGAATATTATGGAATATTGAGTTAACGCTGTTGTTTGTAGCTTGGTACAGAAGGATGCCAGTGTATACGAGGGGGATCTCTATATGCTAGAGATCAGGGCAAAAGGAAGTACAAGAAACCGTTATGCCACGGTACAACAGCAATAGGATTCAGGTTAGGTGTCTTAATCTGACCACCTCGTGCCACCTTTAACATCTTCCGTACCAATCTACCCCTTAAACCCCGTAGTGCTTTAACAGTATTGTTGTATTAGAATATGTAAGTTGGGTGACTGACCAAAACCATGATATCAGTAAACATGTTATAACTGTATAATCAGGCAAATGGAATATCAGGATAATGGATGAATATCCATGGTTTGATTCAGTCAAAATGAATATATTGTTAATTGGATTCAGAGATTCATGTATTCAAATTGTGTTGGAATATAAAAGAATATAGATTGACTTAAATCATATTCAAGTCAGAAATATTCAGACTCTAACCCGAGTCAGACTAAAAGAAGGTAAATTTGAAGTTCAATAATTGTTAGGGGCCTTATTGTAATTTGTGAAACTTGAGGGGTTTTTATGTAAAAAGTACTTTTGTGTAGTTTTCAAAATACACCTCAAGTATTTAATAATTATCTTTATTGTTATAATAAATGTGAATTTTATTTGTGTTATTCTAGTGAATATATCCTAATAAAAGTATTAATTGTTTTATCTGAAATTCATGGTATTTTAATGTAACTTTTAATCTTTAATTTTGGGCTAGGCTAGGGTTAGGGGTCTTTATATAGGGCTAGGCTAGAGTTAGGGTTTGGATAAAAAATATTTTAAAAAATGTAAAAATTCATTAAAATATCATTAATTTTGGGATTAAAAGAGATTTAATGGGAATTTTGTAACTGTACAGAGAAAATGGAGTATGCAGGGATGAAGACCAAGTCAACACGAATTTTTTCGTGTTGACGACTCGGCCGACCGGCCGAGTCCGGCCGGCGGCGCCGGCCGATTCGGCCGAGTCGCTGACCGACTTGGCTGAGTCGGGGCCGAGTCGGGTCTCGAACGGTAGGGTTTCACATGGGGGGATTTATGGTGTACTTTATTTTTTATAAATTGCATTAATTTGTGAGTTATGGCTGTTTGACCGTTTGACTTCTCAAAAAAATTAAAACAAAATGATATAAAAATTATGTGGGGCATGGGATTCGAACTCTGGTGGCTTGGTTCAGCAGTGCAAGGTATTACCAATGAGCTACAAGCTCCTTCTTGTAATTATTGTAAGGAAATAGATACTTAAATTGTTTCCAGCAACATCAATACTCCAAGTATACATCATATTTAAAGCAAATTTTGGTATACAAAAATTGGAGTTGTTACAATCCGCGCCCATTTTGCTTATGGACATTCTGTTTTTTTTCCTTCTTTTTTTTTAAACGAGGTTGCGCCCTTTCGGGTTTTCACAAGACTCGCCGGTAGCCCTGCTGTTTTTACTCGCGGAGCCCTTTCGGGTTTTCATCCGCGCCCATTTTGCTTATGGACATACCGTTTTCTTTCTTTTTGTTTTTTTTATTCTTTTTCTTTTTGTATCTGCTTTGGGCTGTTGCAATCCACCGTAGTTTATCGACATCTCGGTCAACAGCTAGTTTTAGGACATAGTGGTCCGTTATTAGTTTAAGGACGTTTCGGTCCGTTGTTAGTTTAAGGACGTTTCAGTCCAAGAAAAGAAAGCCGGCTACTACTTATAGAGTTTGGGCTTAGGAAGATAGCGAGCGAACATAGTCGTCGTCATCTATCATTGACCTAGGTCGTGACTCGTCAAACGTAGTACTTCTTCAGGAAGCGACCGTTTATTGGCCTGAAAGGTCTTTCACCATGCATGTCCATGAGTAGATAAACCCCACATTGGTAGACCTTGTCTATGATATACGGGCCTTCATAGTTCGGCTCGAATTTTCCCCGCTTGGCACGATTGGGGATCATAGGTCTTTTGACCACTAGCACAAGTTCGCCTTGGCGGAATGTCCTTGGCCTAGTCAATCTTTCATATGAGCGCGTCATCTTTGCTTTATAAGCCTCTAAATTTTGTTGCGCTATAAGCCGGGTTTCATTAAGGGCATCAAGCACCTCGAGGCGAAGGTGAGCGTTCTCTTCGTCCGTCAGGTCATAATGGACTGCCACTCGTAGAGAGGGTAGCTCTATCTCGAGGGGGAGTACCGCTTCTGTACCGAATACCAACGCGTACGGCGTTGTGTTCATGGCCATCTTGAACGTAGTTCGATACGCCCAGAGAGCTTCTTGCAGTCTCTCGTGCCAGTCTTTCTTATTTCGAGACACCGTCTTTTTCACGATCTTTGTTAAGGTTTTGTTGAAAGCCTCAGCTAGACCGTTAGCTCGGGGGTTATAAACTGAGGAGTATCTCCAGTCTATATTATGTTGTTGTGCGAAGCGGCTGATATTGTGGCTTCTGTAGGCTGGCCCGTTATCGGAGATGATCCGTCGCGGAGTTCCAAACCGATAAATAACTTGCGTCTTGAAGAAATGGAGGATATTCTCCGTCTTCACTTCCCTTAACGGTACTGCTTCTGCCTATTTGGAGAAGTAATCAGTTGTCGCTAAAATAAAACGATGTCCTCTGGACGATGCCGGTTCGATGGGGTCGATTATGTCAGTTCCCCACATTTCGAACGGCCAGCTAGCCACCGTTGGATGTAGTGGATTTGGATGCTGATGGATAAAGTCCCCTTGAATATGGCATGAGTGGCATTGCTTCGCATACTCGAGGCAGTCTTGGATCATCGTGGGCCAATAATAACCTATCCGTTTGATCTTCAACTTCATCTTCAGGCTAGCTTGGTAAGAACCGCCGAGTCCGTCGTGAACTTCTTGGACGGCTCTTTTTGCTTCTTCAGGTCCCAGACATCTCAACCACAGAGAATCAAATGACCTTTTGTACAGAGTATCATTGACGAAGGCGAAAGAAAGGGCTCGCTTCATGAGCTGATGTTTTGAGGACGCATCTTCAGGCGTTCGACGGGATTTGAAGTAGTCTATAAAGACTTCTCTCCAATCCTCAGCCTTTTCCTGGTCTTTTATTTGCATGGCCATCTGCTCAGTCGCTTCCTTTTCCTCGGATGATTCCGGAGATATTTCTGCCAATGCGAGGACCCGACGGCTTTGCACAACGATCCTCACGTCATCGAGGTTCTCGTCGGCTAGTTCCTTAGCAAGCTTATCTAGTGCATCCGCTTTGTTATTTTCTGCACGCGGTATGCTTTCCAAGATGTAGGAAGGTATTTGGGTCAACAGTTGTTGTACCCTCTCGCCGTACTTCACCAGTTCTGGTTTGCACGTTTGATAGTCGCCGTTTACTTGACTAACGACTAGTTGGGAGTCTCCGTATATGAGGAGGTTTTCAATTCCCATGTCGATGGAGATCTCAAGGCCTGCTGTCAAAGCTTCATACTCGGCTTCGTTGTTCGTCCTCGACTCTGTTAAGGAGAAAGCAAAGCGCATTATCCCTCCTTATGGGGTCACGAAGATAAGGCCCACGCCTGATTTGATGATAGGGGTGCTTTGTTTGCGCTTCTTCATGGAAGACGCTCCATCAAAATAAATTTCCCATCGGGTATCACCACCGTCGATCGTATCAAACTCATGTTCGTCTGGCAATTCGCAATTCAAAGGGGAATCGGCAGGTATCGGATGCTCAGCAAGGAAGTCGGCGATGGCCTGGCCTTTTACTGCCTTAAGAGGCTGATAAGTTATTGAGAACTCCATCAGGAGAAAGGCCCATTTAGCGAGCCGTCCTGTCAATATGGCCTTTGACATCAAATATTTGAGAGGATCCACCTTCGATATGAGACGAACTTCATGCGCCAATGCATAGTGCCGGAGTTTCGTTATCGTGAAGATCAACACCAGGCAGTGTTTTTCGATGGGAGAATAATTGCTTTCTGCCCTCAGGAGAACTCGACTCAAGTAATAGAGAGCTCTTTCTTTCCCTTAGTCGTTCTCTTGTGCCCATAATGCTCCTAAGGAACCTTCGAGGGCTGTTGTATAAAAAATAAGGGGCTTTCCCATGACCGGAGCGGCCAGCACTGGCGGGTTCTGCAGATACTGCTTGATTTCGTCCAGCGCGCCTTGGCATTTGTGATCCCAGACGAACGGGGTTCCCTTCTTCATCAGGTGACTATAAGGACGGCACTTGCCAGAGAGATTGGCTATAAATCGCCGGATATATGCGAGCTTCCCTTGGAGAGACCGCAATTGTTTGAAAGTCCTTGGCGGAGGCATTTCCATGATCGCCTTGATCTTTGACGGATCTATCTCGATACCTCGGTGTCGGACGACGAATACTAGGAATTTGCCAAAGGAAACTCCGAACGCGCATTTGAGAGGGTTCATCTTCAAGTTGTATTGCCGAAGGCATTGAAATACGATCTTCAGATGCTCGAGATGTTCCTCATATGATTTGCTTTTAACCACGAGGTCGTCGATATAGCATTCAACGATTTCATGTATGAGGTCATCGAAGATCTTCGTCATGGCCCTCTGATAGGTGGCGCCGGCGTTCTTTAGACTGAAAGGCATCACCTTGTAGCAAAATATACCTAACGTGGTCCGGAAAGCGGTGTGCTTCTGGTCCTCGGGATGCATCTTTATCTGATTGTATCCTGACGATTCGTCCATGAAGGAGAAGACTTCGTGAGTGGACGTATTGTCTATCATCAGCTCGGTGACCGGTACTGGGAAATCGTCCTTCGGGCAGGCTCTATTGAGACCCCGAAAGTCTACGCAGATGCGCACCGTCCCATTCTTCTTCATTACTGGGACGATGTTGGCGATCCAATCAGGATACTGAACTTCTTGGATGAAGCCGGAGTCGATTAGTTTCTTGACCTCGGCGTTGATGCTCATCTCAAGCTCGAGCCACATTCTTCTTGGTGCTTGTTTGATTGGCTTAACATCCGGGGATATCGCCAATTTGTACACAGCAATCTCTGGATCTAATCCCGGTATTTCGGAATAATTCCATGCAAAGCAATCCCTATGCTGCATAAGCACGTCTTTTAGTGTAGCCACCTTTTCTTCAGATAACAGCTCACTGACGAATGTCGGTCGCGGGTCATTTGCCGTCAACACTCGCACGTTGAGGAGATTGACGGAAGACCCATTGTCGACCAGGATTTTGCCTATCTTTATATCGTGGCAGTACCCTGAGACATAGAGGGGACGGTTGTGCTCGCACGTCCCAAGGAGGAGGTCTTCGTCGCCGAAGGTGATATCGGCTATGTATACTTCCTCTAGCTCGTCCTTCATCTTTTCTTCGGCGAGAAAAGCTTGGAATTGCTCTGGTTGTTGTAGCGCCTTGATCAATGAATCTATCGCTTCTTTGGATAGTAAAAGGGCGTAGAGAAAGCTGAGCTGCGAAGGTAACTTCCTCAAGTGTGCCAGAACGTTGTAGTCCACCTTGTTCTTCTTTGACGGGTCCTTGGCTGTCAGCTCTTTCATCACTTGGTCATCCAAGGTGATATCCTCAGAGACCTTTTCTTTTCCCTTATCTTTTCTACTCGTGGGTCCGAGATTCTTTTCTAGAAGCGTATGGTTGCGCAGCTGGATATTTTCACAGGCCTTCGGTTCTTCCTCTTTCCCCAAGGTGGATTCTTTAAAGAGAGGGCCCAGAGCCATTTCCTCGTCAGAGTCGCTCCCAAAGGTGAGAACCTGCGATCCTCCGGCATTGACCGTGCGGCGGTTACCGGTAGTTCTTTTATGCTCCTCGGTCGTACTTTTCTGCTCCCGACGAGTTTTGTGTTTCATCCGCTTAAAATGTTGCTGGTGAGCAACATATCCCTGCCACCATCTTTTAAAAGCGTCGTACTCTTCGGTAGGGTGCGAAATCTTTTGATGATATAAGCAGTAGCTAGGATGTGTTTCTGTTTCACCAGGAGTGTTCCCTTCAGAGGGTGGGAGCTTCATTCCCATTGATATGGCTTTAGCAAACCTTTTTCTCTTCTTGAACTTGTTTTTATCCACGACGGATGTTCCTTGATTCGGCGGGAGTGTCTCGACTCTTTCGTCTAGTCGCCGGCGTTTGGCTCTTTCAAATATGGCCATCTCACGCTCCCGATTGGCTTTACTTTTCAGATGAATCTCATTCAGGAAGGCGTCGATCATTTCGTCTGACGGCCATTGAAGTTCCAGCTCGGGACCTGCCCCCAGTCTCTTTGTGCAGGGAGCTTCTTCATTGTCTAGCGATGAATGAGAGATCACATGGCAACTTGCTACGTAATCCTCAGATCCATCCGACGATTCTTCTCCATCATCTCCGTCTTCAAGAACGTGACTGAGGAACTCTTGGAGCGTGATTGGAGTCCGCGCCTTCTGGTTATACTGTTTCAGCGCGTCAATCTGCTTCTGTAAGTCCGTGCGCTTGTCGCCAGGCTTCACGGGCTTCTTGTATTTCTTCTTCTTTTTCGAAGATTTTGATGGCTGGGTGTGAGCACTTTGGCTATCACCACCAATTTTTGGAGTTGGGCGCGGCTTCAGCAACCCTTCGATGATCTGGGGTTCCAGCGGGTTCTTCCACCTGATCGCTGGGCATGTTTGGAGATCATTCAGCATCCTTTTGGTTTTGGCTGAAAGCATGACCTCCCATGGAGCTTCCTCAACAAAAGAGCACGTTGCCCCCGGTGTGTCCATCTTCTTAGGAGTGTGCGGTTATGGTGGGTTTACTTTCCACTTCTCAGACAGCGTAAACTTGCCTTGTAGGTACTGATCCTCGATCCATCCCTTAAAAACGAAGCAATCCTCGATCGGATGGCTTACCGTTTGGTGGTAAGGGCAATAATTGGGATTATTCATTTCGCTAGGTTGCGGTGGTCGCCTTAGATTTGGCATATTGATAAACCTGTTGCGCACCGCCAGCTCGAACAGCCTCTTCGTTTTATCCTGCGGGAATGAGTAAGGGCGCTTCATTTTCTCATTGTAATAGCGCCGTCTCTCTTCCAATTGATCTGTTAGTCTTGGAGCACTGGGCTGTTGTTGAGTGTTCGCAACGAAGGTCGCCTTCCCTTTACCTTTTTCGTTCCGCGGTTTCGACTTTGGGGGAGACGGTCTGTGACCCATTTGATCCATCTAGGCTAGCTTGTCGATTAAAGCCTGGAATGTGGTCAGTTTGAAGAACATCATGAACTGTGAAATAGTTGCATGAGGGTCTAGGGTGCCTATGAACATGCCCACCGCTGGTGCTTCTTCGATGCACTGCTCGCACTTCGACCACAGATTCCGCCATCGGATTGCATATTGAACCCAAGTTTCGCCCGGCTTCACCCTGGCATTGATTAATGCTGTTATTGGGGTGCGTTCACTGGCACGTGCAAATCGCTGGGTGAACAATAACTCCATTTCTGCGAAAGTCTTGACGGAGTCGTTTGGAAGTTCGGAGTACCATTCAAACGCCAAATCTGATAAGCTGCCGACGAATTAGCGGAGCAAAAGCTTATCATCGCCCCCGGTGTTGCTGCACAGAGCTCTGAACTGGGCAACATGCTGGTGGGGATTGCCCGTCTCCTTGTACACATGCTTGACTTGGTCTCCGTTCCACTCGGGTGCCTCGCTTCACTTGTGAAACTCAATCGTTCACTTCGGGAGACCTCTTTCGCCATTCTTTCTAAATGAGAAAGTCTGGTCATACCAGCCTGGATACGGCTGTCCAGTTTTGACAACTTGGCTGGCTACTTCATTTACCTGGTGAACTCGTATTTGTTAAGCAATATAATCATCCAGGGCGGCCTTGGAGATAGTTTCCTTTTTTGCTGTTGAGAGAGCCGGAGGTGGATTTGATGTTTCTCCTTTGTCGTCTTCGAAGATAATCGGAGGATCTTCAGTTGGAGGGTCCTGCCGGATCATCATACCCACCATGTCTTGGAACAGAAGAGCCATTTGCTTTATATTGGCCGCTTGTTCCGTAGCCTCCTTGTCCTTCTTTTCAAGCATTCTCCGAAGGAATTCAGCATCAGTCTCGTGTTCGTGACGTTGTTCCGATGACGCCTCCGGGCTTTCTTTTGGCCCGGTGAGTTCGGCCATTGCAGTCAGCATCTCCTGAAGCTTCTGCTGTTGGTGTTCCTGAGCTTTCGTGATGGATCGGGTGAGTGGTCGGTGGCCCGTAGAGGCGCGGCTATTTTCTTTCCCGGATGCCATGTAAATAGTATGGACCGTTATGCCCCCAGACTTAGGGCGTTTGGGCTCAGTGCCTTTGACATTTGTCGCAAGCATGGGGATCTTCTCCGGCCTTCTCCTTTTCTGAGTGGTCGACGTTGAGGGGGCCGTTGCAGCTGGCACCCAGGTGATTGTCGCCTTCTGTGGCTTAACAGGACGGTTCTCTTCCTGTAAGACCTTTAGCTTCTTCTGCCGGCGGGGATAGTCTTGATCCACGATTGATTCTCGAACTTATCGCCAGATTTTGTAAACTTTGGAAGACAGCCGTGGAGGGGACTGCTTCAGCTTTATTTCTGCGACAGTCTCTACCGGTGGCGGAGATCTTTTCAGTACGGCAGTAGGCGAATTCCTGCGTACTTTGTTCATCAGCTCAAAACTATTCCCGGTTGGAACAACAGCATTAATTTCCACCGTTGGAGCTGGTGGAGTTAGCCCAGAAGGAGAGTTTCCCCCGGCTTTCCTTACCCGGCGCCAGTGGCGACGTAGAGCGCGTTGAGCTGATGGAGTTGGTTCAGTGACGAGGATGGCTTTGTCTTGCCCCCTGTTCAGGTGAGGGGCTGCTGCTGGCGTCAGCCTGTTGAAGACTGATGTCCTTCGAGAAGCAGTATCCAATCGGTTGAAAACAGACTTCTGAGCAGGGACAGGAGCCGTAGCGGGAGCCGGAACAGTCAGTCTTGTAAAAACTGACCCTTTGGTAGGAGAAGCCGCCTTGACGACTTCTGGAGCAGGGTTGGTCACTCTTTTCGGAATAACCTTTTCTTGAGTTGCAGGCTGCATCATGGGCTCATAGGAACTCTGGCCTAATCTGAAGAAGACCGAGGCGCCGGTGCTGGACGACCCGTCGAGAAGGGCCGTAGTAGCTGTAAGCCTATCGAAGACCGACTTCTTGGGAACTTCCGGCGTTGGCACAGGAATGGTGAAGCTCGTTGGCGGGAGCATGGTCCCGAAGAACAATCCTGTGGTGGCTTGAGTGACATGTTCTACCGGCATCGTGAACAGGGAAGCCGCCTGGGGCCCGTAAGATATGCCCCCAGTTAAGGCAGGACGTGAGTTGCAGTTGCATGTGGAACATTTTGAGCAGGTGAACGCCATTGATCTTTTGCTTTCTGCACCAAGCAAAACACCAAATTTTAGTACCAAGGGCAACCATTAGCAAGCCGCGATTGGTTCGCGAACACAACACACGAAGTGTGGAGTGGAAAGAGGAAAAGGTCCCACCGGGCGTGCCAGAATCTGTTCACCACCGGAAGACGGGAAGACTGGACGTCTTGCCTGAATCTAGGGGCAGATGCTAATTGGTGCTATCCGTCCACCTCTCCGAAGATGCTAAGTTGATTTATGGCACCGTGTATCGAAGGTTTAAACGGATGCGGCCGATGTAGCAGACTTCGTCAGATTCCCCCTCGTTTGAGGGGTTTTTTTATTGTGGGGACGCTCTTCCCTGTAGGCGCAAGCCCCTGCAGTTAATTACGCTACCGCATCGCGGTAACAACTTTCTCCTTCTCCATATAGTCACTTCGTGTCGTGGGTGATTGTTTTGTGTTTGGTTGCCCGTGGATTGTATACGGAGACTAATTTGTGTTGTCGCCCGTAGGACGTGGATTAGTCTAAATCCGTATCTTTCTTAGATTTGGGTTTGGGGGTTTGGGTTTAAGGATACGTTAGCCTTATTTGAGGCTAAGATCAACTTAAACATTTGTTAAGGACACGTTAGTCTAATTTTAGACTAAGATTAACTTAACGGGATCGTTTAGATCCAACAAAAGAGCAATTGGGCTCTATTGTTTAGTTTAATGACATTGCGGTCGATAATCAGTGTAAGGACATTGCAGTCCATTGTTAGTTTTAAGACATCGCGGTCGAGGTTAAGGGCATCATAGTCCGTGAGTTTAAGGACCTCACAGTCCGGTGTTAGTTTTAAGACATCACGGTCGAGGTTAAGGACATCATAGTCCGTGAGTTTAAGGATCTCACAGTCCGGTGTTAGTTTTAAGACATCACGGTCGAGATTAAGGACATCATAGTCTGTGGATTTAAGGACTCCACAGTCCGACGTTAGTTTTAAGACAGCACGGTCGAGGTTAAGGACATCATAGTCTGTGGATTTAAGGACCTCACAGTCCGTCGTTAGTTTTAAGACATCACAGTCGAGGTTAAGGACATCATAGTCCATGGATTTAAGAACTCCACAGTCCGACGTTAGTTTTAAGATATCACGGTCAAGGTTAAGGACATCATAGTCCATGAGTTTAAGAACCTCACAGTCCGTTGTTAGTTTTAAGACATCACGGTCGAGATTAAGGACATCATAGTCCATGAGTTTAAGGACCCCACAGTCCGATGTTAGTTTTAAGACATCACGGTCGAGGTTAAGGACATCATAGTCCGTGGATTTAAGGACCCCACAGTCCGATGTTAGTTTTAAAACATCACGGTCGAGGTTAAGGACATCATAGTCCATGGATTTAAGGACTCCACAGTCCGACGTTAGTTTTAAGACATCACGGTCGAGGTTAAGGACATCATAGTCTGTGGATTTAAGGACTCCACAGTCCGACGTTAGTTTTAAGACATCACGGTCGAGGTTAAGGACATCATAGTCCGTGGATTTAAGGACTTCACAGTCCGACGTTAGTTTTAAGACATCACGGTCAAGGTTAAGGACATCATAGTCCATGAGCTTAAGGACCTCACAGTCCGTAGTAATGTGTGGTTGTTGGGACCCGTTACCTCTCTGACGACGTTGGGGGATTACAACGACAGATATCAGAGGAGTAAGAAGATGTACCCTCGAACCGGGTTTAAATTGATTGGAAGAGCAGGTGTGCTCAGTTCAATTTGAATTGAGGACTTATGGCCAGAATTGGGCTAAGTCCAGTTAAAGAACATTTTATTTTTGTTCTGCATGTTAGGCCTTTGTTTGGGCTCTGCCCTTTTAATAATGTCAAGCATTGGGCTCTGACATTTTGTCTGATATTAAATGCATAGCATTTATCAGGAACAAAGTAGTGTTCTGACAGCGCGCCACGTGGCGCACTAGGCACTTTGCGCCAGTCAAAGAGCGCATTGCGCTTCTGTCAGTTAGTGCACACGAGGTAGACACGTGTCGCTTAGCGCTAAGCGCTAGTTTGTTAGCGCACTGCGCTTTTAATTTATGAGCACGCTGCGCCAGTTTATAGGTACGCCAGTGAGTGACACGTGGCACGCTTGGTGCTGAGCGCCAACCCAAGAGCGCAGTGCGCTGTTTTCAGGAGCGCAAAGAGCAGATCTTGACACGTGGCAAATTATGGCGCTGAGCGCCAGTCCAGGGAGCGCAAAGGCGCAGTTCATGAGTGCAAAGCACTGTTTAAATAGCGCAAAGCGCATCTTGATCGATTTTAAGATCAAAGAACAAATTTACATTCTTCAAAGGAGGCCTTGCCTCAAGATCCAAGAACAAGAGTTCTTGTTTTTATAAAAGGCTCTGCCTTTTTAGATCAAGAGATCTGTGAAGTAAAATACTTCTTTTTATGTTTTTATGATTAGGTCTTCTGATCTTTTCTTTTTAATCAAATACCTTGACCTTTTTTATAGATCTAAGATCTTTTTAGAAGACGTTTCTTCTTTTTACGAGATGATTTTATCTCTGTTGTTCAAGAGTTCATTCTTTACCTTAAAGATTAAGAAGTGGTCTTCTTTTTTCTAAAGGCTTGCCTTTCTTTCTCTTTGAGTTTTTTTCTCAAAGTTTGCAGAGGGTTTTTTCTTTTTTATATGAGACTTGAAGTCTTGGGGCCTTTATATAGGGCCAATTGATTTGTTAAATCAGTTTAAAGGATCTTTCTCTTGATTGATTGGGGAATACTTCCCACCGTTGGATCTTTGATCCTAAGGCTTCTGTTTGACAGAAGATAATCTTATTATTTTAATAAGATTGAGAAATCTTTTCATGCAGAATTTATTCTGTTTTTTGGTAATTCATTATTTACCATTGGATCATTGATCCAGCGGTGCTTGAAGCACAATCTTGTTGTTTGGAAAGATTTTTAGATATCTTTCCTTAACAGAATTTGATTCTGGTTAATTAATGATTTATCATTATTATTAGATCCTTTGAACTAATTGTGGGAATTTTAATTCCAGCGCTGGCGCACCTATGTTGGACACGTGGCGCGCAGCGCAACTGCGCTAGCGCACCTGTGTTAGACACTCCGTGCTGCGCAACTGCGCTAGTGCATCTATGTTTGACACGTGGCACGCAGCGCAGAGTGCTGGATCTGAAGCGTTGCTTCTACTTTTTAATTTTTAAATTTTGAAAACGGAGCTTTGCTCTGATTGGGGTGCGCTGCCTAGGGCTCAGCACTCCTGGCGTTGGTGTGTCTGCTTTTGACACGTGGCGCGCAGCGCGCAGGATCTGAAGCGTTGCTTCAATTTTTGAATTTTGAAATTCGAAACAGAGCTTTGCTCTGATTGGTGAAACAAGTGCTTCAAAGACCGCAGCTTGCCCACGGCCTCATCGAAGAGCTGCTTCGACAGGGGGTTGTAAAGCCCCGGCGATGCCCTCCAGATGGAGTACATCAGTAGCAGCAGCAGGGAGGAGCGCCTGGGGAGCAGCGGCCGTAATGCTCCTCAATGCGCCCATGAACCAACTGCACCGTGTCCTCGGTGCAGCAGGGTTCGTAAAGATACACACCTTCAAAGCTGACGATTTCGAGAATGGTGAATGGGAAATCCTCCATTCTCGATGGCCTGTCTGCAAAGGGGAAGAACCAGTACTCCTTATATAGCCCGCTGTGCAGCCCAACAGCCGCCCGCTTTCGCCTAGGGAGTCGCCGCCATGCGGCGTCCATCGAACGTTACCCGGTGGAAACGAAGCGACGCGCCCCGGTCGCTTCGCCTCCCCCCGCATTCAATGCACTAGATGCGCGCGCCGTTGCCCCGACCGTTCCCATTCCCCGCACCTACAGCTGAACGGCCAGGCTGCACCTCGTCAAAGATTCAACTCAGCAGCTACCCTGCTCGGTCATCCCTAGCTGGCAGCTCCCCTGCCGCAACACCGGGGACCATAATGCCCTCCCAGAGGCAGCCGGGCCCGAGGTTCCCTCGCTCGGCTATCCCCAGTGGGTAGCTTCCCTGCCACAACGCCGGGGATCAGAAAAGACCCCACCGAGCCCGAGGTTCCCTCGCTCAGTTATCCCCAGCGGGCAGCTTCCCTGCCACAACGCCGGGGATCAAAAAGCCCTCTCAGAGGTGTTCCCCTCTGAAAGACGCAGCAGAGATGCAGCAAACGTCTTGCTTGAAATTCGGGGCAGATGCTAATTGGTGCTATCCGTCCACCTCTCCGAAGATGCCAAGTTGATTTATGGCACCGTGTATCGAAGGTTTAAACGGATGCATATGATGTAGCAGACTTCGTCAGATTCCCTCTCGCTTGAGGGGTTTTTGATTGTGGGGACGCTCTTCCCTGCAGGCGTAAGCCCCTGCAGTTAATTATGCTACCGCATCGCGGTAACAACTTTCTCCTTCTCCAGATGGTCACTTCGTGTCGTGGGTGTTTGTTTTGTGTTCGGTTGCCCGTGGATTGTATACGGAGAATAAGTTATGTTGTCGCCCGTAGGGCGTGGACTAGTCCAAATCCGTATCTTTCTTAGATTTGGGTTTGGGGGTTTGGGTTTAAGGATACGTTAGCCTCATTTGAGACTAAGATCAACTTAAACGTTTGTTAAGGATACGTTAGTCTAATTTTAGACTAAGATCAACTTAACGGTTTGTTAAGAATACGTTAGTCTCATTTCAGACTAAAATCAACTTAACGGGATCGTTTAGATCCAACAAAAGAGCATTTGGGCTCTATTGTTTAGTTTAGGGATATTGCGGTCAATTGCCAGTTTAATGACATGGTGGTCCATTGTTAGTTTAAAGACATCCTGGTCAAGATTAAGGACATCATAGTCCATGGATTTAAGGACTCCACAGTCCAATGTTAGTTTTAAGACATCACGGTCAAGGTTAAGGACCTCATAGTCCGTGGATTTAAGGACTCCACAGTCCAAAGTTAGTTTTAAGACATCACGGTCAAGGTTAAGGACATCATAGTCCGTGGATTTAAGGACTCCACAGTCCAATGTTATGTATGGTTGTCGGGACCCGTCACCTTTTTGAAGACGTTGAGGAATTACAACGACGAATATCAAAGGAGTGAAGAGATGTATCCTTGAACCAAGATGGATTAAATGATCTGTAGACCAATTTGGAACCAAGACCAATTAATTATATTATGAGCATATTGGCTCAATTAAGTCTGAATTGAGGACTGATGGCCAATTTGGGCTAAGTCCAACTGAGTTTGACATATTGACCCTTTGTTGGACCATTAGTCTATTTGTTTGGGTTCAAGTCCCCATTATTTAGCAATGCTAAACATTTTCATCTTTGATTTTCTCAATTTTGAGATTCAATTGAAGGGGAGGCTTTGCCTCTGGAAAATTAGCCAAGTTGGCTAAAAGTAGTGTTAGACAATAGGAAACAGCAGTGTTAAACACTGGAGATAAAGCTCTCAGATTAGTGTTAAACACTAGAGGACAACAGTGTTAAACACTGGAAATAGGATTCTCGAATTAGTGTTAAACACTAGAAGATAATCAGTGTTAAACACTGGAAGTAAGATTCTCGAATTAGTGTTAAACACTAAAAGATGATCAGTGTTAAATACTGGGAATGAAGCTCTTGAATTAGTGTTTAAACACTAAAAAAAGGGGGTCACGTGGGGACACGTGAGGGCGCCCAAAGGTGGGGCCAGATCTCCTTTTCTTCGTTCTGCAATTAAGTGTTAAACACTTTTTATATTTTACTTTGGAGCATCACGTGCTGACACGTGAGGAGGGTTCATGCACTGATTGTTAGAGCATCTGCCAAGGGGTCACGTGGGAACATGTGAGAGCGCCCAAGGTCTTTATTTCTTTTACTTTTTCTCTCTATGTTTTGGGAGTCACGTGGAGCACGTGAGGCGTTGCCTCCGAGCTCTTTCCTCCTTATTTCTATGGATCTTTATAGGGGTCACGTGGGGACACGTGACCCTTGTTCTTTGCATGTTTGAAGATCTTTATATCTTTTTTTCAAGAATTAAATTCTTCATAGGGTTAAACCCTAATTGTGATTCTGGGGGGGATCAAAACCCCTCTTATGAAAGAATTAAATTCTTATGTAGGGTTAAACCCTAATTTTCTTTTCAGAGGAATTAAATTCCCATATATGTAAAGAATTAAGTTCTGGCATAGGGTGAAACCCTAATTTCATTTTTAGAGGAATTAGAATTAAATTCTCAATTAGGGTTAAACCCTAGTTCTGTCCATCTTGAAGGAATTAAATTCCTATAATTTTGGAGAATTGAATTCTCATATAGGGTTAAACCCTAATTTTATTTTGGAAAGAATTAAATTCCTATAGGTTTGAGAGAATTAAATTCTCTAAACTCAATTCCCCCTCTAAGTTTTAGATCTGCATGGCAGGATCTCGACCCGATGAGAATTAAATTCTCAACTTATGGGGAGATGTGCGCTTTGCAAATTTTCAACTAGAGGAAGAACTAAGTTCTTTACAAAAGAGTTAAACTCTTAGATTTTTGAGAATTAAATTCTCTTTTTCTGAAGTTTTGCTCCCCTTTCTTTTTCTCACCCAGGGTTTTCTTTCTGAATTTTCAAGATGCCAAAATTCTCTCTAAAGTTTTCTCTCCAAAATTCACTATATCCCTCATATTCTCCCTTTGGTTCCTATTTATAGGAGGAGGAAAAGAATCAATTTGTTTAGTAAATCTCTCATTGAAAGATTTGATTTGTTTTCATAACTAATATGATCCTTTAGATCATTCAGTGAATTTTATTCACCGTTGGATTTTCAATCCAAAGATATTCCATTTGTTATTTCGGTGAGATTTAGGGAGATCTTTCCTTGTTTAAGATTTTTCCATAAATTGGTGATTCTTAATCACCCTTGTATGTTTAATCCAACGGTTCTCCATAATTCTTCTCTATTTTGGAAAGATTTAAATAATCTTTTAGAATTTAATTCTAGTAAACCGTGAGGCCTTTAAAGTCAGTCACGTGTGAGCACGTGACCCCCCCCGAGTGGACTTCTTTCCTGGTCACGTGTAAGCACGTGACCCCCCCGAGTGGACTTCTCTCCTCTGCGCTTTTTTGTGCTTCTGCTTTAACCGTCACATGTCAACACGTGACCATTGGTCACGTGTGAGCACGTGATGCCTCTTTTGAAGTTTTTCCTGATTTTTAATCAGGGAACAAATGCCCCCACAGCGTTGCTCTCACGTGTCTGCATGTGAGTGCAACGCTGTCACTTTTGTGACCGTTGGATCTGTCTAGGGAGTAGGGTAGATGAAACGTTTTCCATCACATCCTATAAATGCAGGGGTCTCTTCAGAAGCGCCTCCACTTTTCATCTTCCTCCTTTGATAACTTTCTTCCTTTGAGAATTTAATTCTCCTTTTCCGGAGCTTAGTTCTCTGCTTCAAGCATTTTCCAGAGTTTAACTCTGTTGAAAGATTCCTTTTCCTCAGGTAATGATCTTTGGATGATCGAAGACCTTTCATACACATACAACTCTCTGGATTTTAAATCCATACCAAGGGTTTCCCCCCTTATTTTAACAAGAACCCATTTTTGTTCAAGTCCTTTAACAAGAACAGAAAATCGTTTAATCTTCAAACAGTAGATTTCTTTGGGTTTCTCAAATCGTTAGGGAGATGATGGTGTCGGTTGTCTTTTCCATGAAATTTAATTCCATCATAAAGGAGCTCTGCCTTTGGAACAAAAAATTTCTGGGAATTTAATTCCTTTCTTCCAAAAAGGAATTTAATTCCTATGAGGAACTAAGTTCTTCCCATAGGGACTTCTTGGGGTTTCCTTGCCATGAGTTGTCTCCTTCGTAACCGAGAAGAAGAAGTTTGCAATGTCCCTTCCTGGGAATTTAATTCTCTTGATTCTGTTTGATTTGTCACAGAGTCCAAAATGGATTTCCTTTTAGGGGAATGTGTAGGGTCACTTGAAATCCACTACTTATTTAATGAGAATCTTCATTTTGTCTCATTATAATTGTTTGGCCTCATTATTAATGAGCCGTCATCTTGATTTTGTGGGACCCATGTGTTTTGTAACCAATGGTCCCATAAAAAGGAGCCCGCTGTTGCTTCCTTCAACTGTCTTTATATATATATATATATATATATATATATATATATATATATATATATATATATATATATATAATCATATATATATACACTGCTGGCTTCGCTTTTAACAGTTTCCCCTTATTTTATTTTAGGTACGATGACTTCCGTTCCGTACTTCCCTTTTACTCGCTCAGAGGCCGCTTTTCCCCAGTCGCCATCCGATGAGGAAGTGATGTCAATAATCAGGGCCCACGACCCGAACTGCACCAACTTACTTTTATGGGGGACCTGGTATAGCCACATCATCCAGGGTCGCCGAAGTTTCCTCTGCGAAGTGCCGACAGAGCCCACCTTTCCATTCTTGCCGATGGATCCTCCAAGAACAGTTTTTGCCGTGGAGATGCCGAATTGGACCCCTACGGGGCGGCTCGAGCCTTCGACGACTGGTATCCCGAACCATCCGATCCCGGCCATAGACATTCTGGGACGCCGCATTTGCCAGGGTGAGGCCTAACCATGGGGACAAGTCTACAAGATAGGGCTCACCCCTCGACACCCTACGGGCTATCTCCTCTGGGCTCGTTACATCCTGTCCGCCCACCGCGCGCGACTGCAGAAAGTTAGGCTTTATCAGGCGATATATGCATCCCTCTTCCACTACCAGTCTCCCCACGTCTGGTGGGTTAAGGCCTTCCTGAACCAGTGGAATCTTCCCACCAACACCTTTCTCTTGGGGGATCGTGAAGTTTCAATTTCTTTGGACGAATTTCGCGAGATCTCGGGGCTGCCAATCAGAGGGACACTTTACGAGGAATTGCTGCCTTCTGACGAGTACGTCTTTGAGACTGAGCCCACAACGCTTGACGGCTTGTCTACCGAGAACGCCATCCGCCATAAGCGTCCGAGTTTGATCAAGGCGCTGGGTATCTTCGACAAATTGTTCATAGAATCGGAGGAGCAGGGCGTCACTTTCAAGAGTTTCATCGCTTGCTTCCTTCGCGAGGATGTCTTGTCGAAGACGGATCCCAAGTTTGCAAGTATCAACGACCCTTTTGGGTTTGGTTTGAACAGGTGGCCATCTAAGGTGTCGGATTTACCGCAGTATTATATTCCTATCATGTCGCCAGTATCTTTCGAATCGATTGCAACTCCCGACATGGACGAGGAGACATTCTTTATGGGCTTTATCAGTGTCTGGCTCAGCTGGTTCGTCATCCCTATGCATCGCCGCTTCATGAGAGTCTCGGTTATCTATCCGGCTCATCGTATCGCTGAGGGGACATAGCTGGCAATAGGCATCCCAGCGCTAGCGCATCTCTATCATGGATTGGGCGCCGCTGCTAACACCTCAACTCCCGGTGTGGACGTAGTAAACTTCTCCCTTCACTATTTTATATCTTGGATTGAGATGCACGTGTTGGGGGCTTTTGCTGCGCATCATAGACCTGCTTTTTATGACGCCTACACTTTTCCGCGACTCATGCGGCTGGTGGACGCTGCTGCTCCTGACCCGATTCAGTTTGGGGCTATTCACGTGTTGATCGCTCCTTACGGTAGTGCAGGCGGGCTGGCATTTGTTGATCGGGTTCTATCTGCTCCTTCAGGCCCGATTCAACAACTCCACGACCAGTCGAAAGGTGAGGTGCCTTCACTGAAGTCTCGGGAGGCCACGTACTTATACACGATTAGACCGGGCTATCTTGTATTCCGTTAGAACAGCGCGGCTCTGTTTATGCAGTACAATCCGCATCGCTTCGCCCGGCAGCTTGGATACGATCAGGGAGTCCCCTTTGAGGCTTTTACAGTTGCACCGGTCCTTTTACCCGTAGCTGTTCGCGATGCCGCCCACCACTTCGTGAGGCTGAACACCGGTTCTTACTTTATGATCCCCGAAGCAGATCATACTCCCCGATGCGTGGGGGCCTTCAAAGGCTGGTATCTTCATCGGGTCAACCTAGTTATTGCTGAGGAGAAGAGGTTGCTTCTTGGTTATGGCGCTCTTGCTCCGGCTCAGGCCGTGGGAATTCCGCTGCGGCCGCGCGCACCGGTCCACTTTCCCCTGAGGGACACCAGTGTTGCGCTCATTCCAGGGAATCAGAGGTAGACCTTACCCCCACAGTTGGTATGTCATTGGGTACCCGGTCGCGGGCTAATCGGGCTCCGGTAGCAGCACCACCACCCGTGGCGTCGACAATAGCAGTGTCATCCTTGGCAGCACCGCCAAACGAGGGTGCCGGTAACGAGGGTGTTGAAGGTGAGGTGGGTCGGCATCGCGCCAAGGCTCCACGGGAAAAGAAGCGAGCGACCTCTGGCATTAGTTCTGGGCCAAAGAGGAGGAAGAAGACAGTCGCCCGTCTGCTCGATCTTTTAGAAGAATCCGAACCTGTCGTTCAATTCGAACCAATATCTATGATATCGCCGGATGATGGTCTTCTTTTCCCAGGTTCATCTGCCGAGGAAGCCGCACAATTGGCTGAGGCTATAAGACGCTCGCAGCTTGAAACTGAGAAGGTAAGGATCCCGAAGAGGCCTTATCCTGCCGTCATCTTCTACGAAGATCCTTCGTGGATACGGCGGTGATTCATCGGCCCTTTGGAGGAATGGGGGGAAAGGGCCCTTAAGCAGGCTGCTTCGGAGGATGCTGCGGACGCGCTTTCCTTGTGGACTGGCGGCCACGAGTCCACCCTTGAACCCCATCGAGCACACCTCCTTGAGAAGGAGCATCGGCTTGAAGAAGCCATACTGAAGGCTTCATTACGCATTGGTATATTCCTATATTGCTTTGCAGTACTTCATATTGCTTGCACTTGTATATATGTATTCTTATTCTTGTATGAATTGTGCAGAGACTTTGGCGATGAGGGAGGCTCCTACGGGCTTGCTGAAGGTAGAGCCTGTTGACACTCCCAATGAAACATTGCTCGATGCGGAGAGGGTTGACGACGCCATCCCTCTCGCGATAGAGCCTCCTGTGGCGGTTCTTGATTCCGAAGCACTCGCTCCTTTGGGAGAGGCACCCTTGGTGGTCACCGTCTCAACGGATCTTCTTAAGGACGGCCCGGAGGCTGGGACGGAGATAGTCAAGGCTACCCTCCCTTCGTTGGAACCCACAGTGGCCGCCGCCGCTCCTTCCTCCGAGGCCGCTACGCTGGTTCGTGTCCTTGGTACTGCACCTGAGGTCACGGCAGAGGCCGTTGAAGATGCTATCCCTCCAGCTCAGAATGGGAGGAGCGTCGGAGGTGACCTTCCACATTTTAAACTAGTGATCTTTCCGTTATTTGAATTATTTTATCTTTTCAGAACTGCGCGGACTGGCGGCCTCTATTGCCGATCTGTCTCCACGGCAATCCTTTCAACGCTTGCTGGAGATGGCCGCCCTACAGGCGATATCTCCTCAACGCATCGTCCTCTCGTCTGGGCAAGGTTAGTGTCGTTCACCGTTTCATAGCATTGTTGTTATTTCGCAAAATGACATTGATGTTCTTTACAGTTCTAGAGGCCGATGACGAGGTTGAGGTCCTCGAAGGGCCAGGGGAACCTTCAGCTCCTTCTTGCATGACTGTGGGTAAGTGAAGTCTTAATATGGTCCTACTTGTTCCTTTGCTTACAAGTTTCACTGACTGTTTACACATCTCCACAGCCCTTCCAGTTCTTACCGCACTGGAGACGCGCATCAATATGCCACCCGGCCCCTATGCTTTGCGAGCCTCAAAACGTTTGGCCAAGCTAAGCCTTGTCTCCTTGTCATCTTTGATCGAGGAGCTTCGAGCTGGCAGCGCAATCACAGCTGAAGCATTTGCCGCTGAAGCTAACGGTTCTCTTCCTTTTCTTTCCACCTACCATAGCGAAGCGGTGGTGCGAGTCTGGGTTGAGTTCTGTCGGCAGGTGGAGACTTGCTTGCACGTACTTGAGTGTTCCCGTCTTTCTTCGGAGGCTATGGCTGCAAAGGCGGACTTGCAGGGTCTGATAGAGCGGTGCGTGGCGAACATGGTGTCGTGCGAGAAGAGGCTCGGCCGCAAATTCTCGGAGAGGGAGCTGGCCTCTAAGGCGCTGAACGAGCTCCAAGCCAACCTTACAGCCAAAGCCAACAAAGCGTACGAACTCTGGCGAGTACTTCAAGAGTCTATCAAAGAGGTGGTGGCCCTCGATAAAGCTGCCATGTTCACTCGCGAAAGGGTTGAGGCTCACAAGGCTACCGAGAAAGAGCTCGAAGGTCGGTTTGCCTCATATCAGGCTCAGCAGGCTCAGGCGGAGGCCCGTCTTCTGGCGATACTGAATTACGAAGGCGTGGCCCAGCGAAAGAAGGACGGGCTGGTGAAGTTCCTAAATCGCCCGCCAGCCTGAAGACTTGTATATCCCTTTTTTTCTTCTTTTGTACATACTCCTGAATGAGAGTGTATATTTTTTGTTCTTTCATGAATTGTACCTCGCATCCATTTTGGTTTATGAATAAAAGACGTATTTTTTTTCTTCTCAATGGTGTGTCCTTTTTTATTGAACGTATTCTGCGGATAGTTTATCTTGATCTCTTTGCAGAGCAATGATGGCTTAGGATTCAGGGTTAAGATCTGCCTCCTAAGACTTTTGAACTTTATGAGCCGTGAGAGTCTCATAAAGAGCTTTTTTCTCTACAGGTCGAGGGGATCCCATAGGTGTAGTTTCTCCTTAAGAATCGTGAGGATTCCTAAGCGTGATTTTTTTCCTTGAAAGTCGTAAGGATCTCACAAGAGAATTTGCTTCCCTACGGGTCGTGAGGACCCACAAGTGCTGGGTGCGGTTGCCCTTATCCGTATTTCACGGGGTCAGGGGTTGCTTTGGATGTTTTCCGGGGTACCGTAGTTTAAAGACATCACGGTCGAGGTTAAGGACATCATAGTCCGTGGGCTTAAGGACTCCACCGTCCGTTGCTAGTTTTAAGACATTACGGTCGAGGTTAAGGACATCATAGTCCGTGGATTTAAGGATTCCACAGTCCGTTGTTAGTTTTAAGACATCCCGGTCGAGGTTAAGGACATCATAGTCCGTGAGTTTAAGGACTCCACCGTCCGTTGCTAGTTTTAAGACATTACGGTCGAGATTAAGGACATCATAGTCCATGGATTTAAGGATTCCACAGTCCGTTGTTAGTTTTAAGACATCCCGGTCGAGGTTAAGGACATCATAGTCCATGAGTTTAAGGACCTCACAGTCCATGAAGTTTGTGGTTGTCGGGACCCGTCACCTCTCTGAAGACGTTGAGGAATTACAATGACAAATATCAAAGGAATGACGAGATGTACCCTTAAACCAAGGTGAAATTGGCTTTGAAATCGTTACGGTTGATTGTTAGTTTTAAGACATCACGGTCTAGGTTAAGGACATCATAGTCTGTGGATTTAGGGACTCCACAGTCAGATGTTTGCTCTGGATGCTCCCCACGGGTTCACTGCCGTGTTCAGCGAGGACCAGGCTCCGCTCTGGATGCTTCACACGGGTTCACTGCCGTGCTCTGCGAGGACCAGGATCCGCTCTGGACGTTTTCCGCGGGGTCAGAAGTGACGTTATCCGCGTTCCACGTAACCAGGAATTTTACTCTAGATGCTTCCCATGGGTTCACTGCCGTGTTCGGCAAGGACTAAGCTCCGCTCTGGACGTTTTCCACGGGGTCAAAAGTGACGTTATCCGCGTTCCACGTGACCAGGAATTTTGCTCTAGATGCTTCCCACGGGTTCACTGCCATGTTCGGCGAGGACTAGGCTCCGCTCTGGACGTTTTCCACGGGATCAAAAGTGACGTTATCCGCGTTCCACGTGATCAGGAATTTTGCTCTAGATGCTTCCCATGGGTTCACTGCCGTGTTCGGCGAGGACTAGGACGTTTTCCACGGGGTCAAAAGTGACGTTAACCGCGTTCCACGTGACCAGGAATTTTGCTCTGGATGCTTCCCACGGGTTCACTGCCATGTTCGGCGAGGACCAGGCTCCGCTCTGGATGTTTTCCATGGGGTCAAAATTGACGTTATCCGCGTTCCACATAACCAGGAATTTTGCTCTAGATGCTTCCTACGGGTTCACTGCCGTGTTCGGCGAGGACTAGGCTCCTCTTTGGATGTTTTCCACAGGGTCAGAAGTGACGTTATCCGCGTTCCACGTGACCAGGAATTTTGCTCTAGATGCTTCCCACGGGTTCACCGCCGTGTTCGGCGAGGACTAGGCTCCGCTTTGGACGTTTTCCACGGGGTCAGAAGTGACGTTATCCGCGTTCCATGTGACCAGGAATTTTGCTCTAGATACTTCCCACGGGTTCACTGCCGTGTTCGGCGAGGACTAGGCTCCGCACTGGACGTTTTCCACGGGGTCAGAAGCAACGTTATCCGCGTTCCACGTGACCAGGAATTTTGCTCTGGATGCTTCCCACGGGCTCACTGCCGTGTTCGACGAGGACCAGGCTCCGCTCTGGATGTTTTCCACGGGGTCAAAAGTGACGTTATCCGCGTTCCACATAACCAGGAATTTTGCTTTGGATGCTTTCCATGGGTTCACTGCCGTGTTCGGCGAGGACCAGGCTCCGCTCTGAACGTTTTCCACGGGGTCAGAAGTGACGTTATCCGCGTTCAACGTGACCAGGAATTTTGCGGATTATATCCGCATTTCACGGAGTTGGGATGTAACAACCGAGTCATGTTCTACAAATTTCAGTTACCGTATGTATGGTGTGTGGTATTTATTTCATTTATCTTGCTTGACTGTTGCTAGTTGAAATTTACCTCGACAATTAAATTCTTGCATATACAATTTAAGTCTTTTAAAATAAATTAAAAATAGTTGGCATGGCCTGCTTGGCACCCCTAACCCTGTGGTAGCGTCCTTGCATCGTGTTCTCGTCCCGTTCAGTGAACGGACGTGTTTGGACGTCTACGCGCACGTGCGTGCGTCCGTTCTTGGGGTATGCTTTTTAATTTTAAAATCCTTCATTTTAATTTTTGGAACCCGCCAATAATTTTCATTTTTCGAATTCAAATTTTTTGACCCGACCCGGGCGCAATTCTGAAATATTTTGTATTTTCGCCAAATCCCTTTTTTTCTAAATTTTTTTAAATCGGCCAAAGTGTTTTGCCTGTTATCAAATTTTAAACCCATAAAATTATTCTAATAATATTTCTACGCTGAAGATCTCTGTTCCCTACTGCTCCAGCCAATGAAAGATTGGAAAATCTTTTATAAATTTTTTTCCTATAATCATTTAACTCCACGAGCCAATCACAATCCTTTATTTTTATCCCGGGCCCCACACGTCTCTCTCTCCCTCTCTCCTTTCTCCTTCTCATTCTCTCTCTTCTCTCTCTCTCTCTGTGGCGCTAAAAGCCAATTTTCTTTCTCCTCTCGCTTTCTCTCTCCTCTCGATCTCTCACTCCCTCTCTATCTTTCTCCTCTTCTCTCTCCTCTCGTATTCCTCTCTCTCTCTCTCCTCCCAGCGAATCTCTCTCTCTCTCTCTTTCCTTTATATTTCTCTTCCTCTTTATTTTTTTACCAAAGCGAAAACCCACCCCCCTGAAAACCCTAGCTGCCGTCTTCTTTCGCTGTTGCCCTAGCGCCGACGCCACCATCGCCGTTCGTCGCAGCTCGTCACCCTCACCTCCATTCTCACCTCTCCTTCCCCGTTTCCTGTGCGCACGTCGAGCGCCGGTGTGCACAGCCAAGGCTTGCACGTCTCCTCACTGCGACGACCACCGGAGGGATCTCGTTGCCGTCCACCGTTCCAGATCTACGTAGCGGTGAGCTTTCACACCCCTTCCTCCTCCTTCTTCCTTCCTCTTCCCTTCTCTTATTCTTTCCGGTTCTGTGTTGGCCGATTGGCTCCTGCAGGCAGTTCACCGGAGCTCCGTCAACGCAGTCGACGATCACAACCTATCTACAGATCAACGTGAGCACCCCTTCCTCAATCTTCCTTCTCTTCTTTCTTCTTATTCTTCTCTTCTCTTTCTTTCTTGCATTCTTGTATTATTTTAATGTTCACTGTTTGGTTGGTCGCCGGAATCCGATGGTACCGACGACGTTTCCCAACGACCCAGCAGGTACCTCCGACCCGTGTGACTCCACTGTCCGTCGTTTGGGTTCATTCCGTGAACCGTGTGCGCGTCGCGATTTTTCCCCGCCGACGCGTAACGTTCCGTTTTCCGTTTCGCGACCCGTCGAGACAAGTGAAACTTGCTACATGCTATTTTAAACTATTCGTATGCTAAATTATTTATTTCCTTAGAATCGATAGAATTGGACTTCAAGTTAACCGTATAAAGTTCCGTTACACATTTTATGGTCCCGAACTTGAAACTTTATTTTGCATCTAATTATTTATACCTAGAAATTACCTGTAAGTGATAGACCACATGATCACATTTGTTTATAGCCATGATACTCCTTTTATCCAGTTTTAATCTATCGGACATCCATGTGCAACTTTAACCGGTTTAATCACAACTGATAACTGTACAGCCAATTAATTAAATCTGCTTTATTGCTTAACTTATTGCTTAGATTGTATTGTTGATAACCATGCTTGATTATTTATAACCATGATTATGCTAGCTGTTTATGAGTACCCACATGTTATCTTTTACACTCTGGCCTGACTTGCTACACACATATTGATTGACCCGATATGGTACCGTACACTACTTGACTTGACCTAATGTACCATGGCTTGACCCGTTACCTGATCTTGTGTCTAATGCCAACAAACCTGACATGTAGTCCTCACGGACCGTTCCTGTTGTCTATCCAGACAAACCTGCTCTTACCTGATCCTGTGTTGGCATTAGTTCTTGATTACTGAATATCTGACTTGACATACATAACTTGGGGGTATGGAGAAATCAATGATGAAACCTAACTTGTAACTCAACAGTTCGATACCTGTTCTGATCAGTCCTACTGGCTAGACCAGCCCCGGAGTGATGATGCTGACATCACTCATCTGTACATGCTACCTTTTACTGCCTAGCGGCACGTCTCGGATTCAGCCCGAGAATCTTGACTGTGGTCCCGGGCATGCACGGGATACTATTGAGTTACATCGATGATTCATCAATTGGATTTCAAAGACTTTAGAGTAGATAACCCAATAGACCAGTTTAGCTTACTCACTGCACACTATCCTTCACTGCCCTGATTTATATTACTGTTACACCTGCTTTTCATTTATGTTTATATTTGCATTGTCTGCTACCCTGTTTACATTTCATTACATGATGACACGACGCGCTGACGTCTGTGTTTTGCATGGCCCAGATTCCGTACCTTTACTGCAGTCCGAGCAGGAGTACTTCAGCCAGCAGGCTGAGCAGTGAGGTTTCAGTAGTAGTTAGTTCTTTCATTTTTCTGCATTGTATTCCTGATGTGAGCCCGCATTATGGGACATACATTCCAGTTATTTTGTATTGGATCTTTTACTTCCGCACTTTTATTATTATTGACTCATGTTATCTTGGCTTATGGACATGTATTAGATAGCTATATTTTGTTCTCGATATCTCTACAGCCGTAATGTGACTGTGGATGGATACTTCCTACCCACAGATAGCATGGTTGGCTATGTCACGTGCCCAATTTAGCGTACTCTGGGAAGCGGGGCGTGACATGGTTCTTTTGGTATCAGAGCCATAGGTTAGTCGGGTTGATTGTCTTTGTAGTTGGGTATTGTATCCAATACACGAATCAGAATACCCGTGTTTAGGAAACATGTCCTGCCACCTTGCCATTCTACCATTCTTGAATATAAGTTCTTCCTGATTATATCTTTACGGTGTGCAAACTTCCTTTACATATCGACTCGAAACCTGATTCCTTGTTATCTGTAGGACTTAGGCGACTTGGGTTGAGTTATGTAATTGTAGCTATGATACCGCTGCATAGTTACAATGCAATACTCTATTTAAGTAACTGGGAGTTCTAGCCTTGACCTATATTTTGAATCTGTTATCATGCTAATCTTGGGTGTTTTGATTTCAGGAATATGGCAGACAAGAATCTGAAGACGTACCAAAAGCGTGTTGACGAAGCCGCCATGCTTGGAGTGATACGGGGAATGCTGGAGAATCAAAAGAGACAAACCGAGCTGATCCAGCAGCAGGCTGAATCGTTTCAGGAAGGTTTGCGGACCGTTCAGCAATCCGTGAACAATGTTGGAACTAAGCCAGTTGATCGTGTGGGGACCGTAGCAGATTTTAGGCGTTTGGGTCCGTCTGTATTTACTGGTTTGGAGGAGCCGTTGCCAGCAGAGCAGTGGCTAGTTGACACGGAGAACTTACTTATTGTGGCGCAGATCCCAGAAGATAAAAGGGTGGATGTGGTGCGCATTCAGTTAGTGGACTACGCCCGTGAATGGTGGCTTGTGGAGGAGACCCGCTTGCCCAAACCGATCAAGTGGGCGGTTTTTTCGAAGAGTTTCCTGGAGAAGTTCTTCCCGTAGACCGCACGGGAGGAAATGGAAGAGAAATTCATCAGTCTAAAGCAGAACGGAGCGCCCATAGATGTACATGCAGCTGAGTGGACACGGTTCAGTAGATTTGCTGGACCTTTGGTTGCCGATAATGCAGACAGGGCAAGGAGGTTCATGCGCAGCTTGGATGTGGACATCCAGAGGCAGATTGTCTCCCTGGGTTTGACCACTTTCTCAAAGGTTCTTACAGCAGCCCGAGAATAGCAGAGCCTATCTGGGAAGACTGGGAGTTTGCAGCAGACAGCAGTTGCAGTAAGGAAGCCGGCATTTGTACCAAACCGAGCTCATGGACGCAGAGGTATTCCAGTGGATCGTCGTGGTGTAACGCCGATGAAGAAGCCTGTTGTCGTTGATCGAAGAAGGAGCATGATTTGTGACTACTGCCATTTACCTGGCCACGTGCAAAAGGATTGTCGAAGGAGGCAGGGACTCTGTTTGGTTTGTGGAGCGGCAGATCACACTGTCAGCGCATGTCCGTCGAAGCTTTGTACGAGGGATGATATTCAGAAGCCTCCGCAGAAACCGTTCCAGGGGCAGAAGCAGCCGACTCAAAGACCTAATCAGGCTCGAGCTTTTACCTTGACGGCTGAGGAAGCTAAGCCGTCAGGAGAAGTTGTTTCAGGTATTCTACTCGTTCATGGTTTTCCCGCATTAGCGTTATTTGATTCTGGTGCATCCCATTGTTTTATGTCGTCCAAGTTTATAGCTACACACTCGATTACCTACACTACCCTGTCTAGTTTCTAGGACATACACACTGGGAATGGGAAAATCATATCTAGTAGAGAATGTAAAGATTGTACAGTTGTTGTCTGCGGACGGGAGCTTTTTGCAGATTTCTTGGTGATCGATACGGGCAGCTACGAAGTCGTCTTGGGAATGGACTTTCTTGGCACTTTCCACGCTCACATTGATTGTAGGGCAAAGAAAGTAATTTTCCAGATTCCCGGACATCCCGAGTTTACCTTCACTGGAGGAAGCATTTCTGTCGGGCCAGTCGAGTTTAGGGCTAGCCCGACAATTAATATTCTTGCATCAATGGAGGCTGATAAAAGTGAAGAGCCAGCTGTTGTTCGCGATTTTATGGACGTGTTTGAAAATATATCGGGATTACCGCCGAAGCGAGACGTGGAGTTCGCAATTGACCTTATTCCTGGTGCAGCGCCAGTATCTAAAGCGTATTATCTAATGGCACCAGTGGAATTGGAAGAAGTCAAGAAACAGGTTGCTGAATTGCTCGAAAAGGATTGGATTCGAAGCAGTAACTCGTCTTGGGGAGGTCCAGTTCTTCTAGTTAAGAAGAAGGATGGCACAAGAAGGATGTGCATCGACTATCGAGAGTTAAACTGGGTGACTATTAAGAACAAGTACCCGATCTCTCGCAATGGCAAACTTTTTGAGTAGCTTAGTGGCGCGAGGGTATTCTCGAAGCTGGATTTGCGATCCGGATATCATCAGGTCCGAGTGAAAGCAGAAGATATTTGCAAGACGGCGTTCCGAATTTGGTATGGACATTACGACTACTTAGTGATGCCCTTCGGAATAACGAATGCACCGGCTATATTCATGGACTTGACGAACCGAATCTTTTCACCTTTCTTGGACCAGTTTATTATGGTGTTCATTGACGATATTCTGGTCTATTCGAAGAGTTTTGAAGAGCATGCAGAACATTTGAAGATCGCACTGCAGACGTTGAGACATGAGAAGTTATATGCGAAGATGAGCAAGTGCGAGTTTTGGCTCGAAGAAGTAAAGTTTTTGGGGCATGTTGTGTCTGGCGATGGAATCGCCGTCGATCCCGAAAAGATTGCCGCAGTTCAAGATTGGCCGATTCCAAAGAATGTTGCGGAGATAAGAAGTTTTCTTGGACTCGCCGGGTATTACAGAAGATTTGTGGAGAACTTTGCTCGTCTGGCGGAGCCGTTGACCAAGCTTACGCGTAAGGAGGTACCTTTTGTGTGGACGGATAGGTGTGCGTCAGCTTTCGAGACGTTGATGACCGCCCCTATTCTTACCGTGCCAGACAGTTCCGGAGGATTAGTGATTCACAGCGACGCATCTGGAAAAGGATTGGGATGTGTTTTGATGCAGCATGGGAAGGTTGTAGCGTACGCATCGAGACAGTTGAAGAACCATGAGAAGAATTACCCAACTCACGACTTGGAGCTTGCGGCTGTGATTTTCGCTTTGAAGATTTGGAGACACTACCTTTTGGGCGAAAGGGTCGAAGTTTTCACGGATCATAAGAGTTTGAAGTATGTGTTCACGCAGAAGGAGCTTAATATGAGGCAGCGTAGATGGTTAGAGCTGATGGCTGACTACGATCTTGATCTTAAGTACCATCCGGGGAAGGTTAATGTCGTACCGGATGCGCTCAGTCGGTTACCAGCTATTCAGATGTTGACTATGCAGAAGGAACTCGTTGAAGACTTTCGGAGGTTTGATTTGGAGGTTATGCTACCGCATTCTTCGGGACTGTTGATGCAGCTGCAAGTGCATTTGTCGTTGATCGAGAATATTAAAGCAGCGCAACCGCAGGACCCTAGACTGCGAAAGTTTCGAGAACAGGTTGAAGCCGGACTACGAACAGATTTACTGATCCATGAAGATGGTTCGTTGAGATATGGTAGCCGTTTGTGTGTGCCAAAGGGTGATATTCGCGAAGAGCTTATGAAGGAGGCACACAGTTCAGCTTATTCCGTACATCCAGGAGGCACGAAGATGTACCGAGATATACAACAGCATTTCTGGTGGGAAGGCATGAAATGGGAGATTGCTCGCTTTGTGGCAAAGTGCTTGGTGTGTCAGCAAGTTAAGGCTGAACATCAAAGGGTTGCTGGTTTATTGCAACCACTTCCGATTCCTCAGTGGAAGTGGGAACATATAACCATGGATTTCGTGACAGCTTTACCGCGGAGTCCAAAAGGCAACAATGCAGTATGGGTGATTGTTGATCATTTGACCAAGGCAGCTCATTTCATTCCTTTTCGGGTTGGTCAATCAACAGAAACTTTGGCGGAGCGGTACATGCAGGAGATTGTAAGATTGCATGGAGTACCGGTGAGCATCGTGTCCGATCGTGACACTCGGTTCTTATCACACTTTTGGCGGAGCTTACAGGAAAGTTTGGGGACTCGATTGAAGTTTAGCACAGCTTATCATCCTCAAACTGATGGCCAGTCGGAAAGAACGATCCAAACTCTTGAAGATATGTTGAGAGCATGCATGTTGGACTTCAAGGGTTCTTGGGAGGATCGTCTACATTTGGTGGAGTTTTCTTACAACAACAGTTTCCAGGCAACTATTCAGATGGCCCCATTTGAAGCTTTGTATGGTCGCAAATGCCGTTCACCTGTTTGTTGGGACGATGTTGGTGAATGAAGGTTGTTGGGACCGGATCTGGTTGTGCAGACAGTAGAGAAAGTTAATGCTATCCGGAATCATATGAAAGCAGCTCAAGACAGACAGAAGAGTTGGGCAGATACGTCGAGAAGATCTCTAGAGTTCGCCGTTGGTGATTTGGTATTCTTGAAGATATCACCGACTAGAGGAGTGATTCGTTTTGGAAGTCGAGGAAAGCTCAGTTCTCGATTTGTTGAACCCTTTGAGATCTTGGAGCGTGTCACGCCCCGCTTCCCAGTGTACAGCGAAGGGGACGCGGCGAGGTCCGCTACGTATATACTCAGAAGTACATACGCTAAGCGTAGCTAAGCAATATAAAGTAAATACACAAGAGACAAGAGTATAAAAAGAACAGCAACTTTTATTTATTAACATTCTTTGTACAATACATGAAAAGGAAATACAACTGAAATAAAGATGCCTAAACAGTGGCATAACAGGAAAAGGAAAAGTACTGAAAAGAAAAGTGTACAATGAAATTATACTGCAGGGTCTTCGGCAAATTGCTCCAAGTCTTCTTGTGTTGGCTCAACTTCTGCCGGGTCCAGGTCACCTGACGACATTCAAAGAAGAGAGAAACAGAATGTCGTCAGCGAACAGATCGCTCGGTAAGTCCCAAAAGTAAGAGGAAAGTAGAGAAGACAGAATAAGAAGATACATTTTTAAAGTGTAAGCTGTTGTTGTAATGTTATGTTAACGATGTTGTTTGTAGCTTGGTACAGAAGGATGCCAGTGTATACGAGGGGGGTCTCTATATGCTAGAGACCAGGGCAAACGGAAAGTACAAGGAACCGTTAAGCCACGGTATAACAGCAATGGGATTTAGGTTAGGTGTCTTAATCTGACCACCTCGTGCCACCTTTAACACCTTCCGTACGAATCTACCCCTTGACCCCGTCGTGTTTTAATATTATTGTTGTATTGTAATGTGTAGGTTGGATGACTGACCAAAACCATGATATCAGTAAACATGTTGTAACTGCATAATCAGGTAAATGGAATAACAGGATAATGGATGTATATCCATGGTTTGATTCAGTCAAATTGAATAGATTGTTAACTGGATTCAGGAATTCATGTATTCATATTGAGTTGGAATATAAAAGAATATAGATTGACTTGAATCATATTCAAGTCAGAAATAGTCAGACTCCAACCCGAGTCAGACTAAAAGAAAGGTAATTTGAAGTTCTATAATTGTTAGGGTCCTTATTGTAAATTATAAAACTTGAGGGGGTTTTATGTAAAAAGTACTATTGTATAGTTTTCAAGATACACCTCAAGTATTTATTATTCGTCTTTATGGTTATAATGAGTGTGAATTTTATTTGTGTTATTCTAGTGAATATATCCTAATAAAAGTATTATTTGTTTTATTTGAAATTCATAGTATTTTAATGTAACTTTTAATCTTGTAATTTTTAGAAAAAGATGGAAACTTTATCTTATAATAAAATAGGTGTTTAAATGATAATTAGATATATACTAATACAAGAATAATTTAAAATAAATATTTTATTTTCCAAAAATCTTATTTTTCTTAAATGTCGTATTTTAAACCTTTCGAGACCGAATGGTCCTTGCGGAGGTCTGAATCTCGCACTACTAGCCCGCGGGTGCACGATAAACCGTACTATCCCTAACGAGTTCCCCAAAGGTGGGTTGTAGTGGCGCTTTGCATAGGTTTAATAAATACTATTCATTTAGAAAAAACGGTTTTATAAATATAAGGTATTTATTTGAAAAGTGTAATTTTCCGTATTTTAGATTCTAGGGTTTGCTAAGCCAACTAGCCTATTTCTAAAAGGTCTAAACGACAACTCGTTAGAAGCCTAAAATCGCCTCTTCACCGCCAATTGTGGCCAGGTAAGTACAAGTGAGGAAGGAGAGATCCGCTCACGAATCGTGAGGCGGGCCTTTTAAAGTTACCCAAGCTCACTTGCCTAGCCTAGACACCACAAAGTCAGTTTAGATAAACGATCGATATCCACAACTTATCGTATTTTCCTAGTAAGAAATATTTATGTACAAATGTAACAAATCTAAACCTTTAAGAAATGGTTTTATGAAAATTATGGTATTTTAATGTAAAGTCTTGTATTTTCGTATTCTAAGTTTTTATAATATCAATTAGGGTTGTATTTGCGTGTGTGTGGAGGTAGGTCATTACCTCGTGACTTATTTTAAGGTATAGTGAAGTTTAGAGGTTAAATACGATAAATTAAACATGATGGTATTTAAGTGAAAGAATACGGTATTTGTAAAACTTATCATTTCATGTGTGGAAACTCATTCAAATTGATTTTTACAAGTTTAGCGGTCAAGATGAACATGTTTAGGAATGAGGGAATTGATTAGTAGAAGAAAAATAAACCGTATGGTATTAATGTGAAAAGAATACGATATTACACAAAAGCTATCATTTCATGTGAGAAACTTTATCCAAATTGATTTTATGTGATTAATAGTCATCATGAATATGTTTGGGTATTATAGAATTGGTGACAAGTGAAATTTTGTAGAAAAACCGAATCGGAAATCTGTTTGTTCCGATTTCCGTCGGGTTTCATAATTCCGTATTTTGAGAAGTAGAAAAGAGAGAAAAATGGGACTTACGGGTTTCAAACTCTTCTAAAGAGTATAGAGGAACTAGGAAAATGGCCGAGGTATTTTTTCGTCGCCGGTTGCTTCAAAAAACGTCGCCGGAATCCGTCAGCGCTTCGCCGTGAACTCGGTTTTAAAGCACACTTTCTTGTGGAAATTTCAAGAGAGTAAATCTAAGGTTTTGGGATGAGAGGGTAGAGGGTAGGGGTCTATTTATAGGGTAGCTAGGGTAGGGTAGGTGAAAGGTTTTGTTTATTAAAAAAAATTACAAAAATATAAAGAAAATCATTAAGATTTTGTAGTAATTAGGATGTATTAAGAATTCTGGAACTGATATAATAATTTAGAGTTAACAGGGGGTTATGGAATACGAAAAGGCAAACATTTCGTTTTGGGACCCCGGCCGTCCGACCGAGTCCGGCCGGCGGCGCCGGCCGGCCGACTCGGCCGATCCCGGCCGGGTTCGGCGACAGTCGGGTGCGGGGTTCTCTGATTAAGACTTTGGCATACTCCGTTTTTGGGGTTCAGTTCAACATTTGGGAGTTATGGCCTGTGGACTGTTGAGCTTCCAGGAATTTTAAAAGAAAAATAAACTAAAAAATAATGTGGGGCATGGGATTCGAACTCTGGTGGCTTGGTTCAGCAGTGCAAGGTATTACCAAGGAGCCACAAGCTTATTCTTGTAATTATTGTAGGGAAATAGATACTTAAAGTGTTATCAGCAACATTAATACTCCAAGTATACTTCAAATTTAAATCAAATTTAGGTATACAAAAATTGGAGTTGTTACAATCTATACTCCTTACAAAAATTTCGTCCTCGAAATTTACAACTTTTATTTGAGGACTAGTTTACAAAAAAGTGCGGATATCTTGCACGCATTTCATCTTCCCTTTCCTACGTGGATTCTCCTGGAGTATTTTTTCTCCACATTATCCGGACCAAGTTAACTTCCTTGTTCCGAAGTGTCTTCACTTTCCTGTCCAGGATTTCCACAGGTTGTTGCTCATAAGACAAATCGGGCTGTATAGTGAGCTCGGAATGATCAAGTACATGGCTGGGGTCACTCACATACCTTCTGAGTTGGGATATGTAGAACACGTTATGCACTCCTTCCAATGAGGGTGGAAGTGCTAATCGGTATGCCACTTCACCGACTCGTTCGAGTATGTCGAACGGTCCAATGTATCTCGGACTTAGCTTACCCCGTCTTTCAAATCGGATCACTCCGCGGTTCGGAGATATCTTCAAGAATACATGGTCTCCTGGCTGGAACTCCAAGTGTCGTCTCTTCGCATCAGCCCAGTGTTTCTGTCTATCTTGGGCTATGCGCATTCTTTCCCTGATAGTACGAACCACATCAACGGTCGCTACTATCATCTCTAGTCCAAGAAGTTCCCTATCTCCGATGTCGTCCCAACTTAATGGTGATCGACACTTCCTTCCATATAATGCTGCAAAAGGTGCCATTCATAGGCTTGTTTGGTAGCTGTTGTTGTATGCGAACTCCACAAGATGCAGGTGATCTTCCCACGATCCTTTGAAGTCTAGCATACATGCTATGAGCATATCTTCCAAGATCTGAATAGTTCGTTCCGACTGGCCATCTGTTTGTGGATGATAAGCCGTGCTGAATTTCAGAGTTGTTCCCAAGCTAGCTTGCAGACTCTGCCAAAATTGCGATCGAAATCTTGTGTCACGATCGGAGACAATGCAGACCGGTACTCCATGACGTCTCACAATTTCCTGTATGAGTTCATGGGTATCAGAGATAGTATATTATAAAGAGTTTAAATCTTAATTAGATTATTACCTCCATGTACTTCTTTGCTAGTGTCTCAGTTGATTGGCCAACTTGAAATGGGATGAAATGAGCCGACTTTGTAAATCGATCCACAATGACCCATATCGCATCGTTACCCTTTGTGCTGCGAGGAAGAGCAGTTACAAAGTCCATCGTGATGTGCTGCCACTTCCATTCTGGAATTGGTAACAGTTGAAGTAGTCCAGCTGTCCTGTGATGTTCAGCCTTTACTTGCTGACACACCAAGCATTTTGCGACGCTTCTGGCTACTTCACGCTTCCTTCCATGCCACCAATAGTTCTGACGTAGATCTTTGTACATTTTGGTACCTCCAGGATGTACTGAATATGGAGAGCTGTGAGCTTCTTTCATTAACTCTTCCCGAACAGGACCTTTTGGTACATACAATCTGCTGCCGTATCTCAAAGATCCGTCTTCATGGATGATAAAATCTGTTCTGAAACCATTCTCCACTTGTTCTCTGATCTTTTGCAACTTAGCATCGCTGGCTTGAGCTGCTTTGATCTGATTGACAATGGTTGATTGAACTTGTAGATTCATCAAACTTGAAGTATCACCTGGCATGACTAGTTCAATCTCCATCTGATGTAAGTCTTGCTGAAGTTTCCACTGAGCGGTGAGATTCATTGATAATGGTTGGCGACTAAGAGTATCAGGTACTACGTTCACCTTTCCTGGGTGATATTGCAAGTTGATGTCAAAGTCGGCCATGAGTTCTAACCATCTTCTCTGCCGCATATTCAACTCCTTCTGAGTAAACACATACTTCAGACTTTTATGATCTGTGTAGATGTTCACTCGTTCACCAAGTAAGTAGTGGCGCCAAATTTTGAGAGCAAAGATAACAGCTGCCAACTCCAGATCATGCGTCGGATAATTGCGCTCATGAGTCTTCAGTTGTCTTGAAGCATAAGCCACAATCTTACCGTGCTGATGTAGAACACATCCTAATCCCTTACCGGATGCATCACAATGCACTTCGAATCCTCCAGATTGATCCGGTATTACGAGAATAGGTGCAGATGTCAGACTTGTCTTGAGTTCTACGAAAGCTTGCTCGCATGCTTCTGACCACACAAATTCTTCATCTTTTCGTGTGAGGTTGGTCAGGGGTGTTGCTATCTTCGAAAAGCCTTCAATAAACCTTCTGTAATATCCAGCTAAACCCAAGAAACTTCGAATATCCTTCACTGACTTTGGTGTAGGCCATTCGCTGACTACTGAAACTTTTGCTGGATCTACAGAAATTCCTTCTCCTGATACGATATGTCTAAGAAAACCAACTTGATTTAGCCAAAACTCGCACTTGCTGTACTTGGCATAAAGCTTATGTTGTCGAAGAGTTTCCAGGACAATTCGTAGATGCTCCGCATGCTCTTTCCGATTCTTAGAATATACCAGGATGTCGTCGATGAAGATGACAACAAACCTGTCTAAATACTCCCGGAAAACTTGGTTCATTAGGTTCATGAAGATTGCTGGTGCATTGGTCACTCCAAATGGCATTACTAGAAATTCGTAATGTCCATAGCGAGTTCTGAAAGCTGTTTTGTGAATATCAGCTTCCTTGACCTTCACTTGATGATAACCTGAACGAAGATCTAGTTTAGAGAAAACACAAGATCCACTTAGTTGATCGAATAAATCGTCGATGCGCGGAAGTGGATACTTGTTCTTTATAGTGACTTCGTTCAAGGCCCTATAATCGATGCACATTCTGTATGAACCTTCCTTCTTCTTTACCAATAGTACAGGTGCTCCCCAACTTGAAGTGCTGGGACGAATCCATCCTTTCGCCAGTAATTCGTCCAACTGTGTTCGGACTTCCTTCAATCCTTCCGGACTTAGTCTATACGGTGCTTTGATCACCGGTTATGCTCCTGGTACTAAGTCAATTCTGAATTCAAGAGCTCGATCAGGAGGCAAACCTGATATATCGTCAGGGAATACATCGTCGAACTCTCGAACTACCTCTGGTCTTTAATTCTTCCTCTGCTTGAGCTGCCGCAACTACTGCTTCCCTTGGCTTTGCTTTGTAGGTACTTGGCTCCAATGTACGGTCTCCACTTTTAAAATAGAAGACCGGATGGTCTGGAATCTCGAATACCACCCTCCTTTGACGACAGTCGATGGTAGCATAAAAGGTTCCAAGCCAGTCCATTCCTAGAACCACATCGAAGTTTGGTATGTCCGGTACCTTGAAGTCAGCATAAAACTCTCGACTGCAAACGACGACTGAACACATGCTGTATCCCATAGTTGCCTTTAGAACACCATTTCCGGAACTGACGTTCCAGCTGGATACAAGCGGTGAGACTGGAATCTCATGGGTTCGGACACACCGTTGCGACATAAAGCAGTGGGATGCTCTTGTATCAAACAGTGCAAGTGCAGGTAGTGAAGCTACTAGGATTGTACCTTAGGTATATAGGATAGGTTTTAGGTATAGGGAAAGTGTGTAGGTAAACAAGACTAAAAGATAAGTTTGAGAAGGAAAGTTTACCAGTAATGACTTGGCCAGTGGCCTTAGCTTCTTCCACAGACATCATGAAAGCCTGGCGCTTTGGCACATTCCTCCTGCCCTGAGGAGCATTCCTCAGAACGTTCCTTTGAGCTTGATGGAACTGTCGAGAAGGTGGTGTAGCTTGTGGTCCCCTGAGTGGTGCAGGCAGTGCAAGTCTGGGAGCAGGTGCCTGAAGAGCTGGTCGCTGCGGATAGGTATTTGCAGCAACTGGGTTCTGTCTTTGGGGATAAGACCCAATACCGTGAGTAGCTGAACCGCAGACTAAGCAAAGGAGGTTGGCTCGACGACAGTCCTTCATCATATGTCCAGTTCTCTTGCAGTAGGTGCAAAAGGCTGGGCTAGGACGATGGGTTGGTACTCCGGGTCGCCTTGGCATGAAAGGTGGTCTGGACGAGACTCCACCTTCCATCTGGTTGGCAGGGCGTTTGACTCCTGCAGACTGAGGTCTGCCTCTCTCTTTTATCACTGCCTCATAACTGCGGGCAGCTTCTAGAGCTTCCTCATGAGTCAAAAACTTTCCGGTGGCTAGAGCAGCCTTAATCTCTGTGTCCAAGCCTTGTTGAAAGCGACGGGCTCTGATCTCGTCCGTCGGTATCAAGTGTGCCGCGAATCTGTTTAAAGATTGTGTTAGCTGTGTAGTATGTGATATCTAAAAATTGAACTATTGTGACATATCTTACCGGCTTAACATGGTGAATTCAGCATCGTATTCATCCACTGATTTATCCCACATTGAACCCTGTTGTAGATGAATAAACTGCTGCTCCATTGCAAACCTGGCAGTCACAGGGAAATATTTCACGTCGAACTTCTCGCGAAAGGTTTTCCATTCAATCGGCTGTACCAGACGGCTTTCTTCCGCCTTCCACCAATTGCGAGCATTATCCGTGAGTTGTAGCTTTGCTATACGGACCCAAGCGTTATCTGGCACTTGAGCTGCTGCCAGATCGTCTTCGGTGCTTTGTGCCCATTTTTCCGCTTCAAGAGGGCTTCCTTTACCAGAGAACTGCTTGGGATGTAAAGCTCTGAATTGCTTTACTCCCGGCGCATCGGTCTCAGGACGATTCAGAAGTTGTTGCTGTCCCTCGAGAAGACTGCGGATCGCCTCAAATAGCATTGTTTGCTCAGTGGGTGGTGCAGGAACAGCTGGTGTAAGAGATAGTGCTGAAGGGGTGTTGTTAACGTTGGTGCTGGTGTTGTTCGGGGAATCCATAACCCTAAAGGAAAAATTTGGGTTAGGACAGATTCAAATACCTGAAATGATAAGATTCAAGGAATAGAAATTTGCAAGATTCAAGCAATATGAATTGTAAAGAATGTTTTAGTTGCTGGTTCTTGTGTTATATTGCTTAGGTTGTTTACGCAGACCAGAACTGCATGATAGGGATTCATACAGCTCTGACCTGCATGGGCCACCAACAAATACCTGTCACGCCCCGCTTCCCAGTGTACGGCGAAGGGGACACGGCGATGTCCGCTACGTATATACTCAGAAGTACATACGCTAAGCATAGCTAAGCAATATAAAGTAAATACACAAGAGACAAGAGTATAAAAAGAACAGCAACTTTTATTTATTAACATTCTTTGTACAATACATGAAAAGGAAATACAACTGAAATAAAGATGCCTAAACAGTGGCATAACAGGAAAAGGAAAAGTACTAAAAAGAAAAGTGTATAATGAAATTATACCGCAGGGTCTTCGGCAAATTGCTCCAAGTCTTCTTGTGTTGGCTCAACTTCTGCCGGGTCCAGGTCACCTGACGACATTCAAAGAAGAGAGAAACAGAATGTCGTCAGCGAACAGATCGCTCGGTAAGTCCCAAAGCTAAGAGGGAAGTAGAGAAGACAGAACAAGAAAATACATTTTTAAAGTGGAAGCTGTTGTTGTAATGTTATGTTAACGCTGTTGTTTGTAGCTTGGTACAGAAGGATGCCAGTGTATACGAGGGGGGTCTCTATATGCTAGAGACCAGGGCAAACGGAAAGTACAAGGAACCGTTAAGCCACGGTACAACAGCAATGTGATTCAGGTTAGGTGTCTTAATCTGACCACCTCGTGCCACCTTTAACACCTTCCGTACGAATCTACCCCTTGACCCCGTCGTGTTTTAACATAATTGTTGTATTGTAATGTGTAGGTTGGATGACTGACCAAAACCATGATATCAGTAAACATGTTGTAACTGCATAATCAGGTAAATGGAATAACAGGATAATGGATGTATATCCATGGTTTGATTCAGTCAAATTGAATAGATTGTTAACTGGATTCAGGAATTCATGTATTCATATTGAGTTGGAATATAAAAGAATATAAATTGACTTGAATCATATTCAAGTCAGAAATAGTCTGACTCCAACCCGAGTCAGACTAAAAGAAAGGTAATTTGAAGTTCTATAATTGTTAGGGTCCTTATTGTAAATTATAAAACTTGAGGGGTTTTATGTAAAAAATACTATTGTATAGTTTTCAAGATACACCTCAAGTATTTATTATTCGTCTTTATGGTTATAATGAGTGTGAATTTTATTTGTGTTATTCTAGTGAATATATCCTAATAAAAGTATTAATTGTTTTATTTGAAATTCATGGTATTTTAATGTAACTTTTAATCTTGTAATTTTTAGAAAAAGGTGGAAACTTTATCTTATAATAAAATAGGCATTTAAATGATAATTAGATATATACTAATACAAGAATAATTTAAAATAAATATTTTATTTTCCAAAAATCTCATTTTTCTTAAATGTCGTATTTTAAACATTTCGAGACCGAATGCTCCTTGCGGAGGTCTGAATCTCGCACTACTAGCCCGCGGGTGCACGATAAACCGTACTATCCCTAACGAGTTCCCCAAAGATGGGTTGTAGTGGCGCTTTGCATAGGTTTAATAAATACTATTCATTTAGAAAAAACGTTTTTATAAATATAAGGTATTTATTTGAAAAGTGTAATTTTCCGTATTTTAGATTCTAGGGTTTGCTAAGCCAACTAGCCTATTTTTAAAAAGTCTAAACGACAAGTCGTTAGAAGCCTCAAATCGCCTCTTCACCGCCAATTGTGGCCAGGTAAGTACAAGTGATGAAGGAGGGATCCGCTCACGAATCGTGAGGCGGGCCTTTTAAAGTTACCCGAGCTCACTTGCCTAGCCTAGACACCACAAAGTCAGTTTAGATAAACGATCGATGTCCACAACTTATCGTATTTTTCTAGTAAGAAATATTTATGTACAAATGTAACAAATCTAAACCTTTAAGAAATGGTTTTATGAAGATTATGGTATTTTAATGTAAAGTCTTGTATTTTCGTATTCTAAGTTTTGATAATATCAATTAGGGTTGTATTTGCGTGTGTGTGGAGGTAGGTCATTACCTCGTGACTTATTTTAAGGTATAGTGAAGTTTAGGGGTTAAATACGATAAATTAAACATGAGGGTATTTAAGTGAAAGAATACGGTATTTGTAAAACTTATCATTTCATGTGTGGAAACTCATTCAAATTGATTTTTACAAGTTTAGCGGTCAAGATGAACATGTTTAGGAATGAGAGAATTGATTAGTAGAAGAAAAATAAACCGTATGGTATTAATGTGAAAAGAATACGATATTACACAAAAGCTATCATTTCATGTGAGAAATTTTGTCCAAATTGATTTTTATGTGATTAATAGTCATCATGAATATGTTTGGGTATTATAGAATTGGTGACAAGTGAGATTTTGTAGAAAAACCGAATCGGAAATCGGTTTGTTCCGATTTCCGTCGGGTTTCATAATTCCGTATTTTGAGAAGTAGAAAAGAGAGAAAAATGGGACTTACGGGTTTCAAACTCTTCTAAAGAGTATAGAGGAACTAGGGAAATGGCCGAGGTGTTGTTTCGTCGCCGGTTGCTTCAAAAACCGTCGCCGGAATCCGTCAGCGTTTCGCCGTGAACTCGGTTTTAAAGCACACTTTCTTGTGGAAATTTCAAGAGAGTAAATCTAAGGTTTTGGGATGAGAAGGTAGAGGGTAGGGGTCTATTTATAGGGTAGCTAGGGTAGGGTAGGTGAAAGGTTTTGTTTATTAAAAAAAATTGTAAAAATTATAAAAATTTAAAGAAAATCATTAAGATTTTGTAGTAATTAGGGTGTATTAAGAATTCTGGAACTGATATAATAATTTGGAGTTAACAGGGGGTTATGGAATACGAAAAGGCCAACATTTCGTTTTGGGACCCCGGCCGTCCGACCGAGTCCGGCCGGCGGCGCCGGCCAACTCGGCCGATCCCGGCCGGGTTCGGCGACGGTCGGGTGCGGGGTTCTCTGATTAAGACTTTGGCATACTCCGTTTTTGGGGTTCAGTTCAACATTTGGGAGTTACGGCCTGTGGACTGTTGAGCTTCCAGGAATTTTAAAAGAAAAATAAACTAAAAAATAATGTGGGGCATGGGATTCGAACTCTGGTGGCTTGGTTCAGCAGTGCAATGTATTACCAATGAGCTACAAGCTCCTTCTTGTAATTATTGTAGGGATATAGATACTTAAAGTGTTATCAGCAACATTAATACTCCAAGTATACTTCAAATTTAAATCAAATTTAGGTATACAAAAATTAGAGTTGTTACAGAGCGTGTTGGCGAGGTAGCATATCGATTGGCGTTATCGCAATCCTTGGCGAATGTTCATGATGTGTTTCACGTATCACAACTCCGTAAGTATGTTCGAGATGAAAAACATGTGTTGGATCATTCGGAGCTGACGGTACGAGAAGATTTGACTTTTGAGGAGCGACCGGTTGAAATTGTGGATCGAAAGGAAAAGGTTCTTAAGAACAAGGTTATCCCTCTTGTACTTGTTTCTTGGGATAATCGCTCACATGGAGAGTCCACTTGGGAACGAGAAGATGAAATCCGGCAGAAGTTTCCTCATCTTTTCTTGTAGTTTGATTGTTCTTCTATCCTTTATATTCTTGGAATTTCGAGGACGAAATTCTTTTTGTAGTTGGGTATAATATAACAACCGAGCCCTGTTCTAAAAATTTCAGTTACCGTATGTATGGTGTGTGGTATTTATTTCATTTATCTTGCTTGACTGTTGCTAGTTGTAATTTACCTCGACAATTCAAATTCTTGCATATACAATTTAAGTCTTTTAAAATAAATTAAAAATAGTTGGCATGGCCTGCTTGGCACCTCTAACCCTGTGGTAGCGTCCTTGCATCGTGTTCTCGTCCCGTTCAGTGAACGGATGTGTTTGGACGTCTACGCGCACGTGCGTGCGTCCGTTCTTGGGGGTATGCTTTTTAATTATAAAATCGTTCATTTTAATTTTTGGAACCCGCCAATAATTTTCATTTTTCGAATTCAAATTTTTTGACCCGACCCGGGCGCAATTCTGATATATTTTGTATTTTCGCCAAATCCCTTTTTTTCTAAATTTTTTTAAATCAGCCAAAGTGTTTTGCCTGTTATCAAATTTTAAACCCATAAAATTATTCTAATAATATTTCTACGCTGAAGATCTCTGTTCCCTACTGTTCCAGCCAATGAAAGATTGGAAAATCTTTTATAAATTTTTTTCCTATAACCATTTAACTCCACGAGCCAATCACAATCCTTTATTTTTACCCCGGGCCCTACACGTCTCTCCCTCCCTCTCTCCTTTCTCCTTTTCTTTCTCTCTCTTCTCTCTCTCTCTCTCTGGCGCTAAAAGCCAATTTTCTTTCTCCTCTCGCTTTCTCTCTCCTCTCGATCTCTCACTCCCTCTCTATCTCTCTCCTCTTCTCTCTCCTCTCATATCCTCACTCTCCTCCCCGCGAATCTCTCTCTCTCTTTCTTTTATATTTCTCTTCCTCTTTATTTTTTTACCAAAGCGAAAACCCACCCCCCTGAAAACCCTAGCTGCCGTCTTCTCTCGCCGTTGCCCTAGCGCCGACGCCACCATCGTCGTTCGTCGCAGCTCGTCACCCTCACCTCCATTCTCACCTCTCCTTCCCCGTTTCCTGTGCACGCGTCGAGCGCCGGTGTGCACAGCCGAGGCTTGCACGTCTCCTCACCGTGACGACCACCGGAGGGATCTCGTTGCCGTCCACCGTTCCAGATCAACGTAGCGGTGAGCTTTCACACCCCTTCCTCCTCTTTCTTCCTTCTTCTTCCCTTTCTTATTCTTTCCGGTTCTGTGTTGGTCGATTGGCCCCTGCAGGCAGTTCACCGGAGCTCCGTCAACGCAGTCGACGATCACAACCCATCTACAGATCAACGTGAGCACCCCTTCCTCAATCTTCCTTCTCTTCTTTCTTCTTATTCTTCTCTTCTCTTTCTTTCTTGCATTCTTGTATTATTTTAATGTTCACTATTTGGTTGGTGGCTGGAATCCGATGGTGCCGACGACGTTTACCGACGACCCAGCAGGTACCTCCGACCCGTGTGACTCCACTGTCCGTCGTTTGGGTTCATTCCGTGAACCGTGCGTGCGTCGCGATTTTTCCCCGCCGACGCGTAACGTTCCGTTTTCCGTTTCGCGACCCGTCGAAGCAAGTGAAACTTACTACATGCTATTTTAAACTATTCATATGCTAAATGATTTATTTCCTATTAAATCTCTAAATAGAATCGAAAGAATTGGACTTCAAGTTAACCGTATAAAGTTCCGTTACACATTTTATGGTCCCGAACTTGAAACTTAATTTTGCATCCAATTATTTATACCTAGTAATTACCTGTAAGTGATAGACCACATGATCGCATTTGTTTATAGCCACGATACTCCTTTTATCTGGTTTTAATCTATCGGACATCCATGTGCAACTTTAACCGGTTTAATCACAACTGATAACTGTACAGCCAATTAATTAAATTTGCTTTATTGCTTAACTTATTGCTTAGATTGTATTGTTGATAACCATGCTTGATTATTTGTAATCATGATTATGCTAGCTGTTTATGAGTACCCACATATTATCTTTTACACCCTGGCCTGACTTGCTACACACATATTGATTGACCCGGCATGGTACCGTACACTACTTGACTTGACCTGATGTACCATGGCTTGACCCGTTACCTGATCTTGTATCTAATGCCAACAAACCTGACATGTAGTCCTCACGGACCGTTCCTGTTGTCTATCCAGACAAACCTGCTCTTACCTGATCCTGTGTTGGCATTAGTTCTTGATTACTGAATACCTGACTTGACATACATAACTTGGGGGTATGGGGAAATCAATGATGAAACTTGACTTGTAACTCAACAGTTCGATACCTGTTCTGATCAGTCTTACGGGCTAGACCAGCCCCGGAGTGATGATGCTGACATCACTCATCTGTACATGCTACCTTTTACTGTCTAGCGGCACGTCTCGGATTCAGCCCGAGAATCTTGACCGTGGTCCCGGGCACGCACGGGATACTATTGAGTTACATCGATGATTCATCAATTGGATTTCAAAGACTTTAGAGTAGATAACCCAATAGACCAGTTTAGCTTACTCACTGCACACTATCCTTCACTGCCCTGATTTATATTACTGTTACACCTGCTTTTCATTTATGTTTATATTTGCATTGTCTGCTACCCTGTTTACATTTCATTACTTGATGACACGACGCGCTGACGTCTGGGTTTTGCATGGCCCAGGTTCCGTACCTTTGCTGCAGTCCGAGCAGGAGTACTTCAGCCAGCAGGCTGAGCAGTAAGGTTTCAGTAGTAGTTAGTTCTTTCATTTTTCTGCATTGTATTCCTAATGTGAGCCCGCATTATGAGACTACATTCCAGTTATTTTGTATTGGATCTTTTGCTTCCGCACTTTTATTATTATTGACTCATGTTATCTTGGCTTATGGACATGTATTAGATAGCTATATTTTGTTCTCGATATCTCTACAGCCGTAATGTGACTGTGGATGGATACTTCCTACCCACAGGTAGGATGGTTGGCTATGTCACGTGCCCAATTTAGCGTACTCTGGGAAGCGGGGCGTGACATGGGACTTGGCCCTCGGTCATCTGTACACCGCCGAGTCATGGAACTGGGAATTGCCGCTGTTCCGCTTTGCTTGAAGTTGTATCTGCTGAGACGAATGTTGAGATGATCTCCAGTCTACCTATGAACCTGGGGGAGGAGGAGTGTGATTCTTTCTTTGTTTGCGCCCCTGGATTGTATACAGGGATTGCTGTGACATCACCTGTAGGGCATAAATATCATTATATATATATATATATATATATATTTACTTTATTTCTTTCCGCGATGCTCTATCATTTCAGCTTTTCATATCGCGAAGGTCGCGATTGCCCAATCATTTCGGCTGTTTTTTGCGGTGCCCAATCATTTCGGCTATTTATTTTATTTTTACTCACTGCTTTTTATTGCGAGTCGCCCAATCATTTCGGCTATTTTGCATGCATACTTTTTTTTTACTTGCTGATTTTTATTTGCAAGTTGCCCCATCATTTCGGCTATTTCGTATGCATGTGTGGCTTGCTGTCTTTTTGCTGCAAGCTTAGGATTAGACACCGATTTCGGCATCAGAACTGCTACAACTGGGATATTTCCAAGAGCGAATCATCATTTGCCTCTGTCGATGTCAGACAAAGGTGGCTTAGAGAACAGGGTTAGGATCCTGTCGACTAAGGCTTTTGACTTCATGAGCCGTAAAGGTCTCACAAAGGCATTTCTCCCTACAAGTCATGAGGATCTCGTAGGTGTATTTTCTCCTTAGGAATCGTGAGGATTCCTAAGTGCATGTTCTCCTGTAAGTCGTAAGGATCTTACAAGAGGGTTTTCTCCTTATAAGCCGAGGGGGTTCATCGTGTGGACATATCCCTAGTCACGGATGGGACTTTGTTAGGGAAATGTTTATTCGCGCCCGTGGATTGTATACAAGGGTCAGCATTGAGCCGCTTGTAGGGAAATATCGAAGGTTTTGGGGGTTGCTTAAGAACAGGTTCAGGTCTCTGTAATTTAAGACTTTCAAATATTATGAGCCGTGAGGGTCTCATAAGAGAATTCTCCTTACGAGTCGTGAGTATCTCGCAAGTGTAATTTCTCCTTAGGAATCGTGGGGATCCCTAAGTGTGTTGCTCCCTCGTGAGTCGTAAGAATCTCACGCAGGTGGTTTCTCCTCACAAGGTCGAGAGGACCTCGTAAGTGTCCTTTAAACGAGGTTGCGCCCTTTCGGGTTTTCACAAACACTCGCCGGTAGCCCTGCTATTTTTACTCACGGAGCCCTTTCGGGTTTTCATCCGTGCCCATTTTCCTTATGGACATACCGTTTTCTTTTTTTTCTTCTTTTTTTTAATCTAACGAGGTTGCGCCCTTTCGGGTTTTCACAAGACTCGCCGGTAGTCCTGCTGTTTTTACTCACAGAGCCCTTTCGGGTTTTCATCCGTGCCCATTTTGCTTATGGACATACCGTTTTCCCTTTTTTTTATTTTTTTTTTGTTTTCTCTTTTTTTTATCAGTTTTGGGATGCCGCAATCCTCTGTAGTTTATTGACATCTCGGTCAACAGCTAGTTTTAGGACATAGTGGTCCGTCGTTAGTTTAAGGACGTTTCGGTCCGTTGTTAGTTTAAGGACGTTTCAGTCCGTTGTAAAGTAAGCCGGCTACTACTTATAGAGTTTGGGCTTAGGAAGATAGTGAGTGGACATAGTCGTCTTCATCTATCATTGACCTAGGCCGTAACTCGTCAAGCATAGTACTTCTTCAGGAAGCGACCGTTTATTGTCCTGAAAGGTCTTTCACCATGCATGTCCATAAGTAGATAGGCTCCACCCTGGTAGACCTTGTCTATGATGTACGGGCCTTCATAGTTCGGCTTGAATTTTTCCCGCTTGGCGCGATTGGGGATCATAGGTCTTTTGACCACTAGCACGAGTTCGCCTTGGCGGAATGTCCTCGGCCTGGTCATCTTTCATATGAGCGCGTCATCTTTGCTTTATAAGCTTCCAGATTTTGTTGCGTTATGAGACGGGTTTCATCAAGGGCATCGAGCTCCTCAAGCCGAAGGTGAGCATTCTCTTCGTTCGTTAGCTTGTAATGAACTGCCACTCGTAGAGAGGGTAACTCTATCTCGAGGGGGAGTACCGCTTCTGTACCGAATACCAACGCGTACGGCGTTGTATTCGTGACCGTCTTGAACGTAGTCCGGTATGCCCAGAGAGCTTCATGTAGTCTCTCGTGCCAGTCCTTCTTATTTCGGGACACCGTCTTTTTCACGATCTTCGTTAAGGTTTTGTTGAGAGCCTCCGCTAGACCGTTAGCTCGTGCATTATAAACTGAGGAGTATCTCCAGTCTATATTGTGCTGTTGTGCGAAGCGGCTGATCTTGTGACTTCTGTAGGCTGGCCCGTTATCGGAGATGATCCGTCGCGGAGTTCCAAACCGATAAATAACGTGCGTCTTGAAGAAGCGGAGGATATTCTCCATCTTCACTTCTCTTAGCGGTACTGCTTCTGCCCATTTGGAGAAGTAATCAGTCGTCGCCAAAATGAATCGATGTCCTCTGGAGGATGCTGGTTCGATAGGGCCGATTATGTCAGTCCCCTATATTTCAAACGGCCAGCTAGCCACTGTCGGGTGTAGTGGATTTGGGTGCTGATGTAACAACTCCAATTTTTGTATACCTAAATTTGATTTAAATTTGAAGTATACTTGGAGTATTAATGTTGCTCATAACACTTTAAGTATCTATTTCCCTACAATAATTACAAGAAGGAGCTTGTAGCTCATTGGTGATACTTTGCACTGCTGAACCAAGCAACCAGAGTTCGAATCCCATGCCCCACATATTTTTTTATATCATTTTGTTTTAATTTTTTTGGGAAGTCAACGGTCAAACAGCCATAACTCTCAAATTAATGCGGTATATAAAAAATAAAGTACACCATAATTCCTCCCAGAAAATTCCCCATCCGACGCTGCCTTGACTCGGCCCGACTCGGCCGAGTCGTCCGGCGCGGCCGGCCGGACTCGGCCGGACGGCCGAGTCGTCAACACGAAAAAAATTCGTGTTGACTTGGTCTTCTCACCTGAAACCTCCATTTTTCCAGATCGGTTATCAAATACACCATAAACCTCTTTTACTCCCAAAATTAATGATATTTTAATGAATTTTTACATTTTTAATATTTTTTTTTAATCCAAACCCTAACCCTAGCCTAGCACTATATAAACACCCCTACCCTCTACCATTTCACCCTACAACTCTAAGTCCACTCTCCCAAATTCTCAAGAGAACTCGGTACAAAGAGCGAGAAGCGAAGCACTGCCAAAACGACGACGAGTTCCGGCGATCGTACTAGAACCTTCGCGACGTTTTCGACGCACCGACATCCACCACCTTCCTTAGCCTCCTTAGCTTGTCCAAAATCGTAAGTCCCATCTTTCCTATCTCTCTTTTCTTTTAATAGAAAATACAACATTTTGGAACCCGAGGGAAATCGGAACAAACCGATTTCCGATTCGGTTTTTCTACAAAATTCCACTTGTCACCTAATCCATAATACCTAAACATATCCATGATGACTATTAATCACATAGAAACCAATTTAAATAAAGTTTCTCACATGAAATGATAGCTTTCTTGTAAAATCGTATTCTTTTCACAAAAATACCATAAAATTTATTTTTCTTGTTCTAATTAAATCCCCCACTTCTAAATATGTTTATCTTGATCACTAAACTTGTAGAAATCAATTTGAATGAGTTTTCACACATGAAATGATAACGTTTTCAAATACCGTATTCTTGCGCTTAAATACCTTCAAGTTTAATATATCATATTTAACCTCTAAAACTTCATTAAACCCTAAAATAAGTCACGAGGTAATGACGTACCTCTACACACACACAAATATAACCCTAATTGATAAACGTTAAAATTTAGAATACGAAAATACATGACTTTTCACCAAAATACCATATTCTTTATAAACCTTTCTTGAAAGCTTTAAGTTGTACACAATTCTAAATAAAATCTTTTAAAATGAAAATACGATTTGTCATGGACATCGATCGTTTATCTAAACTGACTTTGTAGTGACTAGACAAGTGTGTCTAGGCTAGTGGTTTTTAATTAGGCCCACTACTGTGGTTCCTTCCCACTTACCTGGCACTTACCTGGTCGCAATTGGCGGTGAAGAGGCGATTTGAGGCTTCTAATGACTTATCGTTTAGCCCTTAGAAATAGGCTAGTTGGTTTAGGAAACCCTAGAAAACTAAAATACGGAAAACTATACCTTTTTATGAATAAAATACCTTATATTTATAAAACCGTTTTTCTAAATGAATAGTATTTATTAAACCTAAGCAAAGCGCCGCTACAACCCACCTTTGGGGAACCCGTTAGGGATAGTACGGTTCATCGTGCAACCGCGGGCTAGTAGTGCGAGATTCAGACCTCCGCAAGGAGCATTCGGTCTCGAAGGGTTTAAAATACGGCATTTAAGAAAAAATGAGATTTTGTAAAATAAAATATTATTTAAAATTATTCTTGTATTAATATATATTTAATCATCATTTAAACACATATTTTATCATAAGATAAGTTTCCATCTTCTTCTAAAATTACAAGATTAAAAGTTACATTAAAATACCATGAGTTTCAACTAAATCAATTAATACTTTTATTAGAATATATTCATTAGAATAACACAAATAAAATCCACACTCATTATAACTATAAAGACGAATAATAAATACTTGAGGTGTATTTTGAAAACTATACAAAAGTACTTTTTACATAAAACCCCCTCGAGTTTATAAATTACAATAAGGCTCCTAACGATTATTGAACTTCAAATTACCTTTCTTTTAGTCTGACTCGGGTTAGAGTCTGACTATTTCTGACTTGAATATGATTCAAGTCAATCTATATTCTTTATATTCCAACTCAACATGAATCCCAGAATCCAGTTAACAATCTATTCAATTCGACTGAATCAAACCATGGATATTCGTCCATTATCCTGTTATTCCATTTACCTGATTATGCAGTTACAACATGTTTAGTGATATCATGGTTTTGGTCAGTCACCCAACTTACACGATACAATACAACAATACTGTTAAAATACTATGGGGTTTAAGAGGTAGATTGGTACGGAAGGTGTTAAAGGTGGCACGAGGTGGTCAGATTAAGACACCTAACCTGAATCCTATTGCTGTTGTACCGTGGCATAACGGTTCCTTGTACTTTCCTTTTGCCTTGGTCTCTAGCATATAGAGACCCCCCTCGTATACACTGGCATCCTTCTGTATCAAGCTACAAACAACAGCGTTAACTCAATGTTCCATAATATTCAACAGTATAATATTTTAGAAAATACTTTTACACTGTCTTCCTAATTCTTCCTTATCTTTGGGACTTACCGAGCGACCTGTTCGCTGACGACATTCTATTTCCTTCTTCTTTGAATGTCGTCAGGTGCGTTGGACCAAGCTGAGATCGAGCCCACCGGTGAAGATTTGGAGCAGTTCCACGAAGATCCCGAGCTCTAGATATTGTACCTTGTTCTTTCCAGTATTTTCATTTTCTGTTATGCCAGTTGTATTTTCTTTTCATGCATTGTAAAAAGAGTGTTATTAATAAAAGTTGCTGTTATTCGTCTCTTGTGATTTACTTTATATTGCTTAGTTACGCTTAGCGTATGTACTTCTGAGTATATACGTAGCGGGCCTCGTCGCGTCCACTTCGCCGTACACTGGGAAGCGGGGCGTGACAGGTTTTGTTGGTGGCCCATGCAGGTCAGAGCTGTATGAATCCCTGTCATGCAGTTCTGGTCTGCGTGAACAACCTAAGCAATATAACACAAGAACCAGCAACTTAAAACATTCTTTACAATTCATGTTCTTTGAATCTTGCAAATTTCTATTCCTTGAATCTTATCATTTCATGTATTTGAATCTGTCCTAATCCAAATTTTTCTTCAAGGTTATGGATTCCCCGAACAACACCAGTACCAACGTCAACAACACCCCTCCAGCACTACCTCTCACACCAGCTGTTCCTGCACCACCCACTGAGCAAACGATGCTATTCGAGGCGATCCGCAGTCTTCTCGAGGGACAGCAACAACTTTTGAACCGTCCTGAGAACGATGCACCGAGAATAAAGTAATTCAGGGCTTTGCACTCAAAGCAATTCTCTGGTAAAGGAAGCCCTCTTGAAGCGGAAGAATGGGCACAAAGCATCGAAGACGATCTGGCAGCAGCTCAAGTGCCAGACAACGCTTTGGTCCGTGTAGCAAAACTACAGCTCACGGATAATGCTCGCAATTGGTGGAAGGCGGAAGAAAGCCGTCTTACGCAGCTGATCGAATGGAAGACATTTCGTGAGAAGTTCGACGCGAAATATTTCCTTGTGACTGCCAGGTTTGCAATGGAGCAGCAGTTTATTCATCTACAGCAAGGATCAATGTGGGACAAATCGGTAGATGAATACGATACTGAGTTCATCATGTTGAGCCGGTAAGATATGTCGCAGTAGTTCAATTTTTAATTATCACATACTACACAACTAACACAATCTTTAAACAGATTCGCGGCACACTTGATACCTACGGACGAGATCAGAGCCCGTCGCTTTCAACAAGGCTTGGACACAGAGATTAAGGCTGCTCTAGCCACAAGAAAGTTTTTGACTCATGAGAAAGCCCTAGAAGCTGCCCGCAGTTATGAGGCAGTGATAAAAGAGAGGGGCAGACCTCAGTCTGCAGGAGTCATGCGCCCTGCCAACCAGATGGCAGGTGGAGCTACGTCCAGACCACCTTTCGTGCCCAGGCGACCCGGAGTACCAACCCATCGTCCTAGCCCAGCCTTTTGCACCTACTGCAAGAGAACTGGACATATGATGAAGGACTGCCGTCGAGCCAACCGTCTTTGCTTAGTCTGCGGCTCAGCTACTTACGATATTGGATCTTGTCCCCAAAGACAGAACCCAGTTGCTGCACCCAGGCCAGCAAATACCTATCAGCAGCGACCTGCTCTTCAGGCACCTACTCCAAGACTTGCACTGCCTGCACCACCCAGGGGACCACAAGCTGCACCACCTCCTCGTCGGTTCCATCAAGCTCAAAGGAACGTTCCGAGGAATGCTCTTCAGGCCAGGAGGAATGTGCCAAAGCGCCAGGCTTTCATGATATCTGTGGAAGAAGTTGAGGCCACTGGCCAAGTCATTACTGGTACAATCCTAGTAGCTTCACTACCTGCACTTGCACTGTTTGATACTGGAGCATCCCACTGCTATATGTCGCAACGGTTTGTCCGAACCCATGCGATTCCAGTCTTACCGCTTGTATCCAGCTGGAACGTCAGCTCCGGAAATGGTGTTCTAAAGGCAAATATGGGATACAGCATGTGTCCAGTCGTTGTCTGCAGTCGAGAGTTTTATGCTGAATTCAAGGTACTGGACATACCAAACTTCGATGTGGTTCTAGGAATGGACTGGCTTGGAACCTTTTATGCTACCATCGACTGTCGTCAAAGGAGGATAGTATTCGAGATTCCAGACCATCCGGTCTTCTATTTTAAAAGTGGAGACCGTACATTGGAGCCAAGTACCTACAAAGCAAAGCCAAGGGAAGCAATAGTTGCAGCAGCTCAGGCAGAGGAAGAATCAAGACCAGAGGTAGTTCGAGAGTTCGACGATATATTTCCCGATGATGTATCAGGTTTGACTCCCGATCGAGCTCTTGAATTCAGTATTGACTTAGTACCAGGAGCACAACCAGTGATCAAAGTACCGTATAGACTAAGTCCGGAAGGATTAAAGGAAGTTCGAACACAGTTGGACGAATTACTGGCGAAAGGATGGATTCGTCCCAGCACTTCCAGTTGGGGAGCACCTGTACTATTGGTGAAGAAGAAGGAAGGTTCATACAGAATGTGCATCGACTATAGGGCCTTGAACGAAGTCACAATAAAGAACAAGTATCCACTCCCGCGCATCGACGATTTATTCGATCAGCTAAGTGGATCTTGTGTCTTCTCCAAACTAGATCTTCGTTCAGGTTATCATCAGGTGAAGGTCAAGGAAGCTGATATTCACAAAACAGCTTTCAGAACTCGCTATGGACATTACGAATTTCTAGTAATGCCATTTGGGGTGACCAATGCACCAGCAATCTTCATGAACCTTATGAACCAAGTCTTCCGGGAGTATTTAGACAGGTTTGTTGTCATCTTCATCGACGACATCCTGGTATATTCTAAGAATCGGAAAGAACATGCGGAGCACCTACGAATTGTCCTGGAAACTTTTCGTCAACATAAGCTTTATGCCAAGTATAGCAAGTGCGAGTTTTGGCTAAAACAAGTTGGTTTTCTTGGACATATCGTATCAGGAGAAGGAATTTCTGTGGATCCAGCAAAAGTTTCAGCAGTCAGCGAATGGCCTACGCCAAAGTCAGTAAAGGACATTCAAAGTTTCTTGGGTTTAGCTGGATATTACATAAGGTTTATTGAAGGCTTTTCGAAGATAGCAACATCCCTGACTAAGCTCACACGAAAAGATGAAGAATTTGTGTGGTCAGAAGCATGCGAGCAAGCTTTCGCAGAACTCAAGTCAAGACTGACATCAGCACCTATTCTAGTAATACCGGATCAATCTGGAGGATTCGAAGTGCATTGTGATGCATCCAGTAAGGGATTAGGATGTGTTCTACATCAGCACGGTAAGGTTGTGGCTTATGCTTCAAGACAACTGAAGACTCATGAGCGCAATTATCCGACGCATGATTTGGAGTTGGCAGCCGTCATTTTTGCTCTCAAAATTTGGCGCCACTACTTACTTGGTGAACGAGTGAACATCTACACAGATCATAAAAGTCTGAAATATGTGTTTACTCAGAAGGAGTTGAATATGCGGCAGAGAAGATGGTTAGAACTCATGGCGGACTTTGACATCAACTTGCAATATCATCTAGGAAAGGTGAACGTAGTACCTGATGCTCTTAGTCGCCAACCATTATCAATGAATCTCACCGCCCAGTGGAAGCTTCAGCAAGACTTACATCATATGGAGATCGAACTAGTCATGCCAGGTGATGTTTCAAGTTTGACGAATCTACAAGTTCAATCAACCATTGTCAATCAGATCAAGGAAGCTCAAGCCAGCGATGCTAAGTTGCAAAAGATCAGAGAACAAGTGGAGAATGGACTCGGAACAGATTTCATCATCCATGAAAACGGATCTTTGAGATACGGCAGCAGATTGTGTGTACCAAAAGGTCCTGTTCGGAAAGAGTTAATGAAAGAAGCTCACAGCTCTCCCTATTCAGTACATCCTGGAGGTACCAAAATGTACAAAGATCTATGTCAGAATTATTGGTGGCATGGAATGAAGCGTGAAGTAGCCAGAAGTGTCGCAAAATGTTTGGTGTGTCAGCAGGTAAAGGCTGAACATCACAGGACAGCTGGACTACTTCAACCGTTACCAATCCCAGAATGGAAGTGGCAGCACATCACGATGGACTTTGTAACTGCTCTTCCTCTCAGCACAAAGGGTAACGATGTGATATGGGTCATTGTGGATCGACTTACAAAGTCGGCTCACTTCATCCCATTTCGAGTTGGCCAATCAACTGAGACACTAGCGAAGAAGTACATGGAGGTAATAATTTAATTTAGATTTAAACACTTCATAATGTACTATCTCTGATACCCATGAACTCATACAGGAAATTGTGAGACTTCATAGAGTACCGGTCTGCATTGTCTCCGATCGTGACACCAGGTTCCGATCGCAATTTTGGCAGAGTCTGCAAGCTAGCTTGGGAAGAAGTCTGAACTTCAGCACGGCTTATCATCCACAAACAGATGGTCAGTATGAACGAACTATTCAGATTTTGGAGGATTTGCTCAGAGCATGTATGCTCGACTTCGAAGGATCGTAGGAAGATCACCTGCATCTTGTGGAGTTTGCGTACAACAACAGCTACCAAGCAAGCATAGGAATGGCACCTTTTGCAGCATTATATGGAAGGAAGTGTCGATCACCATTAAGTTGGGACGACATCGGAGATAGAGAACTCTTTGGACCAGAGATGATAGTAGCGACCGTTGATGTGGTTCGTACTATCAGGGAAAGAATGCGCATAGCTTAAGATAGACAGAAACACTGGGCTGATGCAAAGAGACGACACTTAGAGTTCCAGCCAGGAGATCATGTATTCCTGAAAATCTCTCCGAACCGCAGAGTGATCCGATTTGGAAGACGGGGAAAGTTGAGTCCGAGATACATTGGACCGTTCGACATACTCGAACGAGTCGGTGAAGTGGCATACCGTCTAATGCTTCCACCCTCATTGGAGGGAGTGCATAATGTGTTCCACATATCTCAACTCAGAAGGTATGTGAGTGACTCCAGCCATGTACTTGATCATTCCGAGCTCACGATACAGCTCGATTTGTCTTGTGAGCAACAACCTGTAAAGATCCTGGATAGGAAAGTGAAGACACTTCAGAACAAAGAAGTTAATTTGGTCCGGGTAATGTGGAGAAAAGACACTCCAGGAGAATCCACGTGGGAAAGGGAAGATGAAATGCGTGCAAGATATCCGCACCTTTTTGTAAACTAGTCCTCAAATAAAAGTTGTAAATTTCGAGGACGAAATTTTTGTAAGGAGTATAGATTGTAACAACTCCAATTTTTGTATACCTAAATTTGATTTAAATTTGAAGTATACTTGGAGTATTAATGTTGCTGATAACACTTTAAGTATCTATTTCCCTACAATAATTACAAGAAGGAGCTTGTAGCTCATTGGTGATACCTTGCACTGCTGAACCAAGCCACCAGAGTTCGAATCCCATGCGCCACATATTTTTTATATCATTTTGTTTTAATTTTTTTGGGAAGTCAACGGTCAAACAGCCATAACTCTCAAATTAATGCGGTATATAAAAAATAAAGTACACCATAATTCCCCCCAGAAAATTCCCCATCCGACGCTGCCTTGACTCGGCCGAACGGCCGAGTCGTCAACACGAAAAAAATTCGTGTTGACTTGGTCTTCTCACCTGAAACCTCCATTTTTTCAGATCGGTTATCAAATGCACCATAAACCTCTTTTACTCCCAAAATTAATGATATTTTAATGAATTTTTACATTTTTAATATTTTTTTTAATCCAAACCCTAACCCTAGCCTAGCACTATATAAACACCCATACCCTCTACCATTTCACCCTACAACTCTAAGTCCACTCTCCCAAATTCTCAAGAGGACTCGGTACAAAGAGCGAGAAGCGAAGCGCTGCCGAAACGACGACGAGTTCCGGCAATCGTACTAGAACCTTCGCGACGTTTTTGACGCACCGACATCCACCACCTTCCTTAGCCTCCTTAGCTTGTCCAAAACCGTAAGTCCCATCTTTCCTATCTCTCTTTTCTTTTAATAGAAAATACGACTTTTTGGAACCCGACGGAAATCAGAACAAACCGATTTCCGATTCGGTTTTTCTGCAAAATTCCACTTGTCACCTAATCTATAATACCTAAACATATCCATGATGACTATTAATCACATAGAAACCAATTTAAATAAAGTTTCTCACATGAAATGATAGTTTTCTTGTAAAATCGTATTCTTTTCACAAAAATACCATAAAGTTTATTTTTCTTATTCTAATTAAATCCCTCACTCCTAAATATGTTTATCTTGATCACTAAACTTGTAGAAATCACTTTGAATGAGTTTTCACACATGAAATGATAACGTTTTCAAATACCGTATTCTTGTGCTTAAATACCTTCAAGTTTAATATATCATATTTAACCTCTAAAACTTCATTAAACCCTAAAATAAGTCACGAGGTAATGACGTACCTCTACACACACACAAATATAACCCTAATTGATAAACGTTAAAATTTAGAATACGAAAATACAGGACTTTTCACCAAAATACCATATTCTTTATAAACCTTTCTTGAAAGCTTTAAGTTGTACACAATTCTAAATAAAATCTTTTAAAATGAAAATACGATTTGTCATGGATATCGATCGTTTATCTAAACTGACTTTGTGGTGACTAGACAAGTGTGTCTAGACTAGTGGTTTTTAATTAGGCCCACTACTGTGGTTCCTTCCCACTTACCTGGCACTTACCTGGCCTCAATTGGCGGTGAAGAGGCGATTTGAGGCTTCTAATGACTTATCGTTTAGCCCTTAGAAATAGGCTAGTTGGCTTAGGAAACCCTAGAAAACTAAAATACGGAAAACTATACCTTTTTACGAATAAAATACCTTATATTTATAAAACCGTTTTTCTAAATGAATAGTATTTATTAAACCTAAGCAAAGCGCCGCTACAACCCACCTTTGGGAAACCCGTTAGGGATAGTACGGTTCATCGTGCACCCGCGGGCTAGTAGTGCGAGATTCAGACCTCCGCAAGGAGCATTCGGTCTCGAAGGGTTTAAAATACGGCATTTAAGAAAAAATGAGATTTTGGAAAATAAAATATTATTTAAAATTATTCTTGTATTAATATATATATTTAATCATCATTTAAACACCTATTTTATCATAAGATAAGTTTCCATCTTCTTCTAAAATTACAAGATTAAAAGTTACATTAAAATACCATGAGTTTCAACTAAATCAATTAATACTTTTATTAGGATATATTCACTAGAATAACACAAATAAAATCCACACTCATTATAACTATAAAGACGAATAATAAATACTTGAGGTGTATTTTGAAAACTATACAAAAGTACTTTTTACATAAAACCCCCTCGAGTTTATAAATTACAATAAGGCCCCTAACGATTATTGAACTTCAAATTACCTTTCTTTTAGTCTGACTCGGGTTAGAGTCTGACTATTTCTGACTTGAATATGATTCAAGTCAATCTATATTCTTTATATTCCAACTCAACATGAATCCCAGAATCCAGTTAACAATCTATTCAATTCGACTGAATCAAACTATGGATATTCATCCATTATCCTGTTATTCCATTTACCTGATTATGCAGTTACAACATGTTTAGTGATATCATGGTTTTGGTCAGTCACCCAACTTACACGATACAATACAACAATACTGTTAAAATACTACGGGGTTTAAGGGGTAGATTGGTACGGAAGGTGTTAAAGGTGGCACGAGGTGGTCAGATTAAGACACCTAACCTGAATCCTATTGCTGTTGTACCGTGGCATAACGGTTCCTTGTACTTTTCTTTTGCCTTGGTCTCTAGCATATAGAGACCCCCCTCGTATACACTGGCATTCTTCTGTATCAAGCTACAAACAACAGCGTTAACTCAATGTTCCATAATATTCAACAGTATAATATTTTAGAAAATACTTTTACACTGTCTTCCTAATTCTTTCTTATCTTTGGGACTTACCGAGCGACCTGTTCGCTGACGACATTCTATTTCCTTCTTCTTTGAATGTCGTCAGGTGCGTTGGACCAAGCTGAGATCGAGCCCACCGGTGAAGATTTGGAGCAGTTCCATGAAGATTCCGAGCTCTAGATATTGTACCTTGTTCTTTCGAGTATTTTCATTTTCTGTTATGCCACTTTTAGGCATCGCTTTTCATTTCAGTTGTATTTTCTTTTCATGCATTGTAAAAAGAGTGTTATTAATAAAAGTTGCTGTTATTCGTCTCTTGTGATTTACTTTATATTGCTTAGTTATGCTTAGCGTATGTACTTCTGAGTATATACGTAGCGGGCCTCGTCGCGTCCACTTCGCCGTACACTGGGAAGCGGGGCGTGACAGCTGATGGATAAAGTCCCCGTGAATCTGGTATGAGTGGCATTACTTCGCATACTCGAGGCAGTCTTGAATCATTGTGGGCCAGTAATAATCCATCCGTTTGATCTTCAACTTCATCTTCGGCCCGGCTTGGTGAGAACCGCAGAGTCCGTCATGAACTTCTTGGACGACTCTCTTCGCCTCTTCAGGTCCCAAGCATTTCAGCCTTAGAGAATCAAATGACCTTTTGTACAGAGTATCATTGACGAAGGCGAAAGACAGAACTCGCTTCATGAGCTGATGCTTTGAGGATGCATCTTCAAGCGTTTGACGGGATTTGAAGTAGTCTATAAAGGCTTCTCTCCAATTCTCAGCCTTTTCTTGGTCTTTTACTTGTAGAGCCACTTGCTGGGTCGCTCCCTTTTCCTCGGAAGACTCCGGAGATGTTTCCGCCAGTGCAAGAACCCGGCGGCTTTGTACCACGATTCTCACGTCATCGAGGTTTTCGTCGGCCAGTTCTTTAGCGAGCTTGGCTAACGCATCCGCTTTGCTATTTTTCGCACGCCGTATGCTCTCCAGGGTATAAGCAGGGATTTGAGTCAGTAGTTGCTGCACTCTCTCGCCGTATTTCACCAACTCTGGCTTGCACGTTTGATAGTCGCCGTTCACTTGACTAACGACCAGTTGGGAGTCTCCGTATATTAGGAGGTTTTCAATTCCCATGTCGATGGCGATCTTGAGGCCTGCTATCAAAGCTTCGTATTCAGCTTCATTGTTTGTCCTCGGCTCTGTTAAGGAGAAAGCAAAGCGCATTATCCCTCCTTGTGGAGTCACGAAGATGAGGCCTACCCCCGATTTGATTATAGGGGTGTTTTGTTTGCGCTTCTTCATGGAGGATTCTCCATCGAAATAAAGTTCCCACCGGGTACCACTTCCGTCGATCGTGTCAAACGCATGTTCGTCTGGCAGTTCGCAATTCAAAGGAGAATCGGCAGGTATTGGATGCTCAGCGAGGAAGTCGGCGATGGCTTGGTTTTTCACTGCCTTAAGAGGCTGATTAGTTATTGAGAATTCCATCAAGAGCAGGCCCATTTAGTGAGTCTCCCCGTCAATATGGCCTCCGACAAAAAGTATTTGAGAGGGTCCACCTTCGATATGAGACGGACTTCATGCGCCAATGCATAGTGCCTGAGTTTCGTTATCGCGAAGATCAATGTCAGGCAGTGTTTTTCGATGGGAGAGTAATTGCTTTCTGCCCCCAATAGAACTCGGCTCAAATAGTAGAGAGTTCTCTCCTTCCCTTGGTCGTTCTCTTGTACCCACAACGCGCCTAACGAACCTTCGAGGGCTGCTGTATAAAGAATAAGGGGCTTTCCCTTGACCGAAGCGGCCAACACTGGCGGGTTCTGCAGGTACTGCTTGATTTCGTCCAGTGCGCCTTGGCATTTGTGATCCCAGACGAACGGGGTTACCTTCTTCATCAGGTGACTGTAAGGGCGGCACTTACCAGAGAGATTGGCTATAAATCGCCGGATGTACGTGAGCTTCCCTTGGAGAGACCGCAATTGTACCACCCGAGCCCAATGCTTCTAATTTCAGTTACCGTTTGAACGTAGTGTGGCACTTATTTCATTTATCTTGCTTAATTGTGACTTACTGAAATTTTACCCCGTCAATTCAATTCTGCATATTACAATTTAAGGCATCTAAAATAAAATTAAAAATATTCGTCATGGCCTGCTTGACACCCCTAACCCCGTTGTAGCGTCCGTGCGTCGTGTTCTCGTCCCGTTCAGTGAAACGAGCGATTTTGGACGGCTACGCGCACGTACGTATGTCCGTTTTGGGGGTATGCTTTTTGATTGTAAAATACTTCATTTTAAATTTTGGATCCCGCCTAAAATTTTCTTATAGCAATTTCAAATTTTTGGACCCGACCCGGGCGCAATTTGGAAATATTTTACTTTGGCCAAAATCCCAATTTCTATATATTTTAAACCATCGTATATTTAAATTAACCATCTAATATTCTCTTATTCCTAAATCTTTAAAATCTATTCCTAAGCAAACAAATCATTCCCAGCCAATCACGATTTCTCCTTTAACCCGTGGGCCCCATCTTATTTCTCTCTCTCTCACCGTATACCTCTCTCTCTCTATCTCTCTCCTCTCTCTCTCCCCGTCTCTCTCTCTCTCCTTTCTCTCTCCCCGTCTCTCTCTCTCTCTATCTTTCTCTCTCTCTCTCCTCTATATATTCTTTCTTCTTCCTCTTCTTTTCTTTCACGAGCGAACCCTTCTCACGTAAACCCTAGCCGCCTCACCCTTCGCCGCTGCAGCACCAACACCGACGACACCATCACCGGCCTCCTCGCCCTCGTCGCAGCCACCTCACCTCCTTCCTCCTCTCCCCTCTTTCCCAAGTGCCTGCACGAGGCACCTGCACACCGCCTGCGCCTCGTGGGGTCGCCGCCGGCGATCTCAATCCGCCCCAGGGCCTCGTGCACCCCCTCGGTGAATATCTTCTTCTCCTCTCCTTCTTTCTCCTTCCTTCCTCCCTCGTTTCACCGATTCTCTTTTGTTGGCCGTTGTTCCCTGCAGGTGGTCCGCCGGAGCCCCGTCGACGGCGTCGACCGTCACCACCCGTACCACAGATCCTCGTGAGCATTCCCTTCTCCATCCTCCTTCCCTTCTTCTTTATTTTCTTTTCTTTTCTTGTTGCAATCTTGATCGTTCACTGTTTTGTTTCTCGCCGGAATCCGGTGATGCCGGCGACGTGTCCCGGCGTTCCAGCGCGGTACCCCGACCCGTGTGGCTTCACTGTTCATCGTTTGGGTTCATTCCGTGAACCGTGCGCCCGTCGCGAGTTTTTCCCCGACGACGTTTAACGTTCCGTTTTCCCGATCCGCGACCCGTCGAGGCAAGTACCCCTTACTACATGTTAAACAATATTTACATATACTTGATGACACCCTAAAACCTGCAATTTAACTTTGGTATTATAATTTCCCATTTTTCGTGTTCAAGATTGTTATATATCATTTATCTTTCAAACTTGGAACCTACCTGTTGCAATTACTGTAGTGAACCTAATAACCACATTTACATGTTTTAATTTCACTTTCACTAATGACGTAGCTTATGGCACCTTATCTATCGTTTTACTACAATCGGACACTCGTGTACATTTAACCTGTATAAACTATGATTTCATCCGTGAAACCCATATATATATATATATCATTGCATCCATGAAGTCTTAACTTTTTAATATGATTAAATGGCTATAATTGTCTTACTGCATTCTTATAATGTTGAAATCATCTCTGTGATATAATTGATAACTGTACTGCTATTTGAGTGAATCTGCCTATTGCTTAATTCATTGCTTAGATCATGCTGTTGATAATCATGCTTGATTATGTAACTGAGTATGAGCACACTCATGATATTGTTTACATCTTGACCTGACTTGCTACATACATATCGATTTACCCGACATGGTACCGTATACTGCTTGACTTGACCTGATGTACCATGACCTGACCCGTTACCTGATCTTGTGTCTAATGCCAACAAACCTGACATGTAGTCCTCATGGACCGTTCCTGTTGTCTATCCAGACAAACCTGTTTACCTGATCCTGTGTTGGCATTAGTTTCTTGATTTCGGGATACCTGACTTGACTTACACATATAACTTGGGGGTATGGGGAAATCAAAGGTGAAACCTGACTTGTAACTCAACAGTTCGCTACTTGTTCTGATCAGTTTTAGGCTAGGCCAGCCTTGGAATGATGATGTTGACATCATTCATCTGTACACATTCCTGTTTGGTGCCTAGCGGCATGTCTCGGTTTCAGCCCGAGAATCTTGGGGCCGTGGTCTCGGGTATGTACGGGATACTATTGAGTTACATCGATGATTCATCAATTTGGTTTCGAAGACTTTAGAATAGAAAACCTGATAGAACAGTCCAGTTTACCCACTGCACACTACCCTGCACTGCTCTGATTTATATTATTGTTACCCTTGCTTTATTCATGTTTATATTCGCATTGCCTGTTTATTATGTTATTACTTGATGACTTGACGCGCTGACGTCTGGGTTTTTCATGGCCCGGATTCTGTACCGCTGTCGCAGTCCGAGCAGGAGTACTTCAGCCGACAGGCTTAGCTGTGAGTGTTAACAGTAGTTAGCTTTTCTTTCCTGTATTTTATTCCTGATGTGAGCCCGCATTATGGGACATACATTCCAGTTATTTTGTATTGGATCTTTCGCTTCCGCATTTATTTATTCTTGACTCATGTTATCTTGGATTATGGACATGTTTTAGATAGTTTTATTTTGTTCTTGATATCTCTACAGCCGTAATGTGACTGTGGATGGATACTTCCTACCCACAGGTAGTATGGTTGGCTATGTCACGTGCCCATTTTAGCGTACTCTGGGAAGCGGGGCGTGACATGGTTCTTTTGGTATCAGAGCCATAGGTTAGTCGGGTTGATTCTTTTATAGTTGGGTATTATACCCAATACACGAATCAGAATACCCGTGTTTAGGAAACATGTCCTGCCACCTTGCCGTTTCACCGTTCTTGAATCAAATTCTTCCTGATTATATCTTCTACGATGTGCAAACTTTCTTTGCATGTCGACTCGAAACCTGATTCCTTGTTATCTCTAGGACTTAGGCGACTTTGGTAGAGTTATTTAATTGTGGCTATGATACCGCGGCATAGTTACAATGCGGCACTCTATTTAAGTAACTTGGAGTTCTAGCCTTGATCTATATTTCGAATCTATCATCATGCTAATGTTGGGTATTTTGATTTCAGGAATATGGCCGGTAAGAATTTGAAGACGTACCAAAGATGTGTGGACGAAGCCGCCATGCTTGGAGTGATAAGGGGAATGCTGGAGAACCAAAAGAGACAGACCGAGCGGAAGCTGGCGTCTGCACTGAACCAAACGTCCGTACGTAGAAGTGTTCCGGTGAACAGACGCAGCATAGCACCAATGAAAAAAACAATTGTGGTTGATCGGAAGAGGAGCGCGATTTGTAACTACTGCCATGTACACGGACATATGCAAAAGGATTGTCGAAGGAGGCTGGGACTCTGTTTGGTTTGTGGAGCGGCAGATCACGCCGTTTGTGCTTGTCCGTCGAAGCTTCGTACGAGGGATGATATTCAGAAGCCTCCGCAGAGACCGTTCCAGGAGCAGAAACAGTTGACTCAAGGACCTAATCAGGCTCGAGCTTTTACCTTGACAGCTGAAGAAGCTAAGGCGTCAGGAGATGTTGTTTCAGGTACTCTACTCGTTCATGGTTTTCCCGCATTAGCGTTATTTGATTCTGGTGCATCCCATTGTTTTATGTCATCCAACTTTTTAACTACACACTCGATTGACTACACGACCCTGTCTAGTTTCTGGGACATACACACTGGGAATGGGAAAATCATAGCTAGTAGGGAATGTAAAGATTGTACAGTTGTTGTTTGCGGACGGGAGCTTTTTGCAGATTTCTTGGTGATTGATACGGGCAGCTACGAAGTCGTCTTGGGAATGGATTTTCTTGGCACTTTCCACGCTCACATTGATTGTAGGGCAAGGAAGCTAATTTTCCAGATTCCCGGACATCCCGAGTTTAGCTTCACTGGAGGAAGCAGTTCTGTCGGGCCAGTCGAGTTTAGGGCTAGGCCGACAAACAACATTCTTACATCTATGGAAGTTGATAAAAGTGAAGAACCGGCTGTTGTTTGCGATTTTATGGACGTGTTTGAAGATATATCGGGTTTACCGCCGAAGCGAGACGTGGAGTTCGCAATTGATCTTATTCCTAGTGCAGCGCCAGTATCCAAAGCGTATTATCCAATGGCACCAGTAGTGTTGGAAGAAGTCAAGAAACAGGTTGCTGAATTGCTTGAGAAGGGTTGGATTCGAAGCAGTAACTCGCCTTGGGGAGCTCCAGTTCTTCTAGTAAAGAAGAAGGATGGCACAAGAAGGATGTGCATCGACTATCGAGAATTAAACCGGGTGACTATTAAGAACAAGTACCCGATCCCTCGCATTGGTGAACTTTTCGAGCAGCTTAGTGGCGCGAGGGTATTCTCGAAGCTGGATTTGCGATTCGGATATCATCAGGTCCGAGTGAAAGCAGAAGATATTTGCAAGACAGCGTTCCGAACTCGGTATGGACATTACGAATACTTAGTGATGCCCTTCGGAGTAACGAATGCGCCGGCAGTATTCATGGACTTGATGAACCGAATCTTTTCACCATTCTTGGAGCAGTTTATTGTGGTATTCATTGACGATATTCTGGTTTACTCAAAGAGTTTTGAAGAGCATGCTGAGCATTTGAAGATCGCACTGCAAACGTTGAGACAAGAGAAGTTATATGCGAAGATGAGTAAGTGCGAGTTTTGGCTGGAGGAAGTAAAGTTTTTGGGGCATGTTGTGTCTGGCGATGGAATCGCCGTCGATCCCGAAAAGATTGCAGCAGTACGAGATTGGCCGATTCTAAAGAATGTTGCGGAGATAAGAAGCTTGCTTGGACTCGCCGGATATTACAGAAGATTTGTAGAGAACTTTGCTCGTCTGGCAGAGCCGTTAACCAAGCTTACGCGCAAGGAGGTACCTTTTGTATGGACGGGCAAATGTGCGTTAGCTTTTGAGACGTTGAAGCAGAAATTGATAACCGTCCCTATCCTGACCGTGCCAGACAATTCCGGAGGATTGGTGATTCATAGCAACGCATCTGGGAAAGGATTGGGATGTGTTTTGATGCAGAAGGGGAAGGTTGTAGCGTACGCATCGAGACAGTTGAAGACCCATGAGAAGAATTACCCAACTCATGACTTGGAACTTGCGGCTGTGATTTTCGCTTTGAAGATTTGGAGACACTACCTTTTGGGCGAAAAGGTCGAAGTTTTTACTGATCATAAGAGCTTGAAGTATGTGTTCACACAGAAGGAGCTTAATATGAGGCAGCGTAGATGGTTGAAGCTGATGGCCGACTACGATCTTGATCTTAAGTACCATCCGGGGAAGGTTAATGTTGTGCCGGATGCGCTTAGTCGGTTACCAGCAATTCAGGTGTTAACTACGCAGAAGGAGCTTGTTGAAGATTTTCGAAAATTTGATTTGGAGGTTGTGCTACCGCATTCTTCGGGACAGTTGATACAGCTGCAAGTGTTTGAGATAGTGCCCTCAGAGTCAATTATTGGATCACAGGCACGTGATTGCAATGATTGAGGGAGGACCTATCCCGGTAGGACAGTCTTACTCGAGATGATAGTATGCTATCTGGTTTATCTTTATCATCGTGTGCTGCTTTAGGTGACCAGACAGGCCGCTATTACACGTTGATAGAGCCCCTAGGATTCTTTCTTGACCACCAGCAGTATGAGGGCGATCATATAAGTGGGAGCTGGGGTCTATAAGCACATCCTTAAAAGGTCCCTAGTCGTAGGAGTTTCGAGACAGGGCATCGATACTCCAGAGTAGACTAGTGTATACAGTCGAGACCCCGACGAGGGGCGGTAGCCGGTTTCACAAGCCACTGGTGTCAGTTGGTTCACCTAAGATGTATACAGGTGCTCATTGGGTTATGAGTACATCGGACAGGACTCGCCGGGAACATGCTAGTTGGTCTTATACCTGACGTCAGATAGCAGTTCCCTAGTGACATGTGTACAGGTTAGTTCATCGACCTGAGGATCGTCATTTGTCTCGTGTAAGTTCCCACTGTACTTTGATTACTACCCTACCACGCTCAAAGGAGACGTGCAAACAGGTTTTAGTTGGGTACAGTCCCGAGCCACATAGAGGCAGTGAGCGGATCTTCGGGGGTTCGTCTCTCCCGGTATTGGGGGTGAGGTCGTGCTGTGTCTAGGAGAGCCATTACACAAAGCCCTCGGCCGAGGCAGGAGATTTACTGGTAGGTATTCCAGTAGTATCTTAGGGTGTTCTGGGCTACACTCCAACACGACTTGTACCGCTTTTGGGGGTCTGACTTTTACCAACCCCCTAGGCCCGCCATGCGATGCTCATAGACGAACGGACCGGACTATACGGATATTGTCACTGACAGGCTCAGTAGGGTGTCAGGATGAGTTCGCTCATCGACGTCCCTTTTGGTCTAAACCTGGTGGCCCGTTACGTATTGGCTTATACCTCTGACGTGCTAGTGGTTAAATCCACAACCAAGGTGTTGACGAGTCTTTAGAGTCCCCCACATTCAGTTGCTCAAGTTTTCGGGCGAAACGCTGTAGAGGCCGTATGGAGATATGGCAGGGTTCGATCAGATACGTGCGGTATTGCACGGATCAGGATCGGACGGATATTACTAGCCGGCTTTGGTTTAAGCCGGATCCTAGTATAGGACAGTGTATATTTTGTCTCATTGCATTTGTATTTCGGTCGGAATACAGATGCGGGTGTGTATACACAGTATCAGGGTTTTCCTGTAATTTATTACGGGACCAGTTTTCTGGAGTTGCCAGTTTGCTTTTCGTTTCGGCCATATTTCGTTGTATCCTTCATTGGCCGAAGATTGGTGGAGGAGGGCTTATTTGCATTTGTGCAAATAAGCATTTATGGAGGGGGTCTTTGCATATTTTTGTATCATGATGGTGCACCATCCATTGACTTGACTTTTTGCTTCATGATGGTTTTCATGATTGCTTGACTTTGGACATCATGATGGTTGTGGTGGAGTGTTGGTTTTAGCTTGTTATCATGCTTAAGCATGATAGCCTTTTCTCTCTCTCACTTGTATTATTGTGTGGCTCCCTTCATTTTGATACACACTCTCTCTCATTCTCTCCACTCCCATGCCATGGCCGGCCATTCTTTGAGAGGGGCTGTCCCAATTTTTGGTGTAGGGATTTACACTCATTTGGCTTGGCAAAAATCATATTAGCTCCTCCTCCAAAAGCTTGTATCATTTCCTCCACCATATGGCAATTCCTACAACCCCAAAATGAGACATGGTTCTACACATATTCTACAACAAATCTTGGGCACGTCGACTCGCCAGCTTCGTGTCCGAGTTGCCTCGGTATAGAGGTGGGAGCCCGTAAAAGAAGCCGGCGACGTGGTGCCCTTCCGGCGACGAGGTGGAGACCGGAGCTTCCGCGGGAGATCGGGACGACGACGAGAAGACCGAAGGACACGGATCAGTCGGTATATCTCTCTTTCCCATCTTGTAGTTAGCTAGGACTAGTTAATGGTTCGATCCGGGTTTTAGTGCGCGGTGGTGCCGGTTCAAGAAAAATTAAAGTTAACCATCGCTTCCGCATTTGGCCTCGGGATGGAGGCCGGGGCGCCGCCGTGCACTTACAGTGGTATCAGAGCCTCGCCATTAACATAGTCTAGCTTTGTCTAATGTGTTTTACATTTCCGATCGAACAATTTTCCAAAAACCGTATTTTTCTTCACATCAGTTTCTGTCGAAATTTTTTGGAGTCCAAAATTTTTTCAGTATGTTGCAGAATGATGTACAGGGAATCCTAAGAATTCTGTAGAAATTTGATCACGTGATCGCTCCATACGACCGCGGAACCGCGGCCAAACCCATGCTTGGGCCGCGGTTCCGCCGCAGTATATGCAGATCAGTGTGCCAAAGTTTTACAGAGGCCTCCTGAGTGGAAAATAGGTTTTCTGGAATGTTATTTTTTGGGCCCAGATTTCTTGATGTGCTACAGTAGTACTTGGGGGCCCACTTGGTAAATTTGATCGATCGGATATTTTAAACACATTATTTCACAGTATTTACATTATATCTGCGACCGTGAATGTCACTTGATCGGTAAATCCTGTCTAACTGCTATAGCCCGGTTAGACGGATTTGCGAACGTGACCTTCACGTTGATGTTCTGTGATTGTTCTGTGATGTTGCGGATCGGTCGTGGGGATAGCCTGGATGCAATGCTAGTACAGTTTTTGTTGTATTATGTACATTTGATATTGCGGGGCGAGCGTCCGACATGTGGACTGCCGTCACTGCCTGTTTGTATTATTATTTTGGGGCATGACCAGGTTGCGGTCAATGTACCCGTTGTATGTATATTTTACTTTCTGTACTAGGATTGCCCCGCGGAGGGGTGCACGGATAGTCGGGTTCTAGAGGGCAACAAGCCCGCATCTCATGGCATTGATACGGAGGGGGCTTCACTCTAGAATTGGTGGGCTATTCGCCGCACTCATAGGGGGTACAGGTTGACCCAGGAGGGGTGCCCAAGTTACCGGATTCCATAAAGTGCTGGGTGGTCCATTCACGTTGTTGAAAGGGGCTGCCTCGCTTCAGGTTTTGGCAGGTAACTTGCCGAGCCCGTAGGGGTCTAGGATTTCATTGCACAGGCTATCCACACGACCAGGGGAACGTCGGGTTTCAGCGGCTCTGTGAAACTCGGGGATCCCAGATTTCTGTATTGTTCTGTGATGCTGTACATTTCTGTGATGTTGCATTTTATCACGCCTTGAGCGAAAATTATATATTGATATATATATTAGTAGATGTTGTATATGTTTTGCATCCGCGCTAGTCCAGTCCCCGCTCTGTCGTTAGTTAGCTAACCTAACGGGTAATGACGGGACCCAGTGGCGAATGCGGATGGCATATACGTACGTCATATTATTTTCGTTCTTTGTGGTGTGATCAATTGGTGGGACTGCGTTGATTCGGATCAATGCAAGTTAAAAACAAACCTAATCTGATGTTGTTGGAACACTTTTCAAAAAGCTGTTATTGCAAGGACGTTCACTTTTGTTTTGCATCGTGGTATTCAGTTGGAATATCCTGCTCCTCAGTCGACGAGGCAAGGGCCGAGATCCCTTCACCGGGAGTGACCCCTTGGACAGAAGTTTGCGTCAGGGCAATAACTTCACTATAGCCGATTACTTTTGCTTTGCATCGTGGTATTCAGTTGGAATATCCTGCACCTCATTCTACAGGGAAAGAGCCGAGATCCCTTCACTGGGAGTGACCTCTTTAGCAACGGTTTTCGTCACTATATTTTTAAAAGCGATCCAGTTCCTTCAACGATATCAAGTTCATTACGTTAAAGGTTTTCGCCAGAAACCATTCGTAGCCCTCCATCGTTTCAGACGGGTAGCACGTAGTATTCATGCTATGTTTGTTGACCTTCGTCAAGGCATAGTGAATGGTAGCTGCTTGTTACCTTTCTGCTGCATAGATAGATGCGTTGGTTTGGGACAGTCGTATAGCCTTGTTGACCTTTGTCAAGGGCTTGTACGGGTGGGTTCAAATTAACCTGGACAATGACGGGTAGAACTTGACATGTGACTTATGATTTGTTGACCTTCGTCAAGGTCATAAGAGCATGGGGCAGAAATCACATCGGGAGTTTCAAAAGAACTGAAACTTGCCAGATATGCGCATACCTTCTGGAGTGTGATACCGTGAGCGGATTCCGTCACGTTATCATGCGATGATAGTTGGATCCCGATTCCTACTGATGAGTTAGTTTACTCCTCGGGTGATCCCGACTAATTCTTCTTTTAGGTTTGGAGAAGAATTTGAGGTTACAGTGGGAGGTTTCCAGATTAGATAAATTAGTAACCATTCTGATCTAGGATAGAGTGCACGCTGAGTGTTTCTTTTCTCTCTCTCTCTGGCAGCGACCATTGACCCGACCCTAAGACTATGACTCAGTGACCAAGTTGACCGAACCTTCTTAACATTGGCTTTTGGATTGTCAGAGTTGCAGACCTCATTGCCACACCTACTTTTACCCTTTTCTCCAGGACACCCCGTATTACTACGAACGTCCACTTCTATTGGACAAAACCATCGTATGGTTATATACGAACTCGAAGAGATTTATTCAAGGATGGTTTCCGGTTCTGGAGAAAACAAATATGACTATTCAGTTGTCTTTTCCTTTTACCTTCTCTCAGGTTGCGAGTACTCCTTGGTTTAGGAGATAGTACACCTATTACGCAAATTGGACAGTCTTCTTCCAAACCTTAGGCTGGTGCCGAACGGTGGGGAATGAAGAAAACCAATTAGCATAACAATGGTGTGCAGAAGGTATTAAGTTAAGACAAAGCAAGAGATTAGTAAGAGGGAAAAGTAAATTGCGACTGATATTCACGACCAAACCAAGTATCTCATTACCACTCCCACTTCACCTTTGTATTTCTCCAGGACACTCCGTATCACTACGAAGATCCACAGTTTATTGGATATTCCATCGTATGGTTATATACGAACTCGAAAGGAACTTGTTCTAGTTCGGGGATGGATTCTGGTTCAGGAGAAGTAGGAATAAGATTTATTCAGGTTGTCTTTTATCTTCACCTTCTCTCGCATTGCGAGTGCTCCTAAGATTAGGATAGTACACCCATTATGCTTATTGGATAGTCTTCTTCCAAACCATAGGCTGGTGCCGAAAGGTAGGGAAGGAAGAAAACCATTTGGCCTAAGGGGTGTGCAGAAGGTAATGACTAAAGACATATAAAGGGATTTGGAGAGGTGGCAAAGAATTATACGGTTACAGTCGTGAATCTGGAAGAGGCATTACTAGGATACCAGGATACCCCATCGAAACATTTTAATGTTTCAGTTTCACTGTGTACTGTTAAAGGAAAACTGATTTCCCAATTAATCCTTACTCCAGGGTATGTATTTACCAGGTATGATTCTCACATCTGTATGGTTTTACAGATATTGAGTGGGAGTAAGTTATTGGGAATTGGGTGATCATCCTCATTATGTCGGGATTCGTTGTAATCGGTGATATTTGAGGAAGTCACCTGGGTTGTTTGCCGGTCGGCAAATATTTGGTTTTGAATATCCGCTGTCATGCACCAATTTCAAATTGATATATCTGTACGTCTATTTTTATAGAGTGAGACATATCTTTTTGAAATTATGTCTGTGACATTTACCTATATCAGTGGATGGTTAGGTAAGGAGCATTAAACTGCGGTGTAATTCTTCTTAACCATAAGTACAGTTTTCAACCTACGACACACAGTGAATGAGTTATCAGACTCAAGGTACTTATATAGAGTATTGTATGTTGTCCAGGGTCCATCCGGACAGAGGGATTGGTCCTCGTACTATATTCGGTTTACTTATGACTTCTCTAGTTTTTAGACAGGTGTTTCGTGGAAACACAGGGTCTGAATTTTGAGAAGTTATAGGTATTTGAATAAAGTAGAGAACCAGGTGTTGCAAGTATCGGGATTCTTCAAGTTGATCGAAGATGTAGATACTTGTGTATGGTATTCAGTTAATAGTAATGATTAAGAGATCTTGCTTCTCTTTCAGGTTACTCATGATTGGAAGTATTCCTAAGTTGAGTAACGCTGATCGGCCTTCTTCCATTTAGTTGACATGCACTGGAGACAGCTGCATGATTTGAATCTGGTTCAATTAAATCAGTGCCTCTGGTTCTATATTGGATATAGAACAGTTCATATCTTAACGATGTTAAGGTACGGGGAGTTGTCTGGCTTATGATTAAAACCAGACTCTGGATAACTCAAGGTACGTTTCTGTAATGGCTGTTTGTGGGTTGACCCAGGCTATGACGAGGGTTGATTTTCTACCATCTGGCAGATCAATAGTGATATTGTTCTAGACTCGCCACAGTTTTAATAAAAATGGATTTTTTCAGAAAACAGTAGTGGGAGTATGGTAGAACTGGAAGTGATTCCAGAACCACAAACGATTACTGAAGATTTGATAGGAACCTAAAGATTCAATCTGGTTTGACATTCCATTGGCCACTCCGTAGATTTGGTGGGTAACCTCAGGAACCCGAGAGGTACTCCGGTAGCCTCAAGGACGGTGACAGGGAGGTTCTTGTTTACCCACACTTGCCATTGCTATTGTTCCAGACTGTGAGACCCGGCAGGAGGATGAGTATAGCGTCGTTCTAAACTTGTTTTAGAAGTGTACGTCTATATGACTCTGCCAGAGGGTTGTCGTAGTCAGTGGGAGCAGCGGAAGCATTGGTGGACAGGTGGCTTATGTCTATTTATAGACTAAAGCAGATGTAGCGGAGATATATCATCTATTTCTGATGTGACAGTCATAGGTTTGACTTCATCAGAATAGGGGATGGATCTGTTAAGAAGGTAGTAGGGTGTGATGTCATGGTATTTGGATGACATATACAGAGTAGGAAGTGATATTCCTATACTACGATCGGTTATACTATGGTCGTCACACAGTAGTTTCTCCACATGGGACTTGGACATTATATCAGACATACTGGTTACTAGATCTATGGTTTTAGATCTAGATTTGGGTGGTTTCCCAATTAAGGGTACTTAGACAGCATTCTATGAGTATTTAGAATGGACGACTCCTGGCACGGTAGTGTACCTGTAGATAATGGAGTCACCCTCTCTAAAGGTGTCTTACAGACTAAAGGGGAGAGGGATGTGCATGATTGGCAGATCACTTGCTCAGGCAATTGAGTCAATCATGAGATGTCAAGTACCACACCAGATGTTGTTCTTGCACTAGATGCAATAAGTTGACATTGATCCAATCCTGGAGAAACAGTTGGAAGCAGTTTTAGAACATAAGTGGATGTTCTAGGGATATGATATCGACAGCCTCATACGGGAGACAGTTATCATTCCAGGCTTCCAAGGTGACCTGGACGACAAGGAGGTTGTCAGAGTTATAGTTTTTCCTTCTGACGAGGGGCAATATTTTGGACAGGTGGTCCAAGGCAATACTGAGGGTGGCATGGCGCAGGATACTGATTAAGTTCAGTTGACAATACTGTTTAAGAAGTTTGGAGTTGGAGTTCATTTATAAGCTAGGTCCCATCAGACATCCAGACACATTCTAAGATAGGTATTGCTCATTTCGGGAGATGGCTTTCTCCGCGAACTTGAGATATAGAGAGACATAGAAAGAAACATCAAGGCGGATCCACTCACTGAGGCTATTCCTCGAACGCAATAGTTTCGCAAACGAGCTTTGTGAGACTGACTAATAGAGGAGTTGGGTGTTTGGTATCACACGGGCTGTAAGTATGCGACATCGCAATAATTAGTCTTGAGTGCAAGTGGGAGATTGTTGGAGATAGTGCCCCCAGAGTCAATTATTGGATCACAGGCATGTGATTGCAATGATTGAGGGAGGACCTATCCCGGTAGGACAGTCTTACTCTAGATGATAGTATGCTATCTGGTTTATCTTTATCATCGTGTGCTGCTTTAGGTGACCAGACAGGTCGCTATTACACGTTGATAGAGCCCCTAGGATTCTTGCTTGACCACCAGCAGTATGAGGGCGATCATATAAGTGGGAGCTGGGGTCTATAAGCACATCCTTAAAAGGTCCCTAGTCGTAGGAGTTTCGAGACAGGGCACCGATATTCCAGAGTAGACTAGTGTATACAGTCGAGACCCCGACGAGGGGCGGTGGCCGGTCTCACAAGCCACTGGTGTCAGTTGGTTCACCTAAGATGTATACAGGTGCTCATTGGGTTATGAGTACATCGGACAGGACTCGCCGGGAACATGCTAGTTGGTCTTATACCTGACGTCAGATAGCAGTTCCCTAGTGACATGTGTACAGGTTAGTTCATCGACCTGAGGATCGTCATTTGTCTCGTGTAAGTTCCCACTGTAGTTTGATTACTACCCTACCACGCTCAAAGGAGACGTGCAAACAGGTTTTAGTTGGGTACAGTCCCGAGCCACATGGAGGCAGTGAGCGGATCTTCGGGGGTTCGTCTCTCCCGGTATTGGGGGTGAGGTCGCGCTGTGTCTAGGAGAGCCATTACACAAAGCCCTCGACCGAGGCAGGAGATTTACTGGTAGGTATTCCAGTAGTATCTCAGGGTGTTCTGGGCTACACTCCGACACGACTTGTACAGCTTTTGGGGGTCTGACTTTTACCAACCCCCTAGGCCCGCCATGCGATGCTCATAGACGAACGGACCGGACTGTACGGATATTGTCACTGACAGGCTCAGTAGGGTGTCAGGATGAGTTCGCTCATCGACGTCCCTTTTGGTCAATACCTGGTGGCCCGTTACGTATTGGCTTATACCTCTGACGTGCTAGTGGTTAAATCCACAACCAAGGTGTTGACGAGTCTTTAGAGTCCCCCACATTCAGTTGCTCAAGTTTTCGGGCGAAACGCTGTAGATGCCGTATGGAGATATGGCAGTTCGATCAGATACGTGCGGTATTGCACGGATCAGGATCGGACGGATATTACTAGCCGGCTTTGGTTTAAGCCGGATCCTAGTATAGGACAGTGTATATTTTGTCTCATTGCATTTGTATTTCGGTCGGAATACAGATGCGGGTGTGTATACACAGTATCGGGGTTTTCCTGTAATTTATTACGGGACCAGTTTTCTGGAGTTGCCAGTTTACTTTTCGTTTCGGCCATATTTCGTTGTATCCTTCATTGGCCGAAGATTGGTAGAGGAGGGCTTATTTGCATTTGTGCAAATAAGCATTTGTGGAGGGGGTCTTTGCATATTTTTGTATCATGATGGTGCACCATCCATTGACTTGACTTTTTGCTTCATGATGGTTTTCATGATTGCTTGACTTTGGACATCATGATGGTTGTGGTGGAGTGTTGGTTTTAGCTTGTTATCATGCTTAAGCATGATAGCCTTTTCTCTCTCTCACTTGTATTATTGTGTGGCTCCCTTCATTTTGATACACACTCTCCCTCATTCTCTCCACTCCCATGCCATGGCCGGCCATTCTTTGAGAGGGGCTGTCCCAATTTTTGGTGTAGGGATTTACACTCATTTGGCTTGGCAAAAATCATATTAGCTCCTCCTCCAAAAGCTTGTATCATTTCCTCCACCATATGGCAATTCCTACAACCCTAAAATGAGACATGGTTCTACACATATTCTACAGCAAATCTTGGACACGTCGACTCGCCAGCTTCGTGCCCGAGTTGCCTCGGATAGAGGTAGGAGCCCGTAAAAGAAGCCGGCGACGTGGTGCCCTTCCGGCGACGAGGTGGAGACCGGAGCTTCCGCGGGAGATCGGGACGACGACGAGAAGACCGGAGGACACGGACCAGTCGGTATATCTCTCTTCCCCATCTTGTAGTTAGCTAGGACTAGTTAATGGTTCGATCCGGGTTTTAGTGCGCGGTGGTGCCGGTTCAAGAAAAATTAAAGTTAACCATCGCTTCCGCATTTGGCCTCGGGATGGAGGCCGGGGCGCCGCCGTGCACTTACTGCAAGTACTGTCATCGTTGATCGAGAATATTAAAGCAGCACAATTGCAGGACCCTAGACTACAAAAGTTTCGAGAACAGGTTGAAGCCGGACTACGAACAGATTTATTGATCCACGAAGATAGTTCGTTGAGGTATGGTAGCCATTTGTGTGCGCCAAAGGGAGATATTCGTAAAGTGCTTATGAAGGAGGCACACAGTTCAGCTTATTCTGTACATCCAGGAGGCACAAAGATGTACCGAGATATTCGACAGCATTTCTGGTGGGAAGGCATGAAACGGGAGATTGCTCGCTTTGTGGCAAAGTGCTTGGTGTGTCAGCAAGTTAAGGCTGAATATCAAAGGGTTGCTGGTTTATTGCAACCACTTCCGATTCCTCAGTGGAAGTGGGAACATATAACCATAGATTTCGTGACGGCTTTACCGCGAAGTCCAAAAGGCAACAATGTTGTATGGGTGATTGTTGATCGTTTGACCAAGGCAGCTCACTCTATTCCTTTTCGGGTTGGTCAATCAACAGAGACCTTGGCAGAGCGGTACATGCAAGAAATTGTAAGATTGCATGGAATACCGTTGAGCATTGTGTCCGATCAGGATACCCGGTTCTTATCACACTTCTGGAGGAGTTTACAGGAAAGTTTGGGGACTGGATTAAAGTTTAGCACAGCTTATCATCCTCAAACTGATGGCCAGTCCGAGAGAACAATCCAAACTCTTGAAGATATGTTGAGAGCATGCATGTTGGACTTCAAGGGGTCTTGGAAGTATCATCCACATTTGGTGGAGTTTTCTTACAACAACAGTTTTCAGGCAACTATCCAGATGGCTCCATTTGAAGCTTTGTATGGTCGTAAATGCCGTTCACCTATTTGCTGGGACGATGTCGGTGAACGAAGATTTTTGGGACCAGATTTGGTTGTGCAGACAGTTGAGAAGGTTAACACTATCAGAAATCATATGAAGGCAGCACAAGACCGACAGAAGAGTTGGGCAGACACGTCAAGAAGACCTCTAGAGTTCGCCGTTGGTGATTTGGTATTCTTGAAGATATCACCGACTAGAGGGGTGATTCGTTTTGGAAGTCGGGGAAAGCTTAGTCCTCGATTCGTTGGACCCTTTGAGATCTTGGAGCGCGTTGGTGAGGTAGCGTATCATTTGGCGTTACCGCAGTCCATGGCAAATGTGCACGATGTGTTTCACGTATCTCAACTTCGTAGGTATGTTTGAGATGAAACGCACGTATTGGATCATTCGGAGATAACGGTACGAGAAGACTTGACTTTTAAGGAGCGACCGATTGAAATTGTAGATCGAAGGGAAAAGGTTCTTAAGAACAAGGTGATCCCTCTTGTGCTTGTTTCTTGGGGTAATCGCTCGCATGGAGAGTCCACTTGGGACCGAGAAGATGATATCCGGTAGAAGTTTCCTCACCTTTTCTTGTAGTTATCTATCTTTGTATTCTTGGAATTTCGAGGATGAAATTCTTTTTGAAGTTGGGTATAATATAACACCCGAGCCCAATGCTGCTAATTTCAGTTACCGTTTGAACGTAGTGTGGCACTTATTTCATTTTTCTTGCTTAATTGTGACTTACTGAAATTTTACCCCGTCAATTCAATTCTGCATATTACAATTTAAGGCATCTAAAATAAAATTAAAAATATTCGTCATGGCCTGCTTGACACCCCTAACCCCGTTACAGCATCCGTGCGTTGTGTTCTCGTCCCGTTCAGTGAAACGGGCGAGTTTGGACGGCTACGCGCACGTACGTGTGTCCGTTTTGGGGGTATGCTTTTTGATTGTAAAATAATTCATTTTAAATTTTAGATCCCGCCTAAAATTTTCTTATTTCAATTTCAAATTTTTGGACCCGACCCGGGCGCAATTTGGAAATATTTTACTTTGCGTCAAAATCCCAATTTCTGTATATTTTAAACCATCGTATATTTAAATTAAACATCTAATATTCTCTTATTCCTAAATCTTTAAAATCTATTCCTAAGCAAACAAATCATTCCAAGCCAATCACGATTTCTCCTTTAACCCATGGGCCCCACCTCATTTCCCTCTCTCTCACCGTATACCTCTCTCTCTCTCTCCCCGTCTCTCTCTCTCTATCTTTCTCTCTCTCCTCTATATATTCTTTCTTCTTCCTCTTCTTTTCTTTCACGAGCGAACCCTTCTCACGTAAACCCTAGCCGCCTCACCCCTCGCCGCTGCAGCACCAACACCGACGACACCATCACCGGCCTCCTCGCCTCCTCGCCCTCGTCGCAGCCACCGCACCTCCTTCCTCCTCTCCCCTCTTTCCCGAGCGCCTGCACGAGGCACCTGCACACCGCCTGCGCCTCGTGGGGTCGCCGCCGGCGATCTCAATCCGCCCCCCGGCCTCGTGCATCCCCTCGGTGAATATCTTCTTCTCCTCTCCTTCTTTCTCCTTCCTTCCTCCCTCGTTTCACCGATTCTCTTTTGTTGGCCGTTGTTCCCTGCAGGTGGTCCGCCGGAGCCCCGTCGACGTCGTCGACCGTCACCACCCGTCCCACAGATCCTCGTGAGCATTCCCTTCTCCATCCTCCTTCCCTTCTTCTTTATTTTCTTTTCTTTTCTTATTGCAATCTTGATCGTTCACTGTTTTGTTTCTCGCCGGAATCCGGTGATGCCGGCGACGTGTCCCGACGTTCCAGTGCGGTACCCCGACCCGTGTGGCTTCACTGTTCATCGTTTGGGTTCATTCTGTGAACCGTGCGCCCGTCGCGAGTTTTTCCCCGACGACGTTTAACGTTCCGTTTTCCCGATCCGCGACCCGTCGAGGCAAGTACCCCTTGCTACATGCTAAACAATATTTACATATACTTGATGACACCCTAAAACCTGCAATTTAACTTTGGTATTATAATTTCCCATTTTTCGTGTTCAAGATTGTTATATATCATTTATCTTTCAAACTTGGAACCTATCTGTTGCAATTACTGTAGTGAACCGAATAACCGCATTTACATGTTTTAATTTCACTTTCACTAATGACGTAGCTTATGGCACCTTATCTATCGTTTTACTACAATCGGACACTCGTGTACATTTAACCTGTATAAACCATGATTTCATCCGTGAAACCCATATATATATATATATATATATATATATATATATATATATATATATATATATATATCATTGCATCCATGAAGTCTTAACTTGTTAACATGATTAAATGGCTATAATTGTCTTACTGCATTCTTATAATGTTGAAATCATCTCTGTGACATAATTGATAACTGTACTGCTATTTGAGTGAATCTGCCTATTGCTTAATTCATTGCTTAGATCATGCTGTTGATAACCATGCTTGATTATGTAACTGAGTATGAGCACACCCATGATATTGTTTACATCTTGACCTGACTTGCTACATACATATCGATTTACCCGACATGGTACCGTATACTGCTTGACTTGACCTGATGTACCATGACCTGACCCGTTACCTGATCTTGTGTCTAATGCCAACAAACCTGACATGTAGTCCTCATGGACCGTTCCTGTTGTCTATCCAGACAAACCTGTTTACCTGATCCTGTGTTGGCATTAGTTTCTTGATTTTGGGATACCTGACTTGACTTACACATATAACTTGGGGGTATGGGGAAATCAAAAGTGAAACCTGACTTGTAACTCAACAGTTCGCTATTTGTTCTGATCAGTTTTAGGCTAGGCCAGCCTTGGAATGATGATGCTGACATCATTCATCTGTACACATTCCTGTTTGGTGCCTAGCGGCATGTCTCGGTTTCAGCCCGAGAATCTTGGGGCCGTGGTCCCGGGTATGTACGGGATACTATTGAGTTACATCGATGATTCAACAATTTGGTTTCAAAGACTTTAGAATAGAAAACCTGATAGAACAGTCCAGTTTACCCACTGCATACTACCCTGCACTGCTCTGATTCATATTATTGTTACCCTTGCTTTATTCATGTTTATATTCGCATTGCCTGTTTATTATGTTATTACTTGATGACTTGACGCGCTGACGTCTGGGTTTTTCATGGCCCGGATTCTGTACCGCTGTCGCAGTCCGAGCAGGAGTACTTCAGCCGACAGGCTGAGCTGTGAGTGTTAGCAGTAGTTAGCTTTTCTTTCCTGCATTTTATTCCTGATGTGAGCCCGCATTATGGGACATACATTCCAGTTATTTTGTATTGGATCTTTCGCTTCCGCATTTATTTATTCTTGACTCATGTTATCTTGGATTATGGACATGTTTTAGATAGTTTTATTTTGTTCCTAATATCTCTACAGCCGTAATGTGACTGTAGATGGATACTTCCTACCCACAAGTAGCATGGTTGGCTATGTCACGTGCCCATTTTAGCGTACTCTGGGAAGCGGGGCGTGACAGCAATTGTTTGAGAGTCCTTGGCGGAGGCATTTCCATGATCGCCTTGATCTTTGACGGATCTATCTCGATACCTCGGTGTCGGATGATGAATCCTAGAAATTTGCCTGAAGACACCCCGAACGCGCATTTGAGAGGATTCATCTTCAAGTTGTATTGTCGAAGACGTTGAAATACGATCTTCAGATACTCGAGATGTTCCTCGTATGATTGCTTTTAACCACGAGGTCATCGATATAGCATTCGACGATTTCATGTATGAGGTCATCGAAGATCTTCGTCATGGCCCTCTGATAGGTGGCACCGGCGTTCTTTAGATCGAAGGGCATCACCTTGTAGCAGAATATGCCCAAAGGGGTCCGGAAAGCTGTATGTTTCTGGTCCTCGGGATGCATTTTTATCTGATTGTATTTTGACGATCCGTCCATGAAGGAGAACACTTCGTGAGTGGATATGTTGTCTATCATCAGCTCGGTGACCGGTACTGGGAAGTCGTCCTTCGGGCAAGCTTTATTGAGATCCCGAAAGTCTACACATATGCGCACCGTCCCATTTTTCTTCATCACCGGGACGATGTTGACGATCCAGTCAGGGTACTGAACCTCTTGGATGAAGCCGGAGTCGATTAGCTTCTTGACCTCGGCGTTGATGCTCATCTCAAGCTCGAGCCGCATTCTCCTTGGTGCTTGTTTGATAGGTTTGACGTCCGAGGATATGGCCAGTTTGTGGACAGCAATCTCTGGGTCTAGTCCTGGCATCTCGGAATAGTTCCAGGCGTTATGTTGTATAAGCACGTCTTTTAGTGCAGCTATCCTTTCCTCAGACAGCAACTCACTGACGAATGTCGGTCGTGGGTCACTTGCCGTCCCCCAAGTCAATTTTCTTGAGATCATCTGCCGTAGTATGTATTCCATCTTCCAGTTCTTTTGGCGCCGGTGGAAATTCTGCGATCATCTCGTCATTATTGTTTTCGAAGCACCAGAGGAGCCCATCCATATTCTCATGCCCTTCTTCTGACAGCGTTATCATATGACAGGTACGAGCTCGCTTCCAGGACCGATGTTGATCTGGTTCTACCCCCGCTGTATGGGCGGCTTTTGGTTCATGCTTCTGTAGCGGATTTATCCTCCAGCTGCTGGATAGTGCGAATCTGCCGAGATGATATTGATCTTCGACCCAGTTCTTGAAGGTGAAGCAGTCTTCGAGAGGATGTCCTATTGCTCGGTGATAAGAGCGGTAATCTGGATGGGAGGTCTCGTTGACTTGCTCGGGGTGTTTGGACTCCGGAAGTGTAATCATCTGATGTTTTATAGCGAGATCAAGTATCTTCCGTGTTTAGTTCTGAGGAAAAGAGTACGCTCGACTCATCTTCTTCATAAGGGACGAATCCGGATTGCTCGATTCCCGATCGCGTGGCTTCTTGGTTCCGCTTTGTTGCTGCCGAGCGCCTTTTCCTCTCTTTGACCTGTTTCTGCCTCTGCGTCGGGCCTTTTGTATAGCAGGTTGACAGGGAGGAGTATTTTCATCTTCCGCAGCCTGTTGAAGAAGGCGTTGCGTCCTGGCTTTCTCATAGATGGCCATTTCGCGGTTATAGTCGTCTCGAACTTTCTGACCCGCTTCCTTAATAAGCTTGTCCATTCGTTCTTCAAATGACGGACTCGGCATTTTGATTGCAGGATCTTGTTTTGGTGCGGGGCCGGCGTTTTCTGACAGGGCGTCCTCTTCTTCATCGAAGTTATATACGGCGTAGCTACAATGAACTCGTTCCCGTTTCCCGAATTTCACATATCTAAGCCCGAGCGTTTCCATTTTCCCGTTGGGCAGCTTGCGCTGAGTTCCAGGGATATCCCAAATCCTGTTGTAGAACCGAGCTTGTCGAATGGTCTGTTTGAAGGGTACCCCTTGGCGCTTCAATAGCCTTTTTAGTCCTTTCGTGTAATATCTGGGCAAACGGATGGGCTGGAGCCTGTTAAGTGTAGAATCCGCGCCGTGCCAGATTTCTTTCTCCACTCTTGTTTCCGTGGACCGGTAGAATAGGATCTCCTTTTCACCCTTTCGCCTGGGAGGGACGTAAAATGCCTGCAGGTCTTGCACACTATAAGCTTCAAGTGCGTCGAGATCTTTGTAGTGCTCCCACGGAATCATGGTAATTTGCAAACTCTGATTATCACCAGCGGATGCTTGTATTGGTGGCCGAGCGGAGAATATAGCATGGACCTCATCTTCTGAGTCGCTGCCAAAGATCAACATAGGAGCGGACGGCCCCGGGTTGTTGCGTCGAGACGGCCCAGAATAAACTATCTCTTCTTCTTCTTCGGTATCACTCCCGAAGACAGGAATGGTGGTGATAGTTTTGTTCTCCGGTTTGTGACATCTCTCTGTGTCCTCAAAATCTGGCAAAAAGTATTTTGTATCTTCATACTTGCGGACTTCATTCACGGAGAACGGGTTCAACTCTCCCGTCACAGTATACTCGAGACCATCCTTAAAGTATTTCATACACTGATGTTGTGTAGAAGGGATGATGTTGTACTCGTGTAACCAAGGCCGGCCGAGCAAAGCGTTATAGCATGTCTTAGCGTCAATGACATGAAATTTAATATCCGTGACAAGTAGCCCGAATCGTAATGTCAATATCACAGACCCGAGAGTTCGCGATGACTGGGAGTCAAAACCGGAGATGGTGATTTTATCACGAGCGAGATGCTGGACGCTTGATTGATGATTTTTGTTGTGTATTAGAGAAAATTGTAAAGAAATCACAACCAAAAATATTTGACCGCAATCAACTACGGTGTCGGATATAGATTGTTAGTGAGTGCGGATCGTCCACAGGGAAAGTGTAATCGTTCGTCTTTCGAATTAGATGAGTCGAAACTTTAAGGAAAAGAAAAGAAAACAATTCATGATTTGTAATTGAAATTCAAGAAAGAGAAAATATCTAGAACTAAGAAAGCATTAAAACGATAAAATCAAGAATTGAGATGTTTGTGATGATTTCCAAACCAAATGTCAAGAATTGAAATGAGGCTCGTAGGAATCGATCAGATCTATAGATGTGATGAGATCTAAAGATTTCATGTTCTTATCCATTAGCAAATTGATACTAGATCGATGATGATTCGTCGAGGTTAAGGATCTTGCGAAGAAGCTAGGGTTTCCTCGTCTTATCCTTTATCCTTTCGATAAATCTCATTCAAATTCTAGTTTCTACTTAATCAAATGATCAATTGTTGTTCCCTAGTTTCAAGTGAACACAATCAAGAAAGGATCATCTCGAAACTAGGTGATTGTTAGCGATCCTGCGTGTTCAAGTTTTAGTTAAATACCGCAATCAAGACGGTTTCGCTTGTAGCTAGCCGGTTGAGTATGGGTCGTCCGCAGGGAGATGGGAATCTTTTTCTATGTGTTTTGACGAGTTAAGTCCGAAGGTTCAGATTTTGTTGTGATTACTTAAGCGGTAAAATGATATGTAAAGAGAGCTTGTTAGGGTTAGGATTATGTTAGTTTGAGTTAGGAGTCTCCACATCTTTCGTTGCCCCTCTTAATATCGGTGTTACGGTAATCGGCAACAACGGGGATTAGCACGACTAGGAAGGAACTTGCGAGTATAAGCTAGGCTTTCCAACGCATAAGTTCTTCCTTTTGGTGCTTGTCCGTCCGTTCTTGGCTCTTAGCCACAACCTCCGGTTAATTCAACCACAACCGGTCTCACTACGGAATCACCGCTATCATGTAGGATAGGGTGCCGTAAGGAGCGGATTGTGGTTCAATTAACGGGAGTCGAATTAAGCTGTTGGGCAAGGAAAGAGTGAGAGAGATTTCCTTCTCTCAAACTTCCCTTATCCTACCCTAACAAGTATTAAACTACTCACACATCATGATACGGAAAAATAAAACAAAACAAAAGAGGAAGATAGAAAGAAAGAGATTAGAAGATAACAACTAGCTATTTGCGACCTCACCTTGGCAAGGATCGAGCGTAAGCATCATAGTCATTTTAAGGATAAAGAAAAAGGGAGAAGAAAGAAACAACACGAAATAACAATAACTAGTTAACTAATGAAAATTACAACAATTATAGAAAGAACAAGACAAGCATGATAATAAAATGAACTTCTTTATTCACCATTCTTCACTCACAAAGCTCACTACAAGTTTTAATGGAGAAGAGATGAGAAGAAGAAGAACATGTATTCTAAAACCTAGAAAAAGAATACAAGATTATGGACCCCTTCCTTCACAAAGTTCTGGGCTATTTATAGGCTGAGAAATGAAAACCTAGGGCAAAATTATGTATGTACATATAAAGACCAAAATACCCCCCAAACATCTTTTTCTGTGGCGCCAGAACGGCCGCGGAACCGCGGCCTATACCCCCCTTTGGCCGCGGTTCCGCGGCCAAATAGATGAGTTAGGGTGTTGGCTTCTTGGTACTTTCCTGGTCTTCTGTCCCCTCTTTCCTGGTACATGTATTTTCTGAAAATACTTCCACATTTCTTCCAGAATTTCTGTTGAGGGAAAGGTGGACTTTTGTCAAGATTTTCTTGAGCTCCGCGTAGATTTCTTGGAACTTGTTGTTACCATTGAGCCTTGTGCATGAAGGTGACAATCGATTTGCCATTTTGTCTCCAAAACTGGTGTGTGGCAACAGACGGATAAAGAGCGGAGACCGTGTTTTCTCAGTGGTTGGCAAGAACCCGGATTTTGTCGTGTTTTCCATGAATTTCACCGTTTTAGAACCGAGAACCTGTATCCTGCAATTGACTAGCAAACACGGCTCAAAAGTATCTACCGATATGCAATGTGATAAAAATTGGGCGGTATGAAAATGCAAAAATCTGATATGAACAAATACCCCCAAACTTATCATTTGCTCGTCCCGAGCAAAGCCAATTTATTCACAAAAATTTCCTAACCTCACTTTCGCAGGGAACGCGATTGCACTGAGCATGTGCAACAAGCCGTTAAACCTCTAGGTGTCCCTAGTAGGAGGAGTGTTGTCTCCTGAGGGTTTTCAGCGGATACTACCCACAAAATCCGGTCAAGTTGGTTTTGTAAAATAACTAAGATTCAAACCCTAAAGTTTTGTTTTAGAAAATAACAATTCTATAATCCTAAGTCTAGACCATCGAACCTTTATTTTTCACACCTCGCTTCTTGTTTAACTACAGATTTTATATGTCTTTACGTGCAGTGCAAATAGTGTCGCTAAGTTCCAGAAGGATCGATTAAAGTCATCATGTCGCACACTAAAGCCTAGATAACAATTTTAAAAGGATCACATAAGTTTTATAAAGAGTTAAGCATTTTTCAAGTTTCGTTTTCCAGTAAAGTTTCAACTTCAGAATTTCTATCTTCCCTAACAGGAAACTAGGTCTTATTCTTCACTCCACCTTTTTCTTGTTTTCATTTCATACACACCTCTGTGAACGTGCGATAGTCTTTATCATAGAGTAAAACCTTCATATCTCCGCTAATTTTTTTTTATAAAAGTCTGTCTTTTATCAAGATTATTCTCACACAAAGAACCGTTAGGAATTTTAACTCGGAGAGAACACTTGCTTGACTTTGTTTTAATCTGGACTTTCTAGGCTTCTTAGCGAGCTTTGGGCCAATGCACCCAAACCAGTTGGTTTTAGGGCATTAGGTGTAGAAACACCCCAGCGGACTTAATTACTCAAGTTACCTAGGTCCAAAAACAAAAGACAGTTTGGCGTGAAAATCAGATGATTTAATACGAACGGAGATATAACCGGCAGTTCAATTATTTTTTTGGATAAAAGACGTGTTTAGTGGGTTTTTGGTGTGTAATCATTCCAATCAAGTTTCAGATGGGTTATTTTTCAGATTTAGTTCCAATTACGGCATCAATAACATTCCTTCATATTCGCTTTACTTCATAAACTATTCTTGACATTACTTATTTCAGAACAAACCTATTTGATCCTCAGAAAATCATTTATCTGTTTAAAAGTTTTTAAACATAAAAGACTTGTCATCTAATTTCCAAAAACTCACGACACGTGTAGTGTGATGTAAAGACGTATATCAGCTATAATTAACTTCAAAGGAGAGTTATCTTTCAGGTTTTCAAAATCTAAACATAAGATTTAGTTATTCCTATTTTTTCAAACAAAACCGTCGAAATGTTGAATCAGAGTTCTTCCACTAGCTAACTTGACAGAAAAGTTTTTATATTTTTAGAAAATTTTCAGATTTTTATGGATTTTATGGATTTTAATATGCAGATGCAAAATATACATATGAATGCGAAGGTAAGAAATGCGTACCGAGCGTACCCCCAAACTTAAACTGGACAGTGTCCTCACTGTTATTGCATGAAGAGATCATTTGAAGGGTCAAAATTGTCGGTTAGCGAAACACATTTTTTTTTTATTTTTTATTTTTTTTTTGTTTTTAAAGAAAAAGAAAAAGAAAAAAGAATATACACAAATATATACAAAATGGTTTACACATACCCCCAAACTTGTTTGGAACAGTGTCCACTGTTCTTGGCTGGATAACCGAAGTTTGGAGGTAGGCAGAGGAAGATCATTCAGGGTAAACTAGCTCCTGTAGGAACAGGAGCTCCTCTGTTGGTTCGGCGCTAAGGTACGGTTTGCATCGGTGTCCGTTTACTTTGAAAAGTGAACCGTCCTTTGGATTTTCCAAATCCACAGCGCCCTGCGGATATACATTCCGCACAAAATACGGCCCTTTCCAGCGAGATCTGAGCTTTCCTGGATGGAAGTGAAGTCGGGTGTCGTAAAGCAGTACCTGCTGACCAGGTACGAAGGTTTTGCGCAAAAGGTGTTTATCGTGAAACACCTTCGTTCGGTTCTTAACGACAACCGCGTTATCGTAAGCCTCATCCCTAAGCTCGCTCAGTTCGTTCAACTGCAGCTTCCGATGGCTGCCCGCATCCTCGAGAGACAGATTCAGCTCCTTTATCGCCCAAAATGCGCGATGCTCTATTTCGACAGGTAGGTGGCAGGCTTTTCCGTACACAAGCCGATAGGGAGACATGCCAAGGTCGGTCTTATAAGCGGTTCGAAATGCCCAAAGGGCATCAGTGAGTTTCAGCGACCAATCCTTACGGTTCTTGGAAACCGTCTTCTCCAGTATCTGCTTGATTTGCCGATTTGAAACTTCGGCATGCCCGCAGGTTTAGGGGTGGTAGGGCGTAGAGAGCTTATGATTAATGGAGTATTTCCGCATCAAGGCTTCGAAAGTTTTATTGCAGAAATGACTTCCATTGTCGCTAATGATCGCTCGGGGGTGCCCAAACAGGGAGAAAATGTTTTCTTTAAGGAACCTAGTCCGGCTGGGCACAGCCTCGACCCATTTAGAGACGTAATCAACAGCGAGAAGGATGTACAAGTTCCCAAAAGAGCTGGGAAACGGCCCCATGAAATCGATCCCCCAAACATCGAAAATCTCCACAACCAAGATTGGTTGGAGCGGCATCTCGTTCCTCCGGGATATCCGGCCTATATGTTGGCACCGGGAGCAAGTATTGCAATAGTCATGAGCGTCTTTGAAAAGTTGTGGCCAGTAGAAACCACATTGCAAGATCTTCTCAGCTGTCTTTCTGGGCCCAAAATGCCCGCCACACGCTTGATCGTGGCAAAATGACAACACGCTCTTGAATTCCTCATCAGGGACACACCGACGAATAATCTGGTTGGGACAGTACTTGAACAAGTATGGTTCGTCCCAGTAAAAGTGTTTTACTTGGGATAAGAAGCGAAGTCTGTCCTGACTCGACCATTCGGTCGGTAGTAATCCTGTGGCCAAATAATTCACAATATCTGCGACCAGGGTTCGCAAGATACTGTCAAGAGCTGTTCATCCGGGAAAACGTCGTTGATCGGAATTGGAAGCGAAGGCGAAGAAGGAAGTCATGAGAGATGGTCGGCAACCACGTTTTCACATCCTCGTTTGTCCCTAATGACAAGGTCAAACTCTTGCAGCAAGAGGATCCAACGGATTAACCGAGATTTTGTATCTTTCTTCGCAAAAAGATGGCGCAGAGCAGAATGGTCGGTGTAGACAATGACTGGAGAGCCGATGAGGTAGGGCCTGAACTTTTCTAAAGCAAATACAACAGCTAAGAATTCCTTCTCAGTTGTTGTATAATTGAGTTGGGCGTCGTTCAGGGTTCGGCTCGCATAATAGATTACGTGCGGCATCTTGTTGATATGTTGTCCAAGGACAACACCAATGGCAAAGTCGGATGCATCGCACATAATCTCAAATGGGTGCGTCCAGTCAGGTGAAGAAAGAACGGGAGCAGAAGTGAGTGAGCTTTTCAATGACTCGAATGCAGTCACACAGCTCGAGTTGAAGTCGAATGGCGTGTCCTTGGCCAGCAAAAGAGTCAAAGGCCTAGCAATCTTGCTAAAGTCCTTGATGAACCGTCTATAGAAACCGGCATGGCCAAGGAAGGCTCGGATATCTCTGACGGATCGGGGAGGAGGCAGATTGGAAATGACCTCAATCTTTGCTTTGTCAACCTCTATGCCATTTTGCGAGATGATATGTCCTAAGACAATACCTTCGCGTACCATGAAGTGGCATTTCTCCCAGTTCAAAGTGAGATTCTTGTCCTTACATCGGGTAAGGACAGCGTCAAGATGCAGCAAACACTCGTTGAAGGAATCGCCGAAGATGGAGAAGTCATCCATGAAAATCTCCAGAAATTTTTCCACCATGTCTGAGAAGATACCCATCATACACCGCTGGAAGGTAGCGGGCGCATTGCATAACCCAAAGGGCATGCGACGATATGCAAACGTGTCGAAAGGACAAGTGAATGTGGTCTTGTCCTGGTCTTTTTCGGCGATGGGAATTTGATTATAGCCAGAGTAGCCATCAAGAAAGCAGTAGTACTCGTGTCCGGCCAATCGTTCAAGCATCTGGTCAATGAAGGGTAGCGGAAAGTGGTCTTTCCGTGTTGCGGCGTTGAGTTTTCTATAATCAATGCATACTCGCCACCCAGTTTAGGTGCGAGTAGGGATTAACTCGTTCGCCTCGTTGGTTATGACCGTGATGCCCGACTTCTTGGGGACAACATGAATGAGGCTAACCCACTGGCTATCAGAGATAGGGTAAATGATACCACTATCTAGACATTTTACGATCTCCTTCTTCACAGCCTCTTTCATGACTGGATTGAGACGTCTTTGTGGATCCCGGGCTGGTTTGGCATCATCCATCAGATGAATGTGATGCTCAACAATTAGGGGACTAATCCCCTTGATGTCCGCCATAGACCAGCCAAAAGCTTGCCTGTTGCTGTGCAAGACCGCGAGAAGGGCTTTCTCTTGCTCGGGAGCTAGAGAAGCCGAGATGATGACAGGGAGGGTCTCGTTCTCACCTAAGTAAGCGTACTTAAGGTGAGACGGCAAAGGCTTGAGTTCGAGCGTTGGAGGTGAAACGATGGAAGGCAAGATTGGTGCAAAGGTCTCGAACTCAAAGGACACCAGCAAGGGTTCAAAGCGAGTGTAGGCAACCGAGTTGGATGGTTCAGGTAACTCATCCGGAAAGTCGAAGGATTCAAACTCGGGTTGTGCGCGGCTAAGATCGTTCGAGAACGTGAAACTCTCGTAGTCGTTGTCGGGCGCAGAAACAGCAGCAGGTTCGAAGAGAAACGCACTAGTGGCGTCAAGATTATCGTGATCAAACAGAAACTCCTCGAATTCACATTCTTCTGGGGTGATCTCCTGGATCGAGCAGACGTCCAGTATATGACCATTAGGTTCGGCGGGCTGATTCCCCAACCTAAAAATGTTGAGTTCGATCGTCATATTTCCAAAAGAGAGGTTCATCGAACCATTGCGACAATTGATCACAGCATTTGAGAAATGGGCGACCGAGTATCACCGGAATTTGATTCCGGGGGTTAGCTACAGGCTGTGTATCTAAGACAATGAAGTCAACAGGAAATATGAAGTCCCCGACTTTTATTAACACATCCTCTAGCTCATCCCAAGGGTGGGTGATCGATCGGTCGGCCATTTGGAGAGTGCAGTGTATGGGTTTCAGCTCTCCGACGCCTAATTGCTCGTATACTGAATACGGAAGCAGGTTAACACTGGCACCAAGATCTAATAGTGCGCGGTTGATGTTCTTATCCCCAATAGTAATTGAAATCGTAGGACAGCCAGGGTCCTTCCGTTTTTGTGGTAAAGATTGGGTAAGGGCATCACTCACAGCACTAGCCAAGAAAACTTTCTTGGGTACCTGAGACTTCCTCTTTTTCGTGCACAAGTCCTTTAAGATTTTCGCTTAGGATGGAACTTGTTGGACAGCATCTAAAAGAGGAATGTTAATGTTAACCTGCTTAAATAACTCCAGAATCTTCTCCATTTGAGGATTTTGTTTATTAGACCTCAACCGGTTTGGAAATGGAACATTTTGAAAATTGGTTGAGTCTAATGCTGGAGGAGGAGATTGTGGAGTTGGAACGGATCCCAAATAGGTGTCTTCGTGGAGTGAGAAGTGGGTCCGTTCAGAGCAGAAGAAGAGGGAGGGGAGCCTTGTGAAGAACGGAGAATAGGCTCTGAAGACGAAGAAGAAGAAGAAGAAGAAGAAGAAGAAGAAGGAGAAGAAGCGGCCGGGGTGTCATCGTTGATCCGTTTGCCAATGTTGTTTTGCAGCATCCTCCTCGATCTCAGTGTGGTCACAGCACTCACATTATGGTTTTGTTGTTCAAGAGCAACATGTGCATTATGTGGGTGACCGGGATTTGGAAGTGGCTGGGACGGGAGCTTCCCCTTTTCTCGCTCGCTTAAGGCCGTGTTCAGTTGTGCAATCTGGGCCTCGATTGTCTTGATGCTTTGCCCGTGTGCGGCAGTGTGTTGCACTAAGGATTGAATGGAAGACTGGATGTTGGCGGTGGATTGAGTCGATTGTTTAACGAACGCCTCCAGACTTCGCTCGAGCGAGGAAACCTTATCGTTGTTTGACGGAACAAAGTTGTTTGGTGGAAAAGAATTGTTGGGTGCAAAGTTGTTCGTCTGATTCTGAAAAGGTTGGGGTTGGAAAGGCTGCTGATATTGATGTTGAGTTTGTTGTTGCGCTTGTTGTTGCGATGGAGGGGCCCTTTGAAAATTGTTGCCTTGGAATTGATTCTGATTCTGATTCCAGGCGAAATTGGGGTGGTTCCTCCAACCGGGATTGTATGTGGAAGAGTATGGATCATTCCTCGGTCTTTGCTGGAAGGCAGCATTAACCTGATCCTGTCCTTGTGAGGGTGGATTGTAAGGACACTCTTCGGTCAAGTGGGAAGGATCGGAACAACAAGCGCAAATGGTACGGAGGGGGAGAACAGGGGCAGGAGCAGGAGCAGAAAATTTGCTCTCTATCGCTTCAAGCTTTCTTGTTATTGCAGCCATTTCAGCTTTCATTGCAATAGAGACATCAAGTTGGTGGATTCCTACCCTAGACTGACCGGTAGAAGTGGAGGTAGAAGAAGAAGACGTCGGTCTGGTGCTCTCCCATTGTAGCGTTTGCTCCGTAAGGTCGTCAAAGAACTGCCACGCTTCCTCGTCAGATTTCGATAGGAAGTGGCCCTGACAGATGGTTTCCAACAACTGCTTCGTTGCTGGGTTCAGGCCCTCGTATAAGGTTTGGCAGAGTTGCCATTTCTCTATACCGTGGTAGGGACACTGAACAAGAAGGTCTTTGTACCGGTCAAAGCACTTCCAGAAGGGTTCAGAAGGAAGCTGGGAGAATTGGTTGATTTCATTTCGAATCCTTGCGGTTTTATGATTCGGATAGAATTTTTTTAGAAATGCTTTAACAAACTCGTCCCAGCTGGTGATTGAGTGGGAAGCGGTGCTATACAGCCATTTTTCAGCAAGATTGCATAAAGTGAACGGAATGACCCGTAGACGTATAGCATCATCCGACAGCTGGGTGGTTTTCATCATGGCACAGACGTTTTGAAATTTGTTGATGAAGATATAGGCATCTTCAGATTCAAGCCCATGAAAACGTGGAAGCATGTTGATGAAGTGGGGCTTAATTTCAAAGTTGTCCCCATTGGCCGGAGGAAGAGAAAGGCAGGTGGGAAGTGCAGAACGGGTGGGATAGAAACAATCCTGGAGCGCGATTCGCTGCGGCGCTACAACAGGCGGTGGTGGTGGGATATTCGTCTCCGTAGGAGGTGGAGCCAATCCAGGGGTGGTCAAAGAGATGTTCGGATTAAATCCTGACATCGCGAAAGAAGAGGTTGGTGAAGGTGAAGGTGAAGATGTATGAACAGAATTCCGGTCAACGTCGGAGTTGGCCGGCAAAGGAAGGGGTAAAAGAGGAGTGGACGGAGTATCGACTTCGGAGTCGATCGCGTAGTCGGTAGCGACTAACGTAACGCGGACTAGACGGGCGCTAGTGTCCCGAGTCTAAGCGGACATACACTAAACGAGTTTAGTATAGTCAAAGCGGAGAAGGTGAGGGTAAGAAAACGTGAATGGAGAAAGGTGATGGGTGGTGGGTGAAAATGGATTTGGCGACAAAGGGCAAGTTTTTATAAAAGTTTTTGATTTTTTCTTTTTTTTTTGGTTTTGTTTTTAGAAAGAGATTTACAGAAATATGTACGGAAATATGGCTTAAGTAATCACAAACAAGATATGCACAATCACACCTAGATCTAGGGTAACCTAGGTCTACTAGACCTGCTCCTGAACTTGATTGTCGAAGTTAAACAATGTCGAGAAACGGGCTTAAAAATACACTGATCACGAGGCCAGGTAAGTGCAGAGATAAGGGGAGGTTGTCCAACGCTTTCGCGAAGTTCCTTAATTAAATAACCCTTTCTCTTTCGGCGGTTGCGCCTTTAACACTTTCCTAGACACCCCGTAAACAATATACCGTTAAGCGAGGTTCTAAACACGGTTTATCTTCTCCTAATGAGCGCGAAGTCCTTAGGGCTAAAATCTAGTATTTTTTTAATTTATAATGGACAATGCATATGCTTTTGTGATTTTTGGGGTCCTGGGAAGGGTGATGAAATCCCCACCCAATCTGGATTGGTTTCAAGCCCCTTAAGTCCGTATTAAAGAATGCAAAGCGGTAACAAATCAACTGCAAACAATTTTTATTTGCAGCGCAAAGAATCCTGCACAAGAACAGTTTATTGGAAGGGGGAGAAGAATTTGCGCAAAGAAGGCTGCAGAAAACACAATTCAGTGGAGTCCAGAGGAGTGGAGAGGAGAACAGGGACACTTACAGAGAAATTGGGGCCCTCAAGCCACCAAGTGGCCGCGGATCCGCGGCCTAAGCTTCCTTATGCCGCGGTTCCGCGGCTATCTTGTAGAGTTGGGGCTTCAGTTTTGTTGGGTGGGTACTGTTGGGTGTCCTCTGCTTTTCTGGATGTGTGGAATTTTTATTTGCTCACTGTATCTGCTCCAGATTTTTACAGTAGGCCGTTTGCTTCGTTTTGATCCGTCGCGGTGTAGCCGCGAAATGTGGGTCTATCTTCCCACGTCTTTGGCACTGTACTTGAACTCCGTCTTATCCGACGTCTTTGGCGCCGATCTTGAACTTCGTATTTTCCTGCACACTTGCACAAAAGCTAATCAAAAATAACAAGATGATTTTTTTACAAAGTAAATTTTTTTGTTTTGTTTTTCGGTTATATTCACAAGTTAACCCGAAATTACACAAGGAAATAAACTACCGTCTCCCCAGCAACGGCGCCATTTGATTGTTAGCGATCCTGCGTGTTCAAGTTTTAGTTAAATACCGCAATCAAGACGGTTTCGCTTGTAGCTAGCCGGTTGAGTACGGGTCGTCCGCAGGGAGATGGGAATCTTTTTCTATGTGTTTTGACGAGTTAAGTCCGAAGGTTCAGATTTTGTTGTGATTACTTAAGCGGTAAAATGATATGTAAAGAGAGCTTGTTAGGGTTAGGATTATGTTAGTTTGAGTGAGGAGTCTCCACATCTTTCGTTGCCCCTCTTAATATCGGTGTTACGGTAATCGGCAACAACGGGGATTAGCACGACTAGGAAGGAACTTGCGAGTATAAGCTTGGCTTTCCAACGCATAAGTTCTTCCTTTTGGTGCTTGTCCGTCCGTTCTTGGCTCTTAGCCATAACCTCCGGTTAATTCAACCACAACCGGTCTCACTACGGAATCACCGCTATCATGTAGGATAGGGTGCCGTAAGGAGCGGATTGTGGTTCAATTAACGGGAGTCGAATTAAGCTGTTGGGCAAGGAAAGAGTGAGAGAGATTTCCTTCTCTCAAACTTCCCTTATCCTACCCTAACAAGTATTAAACTACTCACACATTATGATACGGAAAAATAAAATAAAACAAAAGAGGAAGATAGAAAGAAAGAGATTAGAAGATAACAACTAGCTATTTGCGACCTCACCTTGTCGAGGATCGAGCGTAAGCATCATAGTCGTTTTAAGGATAAAGAAAAAGGGAGAAGAAAGAAACAACACGAAATAACAACAACTAGTTAACAAATGAAAATTACAACAATTATAGAAAGAACAAGACAAGCATGATAATAAAATGAACTTCTTTATTCACCATTCTTCACTCACAAAGCTCACTACAAGTTTTAATGGAGAAGAGATGAGAAGAAGAAGAACGTGTATTCTAAAACCTAGAAAAAGAATACAAGATTATGGACCCCTTCCTTCACAAAGTTCTGGGCTATTTATAGGCTGAGAAATGAAAACCTAGGGCAAAATTCTGTATGTACATACAAAGACCAAAATACCCCCCAAACATCTTTTTCTGTGGCGCCAGAACGGCAGCGGAACCGCGGCCTATACCCCCCTTTGGCCGCGGTTCCGCGGCCAAATAGATGAGTTAGGGTGTGGGCTTCTTGGTACTTTCCTGGTCTTCTGTCCCCTCTTTTCTGGTACATGTATTTTCTGAAAATACTTCCACATTTCTTCCAGAATTTCTGTTGAGGGAAAGGTGGACTTTTGTCAAGATTTTCTTAAGCTCCGCGTAGATTTCTTGGAACTTGTTGTTGCCATTGAGCCTTGTGCATGAAGGTGGCAATCGATTTGCCATTTTGTCTCCAAAACTGGTGTGTGGCAACAGACGGATAAAGAGCGGAGACCGTGTTTTCTCAGTGGTTGGCAGGAACCCGGATTTTGTCGTGTTTTCCATGAATTTCACCGTTTTAGAACCGAGAACCTGTATCCTGCAATTGACTAGCAAACACGGCTCAAGAGTATCTACCGATATGCAATGTGATAAAAATTGGGCGGTATGAAAATGCAAAAATCTGATATGAACACTAGGTCATTAATCATTTGATTCACTAGAATTTACAATCGTTATAGGATTTAAGAATTGTAAAAAGATCTAAATCATCATCATTCTATTGATCGTCTCGACTTCTTTATGAGTGGAGTTTTACTCAAACATCACAACAAGAACCACAATCACAAATTGAGATCTAATCATGATGCAAGAATGAAAAGAAAGCAAGATTAAAGAATTTCACCTTTTATTTATATCAACAATTTCATTACATTCGCTCAAGAACTACAAGAGGAAGAACTCGATCGTCGATTTGGCTTCGCTCGTCTCCGTGAGTCGCGGATCGGATTGGATCACTTGCCCGATTGAAGATCGGCTCGGCTCCTAAAAGGTTGAAGGGCTTCTCGCTTGATTGGTACTCGGGATCTTGAATTTGGATTGGAATTAGGGTTAGGGTTTCGCACAAGTCTTGTCACTAGACTTGTGGAAGGAGAGAGATGGAGAATTGATTAAGAATGAACCCTTGAACCCTAGATCTAGGCTCCTTTTTATAGAACTTCAAAACCCTAGATCTAGGAATTTAAATTTGAATTTCCCTCCAAAAGTTTGTTAGCAAGATTTGAATTTCCCTCCAAAAGTTTGTTAAGGAGAAGCTTCTAGATGAAGTTAGTTAGGAGGGAGCTTCTAGAAATAGTTTGTTAGGAGCTTAATTAAGATTAGCTTTGCTTAATGATCTATGCTGATCTGGTAGAAGGTTCGAGAGAATTCTGGAATTTGAGGCATCTTAAATGAATGTGGGCCCTGAGAGAGGAATTTTGCACTGAAAATGAAGCGCTGACGTGGCAGAAGCGCCGCGGAACCGCGGCTCAAGCCGGCTCCTACCGCGGTTCCGCGGCCATGTTGGAGACTTGGGGCTTGGGACTTCTGGTGCTGATTTGGGCTGAGTTGTGGGCCTTTCTTTGATATGTTGATTTGTATATTTCCTTCTGAATTGCTACCAGATCTGAAAACATGGAGTTGGTGTATTTTTGATCAGCTTCTTTTGACTTTGCTCCTGCAATTTCCTGCACAAATCTCGACACAAGTGTTGCGCAATATAGGGATGATGCGATGCCATGAAATGCAGTCAATTTCCTTTATAGTGCCGGTTTTAGAGTCTAACACATGCAATCTGATATTTAACGACTGATTTGCTAATATGTGCTATATGAATGCCGAACACTTCTATATGAATGCAAATGATAGGGAAATTGCCGGTAAAAAGATGCAGTATTTTCGACTGATCAACGCTCATGCAGATTTCCTTCAACACCCGTACATTAAGGAGATTGACGGAGGATCCATTATCGACCAAGATTTTACCTACCTTGATATCGTGACAGTATCCGGAGACATATAGGGGACGGTTGTGGTCGCACGTCCCGAGGAGAAGGTCTTCATCACCGAAAGTGACATCGGCTGTGTGCACTTCATCCAGCTCGTCATTCATCTTTTCTTCGGCGAGGAAAGCTTGGAATTGCTCGGGCTCCTGCAATGCCTTGATTAATGAATCTCTTGCTTCTTTTGATAATAAGAGGACGTCGAGAATGCTGAGCTGAGAGGGTAGCTTCCTCAGGTGCGCTAGAACGTCGTAGTCCACCTTACTTTTCTTCGGTGGGTCCTTGGCGGTCAATTCTTTCATGACTTGGTCGTCCAGGGTGATATCCTCGGAGATCTTTTCTTTTCCCTTATCTTTTCTACTCCTGGGTCCGAGATTCTTTTCTGAAAGTGTGCGATTGCGCAGCTGAATATTTTCAAAGGCCTTCGGTTCTTCCTCCTTCCCCAAGGCGGATTCTTTAAAGAGGGGGCCAAGAGTCATTTCCTCGTCAGAGTTGCTCCCAAAAGTGAGAACCTGCGATCCTCCGGTGCTGACCGTGCAACAGTTACCGGTAGTTTTTTATGCTCCTCGATCGTACTTTTCTGCTCCCGACGAGTTTTGTGTTTCATCTGCTTAAAATGCTGCCGGTGAGCAACATATCCCTGCCACCATCTTTTAAAAGTATTGCACTCCTCGGTGGGGTATGCCACCTTTTGGTGATATAGGCAGTAGCTAGGATGCATCTCTGCTTCACTGGGAGTGTTTCCTTCGGAGGGTGGTAGCTTCATTCCCATCGATATGGCTTTAGCAAACCTTTTCCTCGTCTTGAACTTGTTTTTATCTGCGACAGATGTCCCTTGATTCGGCGGGAATGTCTCGACTCTTTTGTCCATTCGCCGGCGTTTGGCCTTTTCAAATATGGCTATCTCACGCTCCCGATTGGCTTTAATTTTCAGATGAATCTCATTCAGGAAGGCGTCGATCATTTCGTCTGACGGCCATAGAAGTTCTGGCTCGGGACTTACCCCCGGTCTCTCTGTGCAAGGAGCTTCTTCATTGTTTGTAGACGAGTGAGAGATCACATGACAACTTTCTACGTAATCTTCAAATCCATCCGACGAGTCTTCTTCATCATCTTCGTCCTCAAGGACGTGGCCGAGGAATACTTGAAGCGTGATTGGGATTCGTGCCTTTTGGTTGTACTCTTCTAGCGCGTCAATCTGTTTCTGTAGGTCTGTGCGCTTATCGCCAGGCTTCACGGGCTTCTTGGATATCTTCTTCTTTTTCAAAGATTTCGGCAGCTGAGTGTGAGCACTTTGGTTATCACCACCAATGTTTAGAGTTAGGCATGGCTTCAGCATCCCTTCGATGATCTGGGGTTCCAGCGGGTTCTTCCACCTGATCGTCGGGCATGTACGAAGATCATTCAGCATCCTTTTGGTTCTGGCTGAAAGAACGACCTCCCATGGGGCTTCTTCAACAAAAGAGCACGTTGCCCCCGGTGTGTCCGTCTTCTTAGGAGTGTGCGGTTGTGGTGGGTTTACCTTCCACTTCTCGGACAGCGCAAACTTGCCTTGTAGGTATTGATCCTCGATCCATCCCTTAAAGACGAAGCAATCCTCGATCGGGTGACTTACCGTTTAGTGGTAAGGGCAGTAATTGGGGTTATTCACTTCGTTGGGCTGTGGCGGTCGCCTGGGATTCGGCAAATTGATAAGCCTGTTGCGCATAGCCAGCTCGAACAGCCTCTTCGTCTTGTCCCGTGGGAATGAGTAAGGACGCTTCATTTTCTCATTGTAATAGCGACGTCTCTCTTCCAGTTGATCTGCTAGCTTTGGGGCACTGGGTTGTTGTTGGGTGTTCGCGACGAAGGTCGCCTTCCCTTTACCCTTGTCGTTCCGATGTTTCGGCTTCAGGGGAGACGTTCTATGACCCATCTGATCCATCTGGGCTAGCTTGTCGATTAGAGCCTGGAAGGTGGTCGGTTTGAAGAACATCATGAACTGTGAAATAGTTGCATGAGGGTCTAGGGTGCCCACGAACATGCCCACCGCTGGGGCTTCTTCGATGCGTTGTTCGCACTTCGACCATAAATTCCTCCATCGGATTGCGTATTGAACCCAAGTTTCGCCCGGCTTTACCCTTGCATTGATCAATGCCGTTATTGGATTACGTTCGCTAGCACTCGTGAATCGCTGGGTGAATAGCAACTCCATCTCTGCGAAAGTTTTGACGGAGTCGTTCGGAAGCTCGGAGTACCACTCAACCGCCGTCTCCAATAAGCTGCCGACGAATTGACGAAGCAAGAGCTTATCATCACCGCCGGTGTTTCCACAAAGAGCCCTGAACTGGGCGACATGTTGATGGGGATTGCCTGTCCCCTTGTAGACATGGAATTTCGGTATCGTGTAGCCCGGCGGGTACTTTATCTGATCATACCAGCCTGGATATGGTCGCCCTGTTTTGACAACTTGACCGGCCGCTTCGTTCGCCTGGTGAACTCGTATTTGCTGAGCAATATAATCATCCAGGGCAGCTTTAGAGATTGTTTCTTCCTTGGCTGTTGAAAGAGCCGGAGGTGGATTTGACGTTTCTCCTCTGTCGTCTTCGAGGATAATCGGAAGCTCTTCGGCTGGAGGATCTGGCTGTATCATCATCCCAACCATGTCTTGGAACAGAAAAGCCATTTGCTTTATATTGGCTGCTTGTTCTGCAGCCTCCTTGTCTTTCTTTTCGAGCATTCTGCGAAGGAATTCAGCATCAGTCTCGTGTTCGTGACGTTGTTCCGACGACGCCTCCGGGCTTTCTTTTGGTCCGGTGAGTGCAGCCATCGCAGTTAGCATCTCCTGGAGCTTCTGCTGCTGTTGTTCCTGGGCTCTTGTGATGGATCGGGTGAGTGGTCGGTGGCCCGTAGAGGCGCGGCTATCCTCCTTCCCGGATGCCATGTAGATGGTATGCACCACCATGCCCCCAGACTTAGGGCGTTTGAGTTCAGTGTCTTTGACTTTTGTCGCAGGCACGGGGATCTTCTCCGGCCTTCTCTTCTTATGAGCGGTCGAAGTTGAGGGGGTCATAGCAGTGGGCACCCAAATAGCTTTCCGTGACTTTGCAGGATGGCTTTCTTCCTGTTGGACTTTCAGCTTTTTCTGCCGGCAGGAATATTCTTGATCCACCACCGAGTTTCGGACCTGCCGCCAGACCTTATAGATCTTGTAGGACAGCCGCTGAAGGGATTGCTCTGGTTTGGCTTTCGCAACATTCTCTAATGGAGGAGGAGACCTTTTCAGTACGGCGGTAGGAGAATTCCTATGCACCTTATTTAGCAGCTCAAAGCTGTTCCCAGTTGGAACAGCAACATTATTTTCCGCCGTCGGGGCTGGTGGAGTTAGCCCAGAAGGGGAGTTGTCTCCGGCCTTCCTTACCCGGTGCCAGTGGCGACGTCGAGTATGTCGAGCTGATGGAGTTGGCTCGATGACGGGGATGGCCTTGTCTTGCCCCCTGTTCAGGTGAGGGGCCGTTGCTGGTGTCAGCCTGTTAAAGACTGATGTCCTTTCAGTAGCAGGAGCGGGAGTGGGAGTTGGGATGGTCAGTCTTGTAAAGACCGACCCCTTGGCAGGGGAAGCCGCATTAACGACTTCGGGAGCAGGGTTGGTTAATCTCTTCGGAATAGCCTTCTCTGGGATTGCAAGCTTCACTGTGGGCCCGCAGGAACTCTGGCCCAATCTGGAGAAGACCGAGGCGCTGGTGCTGGACGACCAATTGAGAGGGGCCGCAGTAGCTGTAAGCCGATCGAAGACCGACTTCTTGGGAGCTTCTGGTACGGGTACGGGAGCGGTGAAGCTCGTTGGCGGGAGCATGGTCCCGAAAAACAGTCCTGTGGTGGCATGAGTGACCTGTTCCACGGGCATCGTGAACAGGGAAGCAGCTTGGGGCCCATAGGCTATGCCCTAAATTGAGGCAGGGCGTGAGTTGCAGCTGCAGTTGGAGCACTTTGAGCAGGTGAACGCCATTGATTCTTCGCTTTCTGCGCCAAAAAAAATACCAAATCTTAGTACCACGAAACCCAAGGGCAACCATTGGCAAACCACGATTGGTTTGCGGACACGATACACGAAGTGTGGAGTGGAAAGAGGAAAAGGTCCCACCGGGCGTGCCAGAATCTGTTCCCCTCCGAAAGACGCGGCAGAGACGCGGCGAACGTCTTGCCTGAAATTCGGGGCAGATGATAATTGGTGATATCCGTCCACCTCTCCGAAGATGCCAAGTTGATTTATGGCACAGTGTATCGAAGGTTTAAACAGATGCGTCCGATATAGCAGACTTCGTCAGATTCCCCCTCGCTTGAGGGGTTTTTGATTGTGGGGACGCTCTTCCCTGCAGGCGCAAGCCCCTGCAGTTAATTACGCTACCGCATCACGGTAACAACTTTCTCCTTCTCCAGATGGTCACTTCGTGTCGTCGGTGTTTGTTTTGTGTTCGGTTGCCCGTGGATTGTATACGGAGAATAAGTTATGTTGTCGCCCGTAGGGCGTGGACTAGTCCAAATCCATATCTTTCTTAGATTTGGGTTTAGGGGTTTGGGTTTAAGGATACGTTAGCCTCATTTGAGACTAAGATCAACTTAAACGTTTGTTAAGGATACATTAGTCTAATTTTAGACTAAGATCAACTTAACGGTTTGTTAAGAATACGTTAGTCTCATTTCAGACTAAGATCAACTTAACGGGATCGTTTAGATCCAACAAAAGAGCATTTGGGCTCTATTGTTTAGTTTAGGGACATTGCGGTCAATTGCCAGTTTAATGACATGGTGGTCCATTGTTAGTTTAAAGACATCCCGGTCAAGGTTAAGGATATCATAGTCCGTGGATTTAAGTACTCCACAGTCCAATGTTAGTTTTAAGACATCACGGTCAAGGTTAAGGACATCATAGTCCGTGGATTTAAGGACTCCACAGTCCAATGTTAGTTTTAAGACATCACGGTCAAGGTTAAGGACCTCATAGTCCGTGGATTTAAGGACTCCACAGTCCAATGTTAGTTTTAAGACATCACGGTCAAGGTTAAGGACATCATAGTCCGTGGATTTAAGGATTCCACGGTCCAATGTTATGTATGGTTGTCGGGACCTGTCACCTCTTTGAAGACGTTGAGGAATTACAACGACGAATATCGAAGGAGTGAAAAGATGTACCCTTGAACCAAGATGGATTAAATGATCTGTAGACCAATTTGGAACCAAGACCAATTAATTATATTATGAGCACATTGGCTCAATTAAGTCTGAATTGAGGACTTATGGCCAATTTGGGCTAAGTCCAACTAAGTTTGACATATTGACCCTTTGTTGGACCATTAGTCTATTTGTTTGGGTTCAAGCCCCCATTATTTAGCAATGCTAAACATTTTCATCTTTGATTTTCTCAATTTTGAGATTCAATCGAAGGGGAGGCTTTGTCTCTGGAAAATTAGCCAAGTTGGCTAAAAGTAGTCTTAGACAATAGGAAACAGCAGTGTTAAACACTGGAGATAAAGCTCTCAGATTAGTGTTAAACACTAGAGGACAATAGTGTTAAACACTGGAAATAGGATTCTCGAATTAGTGTTAAACACTAGAAGATAATCAGTGTTAAACACTGGAAGTAAGATTCTCGAATTAGTGTTAAACACTAAAAGAAGATCAGTGTTAAACACTGAGAATGAAGCTCTTGAATTAGTGTTTAAACACTAAAAAAAGGGTCACGTAGGGACACGTGAGGGCGCCCAAAGGTGGGGCCAGATCTCCTTTTCTTCGTTCTGCAATTAAGTGTTAAACACTTTTTATATTTTACTTTGGAGTATCATGTGCTGACACGTGAGGAGGGTTCATGCACTGATTGTTAGAGCGTCTGCCAAGGGGTCACGTGGGAACACGTGAGAGCGCCTAAGGCCTTTATTTCTTTTACTTTTTCTCTCTGTGTTTTGGGAGTCACGTGGAGCACGTGAGGCGTTGCCTCCGGGCTCTTCCCTCCTTATTTCTATGGATCTTTATAGGGGTCACGTGGGGACACGTGACCCTGGTTCTTTGCATGTTTGAAGATCTCTTTATCTTTTTTTTAAGAATTAAATTCTTCATAGGGTTAAACCCTAATTGTGATTCGGGAGGGATTAAAACCCCTCTTATGAAAGAATTATATTTTTATGTAGGGTTAAACCCTAATTTTCTTTTCAGAGGAATTAAATTCCCATATATGTAAAGAATTAAGTTCTGGCATAGGGTGAAACCCTAATTTCATTTTTAGAGGAATTAAATTCCTGTGAGCCCGAGAGAATTAAATTCTCAATTAGGGTTAAACCCTAGTTCTGTCCATCTTGAAGTAATTAAATTCCTATAATTTTGGAGAATTGAATTCTCATATAGGGTTAAACCCTAATTTTATTTTGGAAGGAATTAAATTCCTATAGCTTTGGGAGAATTAAATTCTCTAAACTCAATTCCCCCTCTAAGTTTTAGATCTGCATGGCAGGATCTCGACCCGATGAGAATTAAATTCTCAACTTATAGGGAGATGTGCGCTTTGCAAATCTTCAACTAGAGGAAGAACTAAGTTCTTTAAAAAAGAGTTAAACTCTTAGATTTTTGAGAATTAAATTCTCTTTTTCTGAAGTTTTGATCCCCTTTCTTTTTCTCACCTAGGGTTTTCTTTCTGAATTTTCAAGATGCCAAAATTCTGTCTAAAGTTTTCTCTATAAAATTCTCTATATCTCTCCTATTCTCCCCCTGGTTTTATTTATAGGAGGAGGAAAAGAATCAATTTGTTTAGTACATCTCTCATTGAAAGATTTGATTTGTTTCATAATTAATATGATCCTTTAGATCATTCAGTGAATTTTATTCACCGTTGAATTTTCAATCCAAAAATATTCTGTTTGTTATTTCGGTGAGATTTAGGGAGATCTTTCCTTGTTTAAGATTTTTTCCATAAATTGGTGATTTTTAATCACCCTTGGATTTTTAATCCAACGGTTCTCCATAATTCTTCTCTATTTTGGAAAGATTTAAATAATCTTTTAGAATTTAATTCTAGTAAACCGTGAGGCTTTTAAAGCCAGTCACGCGTTGACACGTGACCCCTGGTCACGTGTGAGCATGTGACCCCTGGTCACGTGTGAGCACGTGACCCCTGGTCAGAGTGGACTTCTCTCCTCTGCGCTTTTCTGCGCTGCTACTTTAACCGTCACGTGTCAACACGTGACCATTGGTCACGTGTGAGCACGTGATGCCTCTTTTGAAGTTTTTCCTGATTTTTAATCAGGGAACAAGAGGCAGTCGGGGCCCGAGGTTCCCTCGCTCGACTATCCCCAGCGGGCAGCTTCCCTGCCACAACGCCGGGGATCAAAAAGCCCTCCCAGAGGCAGTCGAGGCCCGAGGTTCCCTCACTCGGCTATCCCCAGCGGGCAGCTTCCCTGCCACAACGCCGGGGATCTAAAAGCCCTCCCAAAGGCAGTCGAGGCCTGAGGTTCCCTCACTCGGCTATCTTTCAGGACAAAAGCCCTCGCCAAGAGGCACCGGGTAGTAACCCTACCTGGCCAAGGGTCCTTGGTGGGCAACATACAGCCTTATAGCTTTTCTCGCGCCAAAGACCAAAGTCCTCCCAGAAGCAGTCGGGTCCTTGCTCGGCTATCCCCGGCTGGTAGCTTCCTACCACAACCGACAGGGATCAAAGTCCTCACCAAGAGGCACTGGGCAGTAACCCTGCTCGGTCCCCGTCCTGAAGGATCGGAAAGCCCTCCCAGAGGCAGTCGAGCCCGAGGTTCCCTCGCTCGGCTATCCCCGGCGGGCAGCTTCCCTGCCACACGCCGGGGATCAAAAAAGTCCTCCCCGAAGCAGTCGGGTCCTTGCCTGACCATCAACGGCTGGTAGCTTCCTACCACCGTCCTAAAGGATCAAAAGCCCTCATACAGAGGCACCCGAGCAGCTACCATGCTCGGTCAAACTCCGGCTCCTACCCTCTATGCTAGGGATCGAAAGCCCTCACAAGAGGCATCACAGCGGCTACCCTGCTCGACCACCCCAGGCTGGTAGTTGCCTACCCACGACTCTAAAGAACCAAGCCTTCGAAAGAGGCAACCGAGCAGCTACCCTGCTCGGCCATCCCTAGCGGGTAACCCCCTACCGCTGCGACAGAAGCATGAAGCCTTAGCAGGAGATGACGGCGCATTTACCCTGCCCGGTCACCCCCGGATGACGGCCAATACTTTAAATCAGAAATGGATGTCAGGTCTGTCCAAGTCTAAACGATCTCCCCTCGACCCCGGGGCCTAAGGAGATACCTCCTCGGAGACGCTCGTCGGCAAGCGACTGCAGTCAGCTCGACGGACGATCGTTAAACAGAGGGCCAACCTGACATGAAAGCACAACGGCGCAAGTAAAAATATCCCAAACGAGCATTCTTCACAAACAGATGGCAGAAAGGAAAACTTTATCACAGCTGAAGAAAAACTTTATTACTACTGCCAAATATAAGTTTTTACAAAAGGTGTTTTTTGGGCTCCTCAGCCTTACAAAATTCAAAAGAAAAACAAAATGAAGATAGGAGAGCGGGGGCTCTACACTTCGGGCTCGGGCACGACCTCGAGGTCCTCAACCTCCACCACTGGGGGCGCTGGGTCCTCGGCCCCCACCTCGCCGGGAGCCTCTCCCCCTTGCTCGTCGGCGCCCACGAGGGGGAACTCGGCCCGGAGATCCGCGTCGTCGAACTCCGGCATCCTAGACTTGACGGCATCAAGGGCGTCATGCCAAATGCGGGTCGTGGCCACGGCCAGGTCATCATAAAAATCCCTCGACCCCTTATAGCTCGCCACGGCCTTCGATCCAGCCGACTTAAAGGCCTCGGCCGACGCCCCCTGCTCCTTTCGGAAGGTCTTCATTGTCTTCTTCAGGTTGCCGGCGAGCACCTGGGAGTCCCCCGAGCTTGCCCTAGGCGATCGCGGCAGCCTCACGATGCCGGGCGACCTCCCTTTCCCCGGCTGCTACCTCACCCGTCCAGGGCGGCGATCCTCGCCGACATCGCCTCCTTCTTCGCCTGGAGCTCTCTTGCAAAGCGGCGAGCTGGCCCGCGGCCTCCACCGCCGGGGCTACCACCTCGGTCTCCATACGGAGGGCGAGGGCCACGTGCTGGAGAGTCTGGGAAGGCATAAAAAAAGAAGAAGGATCAGAAACATGAAGAAAAACACTAAATCTCACCGCACGCCGAGGGCTTACCTGCACGGCTTCCTGGGCGATCGACGCCAGCTGAGCCTTGAGGGTCCCCCCAGGAACTCGACCCCCGGCCGAGGTCTCTATCTCGTGGAGGAGGCTGTCCTCGACCGACAGCCCGGACGGCACCGCGAACCGGAACCCCCCTTCCTCCACCATGGTCAGCGAAGACCGGCCCCGGAAAGGTCTCCGGGAACTCCTCTTGAGCGGCTCCGAGGGGGGGCCGATCTCCTCTTCCGAGGCCGTGTCTTCCACAATCAGGGTCTGCTTCCGACCCGACGGTCTGCTGGGGCCCGGGGCGGAATCCACCGCCGAACGTCCTCGGGGCACGGCCACCGGGGCGGTGGGAGCAGGGGCAGGCTGCGCCTGGGAAGAGCTGACGCTCCCGGCCCTAGCAGGCTGCCTCGGTTGGCGCATAGCATCTCGGATAACGCCGAAGTCCATGGATCCTGCACGAAACAAACACCCAACTTATCAGCAACGCGAGTAAAATATAAACCCAGAAAGCAAGCCTAACTTACCGATGAACTCGGCGGGGCTAAGCCCCGGCCCAGCTCAAGACCCTCTCGGACAGCAGCACGTCATGTCTGGGGATGGGCTCCCACGACGCCGCTCTCACCGCGGCGGGGTCGTTGGACAGGTTCCCTGGCAGACACTTCTCCCTCGACCATTTGGTGGGCACTGGATAGTCCTCACCCTCGGGAGGGGAAGCGAAGAAAAATTTCTTTTTCCAATCATGAATGGAGGAGGGCAAAGCCACGACCCCGGTCCCGGCAGCGACCCCGGGCTGCTTCCTAAAAGTAAAATAAACCTATCTTGGGTCGCCCGCTCGACCGCCGGGGTGACTCTTGAAAACAAGGGAGGAATCGAGAAGGAAAAGACTGAAAGGAACCGCCTGCAGCCTCAGGCGGATCAGGAACCCAAGGAGAAGCCTCCACGCGTTCGGCACTAACTGGCCGGGGGCCAAACCAAAGAAATTCAGAGCGGCGATGACCTCAGGAGAGAAGGGCAGGCGCATTCCGCCCAAAAAAGCTTCCAAATACTGGGCAATCTCCCTGCCCCGTACCTGCTCTGCCCTCTCTCCCTCCTCGGCCAGACGGAGCATGTAGCGCGGGGGAATGTGGAAGCGAGCTCGAGCATTGGCGAGCTCGTCTTCATGCCTCACCCAGCACGAGGTGCTGGGGGCTACATCTACCGCCTCCTCCCTGGAGGCGGCCCCCGCCTCACGGCCCCCGCCTCACGGCCCCGGGGAGAGGGCTCAGCCCCTGCTCCCCGAGGGGACCCGGACACATCTAAAGGAACCATAACATCTATTCCTACAATATACTGATTCTACAGGGGAAGACATCTAACCTGGGAAAGAAATTCTTCAAAAGTTGGGAACGAAAGAGGGGAGACAGGCGCCGAGCAGCTGGGGCTTGAGAATGAGAAATATGAGAGAGTAAGGGCCCTAGGACGGTCCCCACCCGTATTTATTACCGCATACGGCCTCATCCAATGGAGCCCATTGTCTCCCGCCGAAACGGCTCCTTTCGCCCAGCGGCTCCGATCGCTCCATATGGCAGCCCAACGATTGACCGCGTCCCATCAGACGCCGCAGATCTGCGCACGTCTCATCAACTAATTGGCGCTCGACACATGGACCGTCGCTTCGACTGCAGAGTGCACGAACCGGCGCACCCTCCTTAAATGCAAAGATCTCGCCTCGATTTGCTAGCGGAAAAGACAACCGACGGCTCGAGGACTCATCCTGACATAACCCTGAGAAGGAGCTCACCTCGGGGAGCCCGGCAGTCCACTCCTGACCCGACCCGCTAGCTGGTCGGGGCAAGAGTGTGGGGCTAATGATGATGCTCAATATTGGCGACCTCCAAGATCAGGACATGCGGCAGACGACGTGTCCCAAGACTCAGAAGAAAGGGCCCACAGAGGCCGACCAGGCCATCCTACACCCGACCTGCAAACACAAGCTGGCCCTTCTCGAGGCCCCCTGCAAATTAGCCTCCTCGGCCATTCAGCTCGTCCCGAGCCGCCGCAGGATCAAGACTCCTCGGCCTCCTCGCTCGTCCCCGAGCTCCCTGCCGAGGCCGTCTTCCTCGGCCTTCCGACCAACTCCACCACTCACAGGCGTAACCGTCGCTCCGCGAATCCCGCCATGCGCAGATTCTACGCCAGCAACATCCCACGTTCTACGCCATCATGATCCTTATTAATGGGCGATCCGCTCTCTACGAGGGCGTGCCGTCTTTGCAGGTACTCGGCGACAGCTTCCACACCTCACCTCTTCCTCAAAAAACCCATTGAGACCCACACGCAACGAAGGATAATCAGCTAAGTTCACCGCGAGATCTACGGAAGACAACATCTGACGAAGGCTCGAAAAGGAGCTCCATCAATACCTTTTGTAAAACCAAGCCTGAAAACTTTATAAGAAATCAAGTTGCAATATTATAATTACACAAAACACAAAGGCCTAAACGCAAAACCTCTCTTCTCCATTTCTTCTTCGTCTCTAAAGCCTCTCGATTTCTTCCACCTCGAAACCCTAACCCTAACCCTAAAAAGAAATGGAACCGGCGGCGGCGCTCTCCCGCATCGGCCTCACCGGGCTGGCCGTGATGGGTTAGAACCTGGCCCTCAACGTGGCCGAGAAGGGGTTCCCCATCTCTGTATACAACCGCACCGCCTCCAAGGTCGACGAGACTGTCCATCGCGCCTCGATCGAGGGGGGCCTTCTGCTCTTCGGCCACCACTCGCCTCTCGACTTCGTGCTCTCGCTCTCTCGCCCTCGATCCATCGTCATCCTCGTCAAGGCCGGGGCCCCCGTGGACCAGACCATCGCCGCCCTATCGCAGTTCATGGATCCCGGCGACGCCATCATCGACGGCGTCAACGAGTGGTACGAGAACACCGAGAGGAGGATCAGCGAGACACAGGCGAAGGGGTTGCTATATCCGGGGATGGGGGTCTCCGGGGGCGAGGAGGGGGCCAGAAACGGGCCGTCTTTGATGCCCGGGGGATAGATGCAGGCGTATGATAATGTGAAGGACATCTTGTCTAAAGTTGCTGCTCAGGTATCGAATCGCCACCCTTTTTTTGGTTGAAAAGTTGTGTTTTTACTAGTATTTTATGAATATGTTGGATATAAATATAGAGATGCCGATCTTGTGATACTATGTTTAGTGTTTGCGTGGTATAAAGTGCACTTTTTGGGATATATGCATTCACAAAATGAATTGTTTGAGGGAAAATGTAAAAGCTTGCATAGGCTCTATGCATGTTAAATTCGGTGTTTTAACAAATTTAGAGGAGGCAAACTCATCGATGATTGCTTACAATTAACACATTCCCAATGTCCCATGCATAACTTTGTCCTGAGAGCGACACTGTAAGATCCTCAAGCCTCTGGAAAAACCTGTCTTAATTTATTGTACTTGGTGTTGTATGGCAGATGGAATCTCTATCGGAAAGTTTGATTATAGATATGCCTTTTTGACAAATATTTTGGTCTTTTCTGTTCTTTTCAAGACGATTGCTTAGTTTTGAAATTTACTTGTAGTATTTCAAGTTTGTTATCTCATGAGCTGTTAAGAAATCCCTGTAACCAGTTAATTCTAATGGCCATTATTATCTTGCCCAACATGGGTACTCTAGTAGCTTTGTCTAAGTGTTGTATATGAATTATTTGTGAATTACATGGTGGATTACTTTATATGTAATGAATTTTTAGCCGAACCTAATTTTTATTAACGACGAAATTCAAATTGACTAAATGTTATGTTTTTAAATCCGGGGAATAAAATGTTAAGTCAATAGACACTCTCTCTCTCGCTCTCTCTCCAAATGTACTACTATTTTAGCCAGAGCATTTGCCTTATAGTTCAATGGTTTGCAGAAAAGAAAATAGGCCTAATTACTGTTAGACCTAGAATTCTAAATTGTAAGATCTGTATGAAAATAAGTATGAAACGTTCTATCGCCCTAGGGAAGGCAAGAGGATCTCTCTGTCATAAAGACGTAGAAGCCGTTCTTGTGCGGGCAGTCAACGCTTTCTGCTCCTTAGCGGTACACTTCCCTTCTTTACCGGATCACGATCGTGCACAAGTCGGGCATGGAATAGCCAATAGCAAGCAAACCCGTAACTAAAAGTAAATACGAGGAATAAGTTTTGAAGAAGAAAAGTCTTTTTGAAAATATGAAAAGTTAGGTTGTATTAATTTTTCTATTAGTATATAAAGAGTAGTCAGTCAAAAGAGGATCCCACCAATTGGTGGGTAAATAATCTGATTACTAGAGATATTTATTTTTCATTTTAATTTTTTAATTTATACAAAATCCAACAATCCCCTCAAAGTTAATTATCTCAAAAAAATAAACATTTAATTCCTAAAAACTAACAAAAAATTAAGGACTATGATTAGTAACTACCGAATTCTTTAAAAATTACAGAAAACTACCAAAACATACGGACATCTTTAAACTTTCTTAAACTAGTACGGTAGCTTATTGAATATTTAGTAAGCAAGTTTGCTAGTTTATTGAATATTTACCGAAGAAGTTCGGTAGTTTATTGAATATTTACCAAATAAGTTTGGTAGTTTTTTGTTTATTATTTTTACAAGTTTATGCACACTTGGTAGTTTCTTATAATTTTCAAAGAATTTGCTAGTTACAAGCCACCGCTCTTAAGTTTTTGGGAATTAAGCCAAAGATAAAAATAAGAGAAAATAATCAATGTATGTGTGTGTGTGTGTGTGTATATATATTATGGGTGCAACTTCTATGCATTCAGTATAGGTGGCTTACAACCTTGAACCTATACATTGTAGAATTACGAGGAACCATAGTAGCCTAGGCCTTGAACTAGGCCCCTTTATTAGAAAGAAACAAATGCACTCATAAAAGGCTTACTAATTACTATATTTGGTAGCGGGCTGCGTGTTAATTTTGCCATGTGTTCAATACTGACTCATGAGAACACAGGGATAACCCAACTCTCATAACCGCGGCCACACGATAATTCTTATGTAGGTGGATCCTCTAAGGGATATAAGAGACCGGAAGTCGCCGCTCTAGGTCTCGGCTACATTAAGGGTTCTAAGACTCATCCTAAACTGATCTTTCTATAAAGTAACTCTGCCTTAGGGTGAGGTTCAGGAGTGCCCACTGCGTTGTGGACTCGAATTCCGCAAGTATATATGAGTGCGCAATAATATGTACACCTATCCGGCTTGGTACTACTTTTTGAACTTCTTCCAAGGGATTACCCATCATAGAATTCCCACTGTCGATGCCCTTATATATTTGGGTTTAACCCATCCCTTTGACTGAATAAAGGACCGCAGTCGTAGCTAGTCCCTTTGTCAAGTGGTTATCTTAATTGTGCTATGATTGCACATAATCCAATATAACAACAACTGAGCCTTTTATCCCAAGCATATGGGATAGGCTACATGAACCAACATGAGAATCACGCCGGGTCCAGCACATGAATCCTCTGTCTCCACTCACTTCTATCGAACAATATACTTTCATTGAGTCCTTTGGCAACCATATCGTTTCGTATCACCTCCATCCATGTTTTCTTTGGTCTCCCTTTTGCCCTTTTGCCATTACCCATATCGAGAGTATCTATTCGTCGAACCGGTGCTTCCATAGGTCTGCGTCGCACGTGACCAAACCATCTAAGCCGGTTTTCCCGCATCTTCTCCTGCACGGGTGCTACACCAACTTTCGCACGAATATCCTCATTTCGCACCTTGTCTTTTCTAGTGTTACCGCACATCCAACGAAGCATGCGCATCTCCGCTACGTGCATCTTCTGTGTATGATGCTTCTTAGGAGCCCAGCATTCTGTACCATATAATAAGGCAGGCCGAATAGCGCTCCGATAAAACTTCCCTTTCAATTTTAACGGAAAGTTACGATCACACAAAATCCCTGTTGCACTCCTCCATTTCAACCAATCAGCTTGGATCCTTTGATTAACATCACTATCGATCTCCCCATTCCTTTGGATGATGGAACCTAGATATCTAAACTGGTCGCTCGGTGATATCTCTTGCCCTTCCAATGTTATACCAATATGGTTTTGACTTCTCTGGCTACTAAATTTGCAGTGCATATATGCTGTCTTGGACCTGCTCAATCTGAATCCCTGAGATTCCAATGTTTGTCTCCATAATTCCAATTTGGCATTAACCCCTGCTTTCGTCTCATTTACTAGAACAATATCATCAGCGAATAGCATACACCAAGGGACCTCATCTTGGATAGTTCTAGTAAGCTCATCCATCACGATGGTAAACAGGAAAGGACTTAATGCAGATCCTTGATGTAAACCAATAGTAATCGGAAAATCACTTGTTAAGCCACCGCAAGTTCTGACATTTGCCACTACTCCGTCGTACATATCCTTGATTATGTCAATATACTTGACGGAGATCCCCTTTTTCATCATTGTCCCCCATAATACCTCTCTAGGTACCTTGTCGTACGCTTTTTCTAAATCAATAAATATCATATGCAAATCTCTTCTCCTCTCTCGAAAGCGCTCGACAAGTTGACGAAGCAAATGAATCGCCTCTGTCGTCGATCGTCCAGGCATGAACCCAAATTGGTTCTCTGTTATCTTAATATCCTTCCTTAGCCTGTGTTCAATCACTCTCTCCCAAAGTTTCATGGTGTGACACATTAGTTTTATTCCACGGTAGTTTGAGCAACTTTGAATGTCACCCTTATTCTTGTAGATAGGTACAAGGATACTCTTCCTCCATTCATTTGGCATCTTTTTTGTCTGCCAAATCTTATTAAACAGATCTGTCAGCTATTTAACGCCTATTTCTCCTAAGCATCTCCAAATCTCGATAGGAATCCCGTCAGGACCAACCGCTTTTCTTAAACCCATTCTGTTCAAAGCTTCTTTAACCTCAGTAAGTCTTATTTTACGCATGAAATCACGATTTATATCTTGAGATTGAATGACAAGTCCATCCAAATTCTTAGTAAAGCTCTCATTAAACAATTTGTCAAAATAATCTCTCTATCTTTCCTTGATATCCTCATCTCGAACTACAACCTTCTGATTTTCATTTTTGACACACTTCACCGCACATAAGTCTCTAGTCTTCCTTTTCCGCATTCGAGCAATCCGGTATATATCATTTGCAGCCTCTTTAGTGTCTAATTTCTCGTACACCTCCTTGTAGACCTTAGATTTAGCTTCCCGAACAGCTTTCTTAACTTACTTTTTAGCCATTTTGTACTTCTCAAATCTCTCTATATCTCTACTTTTCTTCAAATCTTTATAAGAATCTCTTTTAATTTTAATAGCAGCCTTTACATCTTCATTCCACCATGATATGTCCTTAGATGGTGGAGCACCACCTCTCGACTCACCAAGTAGATCTCTAGCTACTTTCTTGATACAACTAGCCATTTTGTTCCATGTTTTGTCTGGATCATCTTCCGACTGCCAATACGCTTCTTGTACTACACGATCTATAAAAGCCTTTTGATTACCTTCTTTCAATCGCCACCATTTAATTTTAGGCTCTACTTTACGTCTAATCTTCCTAGGTTCTCTTCTAAATCGAAAATCTAGAACTAAAAGTCTATGTTGAGTAGTTACACTCTCACCTGGCACTACCTTACAGTCGATACAACCTCTATCTATTCTTCTCGTCAGAAAAAAATCTATTTGACTAGCATTTGATCCGCTCCTAAAAGTGATAAGGTGGGACTCTCTTTTCCTAAACCAGGTGTTTGCTAAGATCAAGTCATAAGATAAAGCAAAATCTAGAATCGAGTCACCTACTTCATTCCTTTGTCCGAAACCAAAACCTCCATGGATAGTATCAAACCCACTACGACTAGTACCTACATGTCCATTAAGATCACCACCAATAAATAACTTCTCTCCACTAGGTATACTTTGCACCACCTCGTTTAAATCCTCCCAGAATAGACGCTTACTAGCGTCATCAAGACCTATCTGTGGTGCATAAGCACTAATAACATTAAAGATCTCTCCACCTAGAATAAGCTTAACCAGTAAAATTCTATCACCTTTTCTTCTAATCTCAACTACATTCTCAAGCAACCGTCTATCTATGATTATACCTACCCCATTACGATTTTTATCTCTACCCGTATACCAAAGCTTATAACCCCAAGGCTCTATGACTCTACTCTTTTCACCTACCCACTTAGTTTCTTGCAAACACATAATACCAACTCTCCTCCTAATCATCACCTCCACTAATTCTATTAGTCTACCCGTAAGGGAACCTATGTTCCAGGAAGCTAGACGGATCCTATGAAACCCTTGCTTATTTGTCACTAATCCAATATAACATATTGCTTAATAAATGTTTTATTGATTTATATTTTATTTGCAATTACCGATTCAATTTTGAATTTGTAGTTTTCTACTTGAGCAATTCAATAAGAGATTTATTATCACACTGCATAGAAAGAACAAGAATATGTTTATGTACAATTGGAATTTCAATAAGTAAACTTCTAAGGTGGTGTTAGTCTCAAATAATTTTAAAATCCAGAATTTGTAAATGAAATGACATTCATTTTGATAAAATTCTTTTCTATTCAAAATGCTAGTCATTTAATAGTGGACGTTAACCGGTATTTAACCGATAGAGGTTCGACGGACGCCAATCGATGGCGGAAGATAACCGGTGGCGGCGAAGGCGATCGTAAGCTGGCGACGAGGATGGCTGTCCGGCGATCGACGGTGGCAATCAGGGATGACGGCGGTCGGCGGCGACAAACGGGGACGGCGACAGGCGGCGGCGACGATGGTGGCAACAAACAGGGGCGGTCAGCTGGAGGCAACGGCGGGGGTGGTCGGTTGGTGGCTGGGGCTGTCGGCCGGCGGCCGATGTCCAGTTAATAGTGGGGGCAGCCGGTGGCGGCGATGCCTAATGTGACGGTGTATTTAAATTTTGATCTATTATGTATACTATGGTATTTTAGAAAACCCTAGGGTACATGGAAATTTGAAAATTGATTGGTTTTTTCATTTTTGCACTATAAGTTGAATGATAAATTCTAAAATCCAAATTCTCGCATTCTAAAATACAAGTTTTGACTAACACTATTAAGCAAATTCCAATTTAAAATAACTTGGGACTAATATGTATTTCAAATTCCAGAATTGTATTTTCAAATGACTTGGAACTAACACCCCCAAAGTCATTTGGCTTCAGTGCATGCAGTATGACAGTGTCAAGTGTAATTAACTTCAACTCCATAGAAATTCTAGCAATAACAGTTTATTTATTTGAGCCCCATCTAATGTCAGCTTCTCTTAGCATAAATGTATAGCCAGATGTAGAATAGTCGGTTATCCAGTTGGCATCACTATAACCGTCTATCACATTAAGATCAGATGTAAATAAGAAAAAATCTAAGGTGCCTCGTAAGATATTTAAATACTCTTTCTTAAGCATGCCGGTACTCGATGCAAGGATTACTAGTGTATCTACTAAGTCTATTTACTGCAAATGGAATGTCAGGTCTGGTCCTGCTAGTTATACATTATCGATCCTATTTGTTAAGCATATTTATGTTAGGAGATATGATTTGCTAAATTCTTTTTTAATATAATGCTAGAATGATAGGGCACGGCCATCGATTTGCAATCGTAATAGTTAAACTTTCTAAGCATCTTTTCAATCGAATGTAAGGTTAAAGAAATTTCCTTCACACTTAGAAATATTCATTCCTAAAATCAAATCAGCCACTACTAAATCTTTCATATCAAATTTATTTGATAAATAGTTCTTGACAACTTCAATCACTTTTAATGAATAACATGGGTGGATTTTGTATAAATAAAAATTTAAAAGAAAAATAAATCTCTCTCAGATGGTTATGACAACCACTTGGAGATTATTTAGCCATCAAATTCAGGATTTTGGGGGATCATATTTTGATTAACTACTCTTTATATTCTGATAGAAAAATTAATGGAACCTAACTTTTAATATTTTTCTTCTATCCAAAAAAGCTTTTTCTTCATAACTTTTTCCCAATATTTACTTTTGATTACGGATATGCTTACTATTGGCTATTCCATGTTCGACACGTGCACAATTACGGACGCAGAAGCTGCCCTCGTGCTGGCTACAAAGGCTTTCTGTAATACCCAGTTTATTTTGTACTTTAATATCCATATTTCGTATGTTTTCTATTTAATTTATTCCCCTATATTTTCCACATATTTTCCCCTATATTTTCAAAACCCTAATTCCTAATTCTAAATTTTTTTAATCAATCAAAACCCAATCCCTAATTAATTTCCTAATTAATTTCAAAGCAACTTTCCTATTTTCTTCTAAATCCTTTTCTTCACTAAAACCTAATCTAAACCCTCAGCCCAATCCCCATCTCTTTCTTCTCCTTCCCGACCCGACCCGTTACCCCCCGTCTTCTTCCTCTCCCCTCTTTTTCTCTTCCCGCTTCTTTTTCCACGTCGTCCCTTTCCTCGCGCTCGCTACGACCCAGCCAATGCCTCCCCTCCTCGCAACCACCCGCGACTCCCACTCCCCTCAACGCCCAAACTGCTCCCCGAGACCCCGGCCTCCTCCTAACCACCAACCCCCCGCACTCCAAGATCCCCACTCCACCTCCACTCAACCCAATCACCAAGCCACTGCCTCCAACTTCAGCAACTCTCGTCCTCGACGAACACTACCGCCATCGCAGGAGGGACCTCGTCTCCAACCTCAACCATCCCCCTCCTTCCTCCTCCGACTGCGAGGATACACCCGCTGCCCTTCTCCGTCTCCGAGCCCAACCACCTTCGCCGCCGCCACGAGACCACCTCTCCAAGCTTGGCCGCAACTCCATCTTCTCCTTTTCTTCCTCCTCACTTTCATCCCCGACGACGAACCCCCTACACCGACCCAACCGCTGGCCATCCTCCGCCTGCGAGCCGTCGCCGGAGATTCTCCAAGCAGCCGTGACCCACCAACTCCCCGACGAGTTCGCCGCCACCACCGTCTGCCCCACCTCGACTTTGCCTCCTTCCACCAGAGCTCCTCCCGCTGCCACTTCCGCCGTCAACCACCACCAGAGCATCGCCAACCTCGTGGAGCCACTGCCGTCTGAACTCCTCGTCGTGAACACCGCAACCCCAGCCCGCGCCACAGCTCGTCATCAATCCTCCGCTTCGTGCACGGCCTCGGCACAACTCCAGACTCGACCAAGACCCAAGCCAAGCCTCTTGACATTTCGTCGAACAGTTGCAATCTTCGAAATCGCCCCTTATCCAGTCACCTTTGTCACCATCCAAGCTGTGGCCTCGGTCTCTGTAGCTGTCACGGTTGCTAACACAGTCACCATCGCAATACCGTACACCTCCGTCGTAGCCGTTTCGTGCTCAAGCTTCATGTCGCGTCCCGTGCCTGCCTCCGTGCCACCGCGTACCCAGACGTGTCACGCCCCGTGCCCAGTCCTCGTGCCACATCGTACCCAGTCCCCGTGCCACGTCGTGCCGACCATCGTGTCAGACCGTACCCGATCCAGTGCGCGTGCAGTGCCGTTCCCGGACCACACATCGAGTCAAGACCGTGCCCAGTACCGTGCTGCGCTGCGTCTGTGTACATCATCGTATCGTCTCGTGTGTCGAGACGAAGTCCGCAAGCGGTGTCGCTTCCATATCAAGCGACCGAAGGCAAGTGAATCCCTCATTTGCTTTACATGCTATAAATTATTAGTTATTAATTGTAGTTATATTGATATTATATTTACACTATAATCATTGTTACATTCTAATGTGTGACCGTCGTCATTTAATCATATTGAGTGGAACACATTCGGGTTTAATATTACCTTGCTAGTATCGTGTAAAACTTGTAGTGAATAAATCACACTTTAAGTAATTCGGTAAAACCGATGTTTCAATTATGACATGGATATAATGCAAGAGTGGTCGATGCGAATCCGAAATCAAAACCTAAATGAAAATAGTGAAACTTGTGATCAATAAATCCCTTTACTGTTTATAATTATAATGTAGAAATTTGAAGGCAAAATAATGTTTCGCACAAGAAACGACGCCCCCAAAGGCCGACGTTGAATCTGGAATTCACCGCGCATACCATGTTCTAAAGTCCATATTAAATTGAATACAACTCGCAACTTAATGTTTTAGGGCTCGTATCGTAGCCGACTTGATAATCTAAAACCATCCATAGTTCATTTTTCGGTATTGATAAGATTACCATAACTATCTTTGGCTGCGAATGCGGCCCCAAACTGCAATCCGGGACAGCACTTCGTTGGAATACCTAACTTTGAACACCTGTACGTCCCTATTTTAAACTGAAAATGCGCGTAGTCTCATAGGGTCGCGTAGATAACTTATTTAGCTAACACATGAATCTGGTCCCGTGCATTTTCACCGTCGTTTGATATTTAAATTGTATTTTTAGAGTGTCGTGTTCTGCAGTAATATTCCTTACACCGTCACATTAAACTGAACATAACTTCTAATATAGAGGTGCTAATGATAATCCGTTTGATGCGTTGGAAACTTAACTGATAGAACTATATTTCATTTAATTGGAGCAACATCTGTGAATCTGAACACAATTACTGGTAAAACGCGCATGAAGTTGGGCTTCCAGTTCTGAAGCTGGAATTCCAGCAATCGATTGCTACCTTAAAATGTTGATAATTCCCTAACATGAATTCCGATTGATATGAAACTAATTTTACTGGTTAGACAATCAAGTGTACTTCGTATGCCTTTTATATTATTTTGGTCTATTCTATACGTGTGATTTATCGTAAATTTTACAAGTTATATGGCATTGGTCGTCATTGAAATAGTGAATACCTGTTCAGTGCATTTCTGCTTATTTTTCGTGTTTGCTTTATACCTGCTGTATAGTGATCATTCAAATTGAAACCTAGCGATTGATTTGCATTGTCGATATGTTAGGGTTAGTGATTGGGTTGTGGTAAATATGACAGTGATATTGATAAGTGGAAAAGTGATTGAAACAGCGATACGTATTTGTTCACAACCTATCTAATACATGAATGCATGCTATAACCTGGAGAATGGGGAAATCAAGATGGAATTGAACTCGTATTTAGCGAGGTACAGTGATTTAGAGGATGATCATTTGCTATCAGTGTATATATATACATACTTTAGGTCGTGGGCCTAGCGGCACGGCTGACAGGGTTATGTCCCGGACACAGTGGACCGTAGTCTCGGGCATGCACGAGATCGTTAAATACGAGCATCCTTTCCAAAATTGATTTCATTGATTTAGTGACCGATGAGTAGTGACATGCACATTGCCTAGTTTATTGACATGATACCTATATTGCACTATTCATATTCAGTTGATGTTTATTATACTCATGCTCTGCATTTTTGTTGCCCTTCTCATGTTTAATAATATTGCATACCATCATATATATCTATTGCTATATGTGTCGTCCTGACGACATAAGTGTGCATGCTCAGAGGACGAAGTGGATCCAGCCCAGGAGTAGGACCTGCTTTATATCGACATCTAGATCAGCGACGCCAGCGCTATCTTTCCCTTGATCGCTATCTGGTATATTTTTTATCTGTTTTGATAGAATTAGTGACTTCATTTCTCATTACCTGTGCTACAATTACTGATTACCACGTAATGCTAGAAGCCGAAGTGTGATCACGGCAGGATATTTCCTTGACCGTAGGAGCATGACTGGCCTTGTCACCCCTCGTATTCTGTATTTTGGGAAGCGGGGTGTGACACTTTCTGCTCTTTAACGGTATGCTTCCCTTCTCTATTGGATGACGATCGTACACGAGTAAAGCGTGAAATAGCTAACAGTAAGCATGCCTGTAATCAAAAGCAAATATTTGGAAGAAGTTTTGAAGAAAAAGGTTTATTTGGAGAAAAGGAAAACATAAAAAGTAATGTTCTATTAATTTTCTATCAGTATATAAAGAGTAGCCGGTTAAAATAGGATTCCACAAGATCCTAGATTTGATGGCTAAATAATTTCCAGATGGTTATGATCAATGTTTTAAATATTGGATATCGGAATCGTACCGGACTGATGCTTCATATCGCCTATGTAGCCGAGATGACGATATCGCCATATCGGCCGATATATCGCGCGATATAATATCGGTTTTATCGTATCGCAAGTGGTCCTAAAACGATATATCGGGTGATCGATCGGCCAATGCGACCGATATTTGATTCCCTGGTTATGATAACTACCTGAGAGTATTTATTTTCCTTTTTAATTTTTTATTTATACAAAATCCAACAATTACATGTTGGATTACATTATATGTATTGAATTTTGAGTTAAACTTGATTCTTTTATTTATGATGAGATTCAAATTGACTAAATGTTTTGTTTTTAAATCTGGGGAATACAATGTTGATTGGATATATATAAAACACACTTCAAGTGTCCTACTCTATTAGCTGGAGCTTTTGCATTATGGTTCAACGATTTTCAGAAAAGAAAATAAGACCTAATCACATGTTGCAGTACTATATATGGAATGAATTTTCACTTAAATCGAATTCTTTTATTCATGATGAAATTCAAATTGACCAAATGTTTTGTTCTTAAATCTAGGGAATAAAATGTTAAATCACAATATAAACACACTTAAAGTGTCATATTTTAGCTGGAGCATTTGTATTATGGTTCAATGGTCTGCAGAAAGGAAAATAGACCTAATTACATGTTGGAGTACTTTATATGTCATGAATTTTCAGTTAAACCCAATTCTTTATTCATGATGAAATTCAAATTGACAAAATGTTTTGTTTTTAAATCTAGGGAATGAAGTGTTAAATCAAAATATAAACACACACTTAAAGTGTTCTACTCTATTAGCTGGAGCATTTGAATTATAGTTCAATGGTTTCCAGAAAAGAATAATCGACCTAATTACATGTAGGAGTACTATATATGTAATGATTATCACTTAAACCTAATTCTTTTATTCATGAATTCAAATTGACTAAATATTTCATTTGTAAATCTAGGGAATAAAATGTTAAATCAAAATATAAACACACTTAAAGTATCTTTTTATTTTTGCTGGAGCATTTGCATTATAGTTCAATGGTGTGCAGAAGAGAAAAATTGACCGTGTGTCATGTTGAAAGATATATACGATGGTATTATTTTTTACCTAGTCTCCCTTTTTGGTATTGTGAGGAGTTTTTTCTACTTGTACTTTAATGATGCTTGTGTTGCTCGACATTCTTTTATTCTTTATTGTTCTGTCATTGTTTCTTTCTTATATTTGTCTTTTTTATTCGTATTAGAAAGTGATACTTTGTACATAGTTCTGATGTATATATTTGCTTTATATAGCACATGCATGTGTAATTTCAAGGATTCCAGCCTACTTATACACCGAGGAGTAGTTGTTTTGAATCAGCCATACAAAATTGTTTACCTCTTTTTTCGTGCATGTGTGCACATGGCGTTCCTTTTGTGTAGTTTTGTGTTAATGAAACTGTGAAGAGACACCGCTACATATGCCTATTTATTTTTATGCCTTTTAATGCATCTCACAATTATAGAGAGATACTATCTATTTGTTGGACAATATGTAGAGTTATATCTGGGTACAGATAGCCGGATTCGGATCCCGATATTTTCCGGTTACTTATATGGATTTCTGATCCGGTCAGAAATGGATACACACACATAAATATTTTTCCGAATACGGTTTTAGCAAAATTATCCGGGTACGGATATGGATATCCGGATACATGAATTCGGATACGGATATATATTTAAATATTTTCCGGATTCGGATACGGTTTTAGCATAATTATTCGGATACGAATATAAATATATATTTAGATATATTTTCTGATATGAATATGGATTAAACAAAATTATCCGGATAACGATTTGGATATCCGGACATGTGAATTCGGATACGGATATCCGAAAAAAGAAAAGGAAAGTATATCATTTGAAATTAATTTTTGGGTAAATTGTCAAAACCCCCAAGCACTTTATTCTGTTGTCAAAACCCCCGGCCTCGAAAAGTTAGTTAAAACTGCCTTAAAAAAGTTTGCAGTTGTTAAGAAACCCCTTGTGATATCTAGTAGCTTGCTATATTTAGTTTCATGCGATATCTAAATGGTAGCCAACGACATTTATGTAGTTGCCTATGATATCTAAACCGTTTCCTACGACATCTAAATAGTTTGTATGAATTGGTTAGATATAGGAGGTAACTATATAGACATTGCATGAAAAATTTCTAAGGGGTTTTTGACTAGCGTTTTGAGGCCGGGGGTTTTGACAGCGGAAAAAAGCAATTGTTTTTTTTGACAATTTACCCAAATAATTTTTTAGTTAATAATTCTTATATAAACCTTACATTTTTTTACTCATTTTATATGTTATGCTTTAAAAAGAATATATTGGCATAGTATATTTCCGAACATATTTATTTATTCATATAATATTTATTTTCATGTATATTTGTCGTTATCAAATATTTTAAGTCATATTAAATAAGTATTCTATGAAATGAATATGTACACGTTTTTGCTCCCCATCCATATTTGTTTTATCTTAATTTTTTTTATATATTCATATCCGATTCGTATCCATATTCTCTTTAATACCCTCTTCGTATTTGTATCCGATTTTGTCAAATACGAGTATGCCCTTTTATTGCCGATCTGTATCCGTATATGTATTTGTAACCGTCACTAGAAAACAAATATAGATATGGCAATGTTCATATCCACTCCATATCCGATCTGGATGCAACCCTAACAATATGTTATCTTTCCCTTGGCTGATTTTCCAGCATATTTCGCTCAATTATGAATTTCATCAGGTATGTTATGTGCACTATATGTAGAATCAGTATTGATTGTTATCTAGATCTAGATGGATATTGTCGCTAATGGTTATTTCGTTCAATATTCATGATTACTACAGATGTTTCCTGTTGTCATCGCTTTATTTTGTTTTCATTTGTATTTTTGCATATTTTCACTTTTTTAAAAACCATTATCCTATCTGTTTTTTTTAAAATTTATTTTGGATTGAATTCTACCAAAATTTAGCTTATAGTAATAAAATATGTTCTGAATTGTTAATTAATGAACTTTTCCCCAGGTTGATTAGTACATTGACTTGTGCAAGACCTCATACGGTCATACCCGGTTACTAGCAACTGGTAGTTTGGGTGGTGGCTTGTTGGTTTATAATTATATATTTTGTCTTGATTGGCTAGGGGACTGTCAGTATAAGCTGTGTGAGTTGCTCCCTGTCCTGAACTTTTAGCCCTATTCATAATGAATTTATATTACAAACAGAACCCAGTGATGTTAACTGATTCACATAGGCAAGTGTTGCTATGGATAAGCTGAGTTATTCCTGAATGTTATCTTTGGTCGATTTGGTCAGTCACAAGAATCACAACTAAAAACTAGAACATGATTTCTAATAGATAGATCCTTGAATTGGACTCTATAATTGAGCTTTCACTTCTGATTTAAAGTTTAAATTTGCATTGGCAATCATAATAGGCAGTTTCAATTCCTAGGATTGGAATAAGCCCGCAGTAACCTCGACATTTTTGAAGATGATAACACACTTACAACCTCTGATGCGCCTATTATAACAAATTATGATTTCCGAATTCATTCAATCAAAACGTTTGATAATGGAATAATAATTATTTTTGATGAAACAGTGGAATAAACTGGAATTCAGCATTCGGATTTATGAACGAAAAAGGTTAGCATTTCAACTGGAAGGTTCACAACATCATGCATTGCAACTTCACATATATCGAATTGCAAATAATCAAATGGGCTCACAACAAATTTGGATGGAGATCATGGCCGTGTGACCTATTCCAGAAGCATGCAAAATGTTGATGGAAATTAATTTCATGTTATGCAAGCTGAGTGACACTTCTGTATGCGCTTTTTATGCTCTAAGTATTTTCCTTTTAGAGCATTGCTTCAACATGCACTTCAGATATGTTCTCTTTTTCTTAGTGTTCCCTTGAATCAGCCTTGATATAGAGCATTGGTTGTGAATTGTCACTGTGGTTGGTTGTTGATATTGTTATCATCATCTTATGATGGTTGAACTATTCAAGCACTAGGGCACTCTTACTCCATAAAATGTTCAAGCCTTTCCATTATTTAGCATAATCGAATTAAATTGACACCATTGGTCGATAATCGATGGTCAATATGATCTTGACTTATTGAGCAAAAGATTGCTTTTGTTGATTAAATTTTTATGGACTTTTTTAAATAATGAAGTTGGCGGGTTTTTTTCCTTGGCTGAAAATTGTTGCATGGTGGTTCTCAATCTTATCTCATTAATGATAATTCTTCTGCTTATGTTGTCTTCACTTTGTAAAATACTATTATTTCTTGATATTGATATATTGATAAATGACAAATCCCTAGTCTACCTTATTATGTAATGATGAGCATTGATTAATTCAATTACTTGATTATAGATATAATTGAAGTTATTAGTTAATGATGCTGGTAGCTCTTTTGCCTTGCCTTTCTTATTTCTTATTTCTGAGTGAACTAAGATTATTTAATGGTATCGCTGTTGCTACAATAACCAACAAGTTGTGTTTTCTTTTCATTTCGGTATATTTATCATAACTGCTGAATATGTTACTCTGTGTTCAGGTCGACGATGGCCCATGTGTGACCTACATAGGCGAAGGCGGATCTGGAAACTTTGTCAAAATGGTACACAACGGCATCGAATATGGTGATATGCAACTAATTTCTGAAGCCTACGATGTCTTAAAAACCGTCGGCAAATTATCAAATGAAGAACTCGCAGAAATATTCTCTGAATGGAATCAGGGCGAGCTCGAAAGCTTCCTAATCGAAATCACAGCTGATATATTCAAAGTTAAAGATGAACACAGTGAAGGCGAGCTTGTCAATAAAATCCTGGACAAGACTGGGATGAAAGGAACGGGAAAATGGACAGTCCAACAAGCCGCAGAACTTTCAATAGCAGCCCCCACGATTGCTGCTTCTCTTGATTGCAGATACCTCAGTGGGTTAAAAAATGAGAGAGAAAATGCTGCCATGGTTCTTGACCAGGCCGGGATTAATACGCCAACATTAAGATCAGTCGATAAAAAACGTCTAATCGATGATGTTAGGCAAGCTTTATATGCTTCTAAAATATGCAGCTACGCGCAAGGGATGAATTTGCTTAGAGCGAAAAGTGTTGGAATTTGAATTTGGGGGAACTGGCAAGGATTTGGAAGGGCGGGTGCATCATTAGGGCTCGGTTTCTCGACAGGATCAAGAAAGCGTATGAAAGAAATCGGGTCCTACCCAATTTGATCGTGGACCTGGAATTTGCGAAAGAGATGGTTCAAAGACAAGGGGCTTGGAGGAGAGTTGTGGGTTTGGCGATTGAGTCGGGGATCAGTACCCCTGGGATGTGTGCCAGCCTATCGTATTTTGACACATCGTAGGGCGAGGCTGCCCGCAAATTTGGTGCAGGCACAAAGAGATTTGTTTGGGGCCCACACTTACGAGAGGGTGGATCATCCCGGGTCGTTCCATACAGAATGGACCAAGCTCGCAAGGCAGAGCAAAACAGGTGCGCTTATCTAAGAACTAAGTTGATCGGTTATTTTTCTTGAATTTGAATTGGTGAAAATTAAAATTGGGATCTGTTTAAATTGTCGGTGTTGGTGCTTTTTTCTATGGATGTTATTTGGTTCAATAATCGCTGCATCTATTTGAGGTCTACCTATAAAACATGCAATCCCTTGTTATGGGATTAAAAATTTTGGTCATATTTTGTATTCTCTTCCTTTCTATTTTAATAGAATGTTCGTAATGGTCTCGAATGCGCTTCTCATGTTCGTAATTGTCTCTACATGTTTACTATTTGCTATACTTTGGACATCTACTTTAGGAATTTGTTGACTTATCTGAATGATAAGTGTAACATAGTCAAATTGTTTGTCGAATTGGATGAAATTTCTAAGTGCATTTCCAAATATTAAAAGATATACACCCAAGTATGTGAAAGATGTGCATGGCAAAATACACTCCCTCCCTCTATATAGTGATGTTATTGAGTCTATAGGCTGTTAGAATAGTGGATGCCCCTATCACAACACAGGTAATTGGTTAGTTTATCCCCTATCACAACACAGGTAATTGGTTAGTTTATCAAGTGTTTTGCACAAATCGCAATTATGGAACACAACTAGGAGTAGCTTAAAACATTTTTGCTGATTAGTGAAAGAGATCACTTGTGGTGCCGTAAGTTGTGCAAGATGTTAGAGGTTGCATGAAAGACTAGCCAAAGTCAAGAAAAATCATATTAATTTGTAAGTTTATTGTTATATGATTTGTAAGTTGTAATATCTTATATTTATGAACTTCATATGTATAATATATGAATGATCAACTTGCAAATGCTTTAGCATTTTTCTTCATCTCTTCAATAATTTTTCGTTACATACGAAAATTGCGAAATTTTTTCAAAATCTCAAAATTTTCTTTTATCTTCATTTTTTTAAAATTTTGCATGCTATAACAGAAATGAAATTTTCAAAAAATAATTTTTTTTTGTTTTCTCCGGTTAAGCTTTTAAAAAATCTTTAAATTTTTTTCAATATTATATCTTCTATGGCAAATGGAAATCTCAAACTTTTCTGCTTTCTTCGGTTTTTAATATTTTGGATGTTATAGCATATTACAATTATGAAATTTACAAACATTCCAAAATTATTTGTTTTCTTCAAGTTATAATATTTTTGCATGCAACTATATAAAAACTGCGTAATTTTCGGAAATCTTAAGCGTTTTTATTTCCTTTGGTTTTTAATAGTTTGCTTGCTATATAGCACGCGAAAATTTCGAATTTTTCAAAAATATCAAAAAAATAGTTTCTTTGATTTTTCAGTATTTTGTATGCTATATACTATTATAAAACGCGACATTTTCAAAAATCTATGAAGTTTTGGTGCTCTTCTGTTTTTCAATATTTTTGATTTCTAGCTCAAAAATTGCGATTGTAAAGTGTATTTCGTCACCGCATGGGGATGGATGCGCACGTGCTTAAGATGTGTATAGATTCTTCCGGCCCTATGACAAGCAGGGGTTTTATTGATCGTGGGATCCAAATCTCCGGCAGCCGCGGACAATACTGCCATTAATTACCCCTCGCTTTTGATGCGAGAGAACCTCCGATTGACGGGTCATGCTGGTCATGCGAACTCATTCCGTGTTATGTGCGTTGTGTGAAAACGATTTTCAAACCTCTTTGAACATATCGGGGCTATCACACGGGGGTCCCGCTGCCCGGTCAGCAGAGGCTGGAGATCAAGGGGGCTAGCATCCCTTTTGCCGGGCTTGAGACAGCTCCTTGAAACAATTTTATTTTAAGGGAGGTGTGAGGGTGGTGGCCTCCCGACTCCTGAGTTCGGGAGGCCTTCCTGAAGATGAGAACCCTTTTGAGGGGGGTCCCGAAAGCAGGGGACCCCTGGGGGGTCCTGAAAGCGGGGGATCCCTTGAGGTGTCCCGAAAGCGGGGACCCGGGAGGGGTCCCGAAAGCGTCCCGAAGATGGCATCCCGAAGATGGCATCCCTTGAGGATGCAGGACCCTTATGAGTGGAGTCCTAAAGGCAGGAACTCCTTTGAGGGCATTCCAGAGCAAGGAGATCTCTGAGTGGGATCTTAAAGCTGAACACGGGTGTGTCCCGTGTTCACGTTTTGATGGGGGAAACATAAGTTGCGACCCACGTTCTCATGGATCTTGTTGGAGATCCTGGGCCGGCATGGGGCTTTCACCGAGTTAATTTGTTCAAATATGTTTGCTAAGGGCGAAAGCCATGGACTTTCACCCCGAGAGTGCTTCTCTTGTCCTTCAAGTTTGATAAAGAAAAGTTGCTCCTTTCTTTGGTTTTTGTCTTGGATCTTGAGCTCTTGAGATGGAGTTTTTCAAAAGATGGATTCTCTTTTGATGGGTTGTATTGAAGAGAGAGAGATGAAGGAGATGAGCAAGGCCCAAAATGCACTCTCTTCTTGAGGGTCTCTTTGAAGAAGAAGATGAAGAAAGAGGTTCGCCTCTTTTTTGATGAAGGCTCAAAACCCTAAAGATTGAGGGAATGGAATTTTTTTCTATTTCTATTTTGGGTGAGGTTTAAATACCCACATGTTTGCACTTGAGCCCTTAGGCTTTACAAAATTGGCTCTTCGCCTATTTCTTTACACATGTGCTTACTTTTGCACCTTAGCTCTTGGGTTTTACAAAATTGGCTTTTTGCCAAATTCTCTTACATTTATTCCTAAAATTACATTTAAATCTATTTATTACAGTTTTCTTTCTTGGCATGGGGTCGGCCCCTATGCTTGAGCTTGGACTCGGCTTGGGTCTACTTGACTTGGGCTCGGGCCCACTTGACTTTGACTTTTCGATTGTGGTAAAAAGGATGTAATTTTTGACCTCAACAACGATAACTTTAAAAATCCCAAAATTTTCTGTTTTATCCAAAATTTTAATATTTTGGATGCTAAACCCGAAAATCGTGATTCTTTTTTAAAATTTTAAAAAAATTCTTTTTTTTAATTTTCTATAATTTGCATTCTATATCACACGGTGATCATGAAATTTTCGAAAATCTCAATGTTTTCTGTTATTCAGTTTTTCAAAATTTCGTTTGCTATATCACATAAAGATCGCGAACTTTTTAAAAATATCAATATGTTCTGTTATCTTCCGTTTTTAATTATCTTGCTTCTTATAGTACACAAGAATTGCTAAATTTTAATAAATCTAAAAAAAACTTCGGTTTTACAATTTTTTGTATGTTGTTTATAGCACACGGAAATCATGAAATTTTCAAAAATCCCAAAAAATTCTGGTTTCTTTGGATTTTTAAAAATTTAGATGCTATATAGCACATGACAATCCCGAAATTATTTGTTTTCTTCAAATTACAATATTTCGCAACCTACCACATGGAAATCGCTTGATTTTCAAAAATCCCAAACCTAATTCTGTTTTCTTCAGTTTTTCAATATTTTCCTTGTCATGAAATTTTCGAAAAACTAAAATATTTCGGTTTTTTATGTTTTTTGATATTTTGCATGCTATATAGCATGTACTAATGGTGAAATTTTCAAAAATCTCAATTTTTTGTGCTAATCTGTTTAAATATTTTGCTTTATATAGCTCACAAAAATCGCAAGAATTTCAAAAATCCAAAAAAATTCCGTTTTCTGTAAATTTTCAATATAATGGACCCTATAGCACGTAAATCTTGAATTTTTAAAAATTTTAGAAACTTTAGGTTTTCTTCAAATTTTTGAAAATCTCAACATATTTTGTTATTCAATTTTTCAATATTTTGCACACAAGAATCCTAAATTTTAGTAAATCTGGAAAAGTTTGTTTTCGTCCGTCTTACAATTTTCTTATGCTATATATATAGCACTCAAAAATCATGAAATTTTCAAAGGTCTTCAAATTTTCTGTATCCTTCGATTTTTATTATATTTTGGATTCACATGGCAATCGTGAAAATTTTCAAATATCCCTAAATTATATGTTTTTTTTCAGATTATGTTATTTTACACGCTAACTCATAAAATTTGCGTAATTTTTCAAAAATCTAGACCATTTCAGTTTTCCGGGGCTCTTCAATATTTTTCTTGCTAGAAAATCGCGAAATTTAAAAAATCTCAAAAAAATCGGTTTTTTTTCCTTTTGATTTTTCAATATTTTGTATGTATAGTTCATAAAAATCATGAAATTTCCTTTTTTTCCTTCAAAATTTTAATATTTTGCTTGTCATGGCATACGGAAATCATGATATTTTTGAAAGTCCAAAAATTTTCTTTTTCTTTGAACTTTCAATATTTTGCATGTTATTGCATACGAAGAATCACAAATTTTTTTGAAAATCTCAATATATCCTGCTATTTGGTTTTTCAATATTTTGCACAAGAATCGCTAAATTTTAATGAATCTTAAAATATTTGGTTTTCATCGATTTACATTTTTTTGTAAGCTGTTTGCAGCACACAAAAATCATAAAATTTTCAAAAATCTCGGAAGTTTATGCTTTTTTGTTTTTTTTTTTAATGTTTTGGATGCTATAATCGTGAAAGATACAACTATTCCAATTTTTTTTAGCAAATTATAATAATTTGCACGCTGCCTTATTAAAATTGTGTAATTTTCAAAAATCTCATACTTTTTTCTAAGTATTTCAGTTTTTTAATATTTTGCTCACTGTAGCACACGTAAAGCGGGAAATATTCAAAAATCCTAAAATTTTCCGGTTCTTCTTCGATTTTTTCAATATTTTGCATGCATTTAACGCATGAAAATCGCTAAATATTCCAAAATCTCAATTTTTTTATGCTCTTGTGTTTTTAATATTTTTGCTTTCTATAGCGTGCAATTCGCGATAACTTCAAAAATCCTAAAATTTTCTTGGTACTTAAATATTTCAAATATCTCATGTTATAGCACACGAAAATCGTGAATTTTTTAAAATTCAAAAAATTTCTGTTTGCTTCACAGTTTCAATAGTTTGCATGCTATAAATAAGCACATGAAAATCACAAAATTTTCAAGTCTTGATATATTTTGTTATTTGATTTTCAGTATTTTGCGCACTAGAATCTCTAAATTTTAATAGAGCTCAAAAAAGTTGTTTTCGTTTGTTTTGCAATATTTTATATGTTATATATAGCATATGAAAATCATGAAATTTTCAAATATCTCAAAAAGGTTTCTCTCTCGGTTTTTTAATATTTTGGATGCTATAGGACACGACAATCACCCCCAAATTATACACTTTTCTTCGAACTACTACATTTTGCATTCTGCCTGATGAAAATTACGTAATTTTCAAAAATCTCAATTTTTTTCTTCAGTTTTTAATATTTTGAGAATAGCAAAATTTTCAGTTTTATTCGATTTTTCGATATTTTACATCCCTATAACACATGAAAGTTGTGAATTTTTTTGTTTTTCGGTTTTTCAATATTTTGTTTGCTTGCACATTAAATGCGTGAAATTTTTCGAGATCTCAAATATTTTTTTGCGCTTTTATGTTTTTTAATATTTTGCTTTCTATATAGCACATAAGAATCACGACAGCTTAAAAAATCCCAAAATTTTCTGGTTATTTCAAATTTTCAAATTTTTGCGTGCTATAGCACACGAAAAAACGCGAATTTTTCAATAAAGTTCTCGATTTTTTTTGCGCTTTTTGGTTTTTCAATATTTTGCTTTCTATAGCACAAAAGAATCACGATAACTTAAAAATTCCCAAAATTTTCTGTTCATTTGCGTGCTGTAGCACACGAAAAAGCGCGATTTTTTCAAAAAATTCCCGTTTTCTTTATATTTCCAATATTTTGCATGCCATCTTCGTGTGCTATATTACAAATCACAACTATGGAACTCATCTAGGAGCAGCTTAGAACATTTTTTATGATCAGTGAAAGAGATCCCTTGTGGTGGTTGTAAGTCATGCAAGTTGTTAGAGGTGGCATGAAAGATTGTAGAGCTTCAGCACCTGACATTTTCTGGTCTCAACTCCCAAGTAGTTTGAAAAGAGAGGTTGCATGAAAAATGGGATATAAGTTTTATTTTGACATTTAAAATCATATTTGAAGAAAAACCTTTGCCAACCTTCCTAATGCAATCACAGCATCTCAAGTGAGAGGTCTGTGTTACCATCCCAATAATCATAGTTTGGAGACTGGAATATTTCGATCATAACACTATTCATTATACTTATCCTAGAAATAAAATAAGCAATGAAAGGTTAGGATTGATGTGAAGTCTTAACTAATGCATATGTGATACCGATAACAATGATATTTTATGGCCATCCATATGAATCCTTTCCTTGAATAGATTAAGAGTCGAAATCAACTATAGGTAATATGTTGTTGCTGAGTCATCATGAGTCACTAAAATGCAATTAAGCAGCCAAAGGAAGTGATTGGAGCAGACATCGATTAGTGGTTGCTAATCAAAGCTTTTGCTTTTTATAGCCACACAAATTAGATTAAGATAGAGTTACATTTATATGATTTTCTCCCAAATTAACCCCAAATTTAAAAATAATTCCCAAAATAAAGACCGAGTCAAAACTATTTCCACGAATAGTCCTCCATACGTCACGTAGGATGTGGGGTCGCGGAGACGGTCATAGCAAAATAGAAAACGCTATCAGAAATAACGTTTTTTTTTGGGATGAAAACGCTATGAGAAAACGCTATCTAAAATAATGTTTTTTTTTTGGATGAAAACGCTATTTTGATGAAAACGCTATTAGAAATAACGTTTTCATATATCTTAGCCTCTGCAGTTTAAGATATATCTATGATTGTATTAGTTTAATTTGTTATTGATTTATTATCTTAAAAGATTTCAGAAGTTGATATATGATTTTTAAAATATTTTGTATTGGGTATCTTTTATTTGTTGAGTTTGTTGATGAACATAAATTTCAAATTTGTTATATCTTAAACTAATACATCATAGATTTATGTTCATCAACAAACTTAACAAATAAAGATACTCAATACAAAATATTTTAAAAATTATATATTAACTTCTGAAATCTTTTAAGATAATAAATCAATAACAAATTAAACTAATACAATCATAGATATATCTTAAACTATAAAATAAAAGATTTCAGCCAAGATATATGAAAATGCTATTTCTAATTGCGTTTTCATCCCAAAGAAAACGCTATTTCAGATAGTGTTTTCTGTTTTGCTATAACCGTCTCCGCGAGCCCACATCCTACGTGGCGTACGGAGGTCTATTCTTAGAAATAGTTTTGGACCCGTCTTATTTGGGAATTATTTTTAAAATTAGGGTTGATTTGGGAAAATATTCCATTTATATACAAGGACATGCAAAAAAGGCGCAGGCAGGTCCCATCAAATGATTTGGATTTGGAGTGCATAATGAAAAGAGAAACCCTGAATCTCTCATAAAGGAGAATCCTAAACCTGACATCTGAACTTTGATAATTGCTAAGTTGAATTATGGTAGAATTATAGTCAAGGGATCGTGTAAGACTTAGTCTAATCGAAACGAGGGGCGATGACCCTCGAGTCTTAAGAGCATTTAAGTTCATGATTAAGTCTATGATGTGGTCGAGTCTTGAAAGCATTTAGGTTCATGATTAGGTCTATGATGCGGTCGCAACGTGTGGTGAAAAGCAGCCTAGACGAGCATCTAGGGAAGGTGTAGGCCGCCTTTTCTAACACGAGCGTGATAAAGTTGATAGATTTTTATGCTATTTAATGATGATCCGATATGTTGTTGGCAATTTCGTATGGTCAGGTAAATGAAATGCGTATGTTTATACTTTTTCATCGTTATTGTGCAATACATAGATTTTTCTAGTATTCCTTCCTCCGAGTAATTAGATAGATTACAGGTTCACGACTAGGTCTATGATGTGGTCACAACGTGTGGTGCGAAGCGGTCTAGGCGAGCATCTGGGGATGCTGTAGGCCGCCTTTTCTAACATGAACATAATAAAGTTGAAAGATTTTTATGTTAATGATGATTCATAATGTTGTTGCTAATTAAGTATGGTGAAGTAAATGAAATGCGCATGTTTTTACATTTTCATCGTTACTGTGCAAATACATAGATTTTTCAATTATCCCTTCCTCCGAGTAAAGGGATTGTATCGGTTTGATTTCGTCCTTTTTCCAGATTTTGAAGCTTTAAGACCGACAACCGAAATAAGTTATATAGATAAAATGATATGTGTGAGTTTGCAAGTTAAAGAGTTGTATGATTGTAAGGTATTTTAGTTACCAGCTTAGATAATATGATACCTTCAGATTACTAGAGGTCAACTCCGCCATCTTTTTTCCTTTTCCTTCTTTTTTTCATTTTATAATATTTTTTGGGGGTTGAAAAATGATGTCTTTCAGTTACAAGATTAATCTATGTAAACGTTTGGTGAACAACCTTGGCGTATGATAGACCCCTTTTGTCTCCCTTAAACTTTTGTTGACAATTTTCCTTTTTCTGCCATCATTTTAAAGCATATTTATTTGATTCATCAATCGTTCTTTTTAAGTCTCAAAAGTGGTTTAGAATGAGTTATTATCTTACATTAGATTCAATGTCTTGTATTACTTGGCCTTTGGTGAGCCATCAATTCGGAAGAAAAGTCTCTTTAAGGCTTGTTTGGATAGTACTTGTCCCATGGAAAAATGGCTAAGATGCTATTTTTTCGCCGGATTGGTCTATTCCTTCACAAGGGGCTGTTTGGATGGATTTTTTAATCTTTGATGCATAGGGAAAAAACCCCAACTTTGACCCTATCCACCAGATTAAAAAATTGAGCTAGACTCAAAAAAAATTTCCCCGAGCCAGCTCACTCGTTCGTGCATCTCGCGTCCTCCTTTCTCTTCTTCTTCCCTAGCTGCATCTCTCACCATCAGCCATGGCCATCTCCTCCTTCCTCAAACCCAAACCCTCCTCTCTCCTCCATCTCCTTCTCAAACTCTTCTCCACTTCTTCTTCCCCCCTCTTCCCCCCTCACCTACTCCTCGCCCCTCCCTTCAACCCTTACAATCCCCTCTCTTCTCCACTCTCACGCCTCTCTTACGTCCCCCTCCTCCTAAACCTCACAATCCCCTCTCCCCTCCCACGCCCCCTTCCTCCTCTGCCGCTTCTCCGGCCTCCGCTACCACGTCCCCTTCCCTCAGATCCTCTCCTGCCTCAATCCAGATTCCGACGTCGAAACTGTCGAGATCACCCTCACCTGCTCCTCTCCTTCAAATGAGGATTCGATGGATACATTGATGATGATGATGATGATGATGAGTTGAGTTGTATAATCGAGCATGCACATGGCATTAAAAAAATGGAAAATTAAAGACGAAAAATAAAAGGTAGTCCAGGGAAAATGGGTTCTAAGCTGCACAATCGAGGGGTAAATTTTTATCCCATACCATCTAAACATGTTATGAAATAAAGATCCTAGATATTTTTAGCTTAAAGTAATACAAGTGTAATACGGAACATTTTTATCTCAAATTAAATCCATAGAATTATTTTCCTAACTATCCAAACACGATCTTAGCCTTTTTTTCTTCTCCCTCTCGCTCACACACACACAAGAGAGAATAATGGAGGACAAAGGTCCTAAAAGAGGAAAAGTCTATTTTTCACCCTTTGTTTCGCCGCCATCATCTTTATTATCTCCATCAATCAAGGTATAGATACACCAATTTCATTTGATTTTAACATTTTTCACCGTTGATTTAATAGTTGCAAAATTAACGGTTTTTACAATAATAGGATATTTTAAGAACTTTTATATCAATATTGATCAAGACCGAAAAGATGTTATAAATTTAGAATAATATGAAATTTAGTGTTATACATCTTAAATGATAAGTATCAAGATAGACGGTACCAATCGTCGAGAAAAATGGTGGAGGGTATACTTTATAGGCTAAATTGCATGTAAATACCCAAAGTTTTAACATTTTGACAGATAAATACCTAAGTTTTTATGAGTTGCACATAAATACCTATATTTAAGATTTTTGTAAGAGCTGGCAATTTTTATGTGCTATATGAAACAAAATATTGAAAACGGAGAAAATAATTTTTTTTGATGTTTTTGTAAAGTTCGTGATCTTTATGTGTTTTGAAATTGCCAATTCTTAAAAATTTCGCTATTTCCGTGTGCTATGTTAGCTTGCAAAATATTGAAAATTTGAAGGAAAAACATATATTTTTATTTATAGAAAATTAGTGATTTTCGTGTGCTGTATATAACAAGAAAAATATAAAAAAATTGTAGAGCATTAAAAATTATAAGAGTTTTGAAATTTTGCAATTTTTATGTGTTTTGGCAAACATAATACAATAGATATTGTAAAACCGAAGAAAACAAAATAATTTGAGGTTTTTTCGTATGATAGAGTTATAAATATTGTAAATTTGAAGAAAACAAACTATTTTGAGATTTTTGTAAATTTTTCGATTGTAATGTGCTATAGCATGAAAATGTTAAACAACCGAAAAATTAAATATTTTGATAATTGAAAACTTCATGATTTTCATGTGACATAGCATGCATAAACTTGAAAAAAATGTGGAATTTGAGATTTTTGAAAATAATAATAAACTGAAGAAAAAAGAAAAAACAAGATTTTCAAGAAAATACGGGATTTTTGAACAATTTCATAATTTTCATGTGCTATAACATGAATAATATTGAAAAAATGAAAATAACAGAAAATTTTGTGATTTTCATGTTTTATCATATAAGAAATATTGAAAAACCAAAGTAAAAAAAAAATATTTTATTTTCGAAATTTCATGGATTTCGTGTGCTATAATAGCAAGCAAAATATTATAAAACTGAAGAAACGGATTTTTTTTGAGTTTTTAAAAAAAAATTCATCATATTCATTTGCGCATGCAAAATATAGAAAATTTCAAGAAAAACAGAAAAATTTTGGATTTTTTTTTGCATTTCGTGATTCTCGTGTGCTACAACAAGCAAAATATTGAAAAAACTGAAGAAAACATAAATTTTAAGTTTTAAAAAAAATTGTCATATTCGCATGCAAAATGTTGAAAATTTGAAAACGGAAAATTTTGAGATTTTTGTGCGTTTCGTGATTCTCGTGTGCTATAACAAATAAAATATTGAATAAATTGAAGAAAACAGAATTTTTGAGTTCTAAAAAAAATTCGCCATATTCGTGTGCCATAGCACACAAAATGTTTAAAATATCAAAAAAAGGTAAATTTTGGATTTTTATTCATCTCGTGAACTATAAAACAAGCAAAATATTGAAAAATTCAAAAAAAAAAAAACAGAAGTTTTCAGTTTGTACAAAAATTTCACCATAATCGTAAGTAATAATAGCATGCCAAATGTTGAAATTTTGAAGAAAACAGTAAATTTTAAGATTTTTGTTCTTTTCATGATTCTTGTGTGCTATGACGAACAAAATATTGAAAAAACCGAAGAATGCAGAATTTTTGAGTGCTTTTAAATGTTTCGTCATATTTGTGTATGCAAAATGTTGAAAATTTGAACTGAACAGAAAGTTTTTGGATTTTTGTCTATTTAGTTATTTTGTGTGACAAGCAAAATATTGAATAACCTGAAAAAACAGAATTTTTGTGTCTTAAAATTTTTTTCGCCATATTCATGTGCTATATCATGCAAAATGTTGAATATTTGAAGAAAATTTTAGGATTTCTGTACATTTCGTGATTCTCATGTGCTTTTAACAAACAAATTATTGAATGTTGAGCTTTTTAAACAATTTCGCCATACTCGTCAAATATAGTGTGCAAATTGTTTAAAATCCGAAGAAAACGGGAAATTTTTGTATTTCTGTACATTTCGTGTACCATATGCATAATAAACAAAATTGGAAAAATCGAAGAAATAGAATCCATGAGTTTTTTCATACATTCACCGTATTCACATGTTGAAAATTTGTGGAAAACAGAAATTTTTTGCATTTTTGTACGTTTCGCGAATCTCGTGTGCAAAATTTAGAAAAAAAACGAAGAAAACAACATTTTTGAGTTTAAAAAAAATCGTCATATTCATGTGCATATATATAGCGTGAAAAATATTGAAAATTTGAAGAAAACGGTAAATTTTGGGGTTTTTTGTACATGTCGTGATTCTCGTGTGCTAACAACCAAAATATTGAAAATGCCAAAGAAAACGGAATTTTTGTGTTTTTAAAATTTTTTGCAATATTCATGTACCAGCGTGCAAAATATTGAAAATTTAAAGAAACTGAAAATTTTAGGATTTTTGTAAATTTCGTGATTTTCATTTTGCAACAAGAAAAATAGTGAAAAAACTGAAGAAAACGGAATTTTTAAAAAATATTTGACATATTGATGTGCTAGTGTGTAACATGTTCAATATATGGATAAACCAGAAAATTTTGGGATTTTTATACATTTCGTGATTCTTGTGTATTGTAACAAGTAAATATTAAAAAAAACCGAAGATAAAAAATAATTTGATAGTTTTTATGATATTCGCCATATTTGTGTGCTAAATACGCGCAAAATGTTGAAAATTTTGAAGAAAATGGAAATTTTTGAAATTTTTGTACATCTCGTATGCTCTAACAAGCAATATATTGAAAAACCCAATGAAATCAGAATTTTTGAGTTTTCAAAAAAAATTCGCAATATTCATGTGCACAACATACAAAATGTTGAAAATTTGAAGTGAACGGAAAATTTTGGGATTTTTACACATTCCGTGATTCTCATGTTTACTATAATAAGCAAAATATTGAGAAACTATAGAAAATAGAATTTTTGAGTTTTAAAAAAAAATCGCCATATTTGTGTGCTAGGGTTGTCAAAAATACTCGAACCCGGCCCAAAAACAAAGACCCGAACCCGCTAAGTTTTTAAACGGGTTAACCCGACGACCCTACCCGTTTAATAACCCGTTTATGAAACGGGTCGGGTATTAGTCATGTATCATAACCCGCTTCGACCCGAATACATTACCTCCAAATCGTTCATTTTCTTTTCGTTCATTATTCTATGTCATTTTTGGGTTCTACTTTTTGAATATCCACGAATTTATTCGTAAGCGTCAAATTTATAACAGCTGATTTGTATTGGTCATGCATAAAACAAAAAAAATATAATAATGAATCAACTTAGACCGGGACTGAAAAACCGATTATAACCCAACCTGAACATTAAACCGGTTGGGTCGACTCGACTCGACTATTAAATGGATCGGGTATGAGTCTTAAAAAACTAACCTGATTATTAAACGAATCGGATTGACCCTAACCCAATTTTGGCCGAGTCAAATATGACCCGACCCGATCCGTTTGACACCCCTACGTATAGTGTGTAAAATGTTGAAAATTTGAAGGAAAATTTTGTGATTTTTGTACATTTCGTGATTCTCGTTTGCTGCAAAAAGTAAAATATTGAAAAAAACGAAGAAAAAAGAATTTTTGAGTTTTGTAAGAATTTCACCATATTCGTGTGCTATACCTGCAAAATGTTGAAAATTCGAAGAAACAACAAAATTATGAGATTTTCTATATTTCGTGATTTTCATGTGCTATAACAAACAAAATATAGAAAAAAAACGGAAGAAAATAGAATTTGAGTTTTTAAAAGAAGTTTCACCATATTTGTGTCCTATAGCATGTAAAATGTGCATCCATGTGTAGGTCCATGTGTTGTGGTCCCAAACCGAGTTTTACAGGCTATCAGAGCTCTGATGTTCATTTGTCCACGTTGCACATGATGTTTGAGCCCTCATTACACGTGGAGTCCTCTTTGTCCATGTGTGTTGCACATGAAAGCACGTGAGGGGAAGTGTTGAGAATGTGGATAACATATCCCACATCAGGAAAATTGTGGGACACATGTGTATAAGATATAAGATGAGATAAATCTCCATAAGGCTTGAGTCTTTTGTATAGAGTCCCACTATATTAAAAGTCCATGTGTTGTCGATCCAAACCGAGTTTTGAAGAAGTCGGAAAAGTTTGGGATTTTTGTACATTTCGTGATTCTCGTATACCATAACGAGTAAAATATTAGAAAAAAACCGAAGAAAAAAGATTATTTGATCTTTGAAAAAATTTCTCCATATTCGTCTGTTATGGTGTGGGAAATGTTGAAAATTTGAAGAAAACGAGAAATTTTGGGATTTTTACACATTTCGTGGTTCTTATGTGCTTAAGGTTACCCTAGTTTTTCATTTTGAGTTTTCTCGATCCAACTCGTAACATGTCTAAACCTTTATTGTCAAGTGTCGAACATCATTTGGTCATTAGAGGATTATCTTACCGATGTGGATATTGGGGTCAAAATTTACACCTCTTTGTCCAAGAAAGTCAAAGTCAACGCCCGAATAAGTGGGCCCAAGCCTGAGTCCAAGTCAAGCGAGTCCAAACCCGGCTCAATCCAAGTTCAAGTTCCAAACATGGAACCGGCCCCATGCCAAATAAGAAAATAAAATAAATATGTAGCAAATAAATGAATATGTAATTTGTTAGAATTAAATTGGGCAAGATAGCCAAAAATTATAAAGTCCAAGAGGCCCAATGTAAAGTGCCAATGCTATAAAATCCAACCATCATGATGAAATGAGAACAACTTCTGATTCCTCAAAATAAACCTAGGGTTTTGTGCCGCTCTCTCTCTTTATGTCTCCTTCTTCCTTCACCTCTCTTTTTCAATTAAATCCAAGGTAAATCTTCTCCTTTTGCAAAATCAAATTTGATTTTGACCATTAATCCATCGAGAGGAATACCGATCTTCCGTTGAAATCACCAAAGGAGCAACCTTTTTCCATCTCTCTTCTCAAGATCTAACAGAGGAGAGGAGGAAGAAGATTAAACCCACTTGAATATGTCCCGAGACTTCGTAGAAGAGGAAAAGAGCCTCCTGTTGATCTTTTGGCATCAGAAATTTTGTGTTTAGGGCTGTAGCTCCGTTGGGTTTTGACTTTTGCTTACACCGTGCTATGTGCGCACCTTGCTAGATACTCATTTGGCTAGATGCACACCCTGTTGGGTGCACATCGTGGCGGGTGCGCACCGGTCCAGGTGCGTACCTTACCGGACCTTCTGGTCTATTCAGGACCCTTTGGCCCCCTCACACTCTCGCACCTCGTCAAGTGCTCACGGGGATAGATGTGCACCTGTCAGGTGCGCACCTGTCAGGTGCGCACCTGACAGGTGCGCACCTCATCACATGCGCATCTCGTCACATGCTCACTTCGTGGTACACGTACATCCTTCACTTTTTTCTTTCTTGTAAATATTTTACAAAATAAAAAATGAATAGAATAGATATGCCCTCAAGACACACCTACGCATACAGCATATTAAGTTCGCATGATTTGTTTGATCTATTAATCGGAGGTTCTCTCGTTCCAAAAGCGAGGGGTAATTAACGGCACCTCTGCCGGAGATTTGGATCCCCACGATCAATAAACTCCTGCCTACCGCAGACAGAGGAATCTGTAGTACGTCTGAAAAGCGACGAGCATTCCTATCTCAATAGGGTGACGAAAAACACTCTACAGTGGATAGAGATGGATAACTTCTAAGCTTCATGTCTCTTATTCCAGAATCAATTTTATGTGAGTGCGAGTAGGCCTCTGACAGTCATGTAGGTTTCCTGTTGAAGGCCAAGATTATCTTTATACTAGATTCATTAGAACTTTTAACTTGGTGAAAACACCTACTTAGCGGAGGTGAAATGGAATTTTTGAGTTTTTTTTAAAAATTTCGTCATAGCATGCAAAATGTTGAAAATTTGAAGTAACTAAAAATTTGGGATTTTTGTATATTTCGTGATTCTCATCTGCTATAAAAAGCAAAATATTTTTAGAGTTTTTTAAAAATTTCGCCATATTCATGTGCTATTATGTGCAAAATGTAGAAAATTTGAAGAAATCGGAAAATTTTGGGATTTTTGTATATTTCGTTATTCTCGTGTGCCGGTCAAAGTATTGAAAAAACAGAGAATTTTTTAGTTTTTTTTTTAAAAAAAATTGCTATATGTGTGTGCTATTTAATGTGCAAAATGTTGAAAATTTGAAGAAAATGGAAAATTTTGAGATTTTTTTATATTTTTTTGATTCTCATGTGCATAATATGTAAAATATTTAAAAAATCAAACAACATGAAATTTTTGAGTTTTTAAAAAAAAAATTGCCATATTTGTATAGTGTGAAAAATGTTTACAATTTGAAGAACACAAATTTTTTTAGGATTTTTGTATATTTCATGATTCCCGTATGTTATAACAAGCAAAATATTTTAAAAACTGAAGTAGAAAGAATTTTTTAGTTTTAAAAGTTTCGCTATATTCATGTGCTATAGTACGCAAAATGTTGAAAATTTGAAGAAAATGATTTTTTTTGCGATTGTTGTATATTTCGTGATTCTCGTGTGCTTGTAATAAGCAAAATATTGAAAAATCCGAAGAAAATGGAATTTGAGTTTTTAAAAAATTTCGACATATTTGTGCAAAAGTTGAAAAATCGAACTGAACGAAAATTTTTAGGAATTTTATACATTTCCTGATTCTTGTGTGCTAAGTAAAATATTGAAAAAACTAAAGAATACAAAATTTTTGAGTTTTTAAAAAAAAATCGCCATGTTCGTGTATAGCATGCAAAATGTTGAAAATTTGAAGAAAACGGAAAATTTTAGGATTTTTGTACATTTCTTGATTCTCGTTGATGCAAAATACTAAAAAGACGAAAGAAAATAGAATTTTAGTTTTTTAATTAAAATTTTGCCATATTTGTGCGTGCAAAATGTTGGAACTTTGAAGAAAATAGAAAATTTTGGATTTTTGTAAATTTCGTGAACAAGCAAAGTCACGTCCGCTTCCAAAATATACAGATACGGAGTTGATGACATGGTCCATGACGTATATATATTGAGAAGTACACCTCCACGGTGTAGATACGCTAAACATCTAACACTAATATCACAAGAAATAACAAATACCTTTTTCGAAATAAAAATAAATAAATAAATAACCAAATAGTCCAACATAATAACATCACTAACAATCCAACGTTAAGTCCAAAGGAAAGCCTTAAACAAGACATTATTCGTAAGAAAAAGAGAGTTTAATAGAAACAAATAAATAAAGGAGAGCTTGCGAGGCGTGAACGAATAGTCGAAAATTGATGATCACTCTGACTGATTAGCAATGAGTCTTCCGCGGGAAGCTCATGTCCTCCATGAGAATCCCGATCAACTTCCACCCATGATAAACATTTCAATCAAACAAAAATGTCTGTCAGAGAGCTGGAACTCATGTAAGTCTCTCAAATAAACATGGATTTAAACGAGAAATAAAAACGTAACAAGAGCATGAATAGTAACAACGGGCAGGCATATATAATTGAAATGTCTATCAATCATAAGAAACAAGTAAACAGATATAATCAATAGTCTATGAACATGAATAGATGTGTATGTAGAGGTTTCTTGTTCTCATGGTGTAACCTATCCATTGTTCGTCTTAGTTTAGCGAGAGTGTTGGACCGGGTTTCAAGAGTATTCCGTTTGTCCCACGAAACAACAACAACATGAATGATTATCCTACAGAAACACAAGAGCAATGTAAAGGGATTCCGGAAACCCTAACCGCTAGCTTCGCCAAACTACCCCAATCCCCACATTTAACGTTCATGGCACTTAACCGACAACATTTGACTTGGAAGAGTATACATTGGGAGGTGAACCCTTAACAACGAGTCATTCTTTCCTTAAACCATGCAATATCAATGATCAATTAGCCCCCTTGCAAGTTTCCAATTAAATACTTGACTGTATAATATAGCATGTTATCATTCAGAACAAAAAAAAAAGCAACTCCATGAACTTAAAGCGCAAATAAGGCATATCAAATTTTCAGATTCAAGCTTCCAAATATAAACAATGAATTTAGGGTTTTTTGTTACGGAGATACTGCAAAAAGAATTTCCCAATTCGGGTATCGGGAACTCGAGTTATGAAGGGTTTAATTTAGGTTGGGCGTATGTTTTAGTTACGGTTTCAGAAATTGCTGATGTTAAAGTACAGTTTCAGGATGTTTACGTATAGAATTTCAGGTCGAGATATACTGGGAAAAAAGTGCATCACTCGGAGTACTTATGAAATACATAAGGGTTTGCTCAATTTGAAGTCCCGAGGTGGGAGTTGCGACACTTTAAGCGACAAGTTCTACTGCAGTTGTCTGAAAAACAACTATGACAAAGACGATAACCACTAGGTCATAGCCCAAACGAAGCAATTTAAATTTACAGAGATTAAGGCATGAATCTACTGTAATTCTCAAAAGGAGGATTTACAAATTCTATTCTTATGAATTTTATAAAATTATTTGAGTGGAGTACTATCGCTGAAATTCAGCAACAGTTCAGATTTGCGCAACAAAACTAAATTGCGTAAAATTACAACCTAGGTTCAGAATTAGTCAAAAATTAAAATATTAAAGTTGTAGGAAACTATTTTCTCTATTTTTTATAAGAAAGAAACATGTCATTTGCTTTCCGGTACCACAAGATACAAGCGTTTAAAGGTTGCAACTAGTAACAGTCCTAGAAATAAACATAGTATCTTGTTTGTATAAAAAACGAATCTTGACATATCTATTGGTTGTCATAAACCGTAATATGTTGTAACCATGATCAGCGAGGAAATCACATAAACTATACTATAGATCGTCATAAAACATGCATATAATATTGATCAAAAGCATGAAGGCAACATCGTATTGAAATTCCTAATTCGATCCATCTTCTCATTGAATAATTATTTTTTCTTATTTTCTTTTTATTATTATCGTGAGAGATTAATGTTAGAGATTAGAGATACCTACAAAAAGAGATGGAGGAGACGATCTAGGGTTTTGAGATGACATAGATCGTCTAACCGTGTAGAGCAAAAACCTCGATTTGATCGAGATTGGTCGTAAACGGTGATTGGAGGAGCTTTTTCTCCAAGGATCTTCTTCCTTCTTGCTAGGGTTCTTCCTCTTTTTTTTTTGATGAGAGTTTATGAGAGGAAGAGAGAGGGGGCTAGGGTTTATTTATAATATTAAGGATAATGATTTTAGAGGTCAAAGGCTAGGATTTAATTGGGTTAGATCAAACAGCTTAAAAAGGTTTTATAAAATAGATTTTAGGTAAAAATTTGAATTATAAAAATAAATTCTAAAATAGATACTCACATTAAAATAAATTTCAAAATATTTTCTTAAAAATAAATTAGACCCTTTTTAACCAAAAATCTAATAAATAAATAATAACTTGCAAAATTAAGAGCTCAATCTTATGACCTCTAGAACCACATCTCAACGTCTAAACCAAAGGGATACAAGTAATGACCATGCATATAATTAGAAAGAAGTAAATATGTATGAGTGTTTAATAGAAAAGGGGCATTTATTAAAGAAAGGATATACAGGGAAAGTGCATGAATTTTGCAGTCGTTACAAGAAAAATATTGAAAATTTGAAGTAAACGGAAAATTTTGTGATTTTTAAAAATTTCGCCATTTTCGTATGCTTACATGCAAGATGTTGAAAATTTGAGGTAAACGGAAAATTTTGGGATTTTTGTATATTTCGTAATTCTCATGTGCTATGACAAGCACAATATTAAAAAACCCAAAGAAAACAGAATTTTTGGGTTTTAAAAAAAAATTCACCATATTCTTATGCTATATAGCATGCAAAATGTTGAAAATTTAAAGAAAAAATGGAATTTTTTTACATTTTGTAATGCTTGAGTGCTAACAAGCAAAATATTGAAAAGACCACAGAAAACAGATTTTTTGGGTTTTAAAAAAATTTCGCCTTACTCGTCTTCTATTATGTGCAAAATGTTTAAAATCCGAAGAAAAACAGGAATTTTTGGGATTTTTTTGCATTTCGTGACTCTTGTGTGCTGTAACAAGCAAAATATTTTAAAAGCCGAAGAAAACAGAATTTTTTATTTTTATAAATTTTTTGCCATATTATGTGCTATAACAAGCACGTTTTCACCATATAGCGTGCAAAATGTTGAAAATTTGAAGAAAAAACATTTTTTTGGATTTTTATTCATTTCGCGATTCTTGTGTCTTATAACAAGCAAAATATTTTTTAAAAAATACCTGAAGAAAATAGATTTTTTGAGTTTTTAAAAAAATATCGCCATATTCGTGTGTTGATTTTGTGTTGCAGATTCGAGGGCGAATGCGAGCCCAGAAGCTTACGAGATACGGCCTAAAGGAACTGGAGCCCATGACGAGGTGAGATGAGTTCTCATGAAGGTGCGTAGGAGAGGGCTACATGGCGCCTCGGGGTTGGCCGCGCGCGTGGAGGAGGCGACGTGGCGCAACGCGGGTGCGGGCTCATGCTGGTGTGGGTGCGAAGCGGTTGCGGATCTGGGTTCGGGTTTGGTTTTGGGCTGTTTCTTGTTGCAATCTGAATACAAATTGGTTTAATTCTTCTCCAAATTTCCCTAGACTATAAATAGCAGTTGTTTTGTTAGGGTTTTATTGATGGTGCCAAATATTGTATTTATCAAGATGGAGGGCAACCATCAAAAGAGAGGGTTTGATGGAGAAAGTAGAGGTGTTGTGAAGAGATTCTGAGAGTTTTTGTATTGGGCTTGTGGTGATTTTGGTGTATCTCGTGTAATCCTTACTCTAGTGGAAGCTTTCGTTGTGAAGGAAAAATTAGGAGTTAGTTTGCACCGAAAATCGTATATCATTGTGATCTTGGTTGTTTGTGTGCTTTTCTATTTGTTTGTGGTGTGTTGCGATAGCCGTCAGATAGCCTATTTCATCGTCTACGTTTGCACATTCTTATGTGTAATTTTCCGCTGCGCTATATCACTTATTCGTTGTCGGCTTGTGTGATCCTTTTGAGGTTCATCACGTCTAGCTAGGAGCTTCAGGGTACAATATCTTGTGCTATATAGCATGTAAAATGTTGAAAATTTGAAGAAAACGGAAAATTTTATGACTTTTATACATTTAATGATTCTCGTGTGTTGTAACAAGTAAAATATTTTAAAAAACCAAACAAAAAAGATTATTTGAGTTTTAAAAAAAAATTCGCTATATGCGTTCTATTATAGTGTGTAAAATGTTTAAAATCCGAAAAAGGGAAATTTTGTACATATTTTGATTCTTGTGTGCTACAACAAACAAATATTGAAAACCCGAAAAACAGAATTTTTTAAGTTTTTAAAAAAGAATTCGTCATATTCATGTGTGATAGCGTGCAAAATGTTGAAAATTTGAAGAAAACATTTTTTAGGGGATTTTTGTACATTTCGTGATTCTGGTGTGCTATATAACAAGCAAAATATTGAAAAATACGAAGAGAAAAGGATTTTTGAGTTTAAAAAAATTCGCCATATTCGTGTGCTATAATGTGCAAAATGTTGAAAATTTGAAAAGAATAAATTTTTTTATGATTCTCTTGTGGTATATATATTGAAGAATATTGAAGAAACCGAAAAAACAGAATTTTTAGTTTTTTTTTAATGTTGAAAATTTGAAAGAAACCATAAAATTTTGGGATTATTGTTAGGGTAAAAATTTACACCCCGTTGCCAAACTCAAAAATCAAAATCAAGCTCAAAATTAAAATCAAAAGCCAAGTGGGCCCAAGCCCAAACCCAAGCTCAAGCATGAAGAAGGGGTCAGCCAAAGAAAAGATTAAGAAAAACTAAATGTAATTTTTGTTTTTAATAGGCAATAAGCCAATTTTTGTACAAGCCATAGGGCTAAATGTAAAAGATGTAATCCTATAAAAGGCCCTCCATGATGATTTGAGAACTAATCAGAATTGATTCCCCCAAAAAAACAAAATCTTAAATTTTGAGCCACTATTTATTGCGCAAGTATTTTTCTCCTTCCTTTTTTTTCAAAGTGCGCACGTCAGGGGGCCTCAAAAAAGGGAAAATGAGCCCTTTTTGATCTTCAAAATTCAAAATCTTGGTGTTTTTGGACTCTTGCTTCATTGGGTTTCGACTCTATTTGCACCGTGTTAGGTGCGCGCCGTGCTAGGTGCCTATTTGGCTAGGTGCGCACCTCATTGGGTGCACATCTAGCTAAGTGCGCACTTCTCTAAGTGCGCATCTTGCTGGACCTTTTAGCTTATTCGGGACGCTTTGACCTCCTTCACTCCCTCGCGCCTTACCAAGTGCGCACCTTACTGGGCGCGCGTCTCGGCAAGTACACACTTGTCATGTGTGCTCCTTTGCAAGGTGCGCGCCTTGCTAGGTGTGCGTTCTGGCAGGTGCGCACTTGTTACGTGCGCATCTTACCACGTGCGCACTTGACATATATGCACTCATCACCTCTTCCGTTAGAAATTTTTTTTCTAACGGGGTGCTGCCCCACACCCTGTAAGGGGGCTGCTAGCCTTCTTGACCCCCAGCCCGCTATCCGGGCAGCGGGACCGTCACGCCCCGCCTCCCAGTGAACGGAGACGGTGACGTGGCAGGCACGCGACGTATTTATTCAGAAATAAATACGTTAAGCGTAAATAAGCAATATATTAAATGCACAAGAAATGACAAGAGATATAAAATAAATAACAACTTTTATTAACATTCATCTTTACAATACACTGCTTTGAAAAGGAAAGTACAAAGATATAAAGCAATGCCTAAACAGTGGCATATGAAATGAAAAGTAAGCACAAGGAAAATCTAGAAGTCCTGCTACTCGGTGAACTGCTCCACTTCCTCCTGGTTAGGCTTGATCTCGAGAGAGTCCGGTCCTCCTGACGAACATTCCAAAGAAAGAAAAGATAGGAATGTCGTCAGCGAACTAGCGCTCGGTAAGTCCTAAAAGAAAGACATGAATATAGAAAGTATTGAGAATTGAACTGTTAAGGTGTACAGGTATAAGATTGCTATTCTAAGTTGTTTGTATCTTGGTACAGAAGGTATTAGTGTATACGAGAGAAGTCCATCTTTCCCCATGGACTATGGTAACATGTAGTACAAGGCGCCCCGTCAAACCCCACGGGATAACGACACGAAAGTTCATGTAGGCGTATTTTAGTGAATCGTGTCACTTTTAATACATTCCGTACCAATCTACTCCTTTAACCCCATAATGTATTGTTTTGTATAGATTATAAGGCTTTCCGAGACCATGGATACAATTTGTTCAAGTAATCAGGTTCAGGATATAAGCTTGTAGTCATGTCAAGTTATAGCAATGGTTCGGTCAAGTCAAGTCTTGTATTCAGATTTGATATTCAGGTTCAGATTCAAGTATACATGTTAGAGTTTGGATTCATATTTGAATTGGATTCTGGTTTGAGTTTAATTCAAGCTTGATTTATACTCAGACTTGAGTCAGACACTTATAACTGATTTGGATCCTGAATTAGATTCGGGAGTTATCGGTAAATGCTGCACATGGACGGCAAGATTTGTGTTTTTTTCCAAGACAATTACTATTGATAACACCATTAAGTTTTTCTACCTTAAATAGGCAAGCACTCACTTTCTTCGGCTTCCTGAGGCTCAAGAGAATTGATCCCGCTTAAACCCATATTTACTAAAGTCCTTAACAGTGTTTTATATAGCTTGAGGGGTTTTTATGAAAAATATTTTAATATATAGTTTCAAAATAATCTCGAGAAGTTATTTATATTATTTAGGATTTTCATGGATATGAATTTTAAGGGTTTGAGGTATTTTAGTGATAATTATCTTAACCTGAATAGTTTATGGTATTTTACTGTAAAGCTTGACTTTCATTGGTATCTTGATGGTATTTTGATGAAACTTGTAATTCTTTCCTTTGAAAAAAATAAGGTTATTATATTTTGAAAATATATGGATTTGTAATATTTATATAATTATTAAAAATTAATTTTTATTATTAAGTAGAAAATTGCGTTTTTCTTAAAAATCGTATTAAAAACCTTTCGAGACCGAATGATCCGTGAGGAGGTCTGCATCTCGCTCTACTAGCTCAAGGATGTACGATAATCCGCACCATCCAATAGCGGGTCCCCTAAAAAGGGTTGTAGAGTCTTATTTGCAAAAGAATTTTAAAATACAATTCCAAAGAAAACCGTTTTTATAGTAGATGGTATTTTAATGAAATATTGTGTTCGTAACTAAAAGTACGCTCGAAGAGTATCGTGCTATGGAAACCATGTGTGTATGTGAGAGGTAGGTCGTTACCCCGTGAGGTTTTCTAAAGGTATAATTAAGCAAAACAATTAAATATGGTAGATACAAAGTTCATGGTATTTTAATGTAAAAATTGATTTAAAGTTATGTTTCATGATATTTTTGAGTGAAAGTTTGTTCTAAACATTAGTTTTATGTTAACAAGTAAGGTGTAGAAATATGAATGATCAATACTTAAGAAAAGGTGTAATTTCTAGGGTTTAGAATAAAATGTAGGTATTAACTCCACTTACCGACATATTTTGAAAAAAGAGAATTTTAAAGAAGAATGAGAGAGATTGGAAGGGACTTACAAGCTAGATAGATGAAGAGAAGGTAGAAAAGCGAGTGTTGAACTTCGTGGCATCGTGGGGTCGTCGGAACTTGCTTCTATCCTCGCTGGAAGTTGATCTCTTGTTAACTCCACTTGTATTTAGAAAACTTTGAGAATTTTGGCTATAATTTTCAGAATGAGGAAGAGCTAGGCCATGGGGTAGTATTTATAGTGTGGAATTAGGGTTTTGGAATTAAAAAGATGAATTAAAATGCATTAAAAAGATGATAAATGGGGAATTGAGGGGTCTCTATTTGATTGCAGAGTAATCAAACAGTGCAGGGGAGTTAGGGGTAGGGGAAAAGACTTGTGTGCGAAGCACGGGCACATTTTGCTACAGGGGGCCCGTCGACGCCGGCCATATAGGAGATCTCGCCGGTCGAGTTATGGAGGGGAGCCATCGGATTGGTGCCACGTGTTCCTCTCTGTATTAATACCCTTTTGCACATGTTTATTTCTTCAAACTTCTCATTTTTATGTGCATTGTACGTGTAAATTTTTGGGCTTCCAAAAAGTTTAAAAGAAAATTAGAAAAAATATAATGTGTCTGATTGGGTTCGACCACATGGGCTACGTCACAGCAGTGCAAGGCTTTACCAGTGAGCTACAAGTTGATTTTTGCTGTTCTTAAACAAAAATTAACTTATAAATTATACTCAGGGTTGTAAACTCCTTTCTGTATATTAAATTGAAAAATTTCGTACAGTAAATTCAGAGTCGTTACAGAGACCCCCATAAAAACTCTGTGAGGTCACCGATACGTCCAAAACACAACACACAAACACCTCATATTGAGTTCGCATGACCAGTTGACCCGTCAATCAAAGATTCCTTTGCTCCAAAAGTGAGTGGTAATTAACCACAGTTTAGTCCGCAGCTTCTGGAGATTTAGATCTCCACAATCAGTAAACCCCTGCCTATCCCAGGCATGGGGAATCTGTACATGCCTGACAAGCGTGCACATTCTCATTTCAATGGGGTGACAAAAAACAATCTACAATTATTTTTACATTTTACGATTCTCGTGTGCTCTTTATGTCAGGCCCCGCTTCCTAGAGTACGCTAAGATGGGCACGTGACATAGCCAACCATGCTACCTGTGGATAGGAAGTATCCATCCACAGTCACATTACGGCTGTAGAGATATCAAGAACAAAATATAACTATCTAATGCATGTCCATAAACCAAGATAACACGAGTCAAGAATAATAAAATGCGGAAGCAAAAGATCCAATACAAAATAACCGGAATGTATGTCCCATAATGCGGGCCCACATCAGGAATAAAATGCTGAAAGTAAAAGAACTAACTACTACAGAATCCTCACTGCTCAGCCTGCTGGCTGAAGTACTCCTGCTCGGACTGCAGCAAAGGTACGGAATCTGGGCCATGCAAAACCCAGACGTCAGCGCGTCATGACATCAAGTAATAAAATATAAACAGGGTAACAAGCAATGCAAATATAATCATGAATGGTAAAGCAGGTGTAACATCAATATAAATTAGGGCAGTGAAGGGTAGTGTGCAATGAGTAAAACTAAACTGGTCTATTGGGTTATCTACTCTCAAGTCTTTGAAATCAATTTGATGAATCATCGATGTAACTCAATAGTATCCCGTGCGTGCCCGGGACCACGGTCTAAGACTCTCGGGCTGAAACCGAGACGTGCCGCAAGGCACTAAAAGGAAAAGGGTAAAGACGAACGATGTCAGCAGCATCGTCCCGAGGCGGGCCTGGCCTCTAAAAACTGATCAGTATAAGCAAGCAACTGTCGAGTTACATGTCAGGATTTCATCATTGATTTTCCCATACCCCCAAGTTATATGTGTCAAGTCAGGTATTCAAGTAATCTGGAGCTAATGCCAACACAGGATCAGGTAGGTGCAGGTTTGTCTGGATAGACAACAGAAACGGTCCATAAGGACTACATGTCAGGTTTGTTGGCATTAGACACAAGATCAGGTAACAGGTAGAGCCATGGTACATCAGGTCAAGTCGACTAGTGTATTTAGATGTCATGTCATGTCAAGAGTGTACGGCACCATGTCGGGTCAAGTAATATGTGTAGCAAGTCACGTCAGGGTGTACAAGATAACATGTGGATGCTCATAATCGACTAGCATCATCACGGTTATGAATAAACAAGCGTGGTACTATCAGAACAATAAATAGGCACAGTAACATGATAAGCAATAGGTGCAGATTAAACTACTTAGTGGTACAGTTAACAATTTGAGTTTACGGGATGGTTTCCACATTACATGAATGCAGTATAGCAAATATGGATATTAAAATCGTGTTAATATGTACTAAAATAATCAAAGATGCAATTGAATGTAAACCAGGTTAGGAGTATGCAAACGGTCGTTCGACAGGGTATACAATATAAAAGGAGTACTGTGGCTATGCAAATAATGGTTATACGATTTAAGTATGAATGCGGGTACTATGTATAGTAACACTAGATGCAACATGGTATGTCCCGGGCTATAAATCAAAATGTTATGACGGGACATCGGGATGTTAAGAAAATGGAGACTATGGTATTATATCTAAACTACAGGTTAAATATGCTTTCAAATAAGTATAAATAGATCGCATAGCATGTAGCAAGTTTCACTTGCCTCGATGGGTAGCGATACGGAAAACGGAACGTTACGCGTCGGCGGGGAAAAGTCGCGACGCGCACACGGTATACGGAATGAGCCCAAACGACGAACAGTGGAATCACACGGGTCAGAGGTCCTTGCTGGGTCGTCAGGAAACGTCGCCGGCACGGTCGGATTCCGACGAACCAGAAACAGTAAACGTCAAGTTTCAAGAATTGCAGGAAAGAAAAGAATAGGAGAAAAGAAGGAGTAAGGAGGGGAGGATGCTTACACTGATCTGCAGAGGGGTCGTGAGGGTCGATGGCGTCGACGGAGCTCCGACAAGATCCCTGCAGAGACCTCCGGCGGTTAAAAAACTAACAGAGATCATAAAGAATGGGAGAAGAAGAAAGAAGGAGGAAAGAAGGAAGAAGGGGGAGAGGTAAGGCTCACTGGGTGTGCATGAAGGCCAAGGGCACGGGGATGAGGTCACCGGCGGCGGCTGGAAGCGAAGGTGGCCGAGACGAGTGGGTGTGCAGGTCCTCGGCTGCTCGGGAGAAAAGAAAAAGGAGGAAAAATAGAAGGTGGAGGCGAATGCGACGAGGGTGAGGGGCGACGAGGCTTGTGCGGGCGTCGTCGGCGCTAGGCAGAGGCGAGGGATGGGGGCTAGGGTTTTCTGGGAATGGGTTTCATTGTTAAAGAAGAAGAAGAGAAAATATAAAGGGAAGAGAGAGAGGGATACGCAGGGAGAGAGAGAGAAATTTGCGAGAGGAGTGAGAAAATATTCGAGAGGAGAGAGAGAGATAGAGGAACAATGAGGAGATATAAATTTGGAAGTATTCACAAGAGAGAGAAAGAGAGAAGAGAGAGAAAGAGAAGGGGAAAGGAGAGAGAGAGAGGAAGGGCAGTGAAGGGAGAGAGAGAGAGATGTGGGGTCGGATGGAATGGAGGCTCGCGATTGGCTGGGGGAAGTAATAGATTAGGAAAAAAATAGAAAAGATTTCTTTAAATGTTTAGAGAGCCATATCATTGGCTGGGAAGCAAAGAAATATTTTAGTTTGTTTACAGAAATATATTCGTTGGTTAAAATTTTAATAGGCTATAGAATATGTTTCAAACAGATTTTAGGAAATTTTGAAATAAATAGAATTTGGCGGAATACAAAATATTTCAGAATTGCGCCCGGGTCGGGTCCAAAAATTTGAATTTGAAATATGAAAAATATTAGCGAGTTCCAAAATTTGAAATGAAGGATTTTGTAATGAAAAAGAATACCCCCAAGAACGGACGCACATACGTGCGCGTAGTCGTCCAAACACGTCCGTTTCACTGAACGAGACGAGAACACGGTGCAAGGACGCTACCACAGGATTAGGGGTGACAAGCAGGCTAACAAGTATATTTTAAATTATTTTAAGTAATTTAATTGTAATATGCAAACATACGTAATGTCGGGGTAAATTATAACTAGTAACTGTCAAAGCATGATCAATGAAATAAGTACCACAACAACACATACGGTAACTGAAATTGGTATAACTGGACTCGGTTGTTACATTATACCCAACTACAAAAAGAATTTCGTCCTCGAAATTCCAAGAACACAAAAGGATAAACGACCAACAAACTACAAGAAAAGATGGAGAAACTTCTGCCGGATTTCATCTTCTCGTTCCTAAGTGGACTCTCCATGTGAGCGACAACCCAATGAAACAAATACAAGAGGGATAACCTTGTTCTTAAGAACTTTTTCCCTCCGATCCACAATTGCAATCGGTCGCTCCTCAAAAGTCAAGTCTTCTCGTACCGTCAACTCCGAAGGATCCAATACATGCGTTTCGTCCCGAACATATTTACGGAGTTGTGATACGTGGAACACATCATGTACATTCGCCAAGGACTGTGGTAACGCCAAACGATACGCTATCTCGCCAACACGCTCCAAGATCTCGAAAGGCCCGACGAACCGAGGACTGAGCTTTCCTCGACTTCCAAAACGAATCACCCCTCTAGTCGGTGATATCTTCAAGAATACTAAATCACCCACGGCGAACTCTAGAGGTCTTCTCGACGTATCAGCCCAACTCTTCTGTCGGTCTTGTGTTGCTTTCATACGATTCCTGATAGTGTTAACTTTCTCAACTGTCTGCACAACCAAATCTGGTCCCAACAATCTTCGTTCACCGACATCGTCCCAACAAACAGGTGAACAACACTTGCGACTATACAAAGCTTCAAATGGAGCCATCTGAATAGTTTCCTGGAAACTGTTGTTGTAAAAAACTCCACCAAATGTAGATGATCCTCCCAAGAACCCTTGAAGTCCAACATGCACGCTCTCAACATATCTTTAAGAGTTTGGATCGTTCTCTCCGACTGACCATCTGTTTGAGAATGATAAGCTGTGCTAAACTTCAATCGAGTCCCCAAAATTTCCTATAAGCTCCGCCAAAAGTGTGATAAGAACTGAGTGTCACGATCGGACACGATGCTCACCGGTACTCCATGCAATCTTACAATCTCCTGCATGTACCGTTCTGCCAAAGTTTCCGTGGATTGACCAACCCGAAAAGGAATGAAATGAGCTGCCTTGGTCAAGCGATCAACAATCACCCATACTGCATTGTTGCCTTTTGGACTCCGCGGTAGAGCTGTCACGAAATCCATGGTTATATGTTCCCACTTCCACTGAGGAATCGGAAGTGGTTATAATAAACCAGCAACCTTTTGATGTTCAGCCTTAACTTGCTGACACACCAAACATTTTGCCACAAAGCGGGCAATCTCCCGTTTCACGCCTTCCCACCAGAAATGTTGTCGTATATCTCAGTCGTGCCTCTTGGATGTACGGAATAAGCTGAACTGTGTGCCTCCTTCATAAGTTCTTCACGAATATTTCCCTTTGGCACACACAACCGGCTACCATATCTCAACGAACCATCTTCATGGATTAATAAGTCAATTCGAAGTCCAGCTTCAACCTGTTCTCGGAACTTGTGAAATCTAGGGTCCTGCGATTGCGCTGCTTTAATGTTCTCGATCAACGACGAATGTACCTGCAGCTGCATCAACTGTCCCGAAGAATGCGGTAGCACCACCTCCAAATCAAATCTTCGAAATTCTTCAACGAGTTCCTTCTGCGTAGTCAACATCTGAATAGCTGGTAACCGACTGAGCGCATCCGGTACGACATTAACCTTCCCCGGATGGTACTTAAGATCAAGATCGTAGTCAGCCATCAGCTCCAACCATCTACGCTGTCTCATATTAAGCTCCTTCTGCGTGAACACATACTTCAAGCTTTTATGATCCGTGAAAACTTCGACCCTTTTGCCCAAAAGGTAGTGTCTCTAAATCTTCAAAGCGAAAATCACAGCCGCAAGCTCCAAGTCATGAGTTGGGTAATTCTTCTCATGGGTCTTCAACTGTCTCGATGTATACGCTACAACCTTCCCATGCTGCATCAAAACACATCCCAATTCTTTTCTAGATGCGTCACTGTGAATCACCAATCATCCGGAACTGTCTGGCACGGTCAGAATAGGAGCGGTTATCAACTTTTGCTTCAACGCCTCGAAAGCTGACGCACACCTATCCGTCCACACAAAAGGTACCTCCTTGCGCGTAAGCTTGGTCAACGGCTCCGCCAGACGAGCAAAGTTCTCCACAAATCTTCGGTAATACCCGGCTAGTCCAAGAAAGCTTCTTATCTCCGCAACATTCTTCGGAATCGGCCAATCACGAACTGCTGCAATCTTTTCGGGATCGACGGCGATTCCATCGCCAGACACAACATGCCCCAAAAACTTACTTCTTCCAGCCAAAACTCGCACTTGCTCATCTTCGCATATAAATTCTCTTGTCTCAACGTTTGCAGTGCGATCTTCAAATGTTTAGCATGCTCTTTAAAACTCTTCGAGTACACCAGAATATCGTCAATGAACACCACAATAAACTGGTCCAAGAATGGTGAAAATATTCGGTTCATCAAGTCCATGAATATAGCTGGTGCATTCGTAACTCCGAAGGGCATCACTAAGTACTCATAATGTCCATACCGAGTTCGGAACGCCGTCTTGTAAATATCTTCTGCTTTCACTCGGACCTGATGATATCCGGATCGCAAATCCAGCTTCGAGAATACCCTCGCGCCACTAAGCTACTCAAACAATTCGCCAATGCGAGAGATCGAGTACTTGTTCTTAATAGTCATCCGGTTTAATTCTCGATAGTCGATGCACATCCTTCTTGTGCCATCTTTCTTCTTAACTAGAAGAACTGGAGCACCCCAAGGCGAGTTACTGCTTCGAATCCAGCCCTTCTCAAGTAATTCAGTAACCCGCTTCTTGACTTCTTCCAACTCTATTGGTGCCATTGGATAGTACGCTTTAGAAACTGGCGCTGCACCAGGAACGAGATCAATCGCGAACTCCACGTCTCGCTTCGGCGGTAATCCTGATATATCTTCAAACACGTCCATAAAATCGCGAACAACAGCTGGCTCTTCACTTTTATCAACCTCCATCGACGAAAGAACGTTAGTTGTCGGCCTAGCCCTAAACTCGACTGGCCTGACAGAACTGCTTCCTCCAGTGAAGATAAACTCGGGATATCCGGGAATCTGGAAAATTACTTTCTTTGCCCTACAATCGATGTGAGCGTGGAAAGTGCCAAGAAAATCCATTCCCAAGACGACTTCGTAGCTGCCTGTATTAATCACCAAGAAATCTGCAAAAAGCTCCCGTCCGCAAACAACAACTACACAATCTTTACATTCTCTACTAGATATGATTTTCCCATTCTCAGTGTGTATGTCCCAGAAACTAGACAGGGTCGTGCAGGTAATCGAGCGTGTAGCTATAAACTTGGACGGCATAAAACAATGGGATGCACCAGAATCAAATAACGCTAATGCGGGAAAACCATGAACGAGTAGAATACCTGAAACAACTTCTCCTGAAGCCTTAGCTTGCTCAGCCGTCAAGGTAAAAGCTCGAGCCTGATTAGGTCCTTGACTCAGCTGCTTCTGTCCCTGAAATAGTTTCTGCGGAGGCTTCTGAAAATCATCCCTTGTGCGAAGCTTCGACGGACAAGAATTAATAGTATGATCCGCCGATCCACAAACCAAACAAAGTCTCCGCATCCTGCGACATTCCCTTTGCAAATGCCCGGGTAAGTGGCAATAGCTACAAATCACGGGCTTCCTCTGATCAATGACAGCAGGCTTCTTCATCGGTGTTACACCACGACGGTCCACTGGAATACCTCTGCGTCCATGAGCTCGGTTTGGTACAAATGTCGGCTTCCTTACTGTAACTGCTGTCTGCTGTGAACTCCTAGTCTTCCCAAATAAGCTCTGTTGTTCTCGGGCTGCCGTAAGTACTTGTGAGAAAGTGGTCAAACCCAGGGAGACAATCTGCCTCTGGATGTCCACATCCAAACTGCGCATGAATCTCCTTGCCCTATCAGCATCATCGGCAACCAACGGTCCAGCGAATCTACTGAGCCGTGTCCACTCGGCTGCATGTACATCTACGGGTGCACCATTCTGCTTTAAACTGATAAACTTCTCTTCCATTTCCTCCTGTGCAGTCCGCGGGAAGAACTTCTCCAGGAAACTCTTCGAAAAATCCGCCCACTTGATCGGTTTGGGCAAGCGGGTCTCCTCCACAAGCCACCATTCACGGGCATAATCTACTAACTGAATGCGTACCACATCCACCCTCTTATCATCTGGGATCTACGCCGCAATGAGTAGGTTCTCCATGTCAACTAACCACTGCTCTGCTGGCAACGGCTCCTCCAGGCCAGTAAAGACAGACGGACCCAGTCTCCTGAAATCTGCTACGGTCCCCACTCGATCTACTGGTCTGGCCCCAACATTGTTCACGGACTGCTGAACGGTCCGCAAACCTTCCTGAAACGATTCAGCTTGCTGCTGGATCAGCTCAGTCTGTCTCTTTTGATTCTCTAACATCCCACGTATTACTCCAAGCATAGCGGCTTCGTCAATACGCCTTTAGTACGTCTTCAGATTCTTATCTGCCATGTTCCTGAAATCAAAACACCCAAGGATTAGCATGATAACAGATTCAAAGTATAGATCAAGGCTCGAACTCCGAGTTACTTAAATAGAGTACCGCATTGTAACTATGCCGCGGTATCATAGCTGCAATTAACTCCACCCAAGTCGCCTAGGTCCTAGAAATAACAAGGAATCAGGTTTCGAGTCGATATGCAAAGGAAGTTTGCACACCGTAAAGATATAATCAGGAAGAGGTTAGATTCAAGAACGGTTTAACGGCAAGGTGGCAGGACATGTTTCCTAACTCACGAGTATTCTGATTCGTGTATTGGGTACAATACCCAACTACAAAAGAATCAACCCGACTAACCTATAGCTCTAATACCAAAAGAACCATGTCACGCCCCGCTTCCCAGAGTACGCTAAGATGGGCACGTGACATAGCCAACCATGCTACCTGTGGGTAGGAAGTATCCATCCACAGTCACATTACGGCTGTAGAGATATCAAGAACAAAATATAACTATCTAATGCATGTCCATAAACCAAGATAACACGAGTCAAGAATAATAAAATGCGGAAGCAAAAGATCCAATACAAAATAACCGGAATGTATGTCCCATAATGCGGGCTCACATCAGGAATAAAATGCTGAAAGTAAAAGAACTAACTACTACAGAATCCTCACTGCTTAGCCTGCTGGCTGAAGTACTCCTGCTCGGACTGCAGCAAAGGTACGGAATCTGGGCCATGCAAAACCAGACGTCAGCGCGTCATGACATCAAGTAATAAAATATAAACAGGGTAACAAGAAATGCAAATATAATCATGAATGGTAAAGCAGGTGTAACATCAATATAAATCAGGGCAGTGAAGGGTAGTGTGCAATGAGTAAAACTAAACTGGTCTATTGGGTTATCTACTCTCAAGTCTTTGAAATCAATTTGATGAATTATCGATGTAATTCAATAGTATCCCGTGCGTGCCCGGGACCACGGTCTAAGACTCTCGGGCTGAAACCGAGACGTGCCGCAAGGCACTAAAAGGAAAAGGGTAAAGACGAACGATGTCAGCAGCATCATCCCGAGGCGGGCCTGGCCTCTAAAAACTGATCAGTATAAGCAAGCAACTGTCGAGTTACATGTCAGGATTTCATCATTGATTTTCCCATACCCCCAAGTTATATGTGTCAAGTCAGGTATTCAAGTAATCTGGAGCTAATGCCAACACAGGATCAGGTAGGTGCAAATTTGTCTGGATAGACAACAGAAACGGTCCATAAGGACTACATGTCAGGTTTGTTGGCATTAGACACAAGATCAGGTAACAGGTAGAGCCATGGTACATCAGGTCAAGTCGACTAGTGTATTTAGATATCATGTCATGTCAAGAGTGTACGGCACCATGTCGGGTCAAGTAATATGTGTAGCAAGTCACGTCAGGGTGTACAAGATAACATGTGGATGCTCATAATCGACTAGCATCATCACGGTTATGAATAAACAAGCGTGGTACTATCAGAACAATAAACAGGCACAGTAACATGATAAGCAATAGGTGCAGATTAAACTACTTAGTGGTACAGTTAACAATTTGAGTTTACGGGATGGTTTCCACATTACATGAATGCAGTATAGCAAATATGGATATTAAAATCGTGTTAATATGTACTAAAATAATCAAAGATGCAATTGAATGTAAACCAGGTTAGGAGTATGCAAACGGTCGTTCGACAGGGTATACAATATAAAAGGAGTACTGTGGCTATGCAAATAATGGTTATACGATTTAAGTATGAATGCGGGTACTATGTATGGTAACACTAGATGCAACATGGTATGTCCCGGGCTGTAAATCAAAATGTTATGACGGGACATCGGGATGTTAAGAAAATGGAGACTATGGTATTATATCTAAACTACAGGTTAAATATGCTTTCAAATAAGTATAAATAGATCGCATAGCATGTAGCAAGTTTCACTTGCCTCGACGGGTAGCGATACGGAAAACGGAACGTTACGCGTCGGCGGGAAAAAGTCGCGACGCGCGCACGGTATACGGAATGAGCCCAAACGACGAACAGTGGAATCACACGGGTCAGAGGTCCTTGCTGGGTCGTCAGGAAACGTCGTCGGCACGGTCGGATTCCGGCGAACCAGAAACAGTAAACGTCAAGTTTCAAGAATTGCAGGAAAGAAAAGAATAGGAGAAGAGAAGGAGTAAGGAGGGGAGGATGCTTACACTGATCTGTAGAGGGGTCGTGAGGGTCGATGGCGTCGACGGAGCTCCGGAAAGATCCCTGCAGAGACCGCCGGCGGTTAAAAAAACTAACAGAGATCATAAAGAATGGGAGAAGAAGAAAGAAGGAGGAAAGAAGGAAGAAGGGGGAGAGGTAAGGCTCACTGGGGGTGCACGAAGGCCAAGGGCACGGGGACGAGGTCACCGGCGGCGGCTGGAAACGGAGGTGGCCGAGACGAGTGGGTGTGCAGGTCCTCGGCTGCTCGGGAGAAAAGAAAAAGGAGGAAAAAGAGAAGGTGGAGGTGAATGCGATGAGGGTGAGGGGCGACGAGGCTTGTGCGGGCGTCGTCGGCGCTAGGCAGAGGCGAGGGACGGCGGCTAGGGTTTTCTGGGAATGGGTTTCATTGTTAAAGAAGAAGAAGAGAAAATATAAAGGGAAGAGAGAGAGAGAGGGATACGCGGGGAGAGAGAGAGAGATTTGCGCGAGGAGTGAGAAAATATTCGAGAGGAGAGAGAGAGATAGAGGAACAGTGTGGAGATATAAATTTGGTATTATTCGCAAGAGAGAGAAAGAGCGAAGAGAGAGAGAGAAGGGGAAAGGGGGGGAGAGAGAGGAAGGGCAGTGAAGGGGGAGATAGAGATGTGGGGTCGGATGGAATGGAGGCTCGCAATTGGCTGGGGGAAGTAATAGATCAGGAAAAAAATAGAAAAGATTTCTTTAAATGTTTAGAGAGCCATATCATTGGCTGGGAAGCAAAGAAATATTTTAGTTTGTTTACAGAAATATATTCGTTGGTTAAAATTTTAATAGGTTGTAGAATATATTTCAAACAGATTTTAGGAAATTTTGAAATAAATAGAATTTGGCGGAATACAAAATATTTCAGAATTGCGTCCGGGTCGGGTCCAAAAATTTGAATTTGAAATATGAAAAATATTAGCAAGTTCCAAAATTTGAAATGAAGGATTTTGTAATGAAAAAGCATACCCCCCAAGAACGGACGCACGTACGTGCGCGTAGTCGTCCAAACACGTCCGTTTCACTGAACGGGACAAGAACACGGTGCAAGGATGCTACCACAGGGTTAGGGGTGACAAGCAGGCCAACAAATATATTTTAAATTATTTTAAGTAACTTAATTGTAATATGCAAACATACGTAATGTCGGGGTAAATTATAACTAGTAACTGTCAAAGCATGATCAATGAAATAAGTACCACAACAACACATACGGTAACTGAAATTGGTATAACTGTACTCGGTTGTTACACTATATATTGAAGAATATTGAAGGAACCGAAGAAAACATAATTTTTTAGCTTTTTTAAAATTTTGTTATATTCGTGTGCTATTGAAAATTTGAAAAAGATGGAAAATTTTGGGATTTTTTACTTTTCATGATTCTCGTGTGTAATAACAAGCAAAATATTTGAAAACCGAAGAAAACGGAATTTTTGAGTTTTGTTTAAAAATTTCACCATATCGTGTGTTGTAGCGTGTAAACTGTTGAAAATTTAAATAAAATGGAAAATTTTGGGATTTTGTGCATTTCGTGATTCTCGTGTGTTATAACAAGTAAAATATTGAAAAAACAAAGAAAAAAGAATTTTTGAGTTTAAATTTTTTTTGCCATATTCGTCTGCTTTAGCATGCAAAATGTTGAAAATTCAAGAAATAAGAAATTTCGGATTTATTTTAAATTTCATTATTCTCGTGTGTTAGCATGCAAAATGTTGAAAATTTGAAGAAAACGGAAAATTTTGGGATTTTTGTATATTTTGTGATTCTCACGTGCTATATCAAGCAAAATATTAAATAAACCGATGGAAAAGAAATTTTTTAAAGATTTTTAAAGATTCTATGATTTTCATATGCCGAAGTATTAGTAAGTTAATGCTTCATATACTTTACATATCAAGTAAATATGAGATATTACAGTTTTGAAATCATATAACAATAAATTTCTAAGATTTTCTTGACTTTGGAGTTCGTATGCGTGCATTGCACGAGGCTCTTGCTAGTTTTTTTTCCGAAGCAAAATCCTAAAAGCTAGATTAGGATCCCATGCTACTTTTCCTGCTCTATTAATAGTCAATCGATTCTCTTCTTTAACCCTCACAAGCATGGACCCTTCCCTTTTCTACTAATCAATGAGACGGATTTTAAGGCGACGGAAAAACAGAGCAGGGGATCCGTCTCGAATTCCTTTTAGTCACTAATGTTTAACTTTTATATTGGTTCCCACTACACATTTTGATTCAGGGAAGAACGTACTGGAAAAGGCTTTCAACTGATCAATGAGAAGGACCACTCATGTATCAAAATCTGTAGGGTAAATTGTTGAAAAGCCTCTGGCTCTTTAAAAACTTGTGAGAAACTCCCTGAGCTTTTCCAACACGTTGAAAACCCCTAGGTCCGACAACTTTTCCCTGAAATACTCAAAGTTTTGGGTATTTTGGTATATCCCAAAACCGCCACTTGTGATCCATGCCCAAGTATAATAAGATAGCTGCTGTTTTGTTTGCAAAAAATATGCAGTTGAGTTGTCTCTAAGCAATTGCATGTAACTTCTATGCCTAATTGTGTTTTGCTAATTTTTCCTTAAAGGATTGAGCATTAAGTGCTTTAAACTAGCCATTTTCTCTCCAAATTCACCACTTTTCCCTCTAAAAAACCAATGTTGCCAATAGAACAATTATTATCCCATTCATTTTCTCCATTATCCATTATTTTCTCTCATTTAATCCACTTTCATTTACAACCCCAACAAACTAAATCTTCATTCACTCTCTTGCTCATTGAGAATGGCCTCAATTTGGACATTAATGTGTTTTGTGAGTGGATCCAATGGGAAATGTTCGGTCTTGACCATCTCGGAGGCAACAACATGGTTCTAATTGAAAGGAACAGTTTCATTTCAACTTGATATGCCAGTTGATAAGTTAAAACTTTCATACAAAATGGAGAAATATGGAGATCATATGGTTAGGATGATAACAAAAAATGAATATCTAAATATGGTCTGTATCCATCAAGAGACGAACGAGAAGGTCATCCATTTGCAAGTATATACCCTAACCATTATGAGCAGGTTTGTCTTTATTTGACTTGATTTTATTTAGAGAAATATACAAGACAGTTTCCTGCAACCTGTAAGCAATTTCCTGTAAGTTGTAAGCAGTTGCTTGTAACTTCTCACCATTTGCCTCTAACTTCTAAGCAGTTACCTGTAACTTCTAAACAATTGCATGTAACTTGTAAGAACTTGCTTGTAACTTCTAACCGGTTGCTTGTAACTTCTAAAAAAGTTGCCTGTAACTTCTAAACAGTTACTTGTAACTTCTAAACAATTGCATTTCCCTAACATCTAAGAAGATTTGCCTTTAATATCTAATAAGTTGCTTGTAATATCTACATGAATGCACATCCCCTCTACCATAAAAAATTTTGGTAGCAAAAATCAAGTCACCCTTGTTGTCCCTGAGTGCCATTCCCCCAGCAGTATTCTTTGACTCAAAAGCCTGTGCACCATCAACATTTAGTTTGAGCTTGCTCTCAGGTGGCTTTTCCCAATGAACACATATGATTTACTTACTTGCAGCAACAGGGAAATAACATCAAGGATCCCTAGATTATTAAGAATAGGCAATCAATCGGGTTTTGTAATGTGCTTGTTATAAACCTGGCCAAATTCCTGATATCAGCCAAAATTCTCAGCCAGATAGATTCAGTAGTAAGATGATCTTGGAATTTTATTGCACATCTTGCCTTCCAAATATTCCACAAGAGTATATATGGTATCCACTTCACAATAGATAGAATTTTTTGAATATTATATCAGTATTCAAAGCAATCACCCAGTGTGCACCATGCACTATTAATTAACTCAAAAGATATCAAAACCTTTCGCCATAATGCAGATGCCAATTCACTAGTAAAGAAAAGATGCTCAAAATCTTCATATGAGTGAGAATTGCAGCAAAGACATAAACTAAGGGAGAGAAAAACCAAGCTTCTGAATGAAATTTAGAAACTGTTTTATGAATTTCTCTATTTGCAATTGCCGGTAATATCTAGGCACCTGCCTGTAACTTCTGATAAATTGCTGTAACTTGTAAACAATTGTCTGTAATTTCTAATTAGTTGCATGTAACCGTTCCCTCATAAAAATTACCTTTTGTTTAAATAAACACAATCAGGCAGTACCTCACGTGAAAGACACGTGAACGCCGACGCCAATCTCTGATAGGATTAAATCCTATGGTAGCGCCTCACGTGATACACGCGTGAGCGCCGGCATGAAAAGCACGTGTATGCCTGTTTATATGTAAGAATTAAATTCTTGAGCGGCATCACGTGCATAACATACGAGCGTCAGTGCCCAAACTAAAGCGGTTAGAATTAAATTCTACATGGGAAATATTTCCCTAAAATCTGGGAATATTCTCCGTTAAACAGAGACGTTGGATTAAAAATCCAATGGTGATTAAAAATTACCAAATGATAGAATTAAATTCTATTAGGGGAAAATATCTCCCTGATCTTTCTAAATGAGAAAGATATTCTCTGTTAAATAAAGAGCTGTTGGATTAAAAATCCAATGATAAAATTAAATTCTATTAGGAGAAAATATCTCCCTAATCTTTCTAAACAAGAAAGATATACTCTGTTAAACAGAGAGCTTTTGGATTAAAAATCCAACGGTGGATAAAATTCCCCAAATAATCTTTAAGACCAATTAAATCAATTGGAATCTCTCAATGAGAAATTTTCTCAAAACTGATCAACAATTTGCCTTGCCTATATAAAAGACTTGAGACTTCAAGTCTCACACACGCAAAAAGAGAGAACCCCCATAAACTTCTGCAAACAAAAAGTCAGAAGTCACAAAGCCGAGAATTTAATTCTCCTTTCAAAGAAGATCTTCTTACTCTTTCAAACCCTAGGTAAAGAAAAAGAAAAGATAAAAATATACCTCTTTTGCCTAGCATAAACAAAAATAAGGGTTTAACTCTTCACAAAAGAACTTAGTTCTTTCTTTGGATCTGAGTCTGTAAGACAAATCTCCCATAAGTTGAGCATTTAATTCTCATTGGAAAGATTCTGTTCTTCAGATTCAAAATTTAGGGAAAAGAACTAGGTAAAAAGAAGAGAGAAAAGAAATATGTTCCAGGAATTTAATTCATCTGAAAATAGGGTTTAAACCCTATAAAGAACTTAGTTCTTATAATAAAAAAACATAGAAACTTAGTTTTAAAAAATTCTTGATCTCAGATCTTCAAAACAAAGATCTTGATGATCATTAATAGCTAAAAACGCCATTAACAGAGATTAAATCTCTAAAAAAAAGAACTCAGTGTCTCACGTGCTTCCCACGTGAGCGCCGGACAAAAAAGGGAGCTTGGCATCTCACGTGCTTCCCACGTGAGCGCCCAAAAATATAAACTCAGTGCCTCACGTGCTTCCCACGTGAGCGTCCAGAGGTGAAGACTTAGCGCCTCACGAGAAACACACATGAGCGCTGTATAAAAGTGCTTAGCACTATATCTAGTCAAAATGACTAAGTGCTTGGCACTGATTGGGCAACGCTCATGTATGAGTGCATCACGTGCTTCCCACGTGAGCGCCAGAGTCACAAATAAGTGCTTAACACTTCTGAATAAAGGGAGAAAGCCCAAGACAGAGCAAACCGAGTCCAAATTGGCTAAGTCTCTCTGAAGTTGCTTGCAGGTGAGCCCAAATGCTCTGTTGTTGGATCTTAACTAAATTTAATAATCCTGAAAATATTGCTAAGTTGATCTTAGTCTCAAATAGGACTAACGCATCCTTAGTTAAAATAAATTGAGCCCAAATGCTCAATATTTAAATCGATCTTAATCTAAAAACAGATTAACGGTCCTTAAGTAAAATAAAATATTCTTTGAACTAATGGAACATGCACCTAAGTTCAAAGCTCAAATCTAAAATTCATAGATTTGGAATAATCCACGCCTTATGGGCGACAACATAAACTAATCTCCGTATACAATCCACGAGTAACCAAAATAAATAAAACACGACACGACACGAAGTGAACTACTGGAGCAGGAGAAAGCGGTTATCGTAACGCGATAACATAATTAACTGCAGGGGCTTGCGTCTGCAGGGAATAACGTCCCCACAATCAAAATCCCCTCATAAACGAGGGGGAATCTGATAAAATCTGTTACAACAGTCGTATATGTTCAAACCTCCGATATACGGTGCCATAAATCAACTTGGTATTTTCAGAGAGGTGGATGGATATGTCCAAATAGCATCTGCCCCCAAATTCAGGCAAGTCATTCAATTCCAGTCCGTCTCTGTTTTCGGCGGTAAACTGTGATTTCTATACACTTACTTTTAAGTCTAACCACTTGCCTATAACTTCTAAGCAGTTTCATATAACTTCTAACAGTTGCATGTAACTTCTAAGCAGTTGCATTTCCTTAATATCTAAGAAGATCTGTCTTTAATATCTAATAAGTTGCTTGTAATATTTATATGTCTGCAAGTAATAATATGTTAACAAAAGTGTTTTTTGTGTAACAGTCAACACGCATCATCTTCCGCTCCAGCAATTGCGTATGACCGAGTACATGATTTTGAGTCAAGCTTACCGCCGGTGAGGCAAGATGATCAATTAATGAGGAACAATATTCCGGTTGTGTGGCATGATATAATTGAGGGCACATCTCAAATATTCAAGGGTTCTTACGAAGTTAAGATGGTTTTTTACCAATTTGCTATTGCAAAACAGTTTAATTTCGACTACATTAAGAACGATGGCTTGAGAGCAATAGTGGCTTATTCCCAAAGGGATAAAGGATGGTTATGGAGATTGCATGCATTGCCTTGTACTCGGAGGTATAGAGTTAACATATACATTAGTAATATAAAAGTGTAATTATCATTTTTTCAAATTGTTGAATGTTTTAACCGTTAAGTTATGCTAAGGTTTGCATGTTTATCATATTTGAGCAGCTCTCTATGGGCTATAAAGAGATATAACCCGACACACACATGTTCTGGAGGAATTTCAAGCGACGGACATCCCCGAGCTACGAAGAAATTGGTAGCTGATATGCTTGTAGATGTTTTGAGGTCATGACCGGGCTATCGGCCAATCGAGACTAAGAAGGACTTTCATCAAAGGTTCGGGGTGAAGATTTCATACGATGTTGCATGGCATTCTAGGGACCCTCTTTGGCAATTATCGTCATTCTTGTGACTCTTTGATGTGCTATCAAAGTAAGTGCATGGAAACCAATCATGGAAGCGTAATTAGCATCAACAAATCAGTGGATGACAAATTTATGAGACTATTTGTTAGTTATGGTGCTTGTATTGACGAGTATTTAGATGGTTGTCAGCCTCTCATATTTCTTGATGGAACATTCATCAAGAATGGGGTAAAAGGCCTTCTATTGGCGGCGACTACTTGTGACTAAAACAATGGTTTGTTTCCGTTAATTTTCACTATTTGCAATCAAGAGAACATCATAAATTGGACATGATTTTTAAGTCAGTTGATGGCCGTGTTGTTTGATGGTCCCAGGGCCTACCACCCACCATATACCCTTGTGTTTGTATCAGACTCTGACAAGAGAATCAAAAAAGCGGTTAGGATGTGCTTTCCTACCGCATTGCATTCATTTTTCATTCTTCACTTGAAGCAGAATTTTAAAATTAGGCTCAAGGGGCTTGGTATGAAGAATTCGGAAGCCGAAACTTGCATGCAGCTGATGGAGACAGCGTGTTACCAATACATGATGGTTGAGTTCTTGGGAAAGATGAATCTATTGAAAAAGGAATCGATGGTTGTCTACAACGCAATTGTTGAATATTACAATCCTCAACATTGGGCTAATTGTTACTTCCCTGGAATAAGGTACAATCTCAATTCTTGCTCCTCAATACACCTGATTTGGCTATGAACATGATTGACATAAATATATATAACATCAGAGCAGTTGCCTATAACTTCTAAGCAGTTACCTGTAACATCTAATAAGTTGCATGTAACTTCTAATAAGTTGCATGTAACATCTATTTGTGTGTTTGCTGAATGGATGTATAGTCATGTTGCATCCAATGTTGCTGAATCATATAATAACTCGATGCGTGAGGTCCACACATTTTCTATTCTTCAAATGGTGGACCACATAAGGGTATGTTTGATGGATCATTTCAATAGTCGACGAGAAAAAGTCGAAGGGTGGAATGGAGTGTTATATCCCATTGGAAGAAATTATGAACAAAAATTTGGACGTTACTAGAGTTATTCTGTTCATCAAGTTGATACGGAGTATTATGAGGTGTTTGACATTAAAACTATTCGGATCAATGTGTCGGCTCGATCATGTACATGTCGAGAATGAGATGTTACTAGAATTCATTGTAGGCATGATTACGCCGTTATCAATATCTTGAGGCAATCAATCGATAACTACTGTGACCTTTTCTTGACGATCGAATATTTCATGGCTAGTTACGGGAATACAATTTACCCAATACTTACATTTGACAAGCTAACAGTTACGGAAGAGAATATTGAGATCCAGCCTCTTTTGAAGAGAAAACGGCCAGGAACACCCCATACAAGGCACATAAATAACTGGGATATTCAAAAGAGAAAGATGAATTGCGATAGGTGTGGCAATGAGGGTCACAATAGAGCGACATGCACTGTTCCTATCCATTAAGTGTAAAATAGATATATGTTGGTTGTTTGGTATTTTGTTTTATATTTATGTATCCACCGTTAAGTTTCGTGGATTTTTTATACTAAAACATTACGGTGTTCGTTATAATTTTGCTGTAAATTTTTCTATTGGTCAAGTATGAATTTGAAAGAAATTTAGAAACTGTTTTATGAATCCCTTTATTTGCAGTTACCTGTAACATCTAGGCACTTGCCTGTAACTTCTGATAAGTTGCGTGTAATTTCTAGGCAGTTTCATATAACTTCTAATCAGTTACCTGTAATTTCTATTTGTCACGCCCCGCTTCCCAAAATACGGAATACGAGGGATGACTAGGCCAGCCATGCTCCTATGGTCAAGGGATAATCCTGTTGTAGTCACACTTCGGCTTCTAGCATTACATGGTAATCAGTAAATACAGCACAGAAGTAAAGGAAATACATCACTGGTTATTACATCAACTTTCATTGTTCACAATTTACAACAAAACAAAGAAAAGAACTACTAACCAAGTGCGAATATAAGGTTTCTTTAGGGAAAGCAGTAAAGGTAATGGAGGTACGCCCGTCTAAATCTCTGCAGGCTCGAAGGGCAGGTCTGACTCCTGTACTGGTTCTTCCTCAAGGTCTGAGCATGCATACTCAGGTCGTCAGAGCGACATAATAGCAATATTATAATAGTGACAAGAAATAAGAAAATGAAAGTAATAACGGTGGAGATAAAATGCAGGTAGTCAATATGTCACTAACTGATGCAATGTATAATCTGTGTCCCTATCGGTCTCTAAGTCATCTTTGAAATCGAATTGTGGAAAGGAGGATCGTGTTTAACGAGGGTCTCGTACATACCCGAGACTACGGCCCGCTATCGTCCGGAACATAACCCTGTCAGCCGGACCGCTAGGCCCAACCTAATATATAAGAGTCGCTGTTCGAATGATCATCCTCTAAATCACTGTCCTCGCTAAATACAATTCTCTTTCCACTTCGATTTCCCCCTTTTTACCCAGGTTTCACTATTCGTGAGTATAGGCTAGTTGTGTACAAGTACGCATCAATAACACGATTTCTTTCACTGTTCACTGTATGGTTCATTGTCACGAATCACGCACTATTCACTGGTGTACTTGACACAACCACACCAATACTTCACACGTTCGACAATGCAATATACACTGAGAATTAACACGAATGTTCGCCATCACTAAAGATCTTGTAGTCAGGTAGAACTATGAATCATACCGCTAAACAGTTCATGTGCAGTATAAGTCGTTATGCATCTTATGAACATAGAAAATTCATATTAAATCATGCATTCATAATTAAGCAAAAAGATATAAAAGCGGTAATAAGTAAACTCAGTCAGAAGTTCAAAAAAATTAATTTCAGGACAATCGGATTTCGGGTTTGCAAGTTACAGTCATTTCATTTTAAGTGTTCGCTGCTGGAAATTCAGTTCCTGAACTGAATGTCCATTTCGCAACACAATTTCCACCCTGTTGGGATCAAAATTAGGCAATGCTATAGTTCAACAAAATTTAGGTTTATCAGTTAGGTTTCCAACGCACCAGACGGATCGATGATATCCATGGTGTACTGGAAGTTATGCACTGTACAACAATGGGGTATAAGTTCTGTCCCTGTTTGGGACTGCTATACGTTCTGTTCATTTAAAATACAGTTTAAATAGTAAACGACGGTAGAAATGGATGAAATCACTTTCATTAGTTAGCTAACGGTTTCATCTTCACTATGGTATAGGGTTCCGCATTATAACATGTTCATACAGCAGAGTGAAAGCATTACAAAACGAGAATCAACAGCCAGTACTGCTCTAGACTGCAGTCCAGAGCCGCACTCCGAACCAGTTTCCGTCATCTTTTTAGCATAGAAACAAATTAAAACTCTTATGGGGTTATAGGTCGTCGAGTATTCTTCGATATGAGACCTCGAACGCAACATTCCGATTTGTAATCAATTAACTGTGATTTTTACGAGTTTCAGGTACGGGAAAGTTTCAATTTTGCAGGTCTAAATGGGAAAGGCCTATCACGTCATTAACGATCGTATTTTCCAGCCAAATCATAGCACGACATTCGTTATTACTCGGGCCATCATATGTGATCAGTTTCCGTCAATTTAATGGGGTTTTTTCATTCGGGTTTTGCATCAAACACTTGCATCATATTAATTTGCACGAATTGTATATACGGAATTTATTGGTATTTCGAATTGTAATAGATCAATTTAGCATGAAGCAAGTAGTGTACTTGCCTGACAACGTGTTGACAACGGTACGGCAGCGGCAACGGCAACGGCGCGATCACGACACATGCGCGGCTAGGGTTCGCAGCCTCGGCTCGAGCTTGGGTTCTTGGCAGCGGAGGCTTGGTTGCTGAGGTCCCGACGGCGAGAGTGGTGGTGGTCTGTTGTCGTCGAGGTCGGTGGTGGAGTGAGGTGGTGAGGGGAGGAGAGGAGCGGAGCTTTTGTGGTGCTGGGAGTCGAGGGTCGGCGATGGAGGTTAGTGGAGCTGGGCTCGGTGAGGGGTGTGCAAGGGAGGTGGTGCTGGGTGTTTGGAGGGAGGAGAGGAGAAAGGGAGGAAGGCGAGGGGATCGCGGGAGTGGGCGTGGATGTGGACGTGGGTGTGGGTTCGAGAGAGGGGGAGCGGGAAGATATGGGGAAGGAGGGAGGGAGAACGAGAGTGAGGGGGAGAGAGAGAGTTAGAGAGACGAGGTCGAGGAGTGGGGACGTGGGGCGACGAGGAGCGGGGGCGATGGCAACGTGGGAGCGACGTCGTGGGAGAGAAAAGAAGCGGGAAAAGATAGGAGGGAGTGGGGAAGAAGGAAGGCGGGTCGGGTTTGGGACACGGGGCCGGGTCGGGTATGGGCACGGGGATTTGAGGTTGGGCTGGGGTTAGGTATGAGCTAGGCTGGGATTATTTGTTTAGAAAAAATAAATTTTCAGAATTAAAAATAACCACAAGCATCTAAATTCATACACAAAATTGTAGAGAAAAATTTGAAAACATTCAAGGGGACAATTTTATATTTACGGAGCTGGGAATTTACACTATGCACCTGGTTTTAACTTCTAACCACTTGCATGTAACTTCTAATAAGTTGAATGTAACTTGTAAGCACTTACATGTAATTTCTAACAACTTGTCTATAACTTCTAATTAGTTGCGTGTAATTTCTAATAAGTTGCATGTAATTTCTAACAACTTGTCTGTAACTACTAAACAGTGGCTTGTAACTTCTAATAAGTTTCCTGTAATTTCTAAGCACTTGCCTGTAATTTCTAACTATTTGCATGTAACTTTTAATTAGTTGAATGTAACTACTAAACAATTGCCTGTAATATCTAAGCACTTGCATGTAATTTATAAGCACTTGCCTGTAACTTTTAGGCAGTTTGCCTGTAACTTCTAGGCAGTTTGCCTGTAACTTCTAAGCAGTCGTTTGTAACTTATAAACAGTTTCCTGTGGCTTCTAACCAGTTGTCTGAAACTTCTAACCACTTACTTGTAACTTCCAGGCAGTTGTCTGTAACTTTTAAACAGTTTCATGTAACTTCTTCTAATTAATTGTCTGTAACTTTTAAGCGGTTTCCTGTGGCTTCTAAACAGTTGCCTGAAACTTCTAACAACTTGCATGTAACTTCTAACTACTTGCATACAATTTCTAATTAGTTGCATGTAACTTCTAACATCTTATCCAAACTAATGTTATTTGTTAAGGCTATACCGAGTTGCCAACTTTCTAGTGTAGAATCATAGCCCAAGTAATCATAGCCCAAGTACATAAAAACAAGTCAGCAACTTTTGCAACTTTGGATCATAGCTTACTACAAGTTTTGATATTTATAATTGCACATAGAATACAAGAAAATACACTAAACCACCATTGTCTTTGATCTACTCTCTTCGGATCGCCCTACAAACCAGCGGCTTCTTCATCTCCATCGATAACCTTAGACATTCCGATAGCTGAACTTGTTGATCGGAGACCCATTCAAACTCCTGAATCAACCTTGCAACCCACAAATGGACCGTTGCTAGGCCCAAAGCCCGACCCGGACAAATTCTTCTTCCTGAACCAAAAGGTGCTAGCCTTAGATCCGAGCCCATGACGCTCATTTCCTTGTCGAGAAACCTTTCGGGCCTAAATGCCCACGGGTCCTTCCAAATTGACCCATCGTGGGTTATGGCCCACATGTTGACCATCGCGGTGGTCCCTGCGGGCACATGGAACTTCCCGATTTGGACGTCGTGGACAGCGAGGCGGGCCCAGGAGAGGAGTGGCCCCGGCGGGTGCATCCGAAGCACTTCCTTGACGACGGCTTGGAGGTAGCGGAGTCTGGGGATGTCCGAGTCGGTAACGGGGCGGGAGCCCACGATCGCGGCGAGCTCTTGTTGGGCCTTGGATTGGATGTTTGGGTGTAGGACTAGCCTAGCCATTATCCATTCTAAGAGGATGGCCACTACGTCTGTTCCTCTAAATATCATCTCCTATTCATGAAAAGAATCTTATTGTTAGTTATTGTTGCAAAATCAAATAATCACAAGTTCTATCTCAATTGACAAAGAAGCGCCAAACTCAACTAATCTTCCACTTTCTTTTAGCCAATACAAACTAGATTTCATGAGGGGAAGAAGAACATCTCAACTTTAGTTTCCCTTGCAATTGCCAAAAGTGAACAATAAATTAAACAAGACAATGAAAGGTGACATGCTAAGATTCAAGAAAATATTCTAAAGTAAAGGGGACAATAATTAAATCTCTCTTTTCAGAGACAGACATGATATGGATCATGTCATGCTCAATGTTTGGGTCCATGCTTCAAGTCCAAGTCAGGGTTTGGTCCACAAATGGGCCTAATGGAGACCTATATTGACATGCAAGATTATATATATATACACACACACAGCACGCGCATGGATAATTTATAATAGTTGATACTAGGTTTCTACAAAAAAATAATTTACTTTCTCATCTCATTTCCCCATCTCCAGTGGAGGGAGCTATCTCTGTCCCATGAATAAGACCCCTATAAAGTAGATATATCTTGGGGCCTCTTTTTATAATAAAAAAATCTTTCGAAAAGTATGACTATTATTATTTTTTATTCAAAGGTGTCAGCTACTCTTATACTGTGTATATATACTCTCCTATCAGCCTTTGATGAATAAACATAATTAAACACATGCAGGTATAAAGTACTACTCAAAACCCCGCATAAATTACTCTTAATAATCATTATCGGTGCCTATTTTCATGCATATGGCTATTTAATGTCTATAGAATATGCGATGATGATCCATTGTATGTCATTGTTGGTTTTCATATTATATATGTGTGTGTGTGTGTGTCAGGCTTTTGAATAGATTTGTGAGTAGACATACATGCATAAAGTTAAAGCAGCAGCACCTGAAATAACTTGTGGTCTGTGTGTGTGTGAGAGAGAGAGAGAGAAGAGAAATTAAGACTCACCCAAAGGACTGCTATAGCATCTGAATCACTTAGCCTCTCCTCCACAGGCAAGGTCAACAAAACAGCAAGGAAGTCATCATCATCTTGCTTCATCTCACCTCCATAATAATTTGCTCTCCTCCCTTGTATAACCCTACCAAAAAGAACCCTAACCCTAGAAGACAAATCCCTGCACCTTCTCCCCACAGCATAAAAGTCGAGAAGACCCCCAAACGGGAAATGGTCCTCCCAATTAAACCTCCCTATCAGCTCATATCCTTCTCTCACCATTTCCACAACCTCTTCCTTGTCAACTTCTTCAGCAAGTGTCGACCTCCCAAACACACTCCCTACAACACTCTCCAAGGACCCTTTTTGCAAAACTCCTCTTAGCGCTACTCTCCCTTCCCTAGCCATCTCATTCCACACTCCCTCGATCATACAGTTAGCTACTTTTTGGCGTAGACCCTCCGACGCCGCAATCCTCCGAGGCGAGAACATGTTCGTCGCGGCGATACGGCGTAGGCGGCGCCAGTACTCCCCTGAGGGGGCGAACCCGATCGCCCGTTCGAACATGAGGAGCCTGGCAGAGGTCTTGACCGGCCTGTCAGAGAATGCAGGGCTGGACAGGATCTGCTTGGCGGTGTCTGGGTGGCTACTGATGACCACCTGCGTTGAACCTAGACTTAGTGACATCAGACGCTTGGCGTCGTGAGACTTTGCAAGGTAGGCCAAGTTCCGATGGGCCAGGTGGCCCATTACCGGTATGGAGCCGATAATGGGCCAACCGCTCGGGCCTGGAGGAGTCGAGAGGCCATTACAGATGCCGCCCGGCGTCCGACGAACGGTGAGAAAGAGCGGGAGAAGGAGAGAAGGAAGGATGAAGATGAAAGGCCATGGAGCATGGCTTGTGGTGGCAAAGGTTAGTAAAACAAGGGATAGGCTTGTTATCATGTGAGCCCTCATGATTTTGAGATAAAGAGAGACCAAAGTGAAGAATGAAGTTGTTCTTATTCTTATGGATAGAGAGAAATGAAAGCTAGGCATGGTGAGTATTTATAAAAGAAAGTGGAGGGATTTGGTTGGTCAAGATTTGGTAGTGGGGCCCAGACAACACCAAATCATAAGAAGAAGAAGCAGCAGCAGCAGCGGCGGCGGCGGCCGCGGCCCACCCTATATAAAGTGGGGCCCATATATTTCTGAGGCTAGCTTGGATCGCATCCCATCCTGAACCTTGGCCTATAATTCCCTCAGCATATCCCAAATCTCTTCCAAATCCCTTAGCAAAATCCCTATTATTAGGCAGGACCCGTCACACCAAGACCAAGACTAACGCAAGAATTTCAAAAACAACTATGAATTAATAAATAAACTCAGAAACTCGCACGTGCCAAAGACCAGTACAAATAAAAAAACGGCCAAGGGGACAATAAGTGGAGGGTACGGTACTATCGTGTCAAAATGTGCCACGTTGACATCTGGCACGTGTGGCTGCCGAGTAACGAGTGCATGGAGCCTTCGAGTGGGTGCAGGACACGCGTTACTCGTGCGAGATTGAGGTCACCTCCAGGCTCCATGGGTGAGCATAAGAGAGCAGTGACCACAAACGATGGAAAAACCATGGAAAGATTTTCAATAGACCAGAGATCCAAATAAAAAGTGGATGGTTCATGTGGAAGACGTCTTTGAAGCTTTTTTTGTCAAAAACGGATATTCACCGTTCATCATCATAGCAAATCAAGAGAATCAATGACTGACACTACTACAAATATGGGTTGCCCCTATGGATTTATCCGTAGGGACAAACCACTGCCCCTACGGATATATCCGTAGGGGCAAAAAAATACTCTGTAGGTACAAACGCCGTAGGTGCAAATCGAAGCCCTGAACATGCCCCTACGGACTAAAAATTGCCCTACGGAGTTATGTGTAGGTACCTTTTCCCCTACGGCTTAGGCCGTAGGGACAAAAAAATTATTTTATTTACGGTTTTTTAAAATAGATTTTTTGTACCTACGGATTCCGTAGGGCCAAGTAATAGCCCCTACGGATACATGCCTAGGTACATATCCATAGGGGCAAAATATCAGAAATCCTAATATTTTGCCCCTACGGATACCTCCGTAGGGGCATGTGTTTACCCCTACGGATATATCCGTAGGGGCGCACCCAACCTCCTAAAACTGAGATCAGGAGGGAAAATATCAGTTATTCTCTTTCCGGTATATCAGGCTTCTTATCAGAATTTTTCGGCTTATACCTGGCCTCTCCGAATGTTGGACACTCTTTCAAATCTGAATTCTCTTTCCGGTACAACACGCATTTTTTAGGACATGCTTGAATCTTCTCGCACTTTAGATCCAAATCAGACATCATCTTCTGGGCTCCGTACCAGCTGTCGGGCACGTTATTTCCCTAGGGCATAGAATCTTTCAAGAACGAAAGAAGCATTGTGAATGACTTGTTGCTCCATCCATTTAGACACTTAATCTGGAAAAGTTGGACGAACCATGAGAGCGTGGAATACTTCGTATTCTCATAAATTGGTTTTCTAGCATCATTCATAAAATTTTCATATTTATCCGCACGCGGTCCTTGACCGGAAAGAATGTCATTTTCGGTACGAATAAATTCACCTAGGGCAGTCTCTACCATATCCTCCATTTCTTTTGATGGAAATAAATTACCGTCTTCTCCTTCTGCTGCATTACCGAATTCTACTTCTTCTTCTGCCGCATTATCGTGTTCTCCTTCTTCTTCTGCCGCAGTACTGCATTCTTCTCCTTCCCCGTGATATTTCCAAGTTGTATAAAATCTAGTAAACCCATGTTTTATAATATGAAACTCTGTCAATTCTACCTTATGCCAATACTTATTGCCACATTTATCCCACGGACAGAGAATCTTCTCTATTATGATCTTATTATGTGCGCGTGCAAATTCAATGAAAGCAGCAACTCCTGCGACAAACTTAGGTTGCATACGTTGTTACCAATCCACGTACATCCAGTCCTTAACTCTGACGTACTCATGGGCCATGTTAGACTGTATAACATATAAATTGTAGGTTATGGTGATTATATTGAGAAATATAAGAACGGGATAGTTACTGACAAAGGAGAAAATCCGTGTATATGTTTTGTGTGTGCGTTTGTCGTTGAAAAGAATAAATTATCGAACGTATGTTAACCGATAGACAGGGACTAAATGGCGCTTTTAGTTTCATATATAAATATCGATGAGAATATGAAGGTTTCATATTATCATCGAGTATCATATATTGGTTTTAACTTGAACATCTCGAATCACTATCTAATTATGCGTTTGTTGTGTATTCTTGTTGTATGTGTGTGTTCCGACTGTCGGGGGTAGGCTTCTATCCCATTAAGAATGTATAGAGCGAACACCCATCACTTGTGTTTTCAACCGTTTCGAGTAAATTTCGGCAGCACCTCCCCGCTGTTCTCCGAGTACACTGTAATAGAATAGATAATCATTTCAAAGCTGTGAAACAACGTTGAAATGAACATCTAATCTATCTTTATACACGGAGAACCAGCGGAAAGGTACCGACGAAATATCTCGAAACGGATGAAAACACAAGTGAATGAAGGCGTTTGCTTTAAACATTCTTAACTTGTCCACACGGGACAAATCTATGGGTTACCATACGATTGAATTTTCTCGTCGCGTAGACTATACGACGGTTGTTAGTATCGAGCTATACCGTCCGATATTTAACAACCTTCGTATAGTTCTATGTCACGACGAATATCACACGTATGTTAACCGATAGACGGGGACTAAGTGGCGCTTTTAGTTTCATATATGAGTATCGATGAGAATATGAAGGTTTCATATTATCATCGAGTATCATATATTGGTTTTAACTTGAACATCTCGAATCACTCTTTAATTATGCGTTTGTTGTGTATTCTTATTGTATGTGTGTGTTCCGGCTGCCGGAGGTAGGCTTCTATCCCATTAAGAATGTATAGAGCGAACACCCATCACTTATGCTTTCAACCGTTTCGAGTAAATTTCGGCAGCACCTCCCCGCTGTTCTCTGAGTACACTGTAATAGAATAGATAATCATTTCAAAGCTGTGAAACAACGTTGAAATGAACATCTAATCTATCTTTGTACACGGAGAACCAGCGGAAAGGTACCGACGAAATATCTCGAAACGGATGAAAACACAAGTGAATGAAGGCGTTTGCTTTATACATTCTTAACTTTTCCACACGGGACAAATCTATGGGTTACCATACGATTGAATTTTCTCGTCCCGTAGACTATACGACGGTTGTTAGTATCGAGCTATACCGTCCGATATTTAACAACCTTCGTACACGACGAACATCGCACGTATGTTAACCGATAGATGGGGACTAAGTGGCGCTTTTAGTTTCATATATAAGTATCGATGAGAATATGAAGGTTTCATATTATCATCGAGTATCATATATTGGTTTTAACTTGAACATCTCGAATCAATCTCTAATTATACGTTTGTTGTGTATTCTTGTTGTATGTATGTGTTCCGGCTGTCGGGGGTAGGCTTCTATCCCATTAAGAATGTATAGAGCGAACACCCATCACTTGTGCTTTCAATCGTTTCGAGTAAATTTCGGCAGCACCTTCCCACTGTTCTCCGAGTACACTGTAATAGAATAGATAATCATTTCAAAGCTGTGAAACAATGTTGAAATGAACATCTAATCTATCTTTGTACACGGAAAACCGGCGGAAAGGTACCGACGAAATATCTCGAAACGGATGAAAACACAAGTGAATGAAGGCGTTTGCTTTATACATTCTTAACTTGTCCACACGGAACAAATCTATGGGTTACCATACGATTGAATTTTCTCGTCGCGTAGACTATACGACGGTTGTTAGTATCGAGCTATACCGTCCGATATTTAACAACTTTCGTATAGTTCTATGTCACGACGAACATCGCACGTATGTTAACCGATAGACGGGGACTAAGTGGCGCTTTTAGTTTCATATATGAGTATCGATGAGAATATGAAGGTTTCATATTATCATCGAGTATCATATATTGGTTTTAACTTGAACATCTCGAATCACTCTCTAATTATGCGTTTGTTGTGTATTTTTGTTGTATGTGTGTGTTCCGGCTGTCGGGGGTAGGCTTCTATCCCATTAAGAATGTATAAAGCGAACACCCATCACTTGTGCTTTCAACCGTTTCGAGTAAATTTCGGCAGCACCTCCCCGCTGTTCTCCGAGTACACTGTAATAGAATAGATAATCATTTCAAAGCTGTGAAACAACGTTGAAATGAACATCTAATCTATCTTTGTACACTGAGAACCAGCGGAAAAGTACCGACGAAATATCTCGAAACGGATGAAAACATAAGTGAATGAAGGCATTTGCTTTATACATTCTTAATTTGTCCACACAGGACAAATCTATGGGTTACCATACGATTGAATTTTCTCGTCGCGTAGAGTATACGACGGTTGTTAGTATCGAGCTATACCATCCGATATTTAACAACCTTCGTATAGTTCTATGTCACGACGAACATCGCACGTATGTTAACCGATAGACGGGGACTAAGTGGCGCTTTTAGTTTCATATATGAGTATCGATGAGAATATGAAGGTTTCATATTATCATCGAGTATCATATATTGGTTTTAACTTGAACATCTCGAATCACTCTCTAATTATGCGTTTGTTGTGTATTTTTGTTATATGTGTGTGTTCCGGCTGTCGGGGGTAGACTTCTATCCCATTAAGAATGTATAGAGTGAACACCCATCACTTGTGCTTTCAACCGTTTCGAGTAAATTTCGGCAGTACCTCCCCGCTGTTCTCCGAGTACACTGTAATAGAATAGATAATCATTTCAAAGCTGTGAAACAACGTTGAAATGAACATCTAATCTATCTTTGTACACGGAGAACCAGCGGAAAAGTACCGACGAAATATCTCGAAACGGATGAAAGTACAAGTGAATGAAGGCATTTGCTTTATACATTCTTAATTTGTCCACACAGGACAAATCTATGGGTTACCATACGATTGAATTTTCTCGTCGCGTAGACTATACGACGGTTGTTAGTATCGAGCTATACCGTCCGATATTTAACAACCTTCGTATAGTTCTATGTCACGACGAACATCGCCCGTATGTTAACCGATAGACGGGGACTAAGTAGCGCTTTTAGTTTCATATATGAGTATCGATGAGAATATGAAGGTTTCATATTATCATCGAGTATCATATATTGGTTTTAACTTGAACATCTTGAATCACTCTCTAATTATGCGTTTGTTGTGTATTCGTGTTGTATGTGTAACATGATTTTAAACCATTGAGATCAAGATTTGAGAAATTTTATAAGTGGCCGTTAACGTGATAACAATCATCTCTTCTTATCAGTCCATATCTGAATTCTAAAGGGCAGTATATTTGCTATTAAAAGATCATGTTCAACTTTAAAGCAAGGGAAAAACAGAGAAATATAGATCTATTAAAGTCAAGCCATAAAGCTAACCACATATTTACAACATTGCAGATACATTAACGCAAAATATAGTTATGATACTTCAAAAGAATCAATTATCAAGGATCTGGGAGTGGAGATGAACAAACAGCTTCCCGTCAATAAGATCAACAGGACAGAGACAGATAAAATATAAGATTAAAATGATGAACAAGATAATATGCTTGAAAGATGCTATATTTGCTGATTGAATATAAATGAATCCACCAATAAGATTATATACATGATAATATATGTAGAGGAATTCAGGCCATGAACACAAACCACCAACTATTTCATATGCTGACTGAAAGAAACGGACGAAAAGATTCATAATTTTCCATAAACTACAAGCAGATTCTGCCATTACTAAGTACAAAACAAAATGGACTATAATTTAAAGGAGAAAGAAGAGCTTGAAGCAAAATCAGATCAAATTATATTGTCCCACATGGGTTGCACGCCCAGACATTCGATAGCATACATGTCACAAGAAAAATAACAGAAAAACAATTTCTTAAACTTAAATACTCTCTAAATATGCCAAACAGCTTGCTTACAGTTCTACTGATACATTATTAAACATAAAGTCCCTGCAGACGCCAAATCTGGAACAACTATCACCTTATCATTGAATGTTACGTCCACAAAAGTGAAGGTAACAGAATAAATGCACCAGTACAAACTCGACCTCGAATTAGCCTAAAGCTTTGCCAGGATGGAACTAAATCAACAAGCAAAGCATATTTACACTACAAGCTTACACCTACTGCAAGGGATAAATAGGACACTTTACAGTTCACATCTCACAGCCCAACCGAACCCCAGCCCCAGCCCGAGCCCGAGCCCGAGCCCCAACCGAACCCCACAACCTAACCCTAACCGAACCCGATGCCGACACCGACGCCGATGCCCTCAACCCTACCCGAACCTGGGCTGAACCCTAAACTACAACGCCAAAATTAAAAATTATTTGAGATTTACTTACAAACCGTGCGCGCGGTGGAGAAGACGGTAGAAATTGGTGGTCGACGACGATCGGGAAGTCGACGAAGGTGTGGGGAAGACCGACGAAGCTGACGACGAGGCGTGAGCGCGGTGGCGACGAAGTGCGGGAACAGACGACGAGAGGCACAGGAGTGAGAAATTTTGGGAACGATGAATATAATTTTTCTGTGCTTTTTTTTATTAATAACCTATTTAGATGCCCCTACGGACATAACCGTAGGTTCACGGCTTGCGGCTCCGTAGAGCCAAACAAAAAATTAGAACGTAAGGCACCGTAGGGACAACAATTTGACCCTACGGATATATCCGTAGGGGCAAGAAATATTTGCCCCTACGAATTTCTGAGTCCGTAGGGGCAACCCCATATTGTAGTAGTGTGAAAGTGCGAGTGAAGACGAAATTATCGGTAAATAATATTATCAATAACAAATCATGAGAATCAACGGTGAATATTCATAATTGACAAAAAAGTTTCAAGAACATCTTTCACCAGAACCGCATCCAAATAAAAATAGGTTTTGATCGGCCATTTTGCCTTATTAAAGTCGTGAGTTTAGAGCCATCAATCCCTCATCTTGTGTTATTTTCAGTTAGTACATACGAGATTCCAAACACTATTTAACAAGAAATCTTTGAGAGATTGTGATTGATTCCTCTCTTTCAACTAGAAATATCCCACAAGAATCTGTAGTATAGGTTCCATTTCCATCTCAGCCACAATTCATTGTGAAATAAAAGCGGAAAAAAGAATATGGAGGCTAACAGATGATTCTTTTCATCACCTTATGGTATGATAGCAATGCAAAGGTTTGTCGTCGTCAGAGAGTTTTCTAACCCGAATAGAATCTAGTTGGGAGTCGGTTATAGAGAATGATTCTCCTATGCAAGCCTCGACGTTGACCTCAGCCAAACATCGACGCTCTTTATCAAAGGCAGATCTGTGGCACAAGAAACTGAGGACAAGGGAGATTCAACACATTCTGATACTACACGGTCATAGACATGTCGACCAATCATCATCTAAACCAATGGAGGACCACAAAAGTTCGGTTTATAACTTTATATGTATGGTGGATTTGACTGAAGTCTACTGAGTGTGGGTATATTCACAAGTTTCACAATATTGAAGCATATTTAAGCAAAAATGAAGAGCAGAACAAAGCAAGCACTGTAGCTTGATCGTATCACAATTTTGCGGCACTTGCTACAAGTTTGGTCTAATCACAGTACTGCAAACTATAATCCAGTGTCAACTTACCGCTGTAAATGTTTGGCCCCCACAATGTAAATATAAGAACAGAATGTCTAATTCTATAAAATAATAATTGAAGTTAATGTGGGTGTGAACATTCACAGCCGTCGCAGTCCTTGGGTCCCATATTTTAAGTTACAGGGAGGGAGGGGGAGGAGGGAGGTTGTCTGCCGTTCATAGCCACCTGGTTGTGAACGACTACAACCCCATTTTTCCCAAGATAAAATGGCATAATGCAATATCCTTCTACGCATCTTCGCTGCCAGCTGAAAGTACTAAAAGTGTGTCGCTAAACAAATTAGGTTTATACCAGGGGAACTATGCAAAAATAATAATAAAAAATGGACTCACTGCAAGCAATTTACAGATAACTAATACAACAGACAGCAGCATATCCTTCCGATATATACCAGGTGCCCCTGTCTGTTGCTAAACAAATCATATCTCCAAAGATTTAAAAAATGCAACAACCTGAAACATACAAATTAATTTACAATACCCAACAAGCCAGCACAACAAGAAGAAAACACTAGGCAGCCTTAGCAACATAAAAAACAATGATTAGTAAAAATTGAAAAAGTTTCAGATATGGGAAGTTTTCTGCCTTTAAGATTGCACGAGATCCGAAGAACCAATCTGGAGAAGCCAGAGTGAGAGGGAGCAAAAAAGAACAAGGGTAACCGGACAATTTTCGAACGACAGATGGCTTGATGAGTTCATAATAAACCAAACTGTCCTCCATTGGTCCCCGAAAATACAAAGAATTCAAGTTGAAACACAATAAGAGATATACACCACTTATTTTTACCCGCTAATCTCCGCTTTGCTTTGGTTTTCATTCGTTGCAACCCATAACATAAAACGGTATCCAATCACATGAAAGCCGTCACCTGGACAGACAAAGTAGTTAGTTTTAACCAAGGATAAATTGCAGAACCAGGGAAAAAACAACTTTTACTTGCATAGCACGATACCGCCTTTTTTTCCTCTTTACAGGAAACGCAATTTGCCAATTGCGACCCTACTTTAGCATTTTTTTGGGTTCCCAAAATACCCATGATTTTGTGCCCTTTTGCCGTGCTTTTTAACTGGCATTGCATATTTAATAATTGAAGATAGAAAGTGGCAGGGAATAGAAAACGCAACATTTGTTAAAGCTTCTGAAAGGAGAATGGTAGCGTGGTATCCTTCTATACATGCAAAAACGAAGAAGTTTCCTGTAATTTAGCCTTTAACTAAAGCATGACACTAAACCCCGCATTAATAAAGATAGTCCATGGCAATAATATAGTAATTATTCTTAATAGCTGGCGACATCATTCATAAACATTCGCAAATAAACTACCATTTGTCTTGCTATCAAACATATACATCAGTTAGTGGATAGAAAACGCAAGGCATTACTATGGAGCTACCCAACAATGAATCAGAAAAAAATAAATTGAGAATGATGCAAGAGATCCCCAAACATATTATGGATGAATATATTTTACTCATAGAATATTGGGTATTGGTTCCCTTGTAATTGGGGAAGAAGATAAGGGTTTGGCAGTGGAGACCACTATTATTCCTCAGCCAATCTCACCAAAAGAACGCCGAGATCTAAGTAACGCGGAGCAAAAGAAAAAAAGGAATGCACAGAACTATAGCCTCCAAGAACTATGGCACAAGAAATTAAAATATGCGAGTCGTCGATCAATCATACACTAATTGAATGCTGCTTTTGTTAAAAGAGAGAAAAAAGCAGATCATCTTTGTGGTAGATTATCATAATGAGCAGGCTTTTAAATTATAAAGCTTATACAATGCAAAAGTTTGAGAGTGGGCTTATGATATACGCAGACAAGTCCTTTAGATTATTATAACTGTTTGGATCATGTATTGTTTATATTATGGGGGTTTGGTGAGATTTCTTTCCACGAATGGCAAGTTGTCATGAAAACATTCACGTCTGAAGTTATTGTTCTTCCACTAAGTGAGTCTAATTTAAGAAATCATAGCCATGGTTACAGATATCAGGCTCTCAGGCGGCGCTACTAATTGTAAATCTTGATAAATGACAGAGCCACACACCAACCATTAAGAAATCAACAATATTTTAGGGTAATTTAGCCTAATTCTGAACAAATGAAAAAGTGCATAACAATCATTGTTCATTAATTAAGACAGTACAAACTACGAGCCTAAGCTCACTTAGAAATTTCTAACCACATGAACAGAAATACCTAATGGAAAATGAGCAAGGATAAGAGCATCTACAAGGAACAAAGAAAATAATCACAATATGGAGAAAGGGATTGGATATGTGCATGGGGACCTGTAGTCACTAATAGTGATCTCTAATTGCCTTCCTTGAATGCACATAGGGTACACGTGTTGTCCTGAAAAGGGAAAGGCGAAACCCCACCAGCGTGAGGACCGTTAACAAAGGGAAGCTCTGATGGATAATGGATATCACTTTCCTCTCAAAGGGCTACATCTATATTTGTTTCTTTTAGTAGACTAGCTATTAATTAGTGATATAGCATGATGCAGCAAGCAATAACGAGATTAGAGAAAAATAAAGAGCGGAACACTTGTCCAAGACAAAAAAGATAGTACTGATGTCCCACATTAGACGAGCTTATCAAAGATATGGTCCTTTTGCCATGAATGGAATAAATAAATCGAGATATAAACTGAATCAACCCTAAATGGATATGATGAGGATATAATAGAAAGTACGTCGTGGAAGCTAGAGTAGTAATACACATGAAACTAGGGTAGATATGCAACTGTGAGTGAGATAAAAGTAGACAAACAATTGAAATCCAAATGGCCTGCTATAGAAATGGTAACTGTGATGCACACACCCTTTAGCCCATATCAGAAGGGCTTTGTATGATACGGATAATGAATTGGAATATTCTGAAAGGATCGGTTCACGCCATAAGCAACAGATTTAAAAGAACTGACGGAACAATGCAATCCAAGGAAGATCTTTTGCCACCATGATCTGCTACCATGGCACTATTTTCTTTTTTGAAGCCTTTGCCTCAGGCATATAGGCCAGCCACCTACAACCTCTATATTTCTTGCATAGAAAACATAATGAAAACTAACATGAGTGAATTGAGAAATGAATCCAGTCACAACTAATAAAACACCAGTTACGAATTACTCTCTCAACATCTCTTGGTCTGACATCTATTATCTGCATGTTTCAAGATTCCTGCGGATTTAATGATACACACGCATTATTGGCAAAGGCACACTTCCATATTTGTCAAGGTTGTGGTCATATTTTTAGTGTTAATAATCAACATGTTTCCTTGTAACTCTGCTCAAATCAATGACATTTGCTCTCAACATGAGTATAATTTTTTGACCTTCTTGAGTTAGCATTTCACATGCTTTGCTAGCAAACTTTGTGTGCGGAATGTAACTAAGGTCGGCACCTTCATATATTATTATGACCCCCCGCTACATTAATCGTTTGTGGAGTTTGCCACTGCATGAGTATCCATAGATATGGTTGTAAGAAAATGAAAGGTCTTGTGCCTATTATTATAGGACAGTGACGAACAGTTCTACACAAGCTTACTTATCTTATTCTGCATTATAGTTTTTACTTGGTACTATTTTGAAGGTTTACTACCATAGTACCATTGAACATATAATCTAATATATAAATGAAGCCACTTATTGATTTGAAAATTTTTGTCTTATGAAGGGTGATGGAGAATATAATTGTGGTTTGGACGCCTCGAGCATTGAAGTGTTTGCATTTGTACCAACTACCAATCCAGGATAAGGATATGGGGATTCAGAAACTCTTAGGACAAAAGAAGGGGAAATGTATAAAGTGGAAAAGACAATTCAAAAGAAAATCTGGATATGTATGTGAAAAACTTGATATATGTCAATTAAAAATTTGGTTCAAAATTAGGTATCGATTGGAGTTTGAATTTCAAATTTGATTATAAAACCAAGTATCTGGTCATTACTTTGGTCCAAAGTCAGTGGAACACTTTATTAGAGTCTATCCTGTCCTTCGATATCATGAAGATTATGGGCCATCCAAAAAACACGTGCACACGTCCGCGACATAGCCTGCTTGTGATGATGCCGAGTTTCTTGTTTGCCCATTGATTTTTCAGTTATTTGTTGCATGATGTTCTTGTATGTTGCGGAAGTTTCTGTCCACTCGAGCATTCATAATGATTAAGCAATTTTAGCCATGGTCTTCTCAACAAGAATATGGAACATCCTCAATGGGACTAAGCCAAACAGATCTCGCACTGTCTCAGATTCTGTCTGTATATAGTGTCTATTCTTTCTGATGAGCCAGTAAAAATCCCAAGTTCGCCAATATCTCGCTTCTCTTATCTTCTTCTTGATTTATTTATTGTATTCCATGTTTTGCTTCTAAACAAAATTTTCATTAACAAGACTCTGCAGGACTTTCTTCTCGTGTTATAATCAAAGAGAAATTTGAAGCATCCATCAGCTCTTACTACTAATCCCCTCGGCCTTGAAACTCCAAGCAAAGGAATTTTACACTGAAAGGAATTTTACACTGCTAGGAAGATCAAGATCTCTGATAAGCAAGGCGAATAAATGTTCTTGGGATAGAGATTGCTTGCCTAACCCTATCGGCCAAAAATCAGTCCATTTTTCTATAATATCATCAAATCAGCATTATCGAAAGAAATTAATGATTCATTAATTGCATTTATCTACAATTTTCTTAATTTATTTCAAAACACGAAGGACACAATTTCACTACTTTTGTCTATTCGGGTGTCGAAAAAATCTAAATGAAATCATATATTTTCAGTTTCTCAAAGAGACCTATGGTCAGCAGTGGAACAATGCATGTCTTAAAGTGCAAAATTCTGCCTCACTTGATCACATGATATGAAAAGCATTGCCGTCCTAAGGTATAGAAGAACGATTTGTGGATAAAAAAATGGAAGCTGATATGCTTGAATTAAGTTGACGGAATTTCAGAGCTCGCTGCTATAATACCAATTACTACAGCCTATGTATTGCATTCATCTCAAGCAGAGCTAAAGTACATAATCATGCAATGCATATTTATTATAGGCCACTCCACATCCCGTCCCCTATATAAAAAAAAAACTCCCTGACCCACGCACACAATAGATGTGGTAGCATTGTGTGTGGTTGGGGGGCGGGGGCGGTATTTTGCCTTTTCTAGAAGGAAACATAATGCAAGAAAAATGTGCTAATCCTAATATTAAAAGCTATTAAAAATAATGCGATAAAAATTGTGATGGAAAACGTCAAATATATAAGCTATCACAACAACACATGCAAAAAGAGAGAACAGATTTTCCATATAGACTGCATATGCTTCCTCTTACCAACACTAAAATCAAAATGGAAAATAAATTAATTTATTATATCGTGAGAAAGCACTATATCCCAGACATAACTAATGTTTGGTTAACGCAGAGATGAACTTACAGCATATTATTAAGCAAAACTACAAGTGGTTGGCTAACTAGGCTACCATAAATGCCCTCATGAGTGACTCTAACTTATCGGTCTCCTAGTTGAATCTTAAATGACGGCAATCCCCAAAGCGGGGAGCAAATTGGTTTCTCACCTAGGAGATGGGAGATTTCGCCATACCAACCCATGCAACAATCCCTACTGCCAGAATTACCCACCCTAGTATGTCATATTTGAAATCACTGTTCTTTTTCTTGGAAACCTGAAAATCAAAAGCATCATGAATAAGTATCTAAATGATGCATGATGATGATTAGCTGGTAAAAACACTGCATGGACAGACGCATACATTTCATGGACAGACATTCAAACAAAATGTAAGATAATTTATATTAGAAACACTCTGCAGAAAGTAGCACTATTTTGAATCTATTAGAATCTCAAGTGGAATAGTATCACCGCTCTGATGACTTAGGCAATAGATAAACAGATTTATTAATTCTTATATATACTCTCTCTTAAGCACTAGAGAAAAAAGGAGGGAAAAAATGGAAAGTAATGAAAGTAACAAGTTAGATGATGAGGACCAAAACATGGAGCAACAATGGCTTGACATATTTTTCTGAGGTCCAAAGTTTGGAAAACTTGTGTTTATCCTTGTCTATGAATAAGGATATATTTCTCACAACAGAAGCTACTCTACTAGTGGATACCTTGCATATATGTGCAGTCCTTACAAAACCATTTCAGTAATTAATTTAGCAAACCCAGAAAAAATGAGTACAAGAGACAGTATTGTTGGTTATGGCCTTTTGAGAGAGAGAGAGAGAGAGAGAGAGAGAGAGTTTTGTCAGCTGCAGATTGTACAAGAATTACAAAAGAGGTGCCTATAAATTTTATTTCACACGCACACGTGGGGGGCTTGAATTTAATCTAAATTATGAGCTCTTAAAGGAACATGTGACGCCTTTTCCCTAACTTTTTTGATACTAGATCGATGCACCCGCTATTATTGAATAGTCCACTGACTCCACTTAAAATTAAAAAATTGTGTGCTGGTGAGGAAGGTCTTGGAGCAAGAAGGGTTTGTATCTGACTGGTGAATTTTTAGTTCTCAGGCCCTACTCCATACACAAACACTAAATATATGTTTTTTTCTAATCAGAAAAGGACCAACAAAATTCAAGTAATAAAGAGTTATATAGAGTACCAGGAAAGTCCAAGCAATCAGAATACAGAATAATGAATAGATATACTGACAACAATTTGCTAGGATTTGGATAGGAATGGAATTTTACTTGATTTCCTTTCCAACAACAATTGAAAATTAGTACATAATCTACCAGGGAAGTTCAGTGATTGAATCTATATCTTAGAAGTATGTTTCAATAATAGTTGTCGATAGATTATCTTGCACTTGATTGTCTGATGAAAGCAAATTAACATGGGAATATTACAGTCTGCTATGCCAGCAAAGTCAAATTTAGCAATAAATTGCAAGAAATTAATAGTAAACAGTTAAGCTCTGTACCCCAACTTTACATACACTGATAAATATGTATTTTAACCGGAAGGACTAAACAAATCCAAGCAAGAAAGATGAGAGTAGACACTAAAGGATTATCGAATATATGTAGAGACAGCATTTTGCCAGGATTTGGATAAGGACGAGATTTATTCAAGGGTTAATTCCCAAAAGCTACCAAAAACTTAGGGACTGTTGCAAGTAACTGCCAAATTCATTTGAAAATTACAGGACACTACCAAGCATACAGAAATTCGTAAAAATAAAAAAAATAAACTACCAAACTTGTTTCGTAAATGTTCAATAAACTACCAAACTTGTTTACTAAATATACAATAAACTACCTAAGTTATTTACTAAATATTCAATAAACTACCAAACTAGTTTATGAAAGTTTAAGGCTGTCCGTACACTCTAACAGTTTTCTGTAATTTTCAAAGAATTTGGTAGTTATTTGTAACAACTCCTAAGTTTTTGGTAGTGTTTGGTAGTTTCTGGGAATTAAGCCTTTATTCAATCTCCTTTCCAAAAAAAAATGCAAACCAGTATTTTGTTAGCCAGGAACATCCGACGATTGAATCTATTGTAGAAGTATGTTACACCAAATTTATCAATATACTATTTTCCACTTGAATTTCTGATGACAGTAAATTAAATTAACGAGAATCTTACAGTCTAGCTTGCCGTGTAAAACAATTTTAGGAGTAAAGTGTTAAAAGTGCAATGAATATATGGGCTGAAAACTATTAAAAATTATACTCAACTTAAAGGTTGCGTACATTAGAGATTTCAGGCATAGTAAGAAGGCAGCAGTACGTTATATCAATATCAGAGCGCAACATCTGCTCTTTCCAAGTGGTCTTTTTGCAGAGGGGCAGTCCTTATAAAAGAGCTTAAGCTTTCGGTGTTGTTACAAACCAAACTAAACTAGAAGTGGCAGGCGTAACTAACCACCAAACAAGCCAATCACTGCAAGACCAAACATATACAATATCATTTGTTTATCTATCGGACGGGCACACTCGGTTAATTTTTTCATGCCAATTGAGAAATTTTGCTACATCACGAACACCGTGAAGGACAGGTTTGGGCTTTGGTCTAGATAATGTTCATCAGTAAAAGACCCTTCTCTTTGGGGTGGTCTAACCCTCCCTCACCTCTATGTAGCAGCCTGTGAGAAACTTTCCTCAGTTTTCCTCAAAACGCGTAGGGTCTCATTCCATTCAACAGTAGTTTTCTTTCTTCCTTTTTTCCTTGCATTATAGGAAAAGCAATTGCTTCTATGAGAGCAAGACCCAAAATGGCATCAAACAATGATTGTTTAGCCAATGATAGATTTTGCACCCCGGACACTATTTTGAATCCTTTTAATTATGAAAAAACGGACAGGCGGTATTTTTATATATTGGACCTTCAAACTAACATCGAAAACAGCTAAAAATACATAGAATCGATATATGCAGCTACTGAGCCATAGCCATAGGAAAGGATGGGAGTATTACATATAAAATCATGGATCTCAAATTGACAAAACAGTTCATATAAGCATTTAAAAAAAAAAGCATAATAGAACAATGATTTTTTTCCTTTGATAGAATTCTAGAACAGTAATGACAACTCATTAATATGAGCTGATATTGACCTCCTTCGACAAAAAGTTCATAGAAAATTTACCTTCACATGTGAAGCTGAGTTTCCTCCAACAGCTGCCGGTTGACTTGCCATCTGCCTATGATACTGTAAATGCAGTTTAGGTGCCTGAGAAAGTATAATGGGTCAAGATTTTAGATCTAAAGCATAGTTATGTTATTGGCACAAAAGTCAATTATGTAGGAGATGTTAACAAGCATACGACATCACCAGTGAAACGAAGCATTTATCCCAAATTTTCAGTCCTGCTACTTGGTTCTTTTTCTTCATTCACTATATAAAAGCCGCCATCTTTTATCTTTTTTCATACCATTTGAATTTAATGTCGATTTAGTCTACCTCTAGTCATAGCTGCTCCTGCAAAGATGGATCTCAATACCACTAAAGTCATCAAACCCAAAGACCATCTACTGATTTACCTACATCATTTCCTAAATTCAAATCCCCAACTTAATCTCATTTTCTTCTGTATTTAAAAATACCATATAGAAAGTATGAAACTCATCCATCTCAGTTTC